>CM040122.1:400824686-401443655 GCA_022559845.1 Amorphophallus konjac
ATTATTTTTGATGAAGGGGAACTCAAATTCCAGATTTACCAAAATCACAAGGTCCTTGATATAATCTAGTAGCGTATGTAACATATAGTAAAAATGCATACAAGGGGATGGTGATAGCAATAAGCATGGGGGAACTGAGATGAAATAATGTGCAAACACCGTGGGGCTTGGATGGTGATGCCTAGTCGGTGAGACCAAGAGCTTCTTATCCTGGGCTCAAAATTTCATTAACCAAGATATAAAAGATAACAAGCAATAAATAAGGCATTTAAGTATGAATCAAAGCATCAATAGCATGTATGTATCATATCATGAATAGCATTCAAGTGTGCACTGCGTGAAAGACATGAATAACATTTAACATAGATAGCATCATTAAAGCATAGATAGCATATCATCATTGTTTGTTGTTTGTCATGAGGATGACAACTTGGCTAATCAAGATTTGGAGTTGAATGATCAAGATCTGATAATGCCTATCGGCGGAGTGATCGGCAAGATTTGATAAAAAAGATTTGGAGATGAATAATCGGAGGTAATGCGCAGCAAATCAATTGTGAACATGGGGAGAATCAAAAGGTAGATAGCAACGAATGGAGAGGACTCATCCCGTGCTCTTGGTCCTTGCAAAGTTGTTGTCCCTGTAAAAACACCATCAGAAAAATGAAATGCAATTTTTTTTGGATTTTGAATTATGCAAATTTTTATGAGTTTTGAAAATATTTCAGTTTTTATGGATTTTTGGAAGATATCTGAATTTTTATTATGAATTTTGAAAATATTCATTTTTTGTTGAATTTTTGCTTAGGAAATATTCAACTTTTTTTTAGATTTTTCACAAGAAATATTCAACTCTTTTTTTTTTTAAGATTTTGGTTTAGACATTGCTAAAGCAGCACCAAAGGATGTTTAAACCACTGGCTAAGGGTCCTTGTTCCTTCCCCTTTCGCTAAAAACTACCCAAAGCCAGGCGTGCATTTAAAGGTGGCGCCTTATGACCGGCTACCCTTGTATAACGATGCCTCTACCAAGGCCATACCCGAGAAACACTCGGTCTTAGAGGGAGAAGAGAAGAATAATTGAGGATAAGCTTTATGCAGGATGGGAGATGTCGGGACTTGAATTCCTTCTAAGGTATTACCCCTCAAAGAGGTAGTCTGTTGCGCCGGGACTTTATGACTTTGATTTTTAGACCCTTGACATGCATACGACCAGGGTTTTCCCTGCGGGGACTTTGCCTCTCTTGACATGCCATAATTCATAATTTTACATTTATCGAAATTTTGACTTGATTTTTCATAATAGCCCTTTTTGGCTAGATGTATCATGAAAGCTAATTTCGTTATTTTGGGTCAATACTGCCCCTATTTGAGACTTCTCTCGTATTGAGGATTACCTAGGTTGGTCATCTCATCCATCAACATATTGCCCCTGCATTCGGCCGAGCAAAGAAGGGAAAAGACTTTCAGATATACTCATGGCATGGCCAAAGTAGGGACGGTGTTTACCTAAAGGAGCCGGCTAAGGACACCGTGAAGTGTGTGCGGTGCCCAGCTAAGAGTTGCTCTTAACAAGCGGGGAGAGAATGTTGAATTCTCAGCGCGGGGTTCTTAAAACCAAAGTGCTGCATAGCAAGCCTAAAGACTCTTTTTAGTTTTTTTTAAAGATGAAATTCAATAAAGATAAATTCCTATGATAAAGGCTTAAAATATCACTCTTAATCTTGTTAAGAAGCACTTCATTTTGAAAATCATGCGTGAAGCAATGAGATAATGATATCATAAAAATGCATACTTACGCCAATATTTTACCTTGCGATCTTTGTTAAAGCAGCTACCGTGAGAGGCGGGGTTGATCATCGTGGGATAGTCCTCTTAGGCAGATAAAAGGATTGGAAGCAAAGGATTTGGAAGTGGTTTAACAAGAAGGAGTGGTGCTCAGACGAGACTCAGACGAATAAGGAGAAAAGGAAGAGAGGCGAGGGCTAGAACTCCCTCACTAAGGCGCAGAGACCCTGATCACATGGAACAGTCTACAGAAGGAGAGGAGAATTAGAAGGAGGAGTGAGGACTAAAGCCTCGGAAGCAGTGGGAGAAAGGGCAGATGCCCAAGGCAGTGGACGTGGAAGAAGTTGGGTCGGACCCAGGATCAGGAGGAATTAGAAGAAGAAATTGATAGATGGAAAGAGGTGGATCCTCAGGGTCTGGAGGCAGATGAGGAGAATCATGAGGGGGAGAATAATCTGGAGGCTCCGGAGGGATAAAATATCGAGGGACACGGTGCCCTGGGAAGAAATAGGGAAAAAGATGATGGAAGAGGAGGAAAAGAATGAAGGATGTGATGTCCCGGAGGAGCAGAAAGATGAATCGGAAGAAAGATGGAGGGTCCGGAGGTTCCGGAAGAGGAAAATGCCAAGGGACGCGATGCCCTGGGAAGAGTGGATGAAAAGGGTCAGGAGGGACCAGAGGTTCCGAAGGGATGGCGAAAGAAGGAATGTGATGCTCTAGGAGAGGGGATAAGAAATCCAGAGGATCCGGGGGAGGAAGACACCATGGGGCGTGATGCCCAGGGAGGAGGGAAGAGGAATCTGGAGGATCCGGATATGGAGGTGTAGAGGGGCGCGATGCCCTAAAAAGGAGGTCTGGAGGTTCCGGAGGGATAAGATACCGAGGGACGCGATGCTCTAGGAGAGGGAATAAGAAATCCAGAAGATCCGGACGTGAGGGTGTGCAGGGGCACGATGCCCAAAGAGTAAAATCCGGAGGTTCCGGAGGTGGAAGATACCAAGGGGCGTGATTCCCAAGGGGAAGAGAAAGATCCAGAGGTTCCGGAGGAAGAAGAAGAAAAGGGGCGCGATGCCCAAGGAGGATGGGAGAGAAATCCGGGGAGTGCGGATGCAATAGTTGGAAAGGGGCGTGGTGCCCCGAGGGAAGATCGGAGGGGGCACAATGCCCGGCAAGTGTAAGGGGACCTGGAGATCCCGAATATAGAGGCGGAAGATATAGGAAACGTGGGGGATCCGGAGGTTCAGGAAGGCGGGGAAGATACGGGTTTTGAAACCCGGGAAAGAAGAAGTGCCAATGCATGTGGATGCAATGCAACGGATGCGATGGATGCAAAGAATGTAGAGAACATGAAGGGCGAGAGGATGAGATCCTCCTCCTTACCTCTGGAGCGGCCCATGAAGAATCGGTGATAGACGAGAATATGGATGGCGTTGAGTGGAAGGTGGGTAGAATAGTGGAAGGCCCCTTAGCACCAAGATAACCGCCCCTCCATGGCAGTGGAAGTGTATAGCCAATTGGCCCAATGGATAAAGCAAGAGCCCATGATGAAGCTTCAATAGTGAATGACAACTCCCTTGGAGAGTGAAAAGTAATAATGCGAGGGACTTGAAGAGTTGGGATAGGAAGCATCGCCATGCCCAGTGATTGTGACATATAAAGAATGTTGAACAGAATAGGCCTTCGCCCCTTGTATGGAAGAAAAGGTTCAAGATTTGAAAGTTGGAACAAGGGGTGCCCTGTCTGGCCTTTGGGCACAAGCCTACATGGCATCAAAGCTTGACATTCTCTTTTAGTGAGCAGTGGCGGGGACTTGGCCTCTTCGACCATGCTTGGCACGACAACACGGATTGACATTCGGCATATAAACTCTTGCATCTTGAATAGCTTGGCCGTGGCCAAATCCTTCTCGCCCGGCTCTTGATCATCTTCGGTACAAGTACTTACAGAAGGACGCCCGTTCCGAGTAGTAAAAGGGGGTGAAGTGGAGGCGGAAGGCTCCATGGATGGTGGAGGTATAATGGAAGGTGTTGGAGAAAGGATGAGTGGAAGTGGAGGTTCAAACACGTCGAGCTTCTCCCTTTGCTCGGAAGCAGTTGGGGTTGGCTCAAGTGCAACAAGGGGTGGATCCTGCTCATGACTAGCCACGGGTAAGGGTGAAGGGTTAAGTAGTGGAGTAGGGGTTATAAGCATAGTGGGTTTTGGGGTTAAAGGGATAATGGAGGGTTGAGGTGGCGAACAAAAAGGATGAGTAATAGAAGGCTCGGCAGAGACCGGCATAGTGGAGGGTGATGGAGGTTCGGCGGAGGCCGGTGGAGTGGAGATTAGTGGAGGTTTGGCGGAGGCTGATGGAATAGAGGTTAATGGTGTAAAAGGAGAGGGTTTGGTGCGCTGAAAATGCCGGATGGGGCGAGAGGTGTCAGGTATAGGGGAAGGCGCATGATGCACCGGTGTGGGTGACTGGAGTATCGACCCATCATCGTAACACCAAGTATTGGGGAGAGGAGGAGACTCATGGTGCGGCGGTATGGGTGATTGGAGTATCGACCCATCATCGTAACACCAAGAGGTCTCATAAATGGGGGTTGGATCGGGGACTGTGGCATAGTCCTGAGCATAGGGGTCTTCTGGCAGTGGAAGAAGGGGACGGCGAAGGAAACTCGGAAGGGGTGCATCTCAAGGAGCTTCAAATTCTTGTACCGTCTCTAAATCTTCATCATTAAGTAAATCCAGCGGACGCCGTGGTGGAGGCGAAATGATAAGTGGTGGAGTATGGTGTTGTGGGGAATTTTGAGGAGGCGAATATGTGTATGGAGGCGGAGAGCCATGTAAATGCGCAGTGTGGATGAGTGGAGGGCGGACGGCGTCCACAGAACTTGTAATATCTTCTCGCTCACATATATCGTTGATGCCATTCTCTCTTATCTCCTTCCAATTTTTATCTATCTTAGCGATGTTATTCATGAGATCATGAAGAGGATTGACTTGAGAAGGAGGAGGAGCGGGCTGTGGGCTGGTGAGCCTCTTAAGTTGTTCCTCCATGGAAGCAAGTCTATCAAAGAGGCTTTGCTGGAAGGGTGTAACATGAGCAACAGAAGGTTGGCAAGATTGCCTTGGAGGGGTGGCTTGATATGACGGCCGTGGAGGAGGGTTAATATGCCGACCCATAGAAGGACCCGAATGGGTCGGGTTGCAAGGAATAAATGGGCCTTGGGACCGTGAAGGATGAGAAATAGAAGGAGGCAGGTGATGGGCCACTCGAATAGGAGTAGGCGTGGATGACGGAGATGGGTGATGGCCATCCGAATGGGAGTATGCGTGTACGAAGGAGGTGGGTGATGGGCCACCCGAATAGGGGTATGTGTGGATGAAGGAGGCTGGTGATGGACCACCCGAATAGGGGTAGGTGTGGACGAAGGAGGTGTACCCTCAGCAACGGCCTTAAGGGCTCGGATTTGTTGAGGGGTGAAATGATCTAGTCCACGGATGATTTGAGAGACCTTCTCGTCGTTGGGAGGAGGCGGTCCCGAAGGAATAGTGGCTTGCGATTGAGGCGAGGGACCATGAGATTGGACATTGCCCATGAGTCGGGCAACACCATAAGAATGAGGGCGTGGTCCCTTGAAAATATGGTGAGAATTATGATGAACATGTTGAGATTGAGGAGTATAGGATGTGCTAGGTTGTGCATCCTCATGAACATAGTTAAGATTAAACATGTTATCTTGTCTATCAAGGTAAGCTATTATGCAATCAAAGTTCAAGCAAAATAATTTGTAAAGAAGCACACAAGTTGGAATGGTTACCATTGATTTTTATTTATTTGAACCTTGGTGAATTAATGATTTTTAACAAACTTTGGGGTGATTCACATAAGGGAGGAACCTAGTTTCAATATAAGTTCACTTCGATGCCAACTAGGAACGCTCTCTCACCACGCATAGGCCAACTAAACCCGGGGAACTTCAAAGGTACAACCTGCTCAGCGTCCGTGAGGGAATCCACGGGTGTGGAGACTTACGGAGGCTTGATTTAGAAATTTCCGGTCTAAAGAGATGGAATGCTCAATGGATGGTCCTTCCTTCACCAAGAGGGGTGTAAGATCTCCTAACAATGTGGGGAGAGGATGTCTCCCAAACCAATGCAATTGGATGAATGCAAGCAGACAGTATCATCATTATCACAGAATAAAAATGACGACATGGGAAAGGTCGCTATATCAAGAAAAAGCGCCTGGGTGTCAGTCGCTAATCACTGTGAATAGTGGAAGTAAAGTAAAATAGCGCCTTAGGGTGAGGCGCTTTCTCTAGAATGGACACCCGTGAGTAGGGGCGTCAAATAGCAGTAATCAACACAGATAAACAATGATAATAAAAATAACGCCTTCCAGTAAGGCGCTGTCCAAGTGAAAGACGCCTCTGACAGGGGCGTCAGAATGTAATGCTGAAGAAAAAGACGCCTTGGTGTTAGGCGTTAAATTGGTAAATGACGCATTTGTGAGGGGCGTTAATTCCGTGAACAGTAATCAGGAAATGACCAAAGTCACAAGTAATGAAAGCAAATGACGCCTTGGTCTAAGGCGTATAATGAGAAAATGACGACTGGGAATTAGGGCGTCCAAACACAATGAACAGTGATCGGGGAGTGGCAAGAATGAATAGTAACAACGCAAATGACGCCTTTCTGTAAGGCGTTGAATGAAGAAATGACGCCTCTGTAGAGGGCGCTAATTCCTCTCCAAGGGCCAGAGAGCTCAGACGATGATGAAAATACCAACAGGAAGGAATGAAAACACTCACAATCACAAGATAAGAATCATGGCAATCAATAATAACATGAAATAGGATATAGCATGCTCATCATTTTTTTTAAAGATGGATAAATGGAATTTCTAAAAATCTATCAAACTAACCAATCACATAGGGAGAGTGCTACGTGGAGCACAAAAGGAGGTGCACCGTGGGTGCAAAAGGGGAGATGGCACACGTGGGTGCCCAAGGGGAAGGGTGGTGAGGACACGAGACGCTATCCTCGACGGAGCACCCGGCACACTTCCTCTTCCTTGTGGCTCGGCGATCACGGCATCTACTAGTGGACTTTTCTCACATTAGGCCATGTTGGGCCTTAGGTTGGTCCCTGCGTGGACTCGTTATCTAATTATTTTCTTTATTGTCAGACTATTTATTTAGGTGTTGTTGGGCTTTATTTTGTTGGGCTTAGTCTTGGCCCAAGGGTTAGGATTAGGGTTAGGGCTTGAGGAAGAGGGCGCCTCCATCATTTGGACAAGGGGCGCCACCTTCCTCCCTTGCCCCTTCCCTTTCCCACCTTTCCTATTTGGGCGCCCCCCATTTTCCCCCCCTTTCCACCTCCTCTTTCCCCTTGGGCGCACCCCTTTCCTCCTTTGATTGGAGAAGGGCTGGCCGCCCCCCCCTCTCCCCTTCCTTGGTCGCCCTCCCCTTCCCCCCTTGGCTAGGGATGAAACCCTAGCTCTTTCCCCCGGCTATATAAGCCTTGTAATTTCTCTTAGCAAAGGAATTAATGAATGAATTTTGAAGATTGTGCTTGAAGGTGGCTGCGCCCCCCTCTCTCTTTCTCTCTTCTCCTGCGACGGGAGATCGGCGAGGTGCGACGCCTCAGCCCCCGGTGGACTCCGGGGTTCCCCTTTACCCTCTTCTTCTTCGTCTACGGTTCGTGTGCGGAAGATCAGATTTCTACACCGACTTGCAGCAGATCTCGCCCCCTCTCTTGGACGAGTTTGGCTCCCTCCTATTTTCTGGAGATACGTTGGCGGATCAGCTTCGCGTTGGCGCTGGTTTCGCGTCAATCGGAGGTCGGCACCGCCCGTACCGATTTTCTCCGTCGACCTGCGCCAGCACCCCCTTCTCTGCTCGCCCAGCAGGGAGGCCCTTCTTGCGAATTTTCCCCAGGCCTCCACGCTGCGCCTTTTACCCTGGTTTCTTCAGGGTTCGTAGATCTCCAGGTCCTCTGTCCGACGCCGCCGACGGCGTCACGTTTCGACGTCGTCACCGTCCGTGGCAGTCGTTCTAGTGGGCTTGCGCCGGCGGGCCTGCACAGTCCGGCCAGCGAATCAACACCAACTTCCAGCGGCTCCTGCGACTAGTACCGGCGTCATCTGCCCGCGCCGTTTGACCGAGGACGACTTCTACCAGTCAGCTTCCACCTCCAACCGGCCTGGACCTGTTCGGATACCAGAAGGCCGTTTTCCGGATTTTACCGTCGGCGTGCGCTGTTCTGCGACCCCAGAACCAGACCTGAGTTGCAGCAGCGCCCACGGCCACCACCGGCGGAACCAGCGCGTCCCCTCTGACCGGAGCGTACCTGCAGCAGTCAGTGACACGTCCTCCCTGACGGCACCTCATTCGGACGTCGCCTCAGTCCGTGGGACCCATCTTCGTCCAGGCGCGCGCGATACCGATTCTGCAGCATCGTGCCGTCACCGAGTGCGGCCCGTCAACCCGTGCCCGGCAACCCGAATGCTTTGTTTGTAGCCTGTTACCTCCCTGCGAGGAGTGGGCCGTTATTGGGTTGTATTTTATTGGTCTTCAGTGTATCGGGTTGTTGGTCCACGGCCGGGGTTCCTTTCCCACGCCTTGGCGTGGAGGTACGCGTTCCGACTCCTCTCCTGTTGCTTGCTCTTTTAGTATGCTTTTGACTATGCCGCGTGAGAGAGAGTAGGCGCCTAGCTATTTGTTAACATCACTGCGGATTGTGAGTGAGAGCATCCTTCCCTAGCACTAATCAAGCATCGAGTTAGGACTCGATTCCCCTAGTCTTTGGGGTTTGACTACACGCCTAGGCACGTGCGCCTCCCTCATTGGGACGGCCGCGGTCGGAGTGTCTGTTGAGAGACGTCCCTCCATCTGTGGGATATCACGGTGGTCAGCCATTTGGCGACCCTTGTGCGTACTATTGCTGGCCCAGTTAGAGTCTTTGTGACTCTTAGTCCGTGTCGGTCCCCGTCCCCCATCAAAGTGGTATCAGAGCTTAGGGAACCAGTTTGTTCTAACAAATTGGGGTCTTAGGTCATTTGCATCTTTAGGTTGTCTAGGGCACATTTGAGTCCATTCTGCCCTTCGCATTTCCACTTCAAAAGGGTCGTGTCTAATCCCCATAGTTGCCCCGCATGTCCATCCCATAGGAACCCCTCAAAGAGTCCCATGGATTCTCAATTGTTTAGCCCAGCTGATTTGTGGCATATCTCTCAGGGGCATGGGTACCACCCCATCCCATTCCGTAGGCCCGAAGCGCCTACATTTGACGGCTCCCATGACCCGAGTGTCTACCAAACTTGGGAAGCCGCCATGGATAGATATTTTGACTGTTATCCTATGTCCGGAGCCACACAAGTCTCTTTTGCTAGAGAGAAGCTTCTGCATAAGGCCAAGGATAAGTGGAGACATATTGAGGGTTTGAGAGGCATTAGGTGGCAAAAGCCCATCGAATCGTGGTGGGATATGAAGAAAGAGCTTAGGAGGGTCTATGTTCCCCAATCGATCACCTCCAACCGACCCCACCCAATTACATACGAACAAGTGGGTCCTAGTCGGAGGCAACGAGCCCCACACATAGAAGAGCCTAGACCCAAGCCCAAACCAAATGACTACGGGAAAGTCCATCATGATCTTCCTACTCCAACCCACACCATTGCCCAGCTTGTGCAAATGATTTCGGATCGGTTGGATAGGAGGGATGCTTATCTTAACTCACTGTGGCCCTCTAGCCCACAGTCCGCTCCGCCTCCGAGCTCACGCCTACCACCACCCCCGGAGTCCACCCCTGTGACCCCCTATAGTGGGAATGCTCGGTTCTCTGACCGACGTCCTTCACATTCCCCTATCTTGGAGGACACACATTCGGAGGGGGCCCCACCTGGGTTTATTCCAGTGACTTATGAGGCAGGACAGGAGTTGGTTGAGGAGTACCTAGCTGACGTTGAGGAGTTAAGGAGTGAGCCTATGGAGCTTCTAGTCGTGCCTATACCTATGGAGGTTGGGGCTGACACTTTCAGCCTAGCACCCTTGATAGAGAGCCAAGGCCCCACCCACTTCATAGAGGACTCATTTTCCTCACTTGAGGACAATGCTTTTGCCCCTCATCTGGAGCCATCCTTGTCTCTCGAGGGTGAACTTGTCATTGGAGAGCCTCTAGATAGCTGGTTAAGGAAGAGTCCTCATCTGGATGTCTTGATTCCTTACTACCCACCCTTAGAGCCAGCCCTTCCTATTGTCCCCATTAACTCCTTTCACACAACTTTTCAGTCCTTCAGGTTTATAGAAGATGTGAGGGAGTTTCTTAGGAGCTTGGATTGCCAATGGGAGTTGACCTACATGTTGGCCTTAGGGTCAGACCAACCTTATAGTCATAGCTTTATATTCCCTGCCTTGGGCTCCATTACCTCGGTTTACACCATAGGTCATATCACCTCTGAGGTTCTTTTATTCTTTCCCGTCCTGGATGAACTCGATTGCGTCCCCTCTTATGGCAATACGATCTTGAGGAAGGAACAGTGCCTCCCTTACCTTTCATGTGAGCCCCTTGCCCCATCCATCCTTTTGCCTGAGGGTGGCTATCTGCACCAGGGTGAATGTCACACTTGGGCAAGTATTGTGAAGGGACCTGTCGGGAGGGGGTATCATTTCTTTGACCCTTTCGATCCCCTCCCTAGTGAGCCTCCCGATTCGTATTCTTCCCCCCCCCACCTTATCGAGGAGGTCCTTTATCACACCCCTTCCACCCATGCTCGCCAACGTCTCACCCAGCCTACATTCACACCTCAGAGCTTGGTAGGAAAGGATCATCGGTCTTCGTCTCATGCATCTTCAGGGTCATTTAGGGGTTGGTCTCATATAGGGGATGTCATGAGAGAGTTTGGGCAATCTAGTCCCCATGAGTCTACCACATTCTGTAGGGCACCCATGCACGATAGATACAACTTTGGTTGCCCAGGTCCTCCCTATGTTGCTCAGTCAAGTAGGTGTCATAGCCATGCTAGGTCCGTTTTTGGATGTCCAGGACCACCATTGCATTCATACAGGCATCGATCCACTCAGCTAGTTCGGAGTCTACATCATCATCACCATCTCGAGGCCAGCAACACTCGTTACAAGGAGTTAGCCGACGTGCACAGACGCACACGTGAGTTCCGCGAGGGAGAGTACGTCCTGGTCCGGGTTAGACCGGAGCGGTTTCCTTCGGGGGCCATCAAGAAACTCCAGGATCGCGGTGCAGGACCATTCAGAGTGTTGAGGCGTATTGGGTCGAACGCGTATGAGATCGAGCTTCCAGACGACTACGGGATCAGTTCGACATTCAATGTCTCTGATCTGGTAGCTTATCAGGATCCCGCGGTGATACCCAGCGAGTTATTTGGGCCTGACCCTCCTGTTGTGAGTGATACACCTACTGAGAGTCCACCTCCTCCAGCCCCACTACAAAAACGCGAGCATATAGATTGCATACTGGATGAGCAGGTGACTACTACCAGGAGCGGAGCCTACCAACGCTTCCTAGTGCGTTGGAGAGGGCGCCCCGAGTCGGACAACACCTGGATTACACGCGGAGAGCTGGAGCGGATGGATCCGGACCTGCTGGAGCGGTACCTCAGCGATCGTGACCCTTACTCGACGGGGTCGAGTTCTTCCCACCCGGGGAGAATTGGTGAGGACACGAGACGCTATCCTCGACGGAGCACCCGGCACACTTCCTCTTCCTTGTGGCTCGGCGATCACGGCATCTACTAGTGGACTTTTCTCACATTAGGCCATGTTGGGCCTTAGGTTGGTCCCTGCGTGGACTCGTTATCTAATTATTTTCTTTATTGTCAGACTATTTATTTAGGTGTTGTTGGGCTTTATTTTGTTGGGCTTAGTCTTGGCCCAAGGGTTAGGATTAGGGTTAGGGCTTGAGGAAGAGGGCGCCTCCATCATTTGGACAAGGGGCGCCACCTTCCTCCCTTGCCCCTTCCCTTTCCCACCTTTCCTATTTGGGCGCCCCCCATTTTCCCCCCCTTTCCACCTCCTCTTTCCCCTTGGGCGCACCCCTTTCCTCCTTTGATTGGAGAAGGGCTGGCCGCCCCCCCCCTCTCCCCTTCCTTGGTCGCCCTCCCCTTCCCCCCTTGGCTAGGGATGAAACCCTAGCTCTTTCCCCCGGCTATATAAGCCTTGTAATTTCTCTTAGCAAAGGAATTAATGAATGAATTTTGAAGATTGTGCTTGAAGGTGGCTGCGCCCCCCTCTCTCTTTCTCTCTTCTCCTGCGACGGGAGATCGGCGAGGTGCGACGCCTCAGCCCCCGGTGGACTCCGGGGTTCCCCTTTACCCTCTTCTTCTTCGTCTACGGTTCGTGTGCGGAAGATCAGATTTCTACACCGACTTGCAGCAGATCTCGCCCCCTCTCTTGGACGAGTTTGGCTCCCTCCTATTTTCTGGAGATACGTTGGCGGATCAGCTTCGCGTTGGCGCTGGTTTCGCGTCAATCGGAGGTCGGCACCGCCCGTACCGATTTTCTCCGTCGACCTGCGCCAGCACCCCCTTCTCTGCTCGCCCAGCAGGGAGGCCCTTCTTGCGAATTTTCCCCAGGCCTCCACGCTGCGCCTTTTACCCTGGTTTCTTCAGGGTTCGTAGATCTCCAGGTCCTCTGTCCGACGCCGCCGACGGCGTCACGTTTCGACGTCGTCACCGTCCGTGGCAGTCGTTCTAGTGGGCTTGCGCCGGCGGGCCTGCACAGTCCGGCCAGCGAATCAACACCAACTTCCAGCGGCTCCTGCGACTAGTACCGGCGTCATCTGCCCGCGCCGTTTGACCGAGGACGACTTCTACCAGTCAGCTTCCACCTCCAACCGGCCTGGACCTGTTCGGATACCAGAAGGCCGTTTTCCGGATTTTACCGTCGGCGTGCGCTGTTCTGCGACCCCAGAACCAGACCTGAGTTGCAGCAGCGCCCACGGCCACCACCGGCGGAACCAGCGCGTCCCCTCTGACCGGAGCGTACCTGCAGCAGTCAGTGACACGTCCTCCCTGACGGCACCTCATTCGGACGTCGCCTCAGTCCGTGGGACCCATCTTCGTCCAGGCGCGCGCGATACCGATTCTGCAGCATCGTGCCGTCACCGAGTGCGGCCTGTCAACCCGTGCCCGGCAACCCGAATGCTTTGTTTGTAGCCTGTTACCTCCCTGCGAGGAGTGGGCCGTTATTGGGTTGTATTTTATTGGTCTTCAGTGTATCGGGTTGTTGGTCCACGGCCGGGGTTCCTTTCCCACGCCTTGGCGTGGAGGTACGCGTTCCGACTCCTCTCCTGTTGCTTGCTCTTTTAGTATGCTTTTGACTATGCCGCGTGAGAGAGAGTAGGCGCCTAGCTATTTGTTAACATCACTGCGGATTGTGAGTGAGAGCATCCTTCCCTAGCACTAATCAAGCATCGAGTTAGGACTCGATTCCCCTAGTCTTTGGGGTTTGACTACACGCCTAGGCACGTGCGCCTCCCTCATTGGGACGGCCGCGGTCGGAGTGTCTGTTGAGAGACGTCCCTCCATCTGTGGGATATCACGGTGGTCAGCCATTTGGCGACCCTTGTGCGTACTATTGCTGGCCCAGTTAGAGTCTTTGTGACTCTTAGTCCGTGTCGGTCCCCGTCCCCCATCAAAGGGTAATCAAAAGAAAAATAAAAGGTGTCCCACAGTGATCGCCAATTTGTAGATTATGAAAAATCCACTTAATGAAACTAAGAAAGAATTAATGGAAAAAGGAAAAGGGAAAAGGGGAGAAAAGGGGAGTATGTGAGGATGCTAAGGGCAAAAGTGATCGCCAGAGACGCGAGGGCCTCAAAGGATATAACAAATAATCAATGGAGGGATCGCGAAAAATACCTCAAAAGGATGCGGGGGAGATTGTGAGTGTTTTCTTTCTCTTCCGATCGGCCGGCCGATGAAGAGAGTTCTTCTTGTTGATTACCCTTGCAAAATTAACAAAGACAACAACCAATAAAAAGATTGGATTAGAAACCAAGATGTGTAGCATCAAATCCAAATGTAAATATGGACATAGAAAGTATGGATATGAACACACCTTATTGGTGTTTGGCCTTTAAACCCCTATGCAAAAGGGTAGGTAAAAGATGATGTATGATGAAGAATAGAGGGAGATGTGCAAGTGTTACACTAAGGGAGATGTGCTAGAGTGCACAACATAGAAAGATCTCAATATTGAGATAAAAAGAGATAAAACAAAAATATGATATGATGCATGCAATTAACTAAAGCAAAAAATAAGAGATAGGAGGGGGAAAGCTTAGTGGTTTTCTCCAATTTGGTTTCAAGCTAGGATGAAGATCTTCAATGGAGGAAGAAGAGGATGTAGAACTCCATGGATGTAGAGGCTTCAAATCTTCAATAGAGGAAGAAGAACTCCATGGATGAGGCTTTTAGGTGCATGGGAGTCTTCCTCCTTCAGCCTTTGGTCCAACAGCACCTCCTCTTGAATTGATCTTGATGTTTTTTTTCATAAGGGAGAGAGGGGTCCTATTTATAGGGTTGAAATTCGGAATTAATTCCAAGGGAAATTAGGAAAATATATTTTAGTGGGATTTGGAATGAGATAAACATTGCCATGTGTCCCTTCAACCTTAGAAAGTCATAGGAACCCTTTCTCAAGAGGAAAAGGAGGTTAAAGTGAGGAAGGGAAGTGAAATTCGGAGTTTAATTCAATAAAAATTAGAAAATTGAGTTTTAGTGGGATTTGGAAAGGGGGATCCTTCCTCCAAGTGTCCTTTCAATATTAGGAAGCCATAGGAACCCTTTCCCAAGTGGAAAAGGAGTTTAAGTGAGGAAAGGAAGGGGTTCTGCTGGAGTTCGGAATTGAACAAGAATTGAGGATCGGACATGCGGTCGCTATTTAAAATAACGCCCGCGGAGGCGTCGTCATTTTGGAGGCATTTCGAGACAGATTCGGATTTTCCGAAATTTGAAAAGAATTAACGACTTTTAGGGGGTCGCTATTTAGAAATTAATACGAGTTTTGGATGGATTAAAAACCTCAAAATATGGCAATGAAATTGACGACTTTGCACGTAGGCGCTATTTCATGAAATAGCGACTTCCATGAAGTCGTGGAATCAAAATAATTCGATTTTGGCTCAAAATATGAAGAAAGAATTGACGACCTTCCAAACGGTCGCTAATTAAAGAAATGACGCCCCCTGACGGGGTGCTATTTAAATGACGCCCGGGTCCCTTCCACCATTTGATTTAAGGCCCGAAAAATGGAGAAAAAGCTCAGAAAAATCTGGAGAAAAATAAGAAAAGATGTGTGAAAGCCGGGGAAAGTTGGATATTCAAGAAAAGAGAGGAAAACCACTCAAATAAGTCGATTTGAGGGTCAAATGGGGCATCGCAGTGCGATAGCAGATATGCTCAAAATGATGTCAATTTTAGCGTGTCTACACCAGGCCTGTGACGACCCGAGGATCCGAGTACCGGAAAGGAACCGGCGCGTCTCGAATCTCGGCCCGCCAACCCACGAGCCCGAAGACTCGGAAGGGTAGAAAGGAGTGGTGTGGGGTATAAGAGAAGCTGCAACGTCCACAGAGATAGCACAATAATCAAAAGGAAATGCACATAATAATAAATAAATCAAACTGCTACAAGGTCCACAGTGTCTCATGTCCAAAGAAAGTACAGTCAACAGGAAAAGTACAACTACACGGGGCATCCCCCGGCGTACAACAACACGGGGCATCCCCCGGAGTACAACTACGCGGGGCATCCCCCGGCTCTGGCAGACTGGCAACTAACCCTGGCTAGAAGAACCACGCTGAAACTCGGCCGCGCCTCCCGTCGACCCCGCCTCACCTGAAGAGCAGGGGTGAGCCTCATCTCATTGGCCCAGTAGGGATCCCGCGAATCCCCACCTCGCACGAAAAACGAGGAAGAAGAAGACAACCCTACCAACCGAGAGTACGGTAGAACCGACAAGCTAAAGTAAATAAACGGAAAAGTCGTCTACTCTAACGGTACCGTAGTACGGAACCTCGGTCCAACAAAACACGAGTCCACGCCTGCCAGTGAACAGGAGCACCATCCACAAGAAGAACGACCGGATGCGTCCCCTGACGTCTTACACCGCGTCACAAGTGTCTAGCTACAACGCCCCGGGCGCGAGACTCAGACACGCAACAAGTACCACAACAAGGACTAGCTGGGGTCGCACTCGTCAGTGCGTGCCCTAAGCCCCCAACTACGTGTGCACACACAGACCATCTGCTCTAGGTCGGGTCCTCTAGCTGGTTTTTCCCCCCCACCGGACTCTGGTGGCAAAGGCAAGGGGCCCTACGGTAACCAGCCTAAAAACCGCGTCACACTGGGTCTCGCTCTCCACCACTCCCAGGTGGGTCCGCACACGCGTGCGCAGAAAGCTACGACTAGTGGACAGGTCACTGGAAGTAAGGACTAACCCACGGAAACCACCGACCAACACTAGCACAGACTCACGATGATCATACGATAGGCATAGATGCCGGGGACACGCATGAGGTCCAACCGTCCCTCAAGTCACGCGGCACCCCTACCGAGGTAACTGACTCTCCGGGGAACCCCGGGCGCCCCTGTGGCTCTCACTGGGTGCCCACGGCATCCCTAGGGCCACACGCCACAACCGGGTCCGCAGCTCACCCAATCGGAGGTCACGCTACCCGCAAAAACACGGTTCGGGGGAGGGGATGGTCGCGCTAGGTATCCCTAGCGCGACACCGAAGAACGCGCTAGCTAAGGCTAGCGCGATCTTCCATGTCGCGCCGCCCAAAGCCAGCTCGTTCACACCTGAACGCGCTAGTTTTGGGTAGCGCGATCTGGACATCGCGCTACCCGAACCAGGCGCGTTTCCCACCGCCTTACTGTTCGTCTTCTCAGACGGACACGCTCGGACGACACAGCGCGTTCATCAAGAACGCGCCACTGGACTATAGCGCGACATCGGGCCGAGCCCGGTTCGCGAACTACGGCCGGAAATCACAAAACCACGCCCATTCACCCCCTTTGGTGAAGGGAAAACAATGGGGAATCACCCCACAACGACCTAGCATGCATCTAGGACCCCCAAATCGATCAAAAACCTCACGAATCGACGGATCCGGCGCTCAAACCCCAAACATGGAAATAACCCTCCCGGCATGAATCTAGCCCCTCTCGGCCTCTCCACGGCCTAGAAATCACGGGGAATGCTAGAAAGAGGGTAAGGATTCGTCCCCCTACCTCAAGGAAGCTCGAAATCCACCGAATCACCGCCGAAATCAAAGATGAAGCTTTTACTCCCACGAACGCCCCGCCTCCCGCCGCGAAAAGCACGCCACCGGGACCGCCTTGCCGCCGCCGCCGCTGCCACGCCGTTGCCGGAGTGAGAGGGGGCGCGTCTCGGTCGCCCGGGGAGAAGAAGATCGGCCGCGGGGGAAGGGGGAGCTCTCACGGTTGAAGGAAGGAGGGAGAAGAAGAAAAGAAAAAGGTAAAAGAAAAAGAAAAAGAATTGATATATATATATATAATCCAAAAAATGCCATAAATACCGAAAAATAGAAAAGTGCACCTCCTCGACCGTCTCGACGCGCTGATCGGAACGGTACCACTCGCGGGCTGGTGAACGACCCGGCTCACCCGCTACAGGGTTCCGAAGGATTCGCCGAAACCCGTACGCGGAAATCGGAAAACGCGTACGGAAAAGCCACGGACACACTCCGGGCCTCCGAAACGACTCCGGATCGCGCCGATCCGAACACGAAAGATGTCCGAAACGAAATTTCGGACACAACAGGGTCGAACACCCTGACAAACCAGATCCGGGACCCATAACGAAGGATCCGAAAGACCCGGGACATTACAGCCCTCCCCCCTTAAACGAATTTCGTCCTCGAAATTCAAGGACAAGGCACAAGGACGGGGGAAAGACTCACACAAACAAATAAGGATACGACTCCCGCATCTCATCCTCGCGCTCCCAAGATGCCTCGCCGCCAGAATGACGCTGCCAGACCACCTTAACCAGAGGAATAACCTTGTTCCGCAGGCGCTGCTCTCGTCGATCCTCAATGCGAACAGGAAACTCCGGAAGGGACAGATCTGGGGTCACATCAGGCCAAACGGCATCCTCGAGAATATGAGAGTCATCGGGCATATACTTCCGAAGCATCGATACATGGAACACATCATGCACCATGGAAAGCTCCGAAGGTAACTGCAACCGATAAGCAACTTCCCCAACGCGCTCAACGATGGGAAAGGGACCAATGTAGCGGGGACTCAGCTTCCCACGCCTACCGAAGCGCATCACGCCCTTCATGGGAGACACTCTCAAGAAAACTCGATCTCCCACAGCAAAGCTGAGGGGTCGCCTCCTCCGATCGGCATAACTCTTCTGCCGGCTCTGAGCTGCCAACATCTTCTGCCGAACGAGATGCACCACCTCAACACACTGCTGCACCAAATCTGGTCCGGTCAAGGCACGCTCGCCCACCTCGAACCAATCAAGCGGAGTCCGACAAGGTCGTCCATACAACGCCTCATAGGGAGCCATACCGATGCTCGAATGATAGCTGTTGTTGTAGGCAAACTCCACTAATGGCAGATGGTGGGTCCAACTCCCCTGCCACTCCAAGCAACACGCTCGCAGCATGTCCTCCAAAGTCTGGATGGTCCGCTCAGACTGACCGTCCGACTGAGGATGATAGGCCGAGCTGAATGCCAACTCAGTGCCTAGAGCCTTCTGGAAGCTCCTCCAGAATCCAGAAGTGAAACGGGGGTCATGATCCGATACAATGGAGATAGGAACTCCATGCAACGGGACGATCTGCTCCACATACAACCGAGCCAAGCGCTGCACGCTCCAACTGACTTTGACCGGCAGCAATCGCGCCGTCTTCGTCAGTCTATCCACTAGCAACCAGATACTATCCTCCCCACTGGACGTCCTCGGTAATCCAACCACAAAATCAGTGGTCACATGGTCCCACTTCCAAGCAGGAACATCCAAGGGCTGAAGTGTGCCTCCTGGTCGCTGGTGCTCAGCCTTCACCTGCTGACAGGTCAAACACCTGGCCACAAATTCCGCAACATCTCTCTTCATGCCAGGCCACCAAAACTGCCTCTTCAGGTTCTGGTACATCTTAGCCGATCCGGGGTGCACGGCATACCGACTCCCATGAGCCTCACGCAAAACCGTACGCCGTACCTGCCCCTCGGCCGGAACGTACAACCTACCTCTGAATCTCACAGCTCCATCCTCACCAAACTCCACCTCGGCCATCGACAGAATACGGGGTAGCTCGGGGTCCGCTCGCTGGGCCTCAGTCACCTGTCGACGCACCGCGGGCGTGACAGTCAGACTCGCAAGGACAGCCGAACCCTGGTCCTGAGGGACCTTGAGCCTAAAAGTCATGGCCGGGACCTGCTCCCAAAGCTTCCACTTCCTCAACAACATCTGACTGACCGTTACCCTCCTGCTCAGAGCATCAGCCACGACGTTCATCCTGCCAGGCTGATAAGACAGAGTAACGTCATAATCTTTCATGTACTCCATCCATCTCCTCTGTCTGAGGTTAAGGTCCTTCTGCGTGAACACATACCTCAAACTCTGGTGATCAGTGAAGAGCTCAAACCGCTCGCCGTACAAATAATGCCTCCAAATCTTCAGAGCGAAGATCACCGCTGCCAACTCAAGATCATGAGTAGGGTAGTTCGCCTCATGTGGCTTCAACTGCCGCGACGCATACGCCACAACTCTCCCATGCTGCATCAACACAGCACCGAGGCCTACCCCGGAAGCATCTGTACACACCACGAAACCACCCGAGCCAGATGGCAACACCAAAACCGGAGCAGTGGTAAGCAATCTCTTCAGCTCCACGAAGCTCCGCTCACACTCCTCCGTCCAGACGAACTGCACCTCTTTCCGCGTAAGCCTGGTCATCGGGGCAGCAATACGAGAGAAATCCTGAATAAACCGCCGATAATAACCTGCAAGCCCCAAGAAACTCCGAATCTCCGTGACAGAACTTGGCCTCGGCCACTGCACCACCGCCTCGACCTTGGCCGGGTCCACGGAAACACCATCACCAGAAATAACATGCCCCAGAAAGTGCACCTCTCGGAGCCAGAACTCGCACTTGCTGTACTTGGCATACAACTGGTGATCGCGCAGGGTCTGCAACACCACCCTCAAGTGATGCACATGCTCCTCAGCAGACCGCGAATACACAAGGATATCGTCCACAAACACGACCACAAACTGGTCCAAGTACGGACGAAACACCCTATGCATCAAGTCCATGAATGCTGCGGGGGCATTGGTGAGCCCGAACGGCATCACCAAGAACTCATAATGCCCATACCTCGATCGGAACGCCGTCTTCTCCACGTCTGACTCTCGGATCCGCAGCTGGTAATAACCCGATCTCAAATCGATCCTCGAAAACACCTGGGCCGACTGAAGCTGATCAAACAAGTCATCAATCCGCGGCAACGGATACCTGTTCTTGACAGTCACCTGGTTTAACTGACGGTAGTCGATGCACAGCCTCAAACTACCATCCTTCTTCTTCACAAACAATACCGGCGCACCCCACGGGGAATAACTGGGACGAATATACCCCTTGGCCAGCAACTCCTGCAACTGCGCCTTCAGCTCTCGCAACTCAGCAGGCGCCATCCGATAAGGGGCCTTCGACATAGGCGCCGTACCCGGCACCACCTCAATCACGAAATCAATCTCTCGCTGCGGTGGCATCCCTGGTAGCTCCTCGGGGAAAACATCAGGAAACTCGCACACGACAGGAATGTCCTCTACCTCAGGGCCCTGCCGCTCGACCAAAACCACGGATGCGAGAAAACCCTGACAACCTGCATCAAGCAAACGATGCGCACGGAAAGCCGAAATAAGCAAGCGGGAAGAGGAAGACCGAATACCTTGAAAATAGAAGGTGGGTCCACGGGGCTGTCGGAAGTAGACCTTCTTCGAGCCACAATCCACCAAGGCATGATGAGCCTCGAGCCAATCCATGCCCAAAATCACATCGAAGTCCTGAAGCGGTAACGCGTAGAGTTTAACCGGCAAGTTCCGCCCTTCCACCCACACAGGTACCTTCTCAAAGCAGTACGGGGTGATCATGAAGTCACCGGTAGGCAACTCTACCGCCAAGTCACAGGACACCTCGGTCACCGGGTCCTCCACGCTCTGAGCGAAAACCTCCGAGATGAACGAATGAGAAGCACCTGAATCGAACAAAACACGAGCCGCACAACCCAAAATCGAGAGAGTACCTTCCACCAAATGCAATGCCTCAGCCTCCGCCCTGGTCAGATGAGTCACTCTACCTCGGGATCTCTGCCCACCCATAGTAGCTGACCGTGCCAACTGAGGGAACTGTCCCTGCTGCTGGTACTGCTGGGGCCGTGCTGACGACTGCTGGGGCCGAAACTGCTGCTACTGCTGGAACTCGTGCGGCTGGCGCGGTCTCTGCAGACAGTCACGTGCCATGTGCCCTTGCTGGTCGCACCTGAAGCAAATCACGGGCGCCGAACACGGTCTGCCTGGATGAGAACCACCGCACCTGGGACAACCATCCCGCGAACCAGTCATCGAACCCTGGCGCTGAAAAGCCATCGGCTGCTGAACACTGCCCAACGACTCCTGCCCCGACTCCTTACGATCCTGGCGCCTCTTGCTAAAACCAGCTTCCTTAAGCAACTTCTTAAGCTTCGACTTGAAGGATGAACCTGGCACCGGAGCCGCAGTCTGTGTCGCCACTGATCCACCTGCTGAGAGCTGGGCGGTACTCTGCTGCTGCATCCCTGTCGGCTGGCTGAAATCTGCCTGCACCTGACTAGCACTGCTCGGCCCTCGAACCTTCTGCAAATCTCTCTCCAGCGCCGCTGCTGCCTTACATGCCGCATCCAAACTGGTCAAACCCGACGCAAGAAGATGATGCCTCAACTCTAGCCTCAGACCACTAACAAACTGATCGGTCTTCACCTCCTCGTCCGCCATGATATGAGGAGCATAACGGCCCAACTCGATAAACCTGGCACGGTACTCCATCACCGTCATGTCACCCTGAGTCAGCTCCATGAACTCTCGCAACCTCTGCGACCTGACAAAGGACGGACAGAAGGCTCGCTCGAAAGCCGTGACGAACTCCTGCCACGCAATCTGCCGAAGAGGACGAGATCGGAACACTGAACCCCACTCCGATGTCCACCAAGTACGGGCCGATCCCTGAAGACGATGAGTGGCCAGCGCCACCTGCTCCTCCTCGGGGCACTCCATCGCACTGAAAATCCGCTGCACATCATCCAGCCACTCTCTGGCCACCTCAGGATCCGATTGCCCACCAAAAGAAGGAGGCTGGTACAGCAAAAACTCCTTCAGCACACGACCGCGACCACCTCGAGCCTGATCCTCACCAGCTTCGCCACCCTGCTGCTGATGACCTCCCTGCTGCTGACCTCCCTGCCGCTGCTGAAACACATACTCAAACATGCCTCGGAAGAAATCATCCATCCCTGGAGCTCTCGCATCTCTAGATACACCCTCAGAAATTGAAGCCCTGCTCTGCTCCTCTGGACCACCACTAGACTCTCCCTGCTGGGCACGAGTCCTCCTCCGCGGCGCCATAACACACCTGGCATCAAGAAAAGCACCAGAAATCAATAAAACACACGACCCTAAGCCAGTCGCCGACTGTACAGGACATTCATGGACCTTCTGGACCACTGCAATTCGTTCCAAGTTCCGATATACCTCCACAACCTCGCTCTGATACCAGCTGTGACGACCCGAGGATCCGAGTACCGGAAAGGAACCGGCGCGTCTCGAATCTCGGCCCGCCAACCCACGAGCCCGAAGACTCGGAAGGGTAGAAAGGAGTGGTGTGGGGTATAAGAGAAGCTGCAACGTCCACAGAGATAGCACAATAATCAAAAGGAAATGCACATAATAATAAATAAATCAAACTGCTACAAGGTCCACAGTGTCTCATGTCCAAAGAAAGTACAGTCAACAGGAAAAGTACAACTACACGGGGCATCCCCCGGCGTACAACAACACGGGGCATCCCCCGGAGTACAACTACGCGGGGCATCCCCCGGCTCTGGCAGACTGGCAACTAACCCTGGCTAGAAGAACCACGCTGAAACTCGGCCGCGCCTCCCGTCGACCCCGCCTCACCTGAAGAGCAGGGGTGAGCCTCATCTCATTGGCCCAGTAGGGATCCCGCGAATCCCCACCTCGCACGAAAAACGAGGAAGAAGAAGACAACCCTACCAACCGAGAGTACGGTAGAACCGACAAGCTAAAGTAAATAAACGGAAAAGTCGTCTACTCTAACGGTACCGTAGTACGGAACCTCGGTCCAACAAAACACGAGTCCACGCCTGCCAGTGAACAGGAGCACCATCCACAAGAAGAACGACCGGATGCGTCCCCTGACGTCTTACACCGCGTCACAAGTGTCTAGCTACAACGCCCCGGGCGCGAGACTCAGACACGCAACAAGTACCACAACAAGGACTAGCTGGGGTCGCACTCGTCAGTGCGTGCCCTAAGCCCCCAACTACGTGTGCACACACAGACCATCTGCTCTAGGTCGGGTCCTCTAGCTGGTTTTTCCCCCCCACCGGACTCTGGTGGCAAAGGCAAGGGGCCCTACGGTAACCAGCCTAAAAACCGCGTCACACTGGGTCTCGCTCTCCACCACTCCCAGGTGGGTCCGCACACGCGTGCGCAGAAAGCTACGACTAGTGGACAGGTCACTGGAAGTAAGGACTAACCCACGGAAACCACCGACCAACACTAGCACAGACTCACGATGATCATACGATAGGCATAGATGCCGGGGACACGCATGAGGTCCAACCGTCCCTCAAGTCACGCGGCACCCCTACCGAGGTAACTGACTCTCGGGGAACCCCGGGCGCCCCTGTGGCTCTCACTGGGTGCCCACGGCATCCCTAGGGCCACACGCCACAACCGGGTCCGCAGCTCACCCAATCGGAGGTCACGCTACCCGCAAAAACACGGTTCGGGGGAGGGGATGGTCGCGCTAGGTATCCCTAGCGCGACACCGAAGAACGCGCTAGCTAAGGCTAGCGCGATCTTCCATGTCGCGCCGCCCAAAGCCAGCTCGTTCACACCTGAACGCGCTAGTTTTGGGTAGCGCGATCTGGACATCGCGCTACCCGAACCAGGCGCGTTTCCCACCGCCTTACTGTTCGTCTTCTCAGACGGACACGCTCGGACGACACAGCGCGTTCATCAAGAACGCGCCACTGGACTATAGCGCGACATCGGGCCGAGCCCGGTTCGCGAACTACGGCCGGAAATCACAAAACCACGCCCATTCACCCCCTTTGGTGAAGGGAAAACAATGGGGAATCACCCCACAACGACCTAGCATGCATCTAGGACCCCCAAATCGATCAAAAACCTCACGAATCGACGGATCCGGCGCTCAAACCCCAAACATGGAAATAACCCTCCCGGCATGAATCTAGCCCCTCTCGGCCTCTCCACGGCCTAGAAATCACGGGGAATGCTAGAAAGAGGGTAAGGATTCGTCCCCCTACCTCAAGGAAGCTCGAAATCCACCGAATCACCGCCGAAATCAAAGATGAAGCTTTTACTCCCACGAACGCCCCGCCTCCCGCCGCGAAAAGCACGCCACCGGGACCGCCTTGCCGCCGCCGCCGCTGCCACGCCGTTGCCGGAGTGAGAGGGGCCGCGTCTCGGTCGCCCGGGGAGAAGAAGATCGGCCGCGGGGGAAGGGGGAGCTCTCACGGTTGAAGGAAGGAGGGAGAAGAAGAAAAGAAAAAGGTAAAAGAAAAAGAAAAAGAATTGATATATATAGAAAATCCGAAAAATGCCATAAATACCGAAAAATAGAAAAGTGCACCTCCTCGACCGTCTCGACGCGCTGATCGCAACGGTACCACTCGCGGGCTGGTGAACGACCCGGCTCACCCGCTACAAGGTTCCGAAGGATTCGCCGAAACCCGTACGCGAAAATCGGAAAACGCGCACGGAAAAACCACGGAGACACTCCGGGCCTCCGAAACGACTCCGGATCGCGCCGATCCGAACACGAAAGATGTCCGAAACGAAATTTCGGACACAACAGGGTCGAACACCCTGACAAACCAGATCCGGAACCCATAACGAAGGATCCGAAAGACCCGGGACATTACAAGGCCGCCCTCCATAACCCCAGCGAGGGCCACGGATGGAGAGTACTGCCTACCTCCCCCCTCACCTTCGCGGCTATACCGCGGCATAGCTGGTGCAGAGGGCCCGAGATACCAAGCCTCTCCAAGGCCACCGGAACGAAGAACCCCCCATCGCCCGGCGCCCCGCCGAGTGGCTCGGACCGAGCCCCAGCCTCGGTCGCCTCTCGCGCCTCGGCCGGATTTTCTTACGGCCCCCAACCAGGACCGGCTCTGCACCTGCACCACCACCTGAAGCGCCAGCCTCGACCACGGCCCTAGCATCCCCCGCCTCGGCCACGGCCCCCTCGGCTTCTACCGAGGGGAGAGCCGGGCCGACACCGTTGCCAGTCGCAAGAATGGCCCCGGCCCCCTCGGCTCCGGCCGAAGGAAGAGCCGAGCCCGCATCGTCGCCGCCCGCAGGAGCAGCCCCAACCTGCTCGGCCCCCTCTTGCCCAGCGGGTGGGAGAGCTCGCCCGATAGGGTCGGCCCCATCATGCTCGGCGGAGGGGCGAGCCGCGGCAAGGTCACCTTCGACTGCGGGTATGACCCCGGCCTTCTTGGCCCGCTTCCTGGCCCTTGCGGCGGCCCAGATCATGCCTTCCACGGGGTTCTTGCGCTTGGACCCCCGCGGCCTGGAGGATTCGCCCTGGGCCGCCCCCTTGCCCTTATCTCTGGTTCGAGAGTGTAACGACCCGAGAATCCGATTACCGGGAAGGCCCGATAACCCGAGACTCGTACCGCCACCCACGAGTCCGAAGACTCGGAAGGGTTAAAAGGATGGTGTGGAAACTACACAAGTATCACAAATAATTGCAGAAATTAAATAGTTATAATATTAAGCAGAAAATGAATTTAACATTTTACATGGTCCACAATAAAATAACAACAACAGCAACAGTAGTCCACGACTAGTACAGTGACAAGAAAGAAAAGTACAGCTACACGGGGCATCCCCCGGCTCTGACCTCTGGCACTACCTCTGGACACCCGCACCACGCTTCCGCTGCGCTCCTGACACGCTCCCCGAAGGTGGCGTCTCACCTGAAACACGGTGAAATCACGCAGGGAATGAGTCTCGGAACAAGACTCAGTAGGGATCATTCGAACCCTACCTCGAAAAACGAGAAACCACTACTCTAGCGGTAGGAAAGTACCTCGGAAAGGAAAGCCCTGTACTCTACAGAACTAGACCCTACGGCACGCAAACCGACACACGTGCCACGGTACGAGAAGACCGAAACTCAACGGTCGAACCGTCAAAACCCGAAGGTCGGAAACACACGACTGACAGTCTGACACTCCGTACTCGACAGGAGTACCACCCACTAGAAGCACAGCCGGTAGCGTCCCCTGACGTCTTACACCGCACCGCAGGTGAACCGCCTGACATGGTAGGTCCTACCCGAGGCGCAAACACCGTACAAGTAACCACAAACAAGTGACTAGCTGGGGTCACGCCCGTCGACGTGGGTCCAACCGCCCCCAACCACGTGTGCACACACAGACCGCGCGTCCCTGGTCTGGCCCTCTGACCGGTTTTCCCCTCAGCCGGACTCTGGCTGCAAGACGTGGGGCCCAACGGTAACCGGTCCACAAACCGTCTCTAAAGGTCAGCCCGTACACCACTCCCTGGTGCGACTAGCACACGCGTACTAGTAGGCTACGACTAGTGGAGGGTCACTGAAGGAGTAGACTCTCAAGTTACGGAAAACAACGCCCAAGCCCGACAACGTGTGGGAATCACCCCACGCACCAGTCCCGTCGCACGGAGACCACGGTCGGAGAAAAGCGAGGTTGCCACCCTCATGGGGCAACACAGGAAGTGGCGGTCTACCCTCAGACCGTCACTGCCAAATGGCGGTCCACTCTAGGGCCGTCACTTGGAAATAGCGGTCTAAGGCGAACCGTCACACGGCCAGGGGGTAGGGGGAAGCGACGCGCCCACCCTAGTGCGTCGCTTGGAAGCGGCGCACCTAGGCCAGGGCGTCACATGGCACCCCACACCCACGAAAACCACAGGGAAAGTAACGCGCTTACCCTGGCGCGTCGCTTGCAAGCAACGCGTCGGGCTCAGTGCGTTACTCGCATGTGACGCGCCTAGACCAGCGCGTCGCATGGCCCTCACGCTCGGGATGGAAAGGGAAGTGACGCGCCTGCCCCAGCGCGTCGCTTGTAAGTAACGCGCTGGGCCCAATGCGTCGCTTGGCCCATCCACATGGGGGACAACAGGAAGTAACGCTCCTGCCCCAGTGCGTTACACGCATGTAACGCGCCTATCTCGGTGCGTTACATGGCCTGACCCCCAACGGTCAAAACCCAACGGTCGAAAGCATGTGACGGCCCAGCCCAGGGGCGTCACTAGCAAACGGCGGCCAGTCGCAGGACCGCTACAGCCCTCGACCCTAAAGGCCAACACCCAGGGAAGTAACGCACCCCTCTAGGGGCGTTACAAGCATGTGACGGTCACTGGAGTGACCGTCGCTTGCCCCAGAGCACGCTACGGCGGGAAAACCCCAAAAACACCAACCACGCCCCCGTACCTCCACCGGAGAGGGGGAAAACAAGGGGGAAGACCCCTGGGGACCCCTAGCATGCATCTAAACCACCAAAACATAGAATCATGGGCTAAAACCATAGATCGGGCGGCTCTCCCCAAAACATGGAAAAACCCCAAAAACGCCCAAACATGCCTCTCTCGGCCTCCCCGCGGCCTACAAACCACGGAAAAGAACGGCGAAGAGCTAGGGAACGTCACCCTACCTCAATGGAGCGAATGCTCCGCCGGATCGTCCACGAATCGCGAAGAACGCTTGAAAACCCTCGTTCTTCCTTAAGCTTCCCACGCTTGCCGCACGCCCCCACGACCGCCTCGCCGCCGCCCACGTCGCCGCGCCGTCGCCCCGCCGCCGTCTGCAGCCGGAGGGGAGCTCGCCGTGGCCAACCGGGAGGAAGAGAGGGAGAGGGAGGGAGACACGGTAGAGGAGGAAGGAGGAAGAAGAAGAGAGGAAGAAGAAGATGGTGGGGGAGAGAGAAAAGAAAAAGGGTTTTATAGAAAAACCCGGAAAATCCGTAAAATTCCAAAAAATAGGAAATCACACCCCCGCGATCCTCGGAACGCACCGATCGCAACGGTACCACTCGTGTCCGTGTGAACAGCCCGGTTCACCCGCAACGAGCGTCCGAAGAGAAAAGCCGAAACACACACCGGGAATCGGAAAACACACGCGGAAAAAGCCGCGGAACGCCTCGGGCCTCCGAAACGACTCCGGATCGCGCCGATCCGAACACGAAAGATGTCCGAAACGAAATTTCGGACACAACGGAGCCGGACACTCCGAAAACTAGATCCGGGACCCATGAAGAAGGATCCGAAAGGTCCGGGATATTACAGCCCTCCCCCCTTAAGGAATTTCGTCCTCGAAATTGAGAACAACCCAAGGGGAAAGAAGAGGAAGACTCACTCAAACAGGTACGGGAACTGCTGACGCATCTCGTCCTCACGTTCCCACGAAGCCTCACCACCAGAGTGTCGTTGCCACACGACTTTTACCAAGGGAATGACCTTGTTCCGCAGGCGCTGCTCTCGCCTATCCTCCACGCGGATCGGAAACTCTGGGAGAGAAAGATCTGGAGTCACCTCAGGCCAAACGGAAAACTCGAGCACATGAGAGTCATCGGGCATATACTTCGCAACATAGAGACGTGGAACACGTCATGCACCGACGCCAACTCAGAGGGTAACTGCAACCGGTAAGCAACCTCACCGATGCGCTCCACAATCGCGAAAGGACCAATATAGCGGGGACTCAGCTTCCCACGCCGTCCAAACCGCATCACCCCCTTCATCGGAGAAACTCTCAAGAACACATGATCGCCCACGGCGAACTCGAGGGGCTGCCGCCTACGGTCAGCATAGCTCTTCTGCCGACTCTGGGCCGCCAACATGTTCTGACGAACCAGGTGCACAACATCCACACATTGCTGCACCAATTCCGGTCCCGTCAAAACACGCTCACCCACCTCAAACCAATCAAGTGGAGTCCGACAAGGACGCCCATACAATGCCTCATAAGGAGCCATGCCGATGCTCGAATGAAAGCTGTTGTTATAGGCAAACTCCACTAACGGTAGGTGACGAATCCAACTCCCCTGCCACTCCAGGCAGCAGGATCTCAGCATGTCCTCCAAAGTCTGAATGGTCCTCTCAGACTGGCCATCCGACTGTGGATGATACGCCGAGCTAAATGCCAACTCCGTGCCAAGAGCTCGCTGGAAACTCCTCCAGAATCCAGAAGTGAAGCGCGGATCCCGATCCGACACGATCGAAATGGGAACCCCATGCAACGGAACGATCCGCTCCACATAAAGACGAGCCAACTTAGGCACGCTCCAGCTGACCTTGACCGGTAGCAACCGCGTCACCTTCGTCAGCCGATCCACCAGCAACCAAATACTGTCCTGCCCAGTCGGGGTTCTGGGCAACCCCACCACAAAATCCGTGGTCACATGGTCCCACTTCCAAGCAGGAACATCCAAGGGCTGGAGAGTACCGCCTGGTCGCTGATGCTCCGCCTTCACTTGCTGACAGATCAGGCACCTGGCCACAAACTCGGCCACATCTCTCTTCATGCCAGGCCACCAGAACTGCCTCCGCAAGTTCCGATACATCTTCGTCGCACCCGGGTGCACAGTGTACCTGCTCCCATGAGCCTCGCGTAACACCGCACGACGAACCTGCTCCTCCCCTGGGACGTACAGCCTGCCACGAAACCTCGCAGCACCGTCCTCGCCAAGCTCCACATCAGCTATCGCCAAAATCCGGGGCAACTCAGGGTCCGCATGCTGAGCCTCTGTCACCTGACGACGGATAGCAGGAGTGACAGACAGACTCGCAAGCACTGCCAACCCTCACTCCTGGGGAATCTTGAGCCTGAAGGAAACTTCGGGCACTTGTTCCCAGAGCCTCCACTTCCTCAGCATCAAGGTACTGACCGCAACCTTCCTACTCAAAGCATCGGCGACGACATTCATCCTGCCCGGCTGATAAGACAGGGTGAAGTCATAGTCCTTCATGAACTCCATCCAACGCCTTTGTCTGAGGTTCAGATCTCTCTGCGAGAACACATACCTCAGACTCTGATGGTCAGTGAACACCTCGAACTTCTCACCGTACAGATAATGCCTCCAGATCTTCAGCGCGAAGATCACTGCCGCCAACTCAAGGTCATGGGTAGGGTAGTTCTCCTCATGGGGCTTTAGCTGCCGAGATGCATAAGCCACCACTCTACCATGCTGCATCAGAACAGCACCCAATCCAATGCCGGAAGCATCTGTACACACCACAAAACCTCCCGATCCAGAAGGCAAAACCAACACCGGAGCCGAGGTGAGCAACCTCTTCAGTTCCCTAAAGCTCTGCTCACACTCCTCGGACCAAACGAAAGGCACATCCTTCCGCGTGAGCCTCGTCATCGGGGTCGCAATGCGAGAAAAATCCTGGATAAACCGGAGATAATAACCCGCAAGCCCCAAGAAACTCCGGATCTCCGTCACCGACCTCGGCCTCGGCCACTGCATCACAGCCTCGACCTTGGCGGGATCCACGGAAATGCCATCACCAGAAATCACGTGCCCCAGAAAGTGCACCTCGCTGAGCCAAAACTCGCACTTGCTGAGCTTCGCATACAACTGGTGATCTCGCAACGTCTGCAGCACCACACCCAAATGGTACGCATGCTCCTCGGCAGACTGCGAATAAACAAGGATGTCATCCACGAAGATGACCACGAACTGGTCCAAATACGGGTGGAACACCCTCTGCATCAAGTCCATGAAGGCTGCTGGGGCATTGGTGAGCCCAAACGGCATCACCAGAAACTCATAATGCCCGTACCTCGTACTGAACGCAGTCTTCTCCACATCGGACTCGCGAATTCTCAGCTGATAGTAACCGGACCGCAAATCAACCCGCGAGAACACTCGCGCAGACTGCAGCTGGTCGAACAAATCATCAATCCGCGGCAACGGATACTTGTTCTTAACGGTCACTTCATTCAGCTGCCGATAGTCAATGCACAGCCGCAGACTACCGTCCTTCTTCTTCACAAACAGCACGGGCGCACCCCAAGGGGAGAAGCTCGGACGAATATACCCCTTGGCCAACAGCTCCTGCAACTGCGCCCTCAACTCCCTCAACTCAGCGGGGGCCATACGGTAGGGAGCCTTCGCCAAAGGTCCCGTACCAGGCACAACCTCGATCACGAAATCGATCTCCCGCTGGGGAGGTAATCCAGGCAACTCCTCAGGAAAAACATCGGGAAACTCGCACACCACCGCAATGTCTCGACATTCGGCTCCATCCGGTCAGACACAACCACTGACGCGAGAAAACCCTGGCAACCTGAATCAAGCAATCGACGGGCTCGAATAGCAGAGATAAGAAATCGAGAAGAGGCGGAACGGATACCTTGGAAATAGAAGGTCCTCTTGCTCGGATGCTGGAAGTAGACCCTCTTCATTCCACAATCCACCACCGCTCTATGAGTCTCGAGCCAATCCATGCCTAGAATCACATCATAATCCCGAAGCTGCAACGCATACAACCTGCCTGGCATACTCCGTCCATCGATCCACACCGGAACCTGGTCGAAGCAATACGGAGTGACCATAAAGTCACCCGAAGGCAACTCCACAGCCAAATCACAGGACAACTGGGTCACCGGCTCCTCGACGCTCGACGCGAAATCCTCCGAAATAAACGAATGAGACGCGCCAGAATCAAATAAAACCCGAGCCGCACAACCCAAAATCTGAACGGTACCTTCCACGAGCTGCGACGCTACTGCCTCTGCCCTGGTCAAGTGCGTGATCTGGCCACGAGCTCTCTGCCTGCCTCCCACACTAGCTGACCTGGGTAGCGGCGGATACTGTCCCTGCTGCTGCTGCTGCTGGGAAACCTGCTGCTGCGGCGGCCTCTGAGGACAGTCACGCGCCATGTGCCCTGGCTGGTCACACCGAAAACAGATGATCGGCGCCGTGCACTGCCTGCCTGGGTGGGTCTCACTACACCGTGGACAAGGTCCTCGCGATCCACCCACCGATCCCTGTCGCTGCAAAGGAAACGGCTGCTGCACACTGCCCGATGAAGCCTGCCCCTGATCTCTGGACTTCTTCTTGCCGAACCCCTTCTTGAAGAACTTCTTGACCTTCGAGCCGAAGGACGCAGATCCTGTCACCGAAGCTGCCGATGCCGGTACTCCTGAACCACTCATCGCAGACTGAAAGAAACCCTGCTGCTGAGTAGCCGACTGCTGGCTGCGACCTGACACAGACTGCCCCTGGCTGATCGGTCCTCGAGTCCTCTGCATATCCATCTCCAAGGAAATCGCAACACGAGACGCCGTCTCGAGATCAGTGGCCCCATTCGCGATCAGATGGTGCCTCAGCTCCAGCCTCAAGCCCTGCACAAACTGCGTCGTCCTCACCCTCTCATGCTCCATGATATGAGGTGCGTACCGACCCAGCTCGACAAATCGGGCCCTGTACTGCAACACGGACATGTCACCCTGCACCAGCTCCAGAAACTCCCGCATCCGCTGCGTAGCAACAACATCTGGACAGTACGTACGCTCGAAAGCACTGACAAAGTCATCCCACTCGACCTGCTCAAGTGGACGAAGCTGAAAGGACGTCTTCCACTCGGAAGACCACCACCTCCGAGCCGTACCCTGCAACTGGTTGTAGGCCAACACCACTCTGTCCTCGACAGTACTCTTCGCAGAACTGAACACCCGCTCCATCTCATCAAGCCAATCACGAGCCGCATCAGGGTCTGCCTGGCCGCTAAAGTAAGGTGGATGGAACTGCATGAAGTCCCTCACTGCTCGGCCTGGCCCACCCCTGACTGACGAGCCCTCACCGGCCTCTCCGCCGAACTGCTGAGCCATGAGATGGTACATGCCACGGAGAAAACCCTCGGCCCCCGGAGCCCTCGCAGCATCCGCGGCCTCGGTAGCTCCCGGAGCTCTGCTATGCTCCTCCTGGTCCCTCTGGACCCCCTGCTGGATCTCCTGACCTCCAGCCGACTGCCCCTGCTGAGAGCGAGAACTTCTCCTCGGCGCCATACTCGCTCCTGAAGCACAAGACAGAAAAACACGGAACGGCAATGTTAAAATAAACACACGGTGCCCAATGCCAGCGTCATCTGTACATCATCGCTGTGGACTAGTGGACCACTACAATTACCTATAATTCCCATGGAATTCCACAACCGCGCTCTGATACCAGCTGTAACGACCCGAGAATCCGATTACCGGGAAGGCCCGATAACCCGAGACTCGTACCGCCACCCACGAGTCCGAAGACTCGGAAGGGTTAAAAGGATGGTGTGGAAACTACACAAGTATCACAAATAATTGCAGAAATTAAACAGTTATAATATTAAGCAGGAAATGAATTTAACATTTTACATGGTCCACAATAAAATAACAACAACAGCAACAGTAGTCCACGACTAGTACAGTGACAAGAAAGAAAAGTACAGCTACACGGGGCATCCCCCGGCTCTGACCTCTGGCACTACCTCTGGACACCCGCACCACGCTTCCGCTGCGCTCCTGACACGCTCCCCGAAGGTGGCGTCTCACCTGAAACACGGTGAAATCACGCAGGGAATGAGTCTCGGAACAAGACTCAGTAGGGATCATTCGAACCCTACCTCGAAAAACGAGAAACCACTACTCTAGCGGTAGGAAAGTACCTCGGAAAGGAAAGCCTTGTACTCTACAGAACTAGACCCTACGGCACGCAAACCGACACACGTGCCACGGTACGAGAAGACCGAAACTCAACGGTCGAACCGTCAAAACCCGAAGGTCGGAAACACACGACTGACAGTCTGACACTCCGTACTCGACAGGAGTACCACCCACTAGAAGCACAGCCGGTAGCGTCCCCTGACGTCTTACACCGCACCGCAGGTGAACCGCCTGACATGGTAGGTCCTACCCGAGGCGCAAACACCGTACAAGTAACCACAAACAAGTGACTAGCTGGGGTCACGCCCGTCGACGTGGGTCCAACCGCCCCCAACCACGTGTGCACACACAGACCGCGCGTCCCTGGTCTGGCCCTCTGACCGGTTTTCCCCTCAGCCGGACTCTGGCTGCAAGACGTGGGGCCCAACGGTAACCGGTCCACAAACCGTCTCTAAAGGTCAGCCCGTACACCACTCCCTGGTGCGACTAGCACACGCGTACTAGTAGGCTACGACTAGTGGAGGGTCACTGAAGGAGTAGACTCTCAAGTTACGGAAAACAACGCCCAAGCCCGACAATGTGTGGGAATCACCCCACGCACCAGTCCCGTCGCACGGAGACCACGGTCGGAGAAAAGCGAGGTTGCCACCCTCATGGGGCAACACAGGAAGTGGCGGTCTACCCTCAGACCGTCACTGCCAAATGGCGGTCCACTCTAGGGCCGTCACTTGGAAATAGCGGTCTAAGGCGAACCGTCACACGGCCAGGGGGTAGGGGGAAGCGACGCGCCCACCCTAGTGCGTCGCTTGGAAGCGGCGCACCTAGGCCAGGGCGTCACATGGCACCCCACACCCACGAAAACCACAGGGAAAGTAACGCGCTTACCCTGGCGCGTCGCTTGCAAGCAACGCGTCGGGCTCAGTGCGTTACTCGCATGTGACGCGCCTAGACCAGCGCGTCGCATGGCCCTCACGCTCGGGATGGAAAGGGAAGTGACGCGCCTGCCCCAGCGCGTCGCTTGTAAGTAACGCGCTGGGCCCAATGCGTCGCTTGGCCCATCCACATGGGGGACAACAGGAAGTAACGCTCCTGCCCCAGTGCGTTACACGCATGTAACGCGCCTATCTCGGTGCGTTACATGGCCTGACCCCCAACGGTCAAAACCCAACGGTCGAAAGCATGTGACGGCCCAGCCCAGGGGCGTCACTAGCAAACGGCGGCCAGTCGCAGGACCGCTACAGCCCTCGACCCTAAAGGCCAACACCCAGGGAAGTAACGCACCCCTCTAGGGGCGTTACAAGCATGTGACGGTCACTGGAGTGACCGTCGCTTGCCCCAGAGCACGCTACGGCGGGAAAACCCCAAAAACACCAACCACGCCCCCGTACCTCCACCGGAGAGGGGGAAAACAAGGGGGAAGACCCCTGGGGACCCCTAGCATGCATCTAAACCACCAAAACATAGAATCATGGGCTAAAACCATAGATCGGGCGGCTCTCCCCAAAACATGGAAAAACCCCAAAAACGCCCAAACATGCCTCTCTCGGCCTCCCCGCGGCCTACAAACCACGGAAAAGAACGGCGAAGAGCTAGGGAACGTCACCCTACCTCAATGGAGCGAATGCTCCGCCGGATCGTCCACGAATCGCGAAGAACGCTTGAAAACCCTCGTTCTTCCTTAAGCTTCCCACGCTTGCCGCACGCCCCCACGACCGCCTCGCCGCCGCCCACGTCGCCGCGCCGTCGCCCCGCCGCCGTCTGCAGCCGGAGGGGAGCTCGCCGTGGCCAACCGGGAGGAAGAGAGGGAGAGGGAGGGAGACACGGTAGAGGAGGAAGGAGGAAGAAGAAGAAGAGAGGAAGAAGAAGATGGTGGGGGAGAGAGAAAAGAAAAAGGGTTTTATAGAAAAACCCGGAAAATCCGTAAAATTCCAAAAAATAGGAAATCACACCCCCGCGATCCTCGGAACGCACCGATCGCAACGGTACCACTCGTGTCCGTGTGAACAGCCCGGTTCACCCGCAACGAGCGTCCGAAGAGAAAAGCCGAAACACACACCGGGAATCGGAAAACACACGCGGAAAAAGCCGCGGAACGCCTCCGGGCCTCCGAAACGACTCCGGATCGCGCCGATCCGAACACGAAAGATGTCCGAAACGAAATTTCGGACACAACGGAGCCGGACACTCCGAAAACTAGATCCGGGACCCATGAAGAAGGATCCGAAAGGTCCGGGATATTACAGAGAGCGACCCGGGGGAGTAGCCGATTCATCAGCAGCCGAATCATCGCCAAGCTCGATCACCTCTGCGGCCTCCTTCAAAGCCTCCCGCCTGGTGTCTGCACGAAGAGGAAGACATATTCAAGAAAAGAAAAATGACCCCCACATCCAAAGGAGAGCCTAGTTTGTGGCACCTGAGCCCGACGGATGCAGCCGTGTAAGAAGACACCGCTTGATATTCTCTGGAGTAACCAGCTCTTCGGTGGATTGGCGGGGCTTCAGCAAGATGGCCACATATTTCTCCACATGTGGAGGGAACTCATCCTGCCTGGGAGGGATATTCGGGTGAAAATTGGGGATTACTAGACACCTCCAAGTTTCCTCGACTGAACAAATCCCCACCTAGAAGAATTGAGTTTTCCACCCCTTATGCGAAGAATCCTTCGCCGCCAAGGAGATACAGCTCCTATTTCGCCTCGCCTGGATGAAATAGAAGCCCTTCCCGGTCGAAGGATGTGCTTTCAACTCAAAGAAATAGTGAAAGAGGTCCAAGGAAGGAGGAATTTCACACTGGTGGTAGAGAATGCGGAAGGCGGAAAGGAGAAGATAAGAGTTAGCTACCAACTGAATGGGCGCCAACAGAAAAAAATTGAGAAGCTGAAGAACGAAAGGTTTGAAGGGAAGGCGGAACCCACCCTTCCACGACAGAAAGAAAGTACAGATGTGGCATGTACGAGAGTCCAGGCTCGTCTCGTGTGGGGAAGCTGCGACAAAGTGGAACTTGTGGGGCAGGCGATACTGGTGCTCCAGCCTTCTCACATCCGCCTCCCCCAGTTCACTGTAGTTTGGAATCGGCACCTTCACCACTGGCTCGTCCTCCCACTCCTCAGCATCCGAGCGCTGGTCCACCATGGAACCCGGAGAAGACTCTGAGGAAAGGAGATCTCGGGACCCCGAAGATTCTAGGGGGAAAGGAAGCCGCCGGACTGCCTCCACGGTTATCTCCGCCAACTCCACGAATGCCGCTGCAAGCCTCTGCTCTCCCGTCGTGTCCTCACGACGCATCGAAGAGCCCAAAAGTAAGAATGGAGGAGAGCCAAAACCCTAAAGACGGAGGAAATCTGGAATGATAGCAAGCGTCCAACGCCTATATCCCCACGCGGGAGGCGGCGCATCGTTCCGACCTCCGAGAAAAGAGGGCCCCTTCAGTTCAAATCCGTCAGGATCATCATTATTACGGGCCCAGGTGACCACGACACGTGGCTTCCTAACACCGCCAGATCTCCACCCACATGAGCCACGCTGGTCTAAAACCTCAACAGCTACTCTTCCGAGCTTACTAAAGCTCGGGAGTAGGAGGGGGATAAGTGGAGAGGGGGATTTCTGTAACCCATCTAAGAGCAGCCAAACTAGGTCCATCAGGACCAAACGAGGCTCAACTCATTCAAGTGATAGCCCCATAGGGCCCACTTAGGCTAAAAAGCCCAATAAGAATACTCGGGATCTCACCCTTCCTCGGCAGCCCTTAGGCTCGGAAGGCCCGAGCGTCGGTCAGAATAGAGGAAGACCCATGCCCGAGTTATCCCCTCATCGGGATAGAGGCAAGCGCTCAGCGCCCACTCCGACCTATCTTCATCCGAGCTATGCCTATCGCCCGGACAGGGTTGGCACCTTTTATGCTCAGACCAACCGACGATTGCTTATCCACGTTACCGTTGAGAGCCCTTTATGAGCAGGAGTTTATGAGGATAAGAGACCCATGATCCCTCAAGGCCATGAAGATCCCACGATGAGAACGTAAAGATCCCACGATGAGGACGCAACTTCCGCCTGAAACTCCTCAGCTTACGGGACTCATAAGGTGAGCACACTATATAAACCAGGGACTCCCTCCAGTGAAAGGTAAGGGCAATACACGCCTAAAATTCCCTGAGCAGGAACCACTTCACCACCTTGATGTTGAGGGATCTCGTGCACCTCTTTCTACCTCTCTCCCTATCTTTCACCATTGCTCTACTGACTTAAGCATCGGAGGGTTTTCCCCAGGGAACCATCCCTGGGCCCCCTGATCCGTTTTCCTTTCTCTACAGTTCACTGCTCGGTGATCATCCTCCCAACTCAGGAGCCGCGCGAGATCACGCCCCTTCATATTATTTTATCTCACATTTGAAGATGAAAAAAATCATCTAATTTTAGTTGAGACTCTTGACTACATTGTGTACTCATTTAGGGAGACTATATATGGTAGTTAGGCTATTCAGGTTTGTGAGTTCTTTGAGCCTTATTCTATATCACACACAATACTTGACATTTATTTTATTTTATTTTTGACCGTTTGGTCGAGTGTCTCTTGAATTCTCTTCGCGTCTTCTCAGATTTTCCTCTATGGGAGGATGGATGTGACTTGGTCAAGGGTCACTTCCCTAAGACACTCTTTGATTGCGGAATAGGTTAAGGGATAAGTTAAACTGTAGGTAAGGTATTCCATAAAATATATCAAAATGATTTGATTGAGAAATAAGATAATCCTGAATATCTTCTCGAGAATTGTGAAAAAGCTTAACCTTCCTTATTATACCTTTTTGGTAGAACAACTTATCCCGGGATAAATCAGGATAAGAGCCTATATATCCTAACTCAAATGACATAACTTATATGAGCAACCAAAGTGAATAGGAAACTTTTTAATGGGGTGCCCCGATTTATGCCCCAAACAAACAGGGCCTAAAGGATATTTGAGGAGAGTTGATTTTGTGTGAGAGACACATCTTAGTGTTTTTCCTCACCCGATGGCTATTTCTCTCGAGTTTCTCTCTCCCAATCATCTTCTTTATCTCGCAAGAGTCTACAGTCACAGTGGTGTTTGTCCCCGACAACGCGAGTTGGAGTATACTTTCGTGTCGTCATCGGTTTGGGTCGTCGTATCTTGGGATAAGTTTCATCGTGAAACCTATTTACATTAGAGTAAGAGTGGAATGACTCTAAAAAAAGTGATTACGTATTTTTACCCGAGTTTGTATTTTTCGATTGATTGATTTTCTTTGATTTTCATGTTTTGATCTAATAAAAAATCTCTACGCGTGCATATATTTATGCAACATTTATTAACCTCGTACAAATGATTTATATATACTCTTGTCTGAACTAATTAAAATTATGTAGGATTATAGATGTGCCGGAATTAAATTGGAGAATAGTTTCATCCACATACTAACGTTTTATAAGGCTAACGTTTTATAAGGCTAACAAGGATCCCTAATTGTAATCCCAGACGTCAAACTTAATTAAAGCATTTTCACATGTTCAATTGAGTGATTTAATAATTAATATCACGCATAATTGATGAAACTTAATTGACATCCATGTGAGCTGCACGCAGGCCATGTGGAATAATCTTTGTTTCACTGTCTCAGGTGACCTTTAGTTCGAAGATAAATTTAGAGGAGAATAGACGTAAGTCATTCTGAGTTAATTTATTCTTTATCGCTATTCTCGTGATCGTTTGATTTGCGCAAAATAAGTATAGTGATATCCTTAACTATTACTCGTTTGATAAAAAAGAAGGATACGAACGGAACGGGAATAAGTGTTGAAAATGGATTAAATTAGCCTTCTTATAAATTATGATTAGTGCTAATATTTCTACTAAATAATCATAAGAAACACTAACGTTGTGTCCACCCCACCCGTGGCGGGGTAGACACCCCCCATTCCCCCTCCTGCGCAGGTGACAAGAGGGCGCGGGATCGAGCCTCACCCGCTTTCCCCTCCCCTAAAAAAATTAAAAAAAAACTAACATTGTTAATACTATTCTTAATGATCATGATTATCACTAATATTATTAATTATAACATAATTAATTCTTTATTAGTAATAACGAGATAGTTATAATTAATTATGTAACGATAATTATATAATATACTTAATAATTAACATAAATAAGATTAATTTGTATGAGTAATTAGCACTAATAACATTAATTAACATAATTGATTAGTATTAATAACATTTATTATCATAATAAGATTAAATAACACTGTAATAATTAATTATTTAATGATAAACATATATTATATTTATTAATTAGTATAGATAAGATTAATTAACATGGTTAGTTAGTACTAATAATATTAATTAGCACTAATAATATTAATTAATATAATTAATTAACACTTATACTATTAATTAGCACAATTAATTATCACTAATAATATTAATTAGCATAATAAGATTAAGTAACATTATAATAATTAATTATTTAATAATATATTTATTCATTAGCACTAATAAGATTAATTAACATGATTAATTAGTACTAATAAAATTAATTAACACAGTTAATTAACACTAATAAGATTAAATTATATTATTATAATTAATTATTTAATAATAATTAAATAATATATTTATTAATTAAGACTAATGAGCTTAATTAACATGATTGATTAACACTAATAATATTAATTAACAATAATAGAATTAATTATCACTAATAATTAAGGGAGAAAATGGGGTTAAGAAAGTAGGAATAAGTTAAGTCATTCCACCTAAAGGGTGGAATGACTTATCCCCATTCTTAACCCCATTTTTGGGATAACCTCATTCTCCTTAACCCCCTTATTTTAGTCAATTTTAGTCATACCAAACGATTAATAAGATTAAGACGGAGATATCCCCTCTTAACCTCCAACCAAACAGTTATTATCTAAAGGACTCACCACTTAAATTCACATTGTAAGGAGATACGTTCAAAACTTCCTATTTGAAAACAGACGAACTCACGAACAATTTCACAAAAGGGTTAAAAAAATTTTTTGTATGAAAATTATTATTAAAGAAGAATTTATAAAAAAATATTGTTTCAAATGTATTAACATGCATATATATCATTGTATGTATAAATTTGAATTATGTAAAAATGTCATATTTATTTACAGTCATATCAATTCTTTTTATTAAAATTTTACAAAAAATTATAATTAAATAGTATTTATATACTATTCAAATTAATCAAGTGATATGATTAATAATATATTTTTAAGAATGATTTTTTTGTAAATTTATCTCTAACAATAATTGTCATGCAAAAATCCGAAAAATAAATCTACTTAATTGTTGATAATTTTGGGTTTCTTGTATACAAATCGCCTCCATGTACTCTTCAAAGATAATCTTGATCGATCGAGGGCTTACTGAAATTTTGGACTATTAGAAATAGGGGGACCTCAAGAACTATCCATGTTTGGTTTCTTGCGGCAGTTTCAAATGCGACTTGAAACAAAGATGCCCTTATTCTTGATCGAGAAATATTTATTTGTTGCACTATGAGTGTGCGTCGTTTGGGCATATGTTTGACTATAGTTGGACTACTAATTAAGATGAAAATATCTATGATAGGATTGAAATTGCACATACTCTTGCATAATTTTGATCTCATCATGGGTCATATCCACCCATGTAACCCAATCATAGTGCACAACACACACTGGGTATGCACCTAGTTAAGATGAAAATATCTATGATAGGATTGAAATTGCACGTACCCTTGCATAATTTTGATCTCATCATGGGTCATATCCGCCCATGTAACCCAATCATAGTACATAGAATGCAGTTGAAAGACATTGGGTATGCACCAACACACATTGGGTATGTCTCTTTCTCTCGATAGGGTGAAGAGAATCACATTCTCACTTTGTACACTATGAATTCAAAGTCGTCGATTCCGAGGCCTTTCTGTGCCAACCGATCCAAAAGCTCGCAACTAGGTAGCTAACATGCATCTTCACAGAACTCATATTGTATCCATAAAGTTTTGTGGTTTCATCATATAAATCATTCTTGAAAATGAAATGGTAAAATATCATTCTTAGAAATATATTAGGAAATATATTATTACTTTTAAGGCAATGTTATAAAAATATCATCGTCGTAACCTACCATTACGATCTACGAATTTAACTATGATCATCTTTAACAAGACTTAAAAAAGATGATAATATTCACAGTCAAAATAATGAGACATAATGAGACATTTAAGTATGTTGTCCTATTTAATTACATCTCTATCTCCCTCCCACCCCCAACTCTGATCTAGCGACATCTAGCATCACCATCGAGTGTTGCCACAGTGACAATAGCAAGTAGCCACAACAAGGACTCTAGAGCCTCACTACGACCCCCCCCCGTTAGATGGGGATTTGACGTCTCTCTCTCTCTATCTGTGTTGATCGACTGTGAAAACCACCTTGCCATTGCAATGGCTTTCTCGATCCCCCCTCTCGCCTCTCTCCCTTGTTGCATTCAGAACCTTCGATTTTTTTCTTCCATTTTCAACCGGGTGAGAGTTATGTGCATGTGTACACAGACTGTTCATGATCACAGGAATATGATTCCCCACCTTGTAGGTCAGCTCACTCTGGTCATCATCCAACATTTTCATCTAATTGGGCCACCAGGGCAACATGAGCAATGCCTCCCTCTCTCTTCTCTCTCTCTTTCTACTTTCTCTATCTCTCTCTCTCTCTATGTAACCCCCACCGTTAGGTGGAGGTTGTTGATATTGGAGGGGGAGCATCTCCCTCTCTCCTTAATTTGTTCTCTCTTTCTACTCTTTATTTCTCTCTTAATTACTTTCTCCCCACCCCCCTCTCTCTTCAACATTCGCCGCTAGACGAGGGTTGTCGACACTAGAGGGAGACGCCTCTCTCTCTTCCTCCATCTGCAATCTCCACTGTTGAGTGGGTTTGTTGACACTAGAGGGGGGCCACCTCCCTCTCTTCGCAACCCCCCCTCTAGGTGGAGGTTGTTCACGCTAGAGGGAGATGGCCTCTCTCTCTCAAACCCCCCCACCCCCACCATGGTGAGGTGGGAGTTTGTAGGCACCAGTTTGGGCGTACATTTGATTGTGGTTGGACTACTAATTAAGATGAAAATATCCATGATAGGATTGGAATTGCACGTACTCTTGCATAATTTTGATCTGGTCATGAGTCATATACGCCCATGTAACCCAATCATAGTACATAGAATGCAGTTGACACACATTGGGTATGCACCACTATCTCTTTCTCTCGAGAGGGTGAAGAGAATCACATTCCCACTTTGTACACTGTGAATTCAAAGTCGTCGATTCCGAGACCTTTCTGTGCCAACCGATCCAAAAGCTCGCAACTAGATAGCTAACATGCATGTTCACAGAACTCATGTTGTATCCATAAAGTTTTGTGGTTTCATCATATAAATCATTCTTGAAAATGAAATGGTAAAATATCATTCTTAGAAATATATTAAGAAATATATTATTCTTTTTAATGTAATGTTATAAAAATATCATCGTCGTAACCTACCATTACGATCTACCAATTTAACTATGATTATCTTTAACAAGACTTAAAGAAAGATGATAATATTCACAGTCAAAATAATGAGACATAATGAGACATTTAAGTATGTTGTCCTATTTAATTACATCTCATCTCCCTCCCACCCTCAACTCTGATCTAGCGAGATCTGGCATCACCGTCGAGTGTTGCCACAGTGACAATAGCGAGTAGCCACAAGGACTCTAGAGCCGCACTACGACCCCCCCGCTAGATGGGGATTTGACGTCTCTCTCTCTCTCTCTCTCTCTCTCTCTCTCTCTCTCTCTCTCTCTCTCGATCGACTATGAAAACCACCTTGCCATTGCAATGGCTTTCTCGATCCCCCCTCTCGCCTCTCTCTCTTGTTGCATTCAGAACCTTCGATTTTTTTCTTCCATTTTCAACCGGGTGAAAGTTATGTGCATGTGTACATGAGACTGTTCATGATCGTAGGACTATGATCCCCCATCTTGTAGGTCAGCTCACTCTGGTCATCATCCAACATTTCCATCTAATTGGGTCACCAGGGCAACATGAGCAATGCCTCCCTCTCTCTTCTCTCTCTCTTTCTACTTTCTCTATCTCTCTCTCTCTCCTCGAACTCTCTCTACGTAACCCCCACCGTTAGATGGAGGTTGTTGATATTGGAGGGAGAGCATCTCCCTCTCTCCTTAATTTGTTCTCTCTTTCTACTCTTTATCTCTCTCTTAATTACTTTCTCCCCCACCCCCCTCTCTCTTCAACCTTCGCCGCTAGACGAGGGTTGTCGACACTAGAGTGAGACGCCTCTCTCTCTTCCTCCCTCTGCAATCTCCACTGTTGAGTGGGTTTGTTGACACTTGAGGGGGGCCACCTCCCTCTCTTCGTGTAATGCCCCGGATTTTTCGGATCCTTTTTTTCGTGGGTCCCGGATCTGGTTTCTTGGAGTGTCCGACTCCGTTGTGTCCAAAATTTCGTTTCGGACATCTTTTGTGTTCGGATCGGTGCGATCCGGAGTCGTTTCGGAGGCCCGGAGGCGTTCCGCGGCTTTTTCCGCGTGTGTTTTTCGATTCCCGGCGTGGGTTTCGGCTTTCCCTTCGGAACCTCGTTGCGGGTGAACCGGGCCGTTCACCTAGGCGAGTGTGGTACCGTTGCGATCGGTGCGTTCCGAGGATCGCGATGGTGTGATTTTCTATTTTTTGGGATTTTTTCGATTTTTCGGATTTTCCTATATATTAACCCACCCTCTCTCTCCCCTCTCATTTCTCTCTTCTCTCCCTCTCTCTTCTCACGCTCTCTCCTCTCTCCCTCTCTCTCCGGTGGCCGACGGGGCGGAGTACGGGCGAGGCGGGGACGGCGCGGGCGAGGCGCGGGCGAGGATGGATGAGGATCGAGGCGGTGGAGGCGTGGTGAAGCTCGACCGTGGGTTTGTGGAACGGCGAGGCTTCTACGGCGTTTTCTTCGTGGATCGGCATCCACGGTGCGCGAAATCTTCGGTGGAGGTAGGCTGATGGACCCCCAGCTCGTGCACTTCATTTCCCGCGAGTTTCGTAGGCCGTGGTGAGCCGAGCGGGTCGTTTGGGGCGTTTTGGGGAAAATCATGTTTTGGGGAGTGATCGCTCGATCTCCCGTTTCGTTGCGCTTTAGGCCGATCCGAGGCCATAGATGCATGCTAGGGGTTGTTGGGGAGCTTCCCCTATGTTTTCCCCTTCATCCGTGGATGATTGGGGCGTGGCGTGGATTTTTGGGTGTTTTCCCGCCGTTCCCGGTTTTTCGAAATGGTCGCGGTCCACCAGAAACCGCTACCATCTGGTCGCGGTCCTCGGAGAACCGCTTTCACCCTTGTGTTTGGGTCGGAAGGCCTTCGAGCGTCGCGGTCGTGCGATAGACCGCTTTGGCCTAGTCGCGGTCATGGGATGACCGCTACTGTTTGGTCGCGGTCCTTGGGCGACCGCTACCATCAGGCTTGCGCGAGGCTGGTCGCGGTCGCGAGATGACCGTGACAGCATGGTTGCGGTCGCCGGTCGACCGCTACCATCTGGTCGCGGTCACCAGGTGACCACTACCACGTTCTGGTTCCTGTTTGCATTGTTTTGACCTCCGGTCAACCCGGTTGTGACCCAGTGGTTGACTTTAGGTCTCGTGAGTGTCTCGGACACCCCGTGGAGTTCCGTGACCGTGTCTTTGGGTGTCCAGAGGTTGTCCCACTTACCTCGTTTTACGCGTCGTGAGCTTAAGCGTCCGGGTGACCTTTTAGCGTCCCGATTGTGTTGTGTTGGTCTCCGGTCGACTCGGTTGTGACCCAGTCGTCGACCTCCGGCCTTGTGAGTATCCCGGACACCCCATGGGTTCTGTGTCCATGTTTTTGGGATGTCGGGAGGGACCGTGATATCTCGATTAGCGTGCCCGTAGGTGTGGTAGGTCCGGGTGACCTCATGTGTTCCGGGCTCTCGTGTTACGCTCGATCGAGTTACCGTGTACCGGTGTGCGTGCGGTGGGGTCTCCCCCGCATGTTGTGGGCTTCTTTGGAAGGCGATTCCCATGTGGGCCATGTGCTTGGCCTTGGACTGCGAGTCCAGTTATCCGGCCTGGGGCTGGAGGTTTCCCGCTTGCTACAAGATGGGAAATCGTCGTGGTGGCTTGTGTGCTGCCCTGGGAATCGTGCTTCTGTGTTTTCCGTGTGGCCCGTGTGGGTGGCCTTGGTCCCTTGCGTTCCCTTCCCAAGGGAGTGGTCTTGGCGACTCGTTAGTTGTCTCGGTACTTGTGCTTCCGTGGTTTTCGACCTAGAGATTGGACTAGATTGACGGCCTTGTGCTGTTGCGTACAACGGTCTTGATCCCGAGTCTTGTGACTCAAGGACCGTTGGGTGTAGTGCGTCTAGAGGACTGCCCAGAGTCCAGTGGCTTAGTGCCACTATAGTTTTCTTGACTCTCGCGCAGGGTGCGTGCGTGGCTGAGGACTGCGAGTCCTGTTTCTTCTCCGACTGTGGTCACCGTGCGACGGGGCCGGTACGTGGGGTGGTCCCCGTACGTCGTCGGATTCGGACGTTGTTTTCCGTTGACTTGAGAGTCTACTCCTTCAGTGACCCTCCACTAGTCGTAGCCTACCAGTACGCGTGTGCTGGTCGCCCCAGGGAGTGGTGTACGGGCTTACCCTGAGGGCGGTTTTAGACTGGTTTCCGTCGGGCCCCTCGTCGTAGCCAGAGTCCGGCTGCAGGGGAAAACCAGTCAGAGGGCCAGACCTAGGACGCGTGGTCTGTGTGTGCACACGTGGTTGGGGACAGTGGACGCACGTCGACGGGCGTGACCCCAGCTAGTCACTTGTTTGTGGTTACTTGTACGGTGTTCGCGCCTCGGGTAGGACCTACCACGTCAGGCGGTTCACCTGCGGTGCGGTGTAAGACGTCAGGGGACGCTACCGGCTGTGCTTCTAGTGGGTGGTACTCCTGTCGAGTACGGAGTGACAGACTGTCAGTTTCCGTGACTTTGACCTTCGGGTTTCGGTCGTGTTTACCGTTGAGTTTCGGTTGGTTCGCCGTGACGCGTGTGTTGGTTTTCGCGTCATGAGATTAGTGCTAGTGGCTTTACCGAGGTTGGGTCTTGTTGTGCGGTACCCGCGATCGGATGGTCGGGGTTGCACCTTGGACAGCGTGTCCAGGTTGGCTGTCCGGGGGACATGCCTCTACGGCGTGGTTGCCGTGTGTTTTTACTTCGGTAGGTGGTACTAGCGTGGTTCGGTAGCTTCGACTGCGTGATCGAGGTCTACCTTCTGGCAGTAGGAGTAGCTGTAGTGCCGAGTGTTTGACCGGCCACCGGTTTGCTGTTCCTGCTGTAGTTGTAGCTTCCTTTCCACTACCGCCGTTGTTTTCGGTTCGGGTTCCGCGGGATCCCTGCTGAGTCTCTGTTTTGGAGACTCATTCTCTGCTTTTCAGGTGTGGCGGTTCTTCCTCGAGGTTCGAGGGTGCGAAGCGGAGGTTCTCAGTTGCCAGCTTGCCGGGCCGAGTGTTCACTTGGCATGTGGTACGCTTTACTGCTTTAGACTGTACTTTCTGTTGGACTGGACTCTGTTGTAGCTGTAGTTGTTTATTTATTTCCGTTAATTGTTGGATTATCATGCTTTATTTCCTATTTCTTTGTGCCTCCACACTCCTTTTAGCCCTTCCGAGCCCTCCCGGCTCGTGGGCAGCGGTTCGAGTCTCGGATTATCGGGCATTCTCGGTAATCGGATTCTCAGGTCGTTACAGCTGGTATCTTCGGTAGCTTCGACTGCGTGATCGAGGTCTACCTTCTGGCAGTAGGAGTAGCTATAGCGCTGAGTTTTTGACCGGCCACCGGTTTGCTGTTCCTGCTGTAGTTGTAGCTTCCTTTCCGCTTCCGCCGTTGTTTCCGGTTGGGGTTCCGCGGGATCCCTGCTGAGTCTCTGTTTTGGAGACTCATTCCCTGCTTTTCAGGTGTGGCGGTTCTTCCTCGAGGTTCGAGGGTGCGGAGCGGAGGTTCTCAGTTGCCAGCTTGCCGGGCCGAGTGTTCACTTGGCATGTGGTACGCTTTACTGCTTTAGACTATACTTTCTGTTGGACTGGACTCTGTTGTAGCTGTAGTTGTTTATTTATTTCCGTTAATTGTTGGATTGTCCTGCTTTATTTGCTATTTCTTTGTGCCTCCACACTCCTTTTAGCCCTTCCGAGCCCTCCCGGCTCGTGGGCGGCGGTTCGAGTCTCGGATTATCGGGCCTTCCCGGTAATCGGATTCTCAGGTCGTTACAGCTGGTATCAGAGCGGTGGTTGTGGACGTACATAGGAATTCGAAATATTGCAGTGATTAGAGTACATAAGGTCCAGTACAGTCGGCAGCTGGCTTAGGGTTTTGTGTTCGCTTTCCGCCTAGTTTCTCGCTTGAGAGCTTGAGTGCGCCGTGCGGCGCTGTGAAGGTGGTTGCTGTCCGCGGCCTTCGTGCCAACATGGGGTCTAAGGATCGAGGTCGAGAGCCTTCTCCCTCATCGGTGGTGGCCCTGGTTGTGCTGCGTTGGGCAGAGGTTGCTGGCAGGCGTGAGTTCGCGGTGCTGCGTTCGAGGAACCTACAGCATGGTCAGGTGGCTGGAGAGGATTTTTCATAGTTAAGAGGCCGTGAGCGTGCTCTGAGGGAGCTGCTGTCGGTTTTGGCCACTCCAGCTTGAGATTTATCCATCCCCTGAGGTTTTCAGGTCGTGGTTTAAGGTGGCAGAGTGGGTGTTCTGATCGAGAAGTGTGCTCGGGTGAGCGGAGGATCTTCTCGGTGAGCTGCTGTTTCGTCGAGCCTGATGATCTTGTCGTGCTCTGTGGCGTCAGAAATGACGTGTCGGTCCCGATTGTTTTATGGATTTCGAGATAGGATTGGGCTGTGGTGTCCCAGTAAGTCTTGCTCCTGCGCTCTTGTGTGCGAATGGGGTGTGTTCGCCCTGGAGTTGGTTTGAGATGTGAAGGCTCCACGGTGAGTTCGGGACTCGAGGATGAGCATCGGCGGTTGTTGTTATGGCTCGTGTTGCGGCTCTTGGCATGCCGTGTTGCAGTTCGAGGAATTGCAGCGGTGGTGCATCGAGAGATGCTATGATCATGGTCCGACGTGACACTCGCCGAGTGTGTCGGAGGCGCTGACCTGATGGAAGTGATGGTTTTCCTTGGTGCTGGATGGTGCTGTTTCCAGTGTGCGCGAGATTCGAGGTCAGGTCGAGCTTGGAGTTCTTCCGTTGGTCGAAGTGCGTTGGTTTCTCCTTTGGTTGGAGGGATAGCGTTCGGCTAAGGATCGTCGTCTTGCATTGGGTGCCCGGATTGGTTGGCCTTGTGTGCCATGAAGTCCGTGCGAGACGTGCTCCTTGTCCTGGCAGGATGGAGTGTTAGGGAAAAGTGCTAACTAGTGCGCTGCATGAGTACCATGTTCCTGTGTTGGAAGCCGTGTCAAGCATCGGTGAGATGTTTATTGCTTAGGGACCCGTGAGCACTGTTCAGGTGGTGTCCCGTGGCTCTGTGGTAAGGGCGGAATCGGGATTGGCAGGTGTCCACTTGCATTGATCGAAGGATTTGATGAGACCAGATGGATGAGTGACGCCTGTGGGCGGAGGCCTTTTGTGAGATGCGGCATCAGTCTGTGTGTGAGTCGAGGGATGGCTTGCCGAGGTTTGGAATGTTTCCTTTGGACCCGGTCGAGGACCAGGAAAGAAGGAAGAAGCTGAGCAAGTGGAGGTTTCCCGTTGACGAGCAGTTGGTGACCAGTGGATGGTCTTTTCAGAGACAGAAGATGCTGGTTGTTGGGGCTCGAGCGTGGCGAGAGCCGTGTGCCAGCGAGACCTTTGGTGGTCGTTTCCGTGATGTGCCTTTCCGGATGGGATCTGGGCTTTGTCGAAGTTTGTCTTCTAACAAGAGTTGGCACAGTGTTATGTCCGGCTTTCGGCTTGCCATGTGTGAGGTGTTTCTTGGTGCTGAGCCGATGTTCTGGTTGCGGTCTGCGGAGAGGACTGCTTGAGCTGGTGGAGGCTCTGTTTTGGTTGCTCCCTTGAGGAGGGTGTGCGACCTGTCAGCTGGTTGCGAAGCTGATGTGCGATTTGTCTGCCGACCTTTGGATGGATCGGTAGCTGTTTCTCATGCGAGGGTTGTGATTCCTCGGTGAGCGAGATTGTGGCTGCGGTGCCATGTTGGTTCTCGCGTTGTCTGAGGTGATGCCAGACTGTGTCCTTTGGTATATGCCTGCTCTGTTGGCCAGTGTGCTCGGCTCGAGGAGCGAGGTGTTGTTTGTGGCTGTACGTCTGGCTGTGTCCCTCAGGACCGTTGTTTTCATGAGAACCGAGATTTTCTGTGCTGGGGCTCTGACAGCGTGTCAGTTGGTTCAGTGTTCTTCCCCTGTGACTTCGTGCTTGGTCCTGAATTTCGAGGACGAAATTCCTTTAAGGGGGGAGGGCTGTAATGACCCGGGTTTTTCGGATCCTTTTTTTCGTGGGTCCCAGATCTGGTTTCTCGGAGCGTCCGACTCCGTTGTGTCCGAAATTTTGTTTCGGACATCTTTCGTGTTCGGATCGGCGCGATCCGGAGTCGTTTCGGAGGCCCGGAGGCGTTCCGCGGCTTTTTCCGCGTGTGTTTTCCGATTCCCGGCGTGGGTTTCGGCTTTCCCTTCGGAACCTCGTTGCGGGTGAACCGGGCCGTTCACCTAGGCGAGTGTGGTACCGTTGCGATCGGTGCGTTCCGAGGATCGCGAGGGTGTGATTTTCTATTTTTTTGGGATTTTTTCGATTTTCCGGATTTTTCTATATATTAACCCACCCTCTCTCTCCCCTCTCATTTCTCTCTTCTCTCCCTCTCTCTTCTCACGCTCTCTCCTCTCTCCCTCTCTCTCCGGCGGACGACGGGGCGGAGTACGGGCGAGGCGGGGACGGCGCGGGCGAGGCGCGGGTGAGGATGGATGAGGATCGAGGCGGTGGAGGCGTGGTGAAGCTCGGCCGTGGGTTCGTGGAACGGCGATGCTTCAACGGCGTTTTCTTCGTGGATCAGCATCCACGGTGCGCGAAATCTTCGGTGGAGGTAGGGTGATGGACCCTCAGCTCGTGCACTTCATTTCCCACGAGTTTCGTAGGCCGTGGTGAGCCGAGCGGGTCGTTTGGAGCGTTTTGGGGAAAATCATGTTTTGGGGAGTGATCGCCCGATCTCCCGTTTCGTTGCGCTTTAGGCCGATCCGAGGCCATAGATGCATGCTAGGGGTTGTTGGGGAGCTTCCCCTATGTTTTCCCCTTCATCCGTGGATGATTGGGGCGTGGCGTGGATTTTTGGGTGTTTTCCCGCCGTTCCTGGTTTTCCGAAATGGTCGCGGTCCACCAGACTCCGCTACCATCTGGTCGCGGTCCTGGGAGAACCGCTTTCACCCTTGTGTTTGGGTCGGAAGGCCTTCGAGCGTCGCGGTCGTGCGATAGACCGCTTTGGCCTAGTCGCGGTCATGGGATGACCGCTACTGTTTGGTCGCGGTCCTTGGGCGACCGCTACCATCAGGCTTGCGCGAGGCTGGTCGCGGTCGCGAGATGACCGTGACAGCATGGTCGCGGTCGCCGGTCGACCGCTACCATCTGGTCGTGGTCACCAGGTGACCACTATCACGTTCTGGTTCCTGTTTGCGCTGTTTTGACCTCCGGTCAACCCGGTTGTGACCCAGTGGTTGACTTTAGGTCTCGTGAGTGTCTCGGACACCCCGTGGAGTTCCGTGACCGTGTCTTTGGGTGTCCAGAGGTTGTCCCACTTACCTCGTTTTAGCGTGCCCGTAGGTGTGGTAGGTCCGGGTGACCTCATGTGTTCCGGGCTCTCGTGTTACGCTCGATCGAGTTACCGTGTACCGGTGTGCGTGCGGTGGGGTCTCCCCCGCATGTTGTGGGCTTCTTTGGAAGGCGATTCCCATGTGGGCCATGTGCTTGGCCTTGGACTGCGAGTCCAGTTATCCGGCCTGGGGCTGGAGGTTTCCCGCTTGCTACAAGATGGGAAATCGTCGTTGTGGCTTGTGTGCTGCCCTGGGAATCGTGCTTCTGTGTTTTCCGTGTGGCCCGTGTGGGTGGCCTTGGTCCCTTGCGTTCCCTTCCCGAGGGAGTGGTCTTGGCGACTCGTTAGTTGTCTCGGTACTTGTGCTTCCGTGGTTTTCGACCTAGAGATTGGACTAGATTGACGGCCTTGTGCTGTTGCGTACAACGGTCTTGATCCCGAGTCTTGTGACTCAAGGACCGTTGGGTGTAGTGCGTCTAGAGGACTGCCCAGAGTCCAGTGGCTTAGTGCCACTATAGTTTTCTCGACTCTGGCGCAGGGTGCGTGCGTGGCTGAGGACTGCGAGTCCTGTTTCTTCTCCGACTGTGGTCACCGTGCGACGGGGCCGGTACGTGGGGTGGTCCCCGTACGTCGTCGGATTCGGACGTTGTTTTCCGTTGACTTGAGAGTCTACTCCTTCAGTGACCCTCTACTAGTCGTAGCCTACCAGTACGCGTGTGCTGGTCGCCCCAGGGAGTGGTGTACGGGCTTACCCTGAGGGCGGTTTTAGACTGGTTTCCGTCGGGCCCCTCGTCGTAGCCAGAGTCCGGCTGCGGGGGAAAACCAGTCAGAGGGCCAGACCTAGGACGCGTGGTCTGTGTGTGCACACGTGGTTGGGGACAGTGGACGCACGTCAACGGGCGTGACCCCAGCTAGTCACTTGTTTGTGGTTACTTGTACGGTGTTCGTGCCTCGGGTAGGACCTACCACGTCAGGCGGTTCACCTGCGGTGCGGTGTAAGACGTCAGGGGACGCTACCGGCTGTGCTTCTAGTGGGTGGTACTCCTGTCGAGTACGGAGTGACAGACTGTCAGTTTCCGTGACTTTGATCTTCGGGTTTCGGTCGTGTTGACCGTTGAGTTTCGGTTGGTTTGCCGTGACGCGTGTGTTGGTTTTCGCGTCATGAGATTAGTGCTAGTGGCTTTACCGAGGTTGGGTCTTGTTGTGCGGTACCCACGATCGGGTGGTCGGGGTTGCACCTTGGACAGCGTGTCCAGGTTGGCTGTCCGGGGGACAGGCCTCTACGGCGTGGTTGCCGTGTGTTTTTACTTCGGTAGGTGGTACTAGCGTGGTTCGGTAGCTTCGACTGCGTGATAGAGGTCTACCTTCTGGCAGTAGGAGTAGCTGTAGTGCCGAGTTTTTGACCGGCCACCGGTTTGCTGTTCCTGCTGTAGTTGTAGCTTCCTTTCCGCTACCGCCGTTGTTTCCGGTTGGGGTTCCGCGGGATCCCTGCTGAGTCTCTATTTTAGAGACTCATTCCCTGCTTTTCAGGTGTGGCGGTTCTTCCTCGAGGTTCGAGGGTGCGGAGCGGAGGTTCTCAGTTGCCAGCTTGCCGTGCCGAGTGTTCACTTGGCATGTGGTACGCTTTACTGCTTTAGACTGTACTTTCTGTTGGACTGGACTCTGTTGTAGCTGTAGTTGTTTATTTATTTCCGTTAATTGTTGGATTATCCTGCTTTATTTCCTATTTCTTTGTGCCTCCACACTCCTTTTAGCCCTTCCGAGCCCTCCCGGCTCGTGGTCGGCGGTTCGAGTCTCGGATTATCGGGCATTCCCGGTAATCGGATTCTCGGGTCGTTACACTTCGCAACCCCCCCTCTAGGTGGAGGTTGTTCACGCTAGAGGGAGATGGCCTCTCTCTCTCAAACCCCCCCACCCCCACCATGGTGAGGTGGGAGTTTGTAGGCACCGGAGGGGAAACACATCCACATCTCTCTTTCTCTCCTCGTCTGTAACCTCCCCTCTAGATGGAGGTTGACGGTGCGAAAGGAGTGTCGAGATAGGGTCGTTGGTCACAAGCCGTTGCTGCCAACTGAGATTGGTCAGGGTCTCTCTCCCTCTCATCTTTCTCCTATAAGAGTGGGGGGACCTGGGGTTGTGAGAAAGGTATTTTCGTTATAGGACAACCGATTAACGAGAATAATAAAATATTTATGAAATATTCATCTTTTCATCCAGAAGTGAATCGAGATAGTATTTTTACAACTTTTCGTTAAACTTAATGATAATATACCTGTTAATATATTGTTAGGATCCTTAATTGTAATCCCAGATGTCAAACTTAATTAAAATCTTTTCGCATGCTCAATTGAGTGATTTATTAATTAATATCACGTAGAATTGATTCGAAACTTAATTGACATCCATATGAGTTACACATAGGCCATGCGGAATGATCTTTGTTTTTCTACCTTCTTGTCCGAAGGACTCACCAGTCACCACTTAAATTTTAATTGTGGGCAGATATGTTCAAATGTTCGGTACTTCCTATTCGAAAACGGACTCGTGAACAAAAGAACCTCACCAAAAGGTTAATATACTTGGTTATTGATGATTTTGGGTTTCTTGTTTACAAATAGTCTCCTGTACTTTTCAAAGATAGTCTTGATCAATTGAGTGCTTAATTAAATTTAGGACTACTAGAAATAAGGGGGAACTTAAAGAATTACATCGAATACAGTGCACAAAGTCATATTATCATGTAACCCCTATTCTCATTGGCCTAAAAACAAGGTGAAATGACCACTTTCACAGAGAAAACGATGTTAGCGTCAGACTCATACGATCTATTTTTTCGCACATCAAATGTAGATCGCATTTAACGGGAAAATATAAAATTGAAATATTTTGTAGTATTAAAATATTTTACGTATGAACGAAACATTTAGTATGTTTAATACACGTGACTGAAATATTTTGTAAGACTAAAATATTTTACATATGAACGAAATATTTAGTATAGGATTGAAATATTTTATTAAGTTTCTTGTAACAAAATATTTCATTCGTATAACAAAATATTATTTCTACGAAATGTTTCATTAATTTATTTTTATAGTCAAATAAGATATTTCGTTCACGTAACAAATGTTTCATTTTTGTAACAAAATATTACGTTCATGCGGTAAAATATTATTTCTACAAAATATTTTTATTGATTTATTTTTTTAGTCGAACAAAATATTTCGTACATATAATAAATATTTCATTCTTATAACAAAATATTTCATTCGTACGTAAAATATTTTGATTCTATAAAATATTTTAGTCTTATATTTTTCCGTCTAATCTGCTCTATATTTGATACGCGAAAAAATGGAGATTTGACGTGGGCATCATGTTCTGTGTGGAAATAGTCCTTTCATTTGATTTTTTAGACCAATGAAAGGGGATATTATATAATGACTTAATTTTGTGCACTAATCACGGAGCATTACTCTTTACATTTCTTGCGGCAATTTCAAATGCGCCTTGAAACAAAGATGCCCTTTATTCTTGATCGAGAAATATTTATTTGTTGCACTATGGGTGTGCGTCCAATTGGGCGTACATTTGACCATGGTTGAACTACTAATTACGATGAAAAGATCTATATATGATAGGATTGAAATTATATGTACTATTGCACAATTTTGAACTCATCAACGGTTGTATCCGCCCGTGTGACCCAATCATAGTAGGATGCAGTTGACATACATTCGGTATCCATCAACTTCTCTTTCTGATTAATTTATTAATCCACGATCCCTCCCCCGTAGTAGCATAACCAAGAATGTCTCACTGGACATGGAAGACTTAGAGCTACTAATCACAAGATCGAGCTCATGCGTGGGTGATGTGACGAGGTGCTTTAGTTGACTTATTAGTTTTAACTTGGAGAATGGGCATTTCCGCTTGACAGGGTGAAGGGAATCACATCCCCACTTTGTACAATGTGAATTCAGAGTCATTGATTCCGAGGCCTTTACGTGCCAACTGAGCGAAAAACTCGCGACCATCTAGTTAGCTAACATGCATGTTCATAGAACACTTGTTGTATCCATAAAATTTTGGGGTTTCGACATGTAAATCATTCTTCAAAATGAAATGGTAAAACGTCACTCCTAGAAATGTATTAGGAAGCATACTATTACTTTTGATGAAATGTTATAAAAATATCATCGTCGTGACTCCCGTTACAATCTATGAACTTAACTGTGATTATCTTTAACCAGACTTAAAAGAGAGATGATGATATTCACAGTCAAATTAATGAGACATTTAGGTGTGTTACCCCCATTTACATCTCATCTCCCTCCCACCCCCAACTCGTATCTAGCAGCATCTAACATCTCCATCAAGGGCTGTCGCAGCGGCAGTGACAAACAACCAGGACCAGAAGGACTCCGTGGCCTCGCTACGACCTCTCCCCCCTGCTAGATGGGGATTTGGCCTCTCTCTCTCTCTCTCTCTCTCTCTCTCTCTCTCTTGTTGTGCGTGTGTGTGTTGATCTACCGTGAAAATCACAATGCCATTGCAGTAGCTTTCTTCCCTCTCTCGTCTCTCTCTCTTGTTGCATTCAAAATTTTCGATTTTTTTCTTCCATTTTCAATAGGGTGAGAGGTATGTGCACATGACGTTGTTCACCATAGTAGAAATTTGATTCCCCACCTTATAGGTCAGCTCACTCTTACGGTCTTCCTGCATTTCTCCCTAATTGGGGTCACCACGGCAACATGAGCAATGCCTCCCTCTCTCTTCTCTCTCCTAGATCTCTTTCTAATTTCTCTATCTCTCTCTTACTCTCTCCTCTACCTCTCTCTCTACAACCCCCATCGATGTTGGAGGGGGAGCATCTCCCTCTCTCCTGTGTTCTCTCTTTCTACTCTTTATCTCTATCTTAATTACTCTCTCCCCACCTCGTCTCTCTCTCTCTTCAACCTTCACCGCAAGGTGAGGGTTGTCGGTAGTAGAGGGGGAGCGGTTAAATTCTTGAGAGGGAGATTAATTTTAGAACATGAGTTGCCCGATGATCTCTATGTCAAAACACCATAAATCTACAACGGAAACATAGCTGGATCCATGGGAAGCAATCTTCCAATCTAATACGGTGTTCTCCAACGGCACTCCAAGATGATGGGATGTCCAGGAGAAGGAGAAATCTCGTATGGATTGGGGACCATGACCCGGCCTCTTATACACAACAAGGAGACCGTTGTTATGCGCACCGTTATAGCACCCTTTGGTGTCATTTTCTATTTTAATCCATCATAAAAATAGAAATAACACAATGGTCTCTACACATAATTAAAATATGACATATACTTTTCTTTAAATACTTATATCCCCAAATCCTTAATTAATCACATTAATAGGGATAAATTTTATGACAGCCCCGTAATATATAATTCATCATATATATGTTTGCTCACGTTAGATTAAATCTAACGGGAGCGCCTCTCTCTCTTTCTCTCTAAGAAATCTCCACTATTGAGTGGATTTGTCGACGTCGGAGGGGGGCTGCCTCCCTCTCTTTGCAATCCCTTTGCCCACTCCAGAGGGAGATGGCCTCTCTCTCTCTCAATCCCCCACCCCCACAATGGTGGGGTGGGGGTTTGTAGGCACTAAAGGGGGAACGCATCTCTCTCATTCTCTCCTCCTCTATAACCCCCCCTCTATATGGAGGCTATCGGTGTCAGAGGAGCAGGGGCAAGGTCGTTGGTCACAAGAGTTCAACTAACATGTTGCGCCCATGCCGTCGACGGAGATCGTTCAGGGTCTCTCTCCCTCTCATCTATAAAGGTGGGGGACCAGGTCACAGGGGTTGTGAGAAATGTATTTTCGTTATAGGATGACCGATTACTAGGAATAATAAAATTTTTGTGAAATATTGGATAATATTTTTGTAACATTTCATTAAAAATAACGATAATATATCTGCTAATATATCTTGAAGAATGATATTTTGCCATTTTCCTTTAAAGATGATTTATATGTAAAAACTCTTAGAATTTATGTTAGAACCGAGGCATGCTCGAACAAGAGAAAATTAGGTAAATGGGGCGATCGCAGATGATTGGGTGCCCTTCTCATGTTCATCGCTGGCTGGTGGTGTTGGATCTAGACATAGGGAGAGCAAGGAGGGAAAGAGAGAAACTCATGCAGATTTTTTTTGAGAACATCTCATTCACATCGTGGCATATTTAGTGGGGGGCAGCCTGCCATATGTGAAGACATCCAAATGGCATTAAAAGAGATTGTTTTCCGCAATTCACATAGGTTTTTTTTTTCTTTGACAAGGGAAAATTTAATAAAATTAATAAATATTATATTCACGTCTCTTGAAGATTAAATATGAGTCAGATAAATTCCCTCGCAATCCACAGGTGCTACTGCAACGGTTGAAACCTCTTTCTCGGGCTTGGGTTGACTTTTGCTTCTTTTTTTGTACTCTTTTTTGGATATATTAATTGTTAGTTGCATGTATTCTGCTCGTATGTTCAGGTGAGAGGCGGGGATGACCGCCATGACGTGGGTCTCTATGTGAGTGTGGGGGTGGTCTTGTTATTCCTCTGCGTCCCAATGTGTGTATACAAATCAAGGATATACACACGAGTGGGGGCTCTTCTCCCTGAGATGTCACAGCACCAACAGCTGGAGGGGGTTGGTGGAATACACCCTTCCCACCCACTCACTCAAATAAGAGAAAGACCCTACAACACACTGACTCCCATCTCTCTCCCTGCACACCGACGCCTGACCAACCTGCAGCCCCCTTTCTTTCTCTCTCTCTCATCCCAGGTGTCAACTCCGCTCTAAACAAGCGTCTCCTCCACCAGCTCCCCCACTATGTACTTTCACCTCCCCATCTTGTGTTCTTTGGCGTGGATCTAGGGACGAGGAGCATTTTGCATCTCATGGACTCCCTCAAGTAATGGGCCAGGTAGAGGCTAAATAAAAAGTGTTATCTCGGTCTCGTATTATAATTTTACTATTTGGTTGTTGGGGAAGAGCGTCTGATTACTCTGAAAAAAATTGTACATACTAAATAACACATCAAAAGGAGTCCTTAGACTAGCGATCTCATAAGACAACTTTTCGATACTTAAATCAGAGACGAGCGTTATAACAAAAAGGAGATTAGAGTGAGAAGGAGAAGAAAACTTTGAGGGAGAAACGAGTGCTCGATAACGGGACAAGTACTCGATAGTGTGGCTGGGACCTGGAGAACGACGGAGAACTCGCTGTCTCCTTCTGAGGCTGGGATGATCTGGAGCTCTACCATCACCGTACATGTAGATCTCTCTCTGTGTATCATTTTGGCTCTGTGTATGTGTCGATCTGTTCTTGCGTACGTATATGCTCGTCTCTCTATATCTCTCTGTGTCTACCTGTGTCCTTCTGGGGTCCGTTAAGGATCTATTTATACTGGTCGTAATGACGTCGTCCCTTTCCTGTCTCGTTGATGGCATAGTTAGTGGAGTGATGCTCTATTGATCTTAGGGGGGAGAGGTCGTACATTACCCACTCGTTCGTTCTCTGAGAAAGGGCATCGTGATGGACTTCACAATGACATGACCGTGATCCGACATTCGTCAGGGTCATCTCTGTAATCGTAGCCTCAACACTTACCCGTTGACGAGTGCCACGACGTTCGAGTCGCACGGATACAGGGATCATGTCTGTGGGCCGACGTACCAATTCTAAGTGGACCTAGGTTGAGTCACGATCTTAAACTATCAGTCGACTGGTCACGACCGCTACGGGCGGCCCAGTGACATCGGGCTATAGTCAACCTAACATTATTGGATTGTACTGTGTTTCATGTAATTTTCCCTCCTCAAGTGATATATGGTTTAAATATAAAGAGTACTTCTCTTTGGATTCTTCTCTCGTGCTTAGATGGATCAAACATATTAAAGTGGCGGTGGGTTTGGTCCTTCAAGCTTAAAGACATCAATTTCCTTGTGCGTGAACTGGTCGATGATGTGTTTGTGTCGGTTCTCTTATAATTGCACCCCCCCACCGCCTGCAAGGTTGGGGGGGTGTTAATTTGGATGAGCTTAGAACGGAGATAAACAATGAAATTTACAGGTTTTTTTTAATCAACGCCCATTTTGGATGAAGGATAAAGTTGGGAATTCTTCTGTACATTCGTTGATCTTGACAATATATTTTGATTTTTTTTGGTTAATTCAAGATGGAAATTTAGAGATTTCAATGTGTTTTCAAAATAATTCAGACAAAATAGGCTTTGAAGATTTCAATGTTTCATGATGTCAATATTCATGGTAAAATTGTACCTTCTTCAATAGTTCATTAAATTTGTGTATCATTAAGAGATGTTGCAATCAAAGCTACTGGCACGGCATCTTGTGATTCATTCGACCTGGGATCTCACGATAAAAATAACTTAATTTCAGAAGATCTGCTTCCTATTGTTGGCATAAAAATGGGTAATTAAATGTATGATCAGTCACATCTGTAAGGGAGAATGAGGTCTTATTAACAAGCAATGACACCTGTGGATCGAGATTATTCTAATGTTAGTAAAAAAATAATTTAATCACGCCGTCCTATTCCCGATCGAAGTGTCAGACAAACCATGCTTAATATTTAAGTCTTGATAGATGTCATAAATTATGTTCATTAAATATTTAATCGATGATGAAGTGTAGCAACTTCATCGTCTCCTAATGATCTAAGGGATCAGATCAATTTTCCACTGCAGCAGTAGTATGCATCCTCATTTATTTATATTATTATTAGTAGGTTGGTGCCATAATCCTCCTAAGAGACAAGGAGTCCTTGTCTCTCAAGAGATTTGTTTTTCATTTTCTGGTTAAAAGTCTTAGTCTACTAACCTTATATTACAATCATTCTTATAAACTCCTTTAGAACTTATTCATTACGGGCAACTTTGATAAATGGTTAGATTAAGGGCGAGTACGTCATTCTAAGTGGGTCACCCCTAATTTATCCCACGTGACTTATTCCATCTTTTTATTTAGATTCAAAAAACTCAAACTTATCTTTAACGGACCTCGTTTAAGAAAAAAGAATCAAATAAGAATAAGTCATCCCATCCCAAATAATTCAGATTCGGTTAAAGAAAAAAAATAAAATAAGTCATCTCACTCCAAGTAACCCACCCTTATCGGACTCCCTAAACCTTAAGGCCTTCTTTAAAAAACAGGTAGGATATCGCATTCGACCTCAGAGAGTAGAATGCGATACTTGAGATCGGGTAATTGTCATGTGTGTAAGGAGTCCTTATCTCTCAATAGATTTGTTTTTCATTTTTTTGGTTAAAAGTCTTAACCTTATATTACAATCCTTCTTATAAACTCTTTTTGAACTTAATCACAATGGGCCACTTTAATAAAAAGTTGGGTTAGAGGTGAATATGTCACTCCGGGTGACTTACCCTTAATCTATCCCAGATGACTTATTCCACATTTTTATTTAGATTCAAAGATTGTAAACTTATCTTTAATCGACCCCAGTTAAAAAAAAAGTAAATAAAGAATAAATCATCCGATCCCGAATAACTAACCCTAATTGACTCTACACCTATTTTTCTCGGAGTCACTCTGTTATACTCTCCCAATGAATTTGTGATATTATTTAGTAACAGGAGAGAGAGAGAGAGAGAGAGAGAGAGAGAGAGAGAGAGAGAGAGAGAGAGAGAGAGAGAGAGAGAGAGAGAGAGAGAGAGAGAGAGAGAGAGAGAGAGAGAGAGAGAGAGAGAGAGAGAGAGAGAGAGAGAGAGAGAGAGGACTTTTTTTATAAAGTGATCAAGGGTCCACTGAATTATGATTAAGTTAAAATGACAGAGGTGATGATAAAGACGTTTGAGTCAATCATTTACGGTGCATTCGAAGGTTACGGAAGATGATATAGAAATTTAGACGATATAGAATTAAGTATTATTTTAGGGGTATCTACATAATTATAATTCCTTCTGTATTGCAAAGATGCCACCGTGGGGTCCATAATATGGGCATATATCCGATTCCGGTGACGCACGCTCTCACTTCCCTTTGGTTGTTTCTCTCTGTGCACCGACACGCCCGAGGGCTGTCGGCGGCGGCGGGGTTGTCCTGACCTGCGGATACCACACGATTTGAGAACGTGGTGGCCCCAACTCAGCTTCCATTTCTTTCTTGGTGGGTCGTCACTCTAGAATCCAGGCTAACCTCAACTTTGAGAAGAATAAAAATTTACCGGAGGTTTGGTCGTTGATTCCTCGTTCTCAGATTCACCGAGGTTTGTTCTTTTTTTTTCTTTTCTCCGAGTCAAGAATGCTATGTTAATCTTCACTTTAGTGTGTTATAATCGAAATTTTACAAATCCATCTGATACGAAGTAAATCATCCGTATCATATCGTATCAATCACATATCGATACGATCGATCTACGATATATAATTGATACGTAATTTATCTGTTTTTAAATATTATGTATATTATTTTATATCAAATATAATTTTATAATAATTTAATTAAGAATATTCTTTTGAAACATCGGGACTTGGTTCAAAACACACGTAACGACATTATTTTCTTATTTTTTATTATTCTTTAAAAAAAATCAAAAAACACATGATACTTGTGAAATTTAAAATTTTTACCAAACACACAACCAACACACTTATTAACTATTAAATCACACGTAATATTTTGTCATATTTTATAATAATATATATATATTACATGATTTTTTATTTTTTAAATATTACGGTACAATATAATATGATGTCGTATTATATCATATCGTATCATAATGGTAGAAAATCGATACGACCGATTAGATCGAGCTGATAAATCTTGACTATAATCAGATGGGATGTAAGATAACTAGTATTGATCGCAATGATTCTATTAAAATCGACATGGATTCCCATCGCATTTTAACGATGAGGGCTTTATAATTCTTCACACGAGAGAGAGAGAGAAATGTAGATGACAGGAGAACCAATTCCTGTTCAATCCGTGCAAATTCCGCAACACTGCTTTTAAAAGAAGGGGAGAAGAGAACTGCGGTGACATATACCGGAGGTTTTGCCGTATGAGCGCAGCCGCCCAATCATTTGATGAGAATCATGAGATGGTTTTTAAAAGAATTTTTTAAATTTTGACCTCAAAAGATATATATTTCAGGAGTAATGGTTGGTGTCCATCCCGAGCGATTACTCATCTGAGACGGGATTGATCACACGGGAGCGAATATATTTAAGTGTTTCTTATATTTCAATATAAACTCTTTTCGTCTATTTATCTTACTGACCATATCCATCTTTTATCAATATGATATGGTACAATTTATCATCATTTTATATCAACATAAAAGAATATTTTTCATATATATATTATAAGTAAAAATAAATAAATACTTTTTTAGTTTTGTTGGTTAGTCGGTGTTCACCTAAAGTAAGTCATCTCGTGTTCGAATCTTACAAATATCATTTGATTTTTAAAATATTTTTAGTTTAAATTTATAAAATAAAATAAAATAAAAAAATAAAAAATCATGCGTATTGTGTAATTCGAACACGAAACCTCATGTGTTAGAGTAACATTTTTGACTAATTAACTTAGTGAGCCTATTATCTTATAAAATAAAATATATTATATATAAAATTAATATTTCAATTATATATCACATGTCGATCGTATCAATTATTGATTGATACGATTTGATATGTGCAATATAAAATATACCGTATCAATTTATCAAATCTCGATAATTGTCGACTCTATGTCACCTCTCAAAATGGCAAAATGTTGAGTTAACATCTCCTAGAATTCTGAAAAGCACCTGCGCATTTTGCAGAAAACTCCATGGAAAAAATTCACATTAAACCAAGTAACATTAAGGCTACAAAAAGATTATTAAATAGATAAGCTGCACTCCCCCCCCCCCCCCCACCCCACCCCACCCCTAAATTAACTAAATCAGAAGAACTGAAATCTGAAGACCCCTTTTGTAAAAGATGCACCCTCGTTTGACCAGGCGGCTGCCCACACATGACACCTTCGTATTTTTGCCGAAGGCAGGCAAGAACAAAGGTGGAGCGAGCACCCAACCGACTCTTTTAAAATCTTACATCGCACTCAACGCGCCCACTTTGAGACCCCGACCGGTGCTACAGCACTGTTACTAGCGCTACTACTACCACCCTCCTTCCCCAAGTATACTCCACGTCTCTGAGTACTCCAGAGTCCCCACTGATCCCCACCCACGCAGAAGGGGTTTGAGTGCGTGAAGAGAACAACAAGAGGCGTGAGGATAGCCGTCACCAATACACACATATGTAAGTAAAACCATTGTGTCGGCAAGGGTGAGCAAGAAGATACCCATGGCAGCACACACTGCGCACGCAGCCAGACCAACCAAGACCTGCCGAGTGACTAGCCAACTGTGATGGATGGCAAAGGAAGAGTGGGGAGCGAAAGGAACAAGCCAACCACCGCCAAAGCCACACCCCACCACCACCGTCCTCCTCCTCCCCCTCCCCCTCCCAACCAATAATACTCTCCTACCGCATGAACACACAACATGCCAGCCCACAGCTCCCCACCGCACTCAACCCCCCCAGAAGAAGAAGAAGAAGAAGAGGAGGAGGAGGAGGAGGAGGAGGAGCTCACAAGTGAAGTAGCAGGGAGAGGAGGAACTGTGGAAGTGTCGGTGGCAGGCAGCATCCTCCCCCCTGCAGCCTGCTATCCGGCCCCCTGATCACTACTAGCTGCACTAGCTCTCCACTTAGGTAGGGGGGGAAGGATGTTCGGCCGGGATCCCTGGGGGGGGCCCCTGGAGATCTCCAACGCCGACTCCGCCACCGACGATGACCGGAGCCGGAACCTCCAGGACCTCGACCGGGCGGCGCTGTCCCGGCAGCTGGACGAGACCCAGCAGAGCTGGCTCCTGGCCGGCCCCGGCGACCAGGGCAAGAAGAAGAAGCGCTACGTCGACCTCGGCTGCGTGGTCGTCAGCCGCAAGCACTTCCTGTGGACGGTCGGCGCCGTGCTCGGCGTCGGCCTCCTCGTAGGCCTCATCATGCTCATCATCAAGACGGTACCGCACCGCCACCGCCCGCCGCCGCCCCCCGACAGCTACACCCAGGCCCTGCACAAGGCCCTCATGTTCTTCAACGCCCAACGATGTACGTAATCAATCTAGCTAGCGATCGATCTCTCTGCTGCTCGTCGATCCACGTCTCCATGGACTGTTCCGTACGTGCGAACACGTGTGAGCAAACACATTTCTTTTGGTGATCAGCTGGACCGATTCCGAGGCACAACAACGTCTCCTGGAGGGGCAACTCCGGCATGAAGGACGGCGTCTCCGATAATGCCGTGAAGAAGAACCTGGTGGGGGGCTACTACGACGCAGGGGACGCCATCAAGTTCAACTTCCCCATGTCCTTCGCCATGACCATGCTCAGCTGGAGCGTCATCGAGTACAGCGCCAAGTACGAGGCCGCCGGGGAGCTGGAGCACGTCAAGGACATCATCAAGTGGGGCACCGACTACTTCCTCAAGACCTTCAACAACTCCGCGGACACCATCAGTGGGCTTGTTGCTCAGGTAAATTAAATTTAATGGCGATGCTACGTACCATGTGTGATCTCTGTCCCCTAGCTGCCGCATCATCCCACGTAGAACAGAGTTTATAGATGATGCCAAGATGGTCCCTTTTAGTTACACATGCAGCTCCATTTACATATATATGTGGGGGGTTTCGACAGGTTGGCGTTGGGGACACTTCAAAAGGGAACAACCGCAATGACCATTACTGCTGGATGCGCCCCGAGGACATCGACTACGAACGCCCCGTGTATGAATGCCACAGTTGCTCGGACCTTGCTGCGGAGATGGCGGCTGCTCTGGCCGCCGCATCCATCGTCTTCAAGGACAGCAAGACCTACTCTGAGAAGCTCGCCCATGGCGCCAGAACGCTGTTCAAGTACGCGAGAGAGCAGCGGGGGAGGTACAGCGCGGGCGGCACAGACGCGTCGATCTTCTACAACTCCACCAGTTACTGGGATGAGTTCGTGTGGGGCGGCGCGTGGCTGTATTACGCGACGGGGAATACGACTTACCTTCAGTTGGCGACGCATCCCACCCTTGCCAAGCACGCCGGTGCCTTCTGGGGTGGGCCGGATTATGGGGTCTTCAGCTGGGATAGCAAGCTTCCTGGTGCTCAGGTAAAGCTGCCGCCGCCTGCTCTGCTCTGCTTGGTTCACTTGTTCACTCCATTACATAGAAAAACACATCATCCTTACCCAGCAATCATCCAAACACACTTGGGAGCAAGTCATTGTCTCTGCAGTTTTGAGTAACTATTAGATCAATTACTAAGTTGACAATCTACTGTTCTTTGTCCTTCATCCCCTCCCCCATCCCCACCTCATGGTCACAAACAAAGGGGGAAAAGAGGGGGCAGGGGAAGTACATGATGAAAACATCATACAATCTCAGAGGAAGTACAATTAATGATGTGTGGAAAACTGAGTGATGTTCCCAGCAATGTTCCATAGACTGAGACTATCAAATGCACCTTTTTCATCATATAGAGCAAGGCCAATGCACCTTTTTGGGTAACTGGTAGCATATTGCTATTTGATAAGATTTGATTAGCTGCAATTGGATAACCGAATCAGTCAAGCTATTGCAGTTGCATTAATTGGTTGGTTGCATCAACTAAGTTCATGCCCAGGGGTGAAGTCTGAAATTCTGGGGAAGATGGGGTTGTCAGATAAGACAGATTTTGATGATGAACTTCATATACAAAAATGCTAATCTAGTTCCCATGTATTTCTCTGATGAGAGAATGAAATAGACAAAAGCTTGAATGCAGTGTGAATTCTCATAATTATTTGGCTATTGCTTTAAAAAACTTTGATTTATTGCGTATTCATTGCCTTTGTTCTTCTCCTATCAGGTTCTTCTCAGTAGGTTGAGATTGTTCTTGAGCCCGGGTTATCCATATGAAGAAATTCTGAGCACATTCCACAACCAGACCAGCAATGTGATGTGCTCCTTCCTTCCAATGTTCACATCGTTTAACCGGACAAAAGGTTCGAGCACTGTATATACAAAATTTACGTACTTTGCAGTTCAATAACTCTCGACTCTTTCTCACTTAATAACACACTGCAGGAGGTCTTATACAATTAAATCATGGGAGGCCACAACCCCTTCAATATGTAGTCAATGCAGCATTCCTTGCCTCAGTTTTCAGTGATTACATGGAAGCTTCAGACACCCCAGGGTGGTACTGTGGACCGAATTTCTACTCAACTGAAGTCCTACGTAATTTTGCCAGGACACAGGTATCTAACTAACCACATCATGAAGCTATTAGTGGTCAAATAACATATCATGAAAGGGTATTAGTAATCTTTTTCAACGGCAAGAGATAAACCTAGAAATGTGATTCACTAGACTAGGAAAACTTATTTCAAAAAAAGAAACCTTTTGAAAGACTGTACAATCATGCCGAACCAGTACAAACTACTTTCCGTTAATTATAAAAGATAATGTCTTCCCAAACATGTACTATTACTCATAAAAAACTGGTGCATATTCCTTCAGTCATAGTTTGACCTCACATAATTGGTGCATGTTCAGTAGTATCAAACACAACCTCTTGAATGCTATGACTAAATCTCTGTGAGATTAATAGAAATTACCATTAAAGACAGTTCACTTCCTATGATTTGTATGAAAGCAAAGACATGGTCTGCAATAAGCCTGGCCCTACATCAATGGTATTGCTGAACCCACTGTCTTTTCTTGTCCCTGCAGATCGACTACATTCTAGGCAACAATCCTCAGAAGATGAGCTATCTTGTGGGCTATGGCACACGTTACCCCAAGCATGTTCATCACCGCGGGGCATCAATACCAAAGAATGGTGTCCAGTATGGATGCAGAGGAGGATGGAAATGGAGGGATACCAAGAAACCAAATCCTAATACTCTTGTCGGGGCAATGGTTGCAGGCCCTGACAGGCAGGATGGGTTTAAAGATGTGCGTACAAACTATAATTATACAGAGCCTACACTTGCAGGGAATGCAGGATTAGTTGCAGCACTTGTGTCACTGTCAGGTGTACAGACAGGGATTGATAAGAACACCATATTCTCTGCAGTTCCACCCATGTTTCCAACCATCCCACCACCCCCAGCAGCTTGGAAACCTTGAGAAGGAATAAAGATCCATTTTCTCTTGCTTTTGTTTCCACCTCCAAAGGCTGGAGCAGCTTTTTTTTCTTTATTTTTGTATCATTGATAAATCTTAAACAGCTACGAAGTTGACAAGACATGGAGCAAGAAACAGGTTAAGAAGCCAAATATGCCAGATATCCTAGGAGGGTTGCATTTATATTTTCCCCTCATAGAAAATGTTGTGCTTGTTTAATATAAAAAGAGAATGCATCTTTTGACATAAAATATTGAATGCCATTCAGATTACTAGATTGCCCATATTTCTTCTAGTCTGATCTATCTTCCTGGCACCACAAAATTTTTTAGCCACACTTAGGCTAAACATTCTCTGTTCATAAGGTCGATTGGCACTTTAGAGGTCTAGATCGGTCACCTCGAACCACGGGCTACACCTCTGAAATTTGTTTAGTGCGGGATGAAGAAGGTGCCCTCGAGGAGAAACCTACAGGGATAGAGAGACATCAGAAGGAACTTTGTGAGTGATCCCAGGGGACAACATTTCGATACTTAAGTCAAACAAACGCAGATGGAGAGGGGGAGCGTTCGAATGCAGGACAACAGAGAGAGCTTGAAGGGTAGAGGTTGCATATCTCCCTGGCCGTATGACCAAAGTCCTATTTATATAACCTTCTTCGAGCTTGTCCGTTGACATTTGTCGTATAGGTTGGTGCTGTGGGGATTGTCCTGAATTGTAGAGGCGTGAGTCACCCACCCGTCGGCATGGTAGGGTAGGGGCGACGTGGACTTCGGCTCGCCGTCCTTTTGCCAGAGGTGCAAGCACTAACTTGTCGTCCCTTTGTCGTCTAGTGATTGTCTCGCCGTTAATGTGACAGTGTTCGTCAGAGATGTGGGCACCGCTTCGCACGACAAGAGGAGGGCGCATGGGTGATGACCCGTCATCCCTTCGCCGGACTGGTGCTGCTCCACCATTAATGCAGTGGCGCTCACCGGAGATGTGCACCGTTGACATTGGATGGTGGAGTCGCATGCGTTATATGAACCTGGACTTGAGCCAGTCCCACGACAGACTGCATGTCAGACGGGGGTTGACTGGAGGTGGGTCTTGAAGTTGGGCCCTAGAGGTGGGCCGTGGAAATGGGCCTTGCTGGGCCCAATGGATTTCCCCCTCCTCAGACACCACAATTTGTTAGCCATATTTAGGCCCAAGCCATTGGAATAACTAATGATACCTCCCAAATGCATCGTAATGTTCCTAGATGTACGCTGGACCTGAGTTCCTTCCAAGCCAGAGTTGTTTACGGCAGGCTATGCCTAGACTTAAAAATGACGCCGACCATCCTTTGTTTTTGTGTGCATGTATCTCTCTCTCACTCTCTAACCTCCACTTGTTGACATCTTCTGCATATCAATTTCCAATGATATAGGAAATCCGGCAACAGCTACTCTGATATAATTTTTTGTTCTTCCACACGATGGCAAAATTAAGTCCAAAGCCAACGCATCTCTAGAGATCGTGGAAAATCCATAACTAAGTTGCCTTCCCCACATTTTCCTGCCATCTTCGTTCAACATATAACTTTTTGACACCCAATAAGGAGCGGTGGACGAAGTAATGAACTTTTATTTCAATTATTAAGGCAAAAAAATATTTGTTTGAGAGGCAACTTGTCAAAATTAGGAATTATATTCAGTTGGAACGGATAAAAAAAATAAAGAGTGTAGTCCAGGGAGGAAATGCGACAATTCCATTCAGGTTCCCCCACCTAAAGAAGGCAAAAGAGCCCCAAAAGAATCTCATAGCCACAGCCCTCGCCCTTACAAAAAGTACCAACTCACCCCCCCCCACCACCTTCCAAAAAATAATAATAATATGAACGGTGTAACGAGTATTATTTGTTGACTCGGTCCAACTCGAACGTGTCATACCGTATCTGAAAAATTCTAATACGTTGAGGATCACCCCTAGGATCAGCCGAGTCACATTGAGAGAGAGAGAGAGAGAGAGAGAGAGAGAGAGAGAGAGAGAGAGAGAGAGAGGAGATGATACACGCCGAGTCAGGCCGAGTTGGTTGCGACTCGGACGTACCGTATCGAATCAGGGAATATCCGATCCGATACGGATCACCGAGTCGATGAACCTTGATAACGAGACCGTAAGTGAAAAGTCTGTCTACACGTAAGTACACTAACAAGGTGTCACTCTCTCTCCTCAGAAAACCAAAAAGGGAAGCAGAAGATATATCCACACTAAAAATATATTGTGCCCATCCACAACCCTAGAAAAAGAAGCCGTGATTGATTCCAAGGTCCGAGATTCACTTCAGAAGATCCATGCATTCCTCTCGTCCCAAACGACCCATAAAGCAGCATGAAGATCAACCACCAGGCGTTGCGATCTCCTAGTGCTATTCCATTGTACCAAAAGATTACTTAAAGAAGGTGAGATAATCTGCATGCAGTGGATTCTAGAAAGAACCTGGTCCTGCACCTCCTGCACAAAGAAGCACTTGGAAAAGAGGACATGCCTTCCTCTTCCACTCTACATAAGTAGCACATGAGGTTGACGCCATCCAGCAGCGCGGCAAGCCACTTGCATGTAGGAAGTCTTCCCAAAGACATTCTCCAAATGAGAACTCAACCTTCAAAGGACTCCACAGGCTCCAAACCTGCTGAACTAAAGGGATTTGGACGCCTCCATCGTATATAAAGTTGTAGGCAGACTTAACTGAAAACCACCCTCTGTCATCCATCCTCCAGTACCAAGAGTCCATCTGGTCCTACTTCCAAAAAAAAAAAAAAGAGTCCATCTGGTCCCAGCATGTAGACCGTCTCTACAGGGGACTGAGGAGATCAGCCAATTGATTAATCTCCTTCTCCTGCAAGTCCCTCCTGAAAGATAGCTTCCAATCCCCTCCGGACGGCTGAGCCTGAAAGAGTTGGGCCACAGTGGATTAGACACAAGTTAATGAATTAATCTTTTGAGAGCACAACGACAATTTCAAGAAGTAATGCACCTAATTTGACAGTCTACAATGTACAAGTAATTGGCTTGGAAGTTGTAGACAAGAAATAGAAGTCAACAGTTCCAACATATTTGGTCGGTGATGAAGGGGCAAGGCAACGGTGTTTTCCATACTTCAGTCAGTCCTCCAGGAAGAAGCATCTCAAGTGGGTCCTCTCAATACATGTCAACTTCCAGGAGTCGCACAAAGGTGCCATTTGTGCCTATTCAGCATCATACGTCAATAACCATCTGACTGACTTTGGTAACCAAAAAAATGCTGTCTGAATTAGCACATCCACAGGAATACATCTGAAGCACTATGCTAGCCCTGTGAGCTTAGCACTTCATCTCTGGTTTCAGCATCAATAAACATCACCAAATAGAACCTAGGCAATCATTCCTTAAAGAGCTTCTGGACACCTTTTCAAGACTTGAGTCATAGGAGAATATAGAGTTTACTGACTGTAGCAGCAAGACAGAACTTCAGACAACCATACGATCTAGTTTTGTTCTTGACATAGCATATTTCACGGATACCATTAATGATAGATGCCCCCATCATCTCTTGAATATTGAATCTTATCTGGCAGAGGAAGCAAAGAATTATTATGGATCAATGTGTTTAATGGAGCCACTATTCACTTATCCATGAAACAGACGTTGATAAGAGAACATGACTGAGATAAGCCCACTTTATGTACCAAATTCAGAGTTTCTCCACAGGCAAAAAATAGGTTATGTTTCTCCATGTGTACTGTGCCGGAATGATACACCAGAGTGATAACATAAATGCTGGTCCTTCAGGTGTTCCCAGTATATTATTTTATCCAAAAGATCGAGATAAAACATGCGTTCAAAGTGAGTCCTTTTTTTAAATAAGAAACTATCCATAATTAGAGAGATAATGGATAAAATGTTAGATGTTCAACATCATAAGCATGACCAAATCAGGGTATTAATAATGAGATGCCATAGACTGTTCATGGCTGGAGAACAAGCTGTGGATCACAGGGATGCATGTGCCTTGATCACACCTGTAGTTTTCTTTCTATCCTTTGTTTTGCTTGGGGTTGGGGGACTGGGTTCTATAGCTGATCATAACATTACTTGGTTTCTCTTCTTCCACCCTCAGAAAATGAGCAATGAGATTGTTTTTCCTATTCTTATTGGGCCACGTTTTCCTCAACAAAGTGACTGTCAGTTCATGTTACGTAATGCTCATAACACACTGTAAAAACTAGGCATGTTAATAAGCGATTCTTTTGATTTCTTTCAAGCAAGATTTAAAAGTCTACCTGGATCAATGTAGAGTGGCGATCTATGTCATTTTTTTGCGGGCCGATCAGATGCTATGGGCTGGATTAGCCCAGATTGATTAAAGTGGCTAAGCACCCGCCTAGATCACAGCAATCCAGGCTCCAGCTAGTCAAACTAGTTGCTTGAGGCAGCAACCAACCATTGCAAACCATAGGGACCCTAAGGGCTTATCCTAGGCACCAAAGTGCCTTCTAAACTCCTCTCCCTCAATCTTCTTTTGCAGTGCCCTCTAACATCTTTTCCCTCACTCTTCTCTCATGGCGTTCAAAAACCTCTCCACCAGAAAGTTTCCAGCTAATGTATGTCTCTGACTACTTGCATGTGCCAAAAAGAAAGCACCATTGTGTTTGACCCCCCAGATAAACTGATCCGAACCCTTCATGAAAATGTTTTTTTTTAAGTAAAATCAAGTGCATGTAGAATGCGCTGAACAATTTGGTATCAGATTTAAGACGGCTTCATAATTTTAACTTCTGTCAAATATTGTGTACTTCTGTAGATGGTATGCAACAAACCATATACTGCATGGGACTATGCATATATAGTCCCAGGTCTCAGATGATTAGAGTATTCATTGTACATATTGTGAAAATTTGATCAGTAGCAACCAGTGATTCACAATGCGTCTGGTAAGAGTACATGGGGGTAGTATCTCATGTCAGATTCTGCCACCAAATGTCCATGCACAATTCTTGTCTATAGTGTGGCAGCGATAAAATATGAGTCCTAGTCAAGCGACTTAATCTTCTTCAGGATACTAGGTATCCATACTCCAGCTTCAACTTTAACTCTGGATGAAATTATTGAGTCATATAGACATTCTTTGTTGAGCTCGGAATACCCCTTGGTGCAATAGATATGCCATTATTTGTGCATATGCGTAGATGCATACAAAGACATCCTCATGTTCAACCTCCCAGCCAAAGGGATTTAGAGATTCCATAGAGTTAGATAGCTTTTGTTCATTTGGTAGCCATCACTAAAGCACATTCATCAGAGCATTGTAAAGACTTGCCTTTTTTGCATCGAAACCATCCTTAAAAGTGAAATTGCAAAAATATCATGCCTGGATTGATATTAGTAGGGATATCATTACTTTCACCGAAATGTTGCAAAAATGACATCGCGGTTAACTTCCATCGACGAGAAGACGAATATTCTACACTCGTTAGTTGGGCATCCTATAACGAAAATACCCTTTCTTTAATATAAGGTTTCAAAGAGGAAGACAGTTTCCTCCCCTCCCCAGAAAGAGAGAGAGAGGGAGAGGCGTAAAGGGGACTTCCCCCTATGGCGCTAACAACCCACTCGGGAACCCATCCAGTCAGGGGTCAGGGGTTGCGCAGAGAGAGAGAGAGAGAGAGAGATGAAGAAGCAGGGAATGGGCTCTTCCTTCTCGAGCCTGGGGGACCATTAAAAAAAAAAACAGCAGGCCCTGACGCAGACACTGCAGTGGCTGGCACAGAGGGCTAAGTCAGTGACGACAACCTATGAAGAGATGAGTCGGGTCAAGGCCCGGTCCAGGCTGGACATGTAGAGGGCCTTCAGGTAGCCTGATCCGGTGGGGCTCGGCCTCGGCAGCATGGTCGACGCTGACGTGTTCGTCACCACTGCCCATGCCGCCAGGGTCCACGCAGGTCCTGCCACGGTGGTGTCCTACACCATTGCCGGTTCTACACGCTGCTCTCCACCTTCTGCTACACCGAGTACCCAGTGGACGTGCCCATCGCCGGAGGCACCTGCAGTTACCTCCAAGTCACCTTCGATAAGCTACTAGGGCAAACATTTTTCCAATGGCCCTTGTTCTTTTCTGCATTCTTTTCCTTCTAAGACTTTCACAATCTTCCCATGGGCATTATCATCTTTTCATAGGTCTATTTAAAGGTAGCCCAAGTTGAGTTCACGGATGGTAACGGTGGGTCACAACGATGGCATTTTTACAACATTTCGGTAAAAGTAATGATATCCCTGCTAACATCAATCCAAGCATGATATTTTTGCAATTTCACTTTTAAGGATGGTTTTGATGCAAAATTCCCTATTATTTTCATATTCAAAGAATGCCAACTTCGCAATTTTTCATATTTTTAGAATGTTCCTCTGAAGGAAGGGCCTAACATTTGGATCGATCTTAGCCAACCAAGTTCAGCCTAGATCAGCTCAAATTGATCAGGAGCATATTGAATCAGCCAACCTGATTGGTTTTCACCTGTCTGATGTGGGGGCCAATCCCAATCCCTTCTTCCTTGCTTTCATGAAAGGTCTAACATTTGCAGGTGCCTCTATGATAAACTATTGTATGTACCAGGCATTTGCAGAGATGTTGAGTGGGATCCCTCTCAGTGTAATGGTGCTTGCCTAGAACAAGTCTATCTTTCATAGAACCCTTTGATCAAGAACTCCCAAATAAATAATCTCCAACGACACCTCAAGATCAAGAACTTCATGAGGGGAAGTCCCTAGCAAGAAGCTCTATGAAAGGTTTTGCAAGGGAGAAATCCTGAGTGATCATTAAACCCCTATAGCTACACAAACTTTTTGGGGTGCTCCTCCCTAGGGCTAGATGGGGCATCATGGCACTGGCATTGAAACGTCATAGGCCTCATCGGTCAAACTCAAAAGCAATCATGTTGTGCTAGACTTAATAACATGCACATATCACATTTATATTCATGGACAACCCAAGGATATACATCCTTACATTATATGGATCAGTTAATTTACATATGCAAATATATCATGGACAACCCAAAAAAGTCATTTGGACCTTATAAAACATATAATATTATGAACTTGTTCTGGTAATTTTGTCATGTCATGTGTCTCGTTCTAATATTTCTTAGTAAATCATCTGATACTATTATCCATCAGAAAATTACTAGGGTAACATGTCACAAGAAAACAACTTAAGAAACGGTATAAAGGAAAATAGCTTTTGTTATTACTAGCCAACATCATATTGACATAACATTATCAGATGCTCTTAGACATGGGGCAAAATTATACACCAAGGAAAATGCCACATAGCTTCCATTAGCTTTAGTTTCACGTAACAATAAAAGGAATCTTATTTATCAAACATGGTTACATGAGAGAACATTATCAAATGCTATTAATTGAGTACCTGTAAAGAAGCCATTTGGACTGGTATTCACTTGTGGCTGCCAATTAATTGGGTACCACGGGTATCAATGATACGCAAAACTGTACTTTGCAATCTCAATCACGAAATGAGCTGATATTTCAGACACATGATGTACTGCTTCTCCTTGCAGACTGCACTCCCTACCCTGACAAAACAATGCAAAAATGGACCAACCATGTGTCATGCAAATGCTTGAGTTCCTCAGAAAAAATTCGAAACTGGTAATCCACAGACAAATTTAAAGTTTCTGTTCAACGAACTTATTACCTCACCCGAAGGATTAGATGGCACACCAAATATGAAACACACACCCTTGAAGAATCAATATGAGGCATTAGCCCAACAATGTGAAATCAGCTTTCCCATGATGCAAGATAGCTCTGCCAGCTAGAAGAGGCTTCACTTTCATTAGATGCCTAAGTCTAGCATCCACCCCCGATTCGATTCTTCTGCATATATTGACAGGCAACATAGCCTCTCCAGCACCAATCAGAGTGTCATTGACTAGCTTATAAGTATGTTCCCTTGGGATTGTACCTCCATTCACCATCTCCACAAGCAAATCCCTAGCTTCATTGACCCTTCCTCCTTCACAAAGAGCATGGATTATTGGGGTATAAGAACTTGATGTCGGTATGCAATGTCCCTTCGAAACCATCAACCTCATCATCTCAATAGCCTTATCCATCTCGTTGACGGCAGAGAAATACCTAATAAAAGAATTGTAGGTGACCCGATTCGGAGCGCATCCTTTAAGAAGCATATCGTCAAACAGTTCCAGTGCGCGTCCGATTCTATAGGTCTTACAGAGACCATCAATCAAACAGTTGAAGGTGACAGTGTCCGGGACAAAGCCCCTGAAAAGCATATGCCGGAACATGTGGTTCGCTTCCCACAGACGCCTCCGCACGGCCTTCCGGCACCCCGTCTGCATGGCCCTCTTGCAATATGCAGCGATCAGGATGGTGTAGGTGTAGGTATCGGGAGGACACCGAGCGCCGGGCAGCTCCATCTGCTCCAACAAGAACCGCGCTTTCTTCAAATTCCCGACACGGCACAGCGCGGTGATCATCACATTGTACGTCTGCACATCCGGCTTGCAGTGCAGCTGCTTCATACGGTAGAAAGCCGCCAGGGCCTCCCTCGCAAGGCCCTCCTCCCCGAGGACCTTGATGACGTCCGTCACAGTGGAGGTGCCCACGAGGTGCTGGTTCTCCCGGAGGAAGACCCACAGACAGGGGAGCGCATTGGCCCGGGCCAGGACGCGGGCCATCTCCCGGCAAGACCCCTCGTCGTGGGCGAAGCCGCAGGAGGACTCCACCCAGGAGTAAAACTCCATGGCCTTGGCCACCCCGAGCCGCACCCTGGCGGGGTCCCTGTACGCCGCGGGGCCGCCGACGTGGCGGCCGAGCCGTGCGTCTTGGGCCTCCTGCCGGAGGTCCCGCTGTCGGAGAGGGGAGCGGTGGCGGGGGGTGACCCGCTGGCGGCCCATGGAGCGGGGGCTGAGGAAGAAGTGGCGGGGGACGGCGGCGAGGACGCAGCGGACGGCGTCGGAGGACCAGCCGTGGAAGCGCGGGGAGGGGAGGAGGGAGGGGCCGAAGGAGCGGCCGTGGATCATGGCGGCCACCACCTGTTGGACCAGCGCGACATGGCGGGGTTCCGCCATTGCTGGTGCTGTTGGCGCTGCGGCCGCTTCAAGTTTTTTTTAATAATTACATACATTACAAATAGTTGTACCCTCTTAACATATAAAATATTAAAATTACGATCTTCATTTGTCAAATATTTTTATATACAACATTATTAATCAAAATTAACAGATATGCCATTAAATGATAAAAATACTGCCAGAGTCTATGTGAGAAAACATGAGGTTGATGCGAAAGTGGCGGACATTTTTATCATTTAGTGATATTTTTTAAAATTTTTAATTAATAAAGAGATATATATGATATTTGATAATTAAAATGATAATTTTATTATTTTACATATAAGAAGAGTATATATCAAATTCACTTTAAAAAATATTTTTTAAAAAAATATACTTAAAGAACTATTGGGTTAACTTCTTGGGTATTTCCTTAATTGCCAAATATTATATACTTAGGACTAGATGGCTTACCTATTGAAGTATGGAAAGGCCTAGGAGATATTGGTATTCAGTGGCTAACTAAATTTTTTAATAAAATTTTAAAGGAACGAAGAATGCCAGAAGTTTGGAGAAAAAGTGTTGTAGTTCATTTCTATAAAAATAAAGGAGATATTCAAAGTTGTAATAATTATCGTGGAATTAAGCTTATGAGCCATACTATGAAACTTTGGGAAAGAGTAATTGATAAACGCCTCCGTGGTATGACTACTGTGTCGGAAAATCAGTTTGATTTTATGCCAAATAGATCTACTACAGAAGCTATTTTCTTGCTACGGCAGCTAATGGAGAAGTATAGAGAGATGAGAAAAGATTTGTATATAGTTTTTCTTGATTTAGAGAATGCGTACGATCGAGTACCGAGAGAATTGATTTGGTGGACATTAAGAAAGAAAGGAATCTCTCAAGGATATGTTGATTTGATTAAGGATATGTACGACGGTGCTATTACTAGTGTTCGAACTATTGCTGGGGAGACTGGTGAATTTCCCGTTTCTATAGGTTTGCATCAAGGTTCTGCACTAAGTCCGTATCTCTTTGCCTTAGTTATGGGTGAAGTAACTAAACAATTGCATGATGATATCCCTTGGTGTATGCTATTTGCAGACGATATTGTTTTAATTGATGAGAGTATTGTTGCTCTAAATGCTAAGTTAGAGCGTTGGAGACTTGCCTTGGAGTCTAAAGGTTTTAAAATTAGTAGGAGCAAGTCAGAATTTATGCACTGTAATTTTAGTAATGGGAGAGTGGTTCAGGAAGACATGGTTCTAATTGACGGACATAACATTCCGAAGGGTAGTAGCTTTCGATACTTAGGGTCTATCATACAAGAGAATGGGGAGATTTATGATGACGTTACACATAGGATTAAGGCAGGCTGGTTAAGATGGAGAAGTGCATCAGGTGTCCTTTGTGATCGTCGTATGCCTGTGAAACTCAAAGGGAGGTTTTATAGAACGGCTGTGAGACCTGCTCTGTTATATGGTACCGAGTGTTGGGCAGTACGAAAGGAACACATCCACAAAATGTGTGTAGCAGAGATGAGGATGTTGAGATGGATGTGTGGCAAGACTAAGAAAGACAAGATTAGGAATGAGCGCATCCGTAAGGACTTAGGGATAGCTCCAATTGATAGTAAAATGAGAGAAAATAGACTCAGGTGGTTTGGACATGTGTTTCGTCGCCCTAACTCAGCGCCGGTTAAAAGATGTGATCAAATCTTAGTGGATGCTAGCAAAAGAGCTCGAGGAAGGCCTAAAATGAGATGGTGCGATGTTATTAGGAATGACATTAGTTCCTTGAGTTTAAATATGAATATTGCACTTGATAGAAATCTTTGGCGGAACAGGATTCATGTAGCCGACCCCAATTAATTGGGATAAGGCTCTGATGATGATGATGATGATGAATTATTAACAAAAAAATTAAAGATACCACTAAATGTTTGAAATATATATTTTATCTCAAGTTTATTATTTATATTATGATAAAATAAATAAATATATATAATTATTCATCCCAACTTGGTCAAGTCAATTTACAAGTTTAACATAATTTAAGTCTCCGTGAACTTAAATCAGATCAATCAAATATTTGGGATAGAATTAACTAAATCAATTTGAATATGGTTTAAATAAATAAACATGACTAAGTGTTAGATTATATATTATCTAAATAGACTCAACATACATGATATTTCATTTAATGAGCAAAATAATAAGAAACTGAGATACATGATCTTTTGTCTTAGTTCTTCTGTTTAAAATGAAAAAGACAAACCCGCATTAGGCAAAACTTCGTCTTATTTAAAATGATCAAAACATACGATACATCGTCTAATTGAAAGAAGTATTATACAAAATTTCATCTTACTCATAATAGATGATGAGTTAGATGGCACTTCGTCTAAGCAGAAAATGGCAAAATCTGATAAGACGAAAACTTCACCTAATTCAGAATGGAAATAGCCTTAGACGATGTAACATCTAAAATGATAGACGATACTTCATCTAACTAAAAAATGACAAAAATTGTTATAGCCGAAACTTCGTCTAACTCAACTAAGAAGAAGCAATAAACGAAAGTCTATTTAAGAGGAAAATGACAAAATCTATGATAGAGGATACTTTTTCAAGATTTAGATAGTTGAAGCGATAGACGATACTTTCACTACAAAAAAATGCGAAACTAAAGTCAGATTTTTGTAACAGAATATTTTCGTCTCAAAATCTATTGTAAATAATGATGAAATTATGATGGCTAAAAATAGTAATCGTAATTAGATACGGAATACAATTTCGTCCCAAAATCCGTCACAATTTCTGAAGGATTTTGAGACGGAATGTAATTACGTTTCAAAAGTTATTAATTATATTTTTTTTAAAAATATCAAAAATAATTATGACAGAATTAATTTCCATCTCAAAATCTGTCAAAAATTGTGACAAATTTTGGGACGAAAAATTATCCCATCTCTAAATTTATTAATGCTATTTATTTTTAAAAAATAAAAAAATTATGATGTAATTATAATCCATTCCAAAATCCATCAGAAATTGTGACAGATTTTAAGATAGAAAATAATTCCATCTCTAAATTTATTAACACTATTTATTTTAAAAAAACTAAAAATAATTATGATGAAATTACAATCCGTCCCAAAATTCATCAAAAGTTGTGACAGATTTTGGGACAAAAAATAATTACATCTCTAAATTTATTAATTTTATTTATTTTACAAAATATTAAAAAATGATTGAGACAGAATAAAATAGAACGGGTAGGGTTAGAGAGTGGGCTAAACTCAAAACCCAAGTCTAGCCCATGGGCCTAGTCGGGCCGAGCTTTTAGGTCTGACCAAGGATCCGCGGGTCAAAAAAGGCCTTGATGTCCGACACAAAACCAGGCCAATATTGTGGGCCTGTCGAGCCAGACTCATGCTATTGATTACCCTAATTTATACTAGTCGTAAATCAGTCACAAATTTTTTTTCCGGTATTTTGCATTTATACCTTTAAATAGTGTAATTTTAAATTTGCCAATGTTAGCAAACGATACCCAACTCAACATTACGATTATCAAACCGTTGGATTTGCGACCGAGTACGAACATCCGACTATACTTTTTATCTTCGACCAAGATCTGACCATTAGATTAACACCCGAACAAAAATTTGACCGTTGGATTTACATTTGATGAAGATGCCGCCGTTGAATTTACTCCCGATCTAAATTTAACCGTTGGATTTAAGTCGTTTGATAAAGATCCAACTATTAGATTTACTCTCGATCTAAATCTATCTGGTCCTAATCAAAATTTGTTCAAGATATGACAGATTGATTTATTATTGATCTAACTCTGGCCGTTGGATTTAAGATTTGATAAAAGTTTGACCGTTAAATTTGCTCCCGATGTAGGCCAATGGAACTTTTTATTAATTCTGTCACAAATCGTCACAAATCCCTCGCTATTTTGAGACGAAAATATTTCCGTTAGAAATCCATCCCAAATTAGTGATAATTTAGATTTCTGTCTCAATATCTGTCGCTAATTTGGGATGGATTTGTAACGGAATTATTTTCGTCTCAAAATAGTGACGACTTTGTGACAATTTTACGACATAATTAAACAAGAGTCCTTTTGACATATATCGGGAGTAAATGTAACGGTCGAATCTTCATCAAAACTTAAACTCAATGGTCAGATTTAGATCATGAGTAAATCTAATTATCGGATCTTGATCAGATTTTGATCGGGACCAAATAGATTTAGATCGGGAGCAAATCTAACAGTTGGTTCTTCACCCAACAGCTTAAATCCAACAGTCAAATTTAGATCGTGAGCAAATTTAATAGCCGCATCTTCATTAAATTTAAATGCAACGGTCAAATTTTCGTTCGGGTGTTAATCTAACGATCATATCTTGATCAAAGTTAAAACGTACGGTTGGATGTTAGTACTCGGCAACAAATCCAGTGGTTGGATCTTCCTAATGCTGAGTTGGGTATCGTTTGCCAACGGTGGCAAATTCAAGTTTCCACTATTTAAGTGTATAAATGTAAAATATTTTTAAAAAATTGCGACAGTTTTACGACTAATATAAATTAGGGCTGTCAATGGGTTGGGCCAACTGGACAGACCCGCAGGCCTCGCCCGATTTTGGGCCTTGCCGCATGACCCTTTTTGGCTAGCAGATCCTTAGTCAAACTTAAAAGTCCAGCCCGACTTTAGTCGGACTTTATATTTTTTTAAAAGTGTCAGACCTAGCCAGTCCCGACCAAACATAGCTCGGGCCCGGGCCGGGTTCAGCCGTTAATATTGATAAGTCAAGCCAGGGTTACACTGACTTAAGCCGAGACCCAAGCTTGTAGATTTTGATAATAATTATTTTTATTAAATTGTAATATATTTTTAATTTTACAAAGAATTTTAAGATAATAATACGGGTTGCATTTTAAAATATACTTACATTTATTATTACAGTAATTATAAGGAATAGAGACGGATTTTGGGACGGATTTATGAAGGAAATAGACCACTGGAATTTTTGTTTGGTGAGAAAATAGGAATTTGTGATTAAATTTGAGATAGAATTCAGACAAAAATTATTTTGTCTCTAAACACTAATTTCCTTCCATGAAAACCCCCAATTTCCTCACTCGCACAGTGCACTCCTCTCTCTATATCTCTCTCGTCATGACAATCGTCCATTGCTGTCCACCGCCTCCGTCTGCCGTCACTGCTGACATCATCCCCCTCCGCATCGAAGCTGCGCACCTAGACACCCCTATCGCCGGTAGGTCCTCCCCACCCTATCTCTATTTTTTCTTTTTTTTTGCTTTGTTGCATGGCCATGTGATGTGACACAACCTCGGACCTAATGCAAGCAAGCACAATCGCATTCAAATGGGCCGAATTGGGCCACCGCTCTATCGACACTCACCCAAGGCCGGGGTAACTTGGTAATGCCAAGGTGAGGTTGAGGGGTTGGGCCCTTGCTGGTAGAGGGCCAGCAAGGCCAAGATGGGATTCCCAATGGGTGTGGAGGCCCAATTCAAGGGGGCCGACAAAGTGCCAAAGGCACCGGTTGCACTTCTCCCACGGTGATCACTCAAGACAACGGGGCTTGAGGATCGGGCTCTCACTCGCATAACCAGCGGAATTATGAACTAATATTGAAAGACAAGCACAATGAGCAAGGGTTTAGAGCACTTACTCGACCGGTTTGAAGAAACCGGTCCCGGTCGGAGACGAGGGCGAGCGGGGAGGCGGGTGGATCCCCACACGCCGCGCCGGGGTAGCTTGACCTGTCCAAATGAGTACAACACTACACCTCTCGCAGGAGGGGGATCTTGGGGTGGGGGTTAATGGATGACAATCAAAACTACCTCCGCACAGGGAGCGGCCTTCAGCCGGCCAAGCGGGGTGGGGAAAACTAGGGCTAAAACGATATAGAAGTAGTGATGCCAAATCTGTCTACCCTCTGCAATAGGGGACTGATAGATGGTGTTGAAGCTGCAGAACTTGATCAGGAATTTCGCCGAGGGCGAGACCAGTGGGGAACTCTTCATAGCTGGGAAGGAAATGCCTCAGAATTTCTTTAATTTCTTTTGGGGCCGCTGCTGACCGGGATGGAGGTTTGAACAGAGCTTCAGATTCTCGGACCTGCAGTTGCAGACTTCTAACAGCAGATTGCAGAGAGCGCCCCGGTAGGTCCCGACCTCGGAATCAAGCGCTGTCGGAGTCGTTGGAATAGTGGACGAGTCCTCTTCACAGAAAAACTGACGGGGAAGTCAACCGACGTCAGAGAAGACTAGGGGATGCAGAAAAATGGAGACTGGACGTTACAGACTGTGGGTAGCAGGATGACGGAGCTAAGGGAGAAAAAATGATAACTTCTGCTACCGGATGCCGAACGGGATTCCGCTTCTTGAATCTGAAAGTTGACAGGAAGGAGAAGAACTTTGTAGAAGAGCTTGTGGGCTGATTCCTCCGAGGTTCGTCGTGGCAGAGCTTCTAATCCGGTTCTGGTACTCAGCAGGGATAGTTATGCGCAGTCGTGGGAGAACGGAGCTTCTGAGCAGCACACAGATCGGAAGAAGACGAAACCACTGCCATTGTGAAGGAGACCGGTAGACGCTTCCAACGGTGGCTCTTGGGTCTTCAAACTCATCTAGAGGAGGTCGTGGTGGCCGCTGCAAGTTGCTGGTTCACCTGCAACTTCTGGACTGCAAGCAGCAACCAAGGGACAGCTTCCAATGCCTAGAAAGAAGAAGGAGAATGGGGTATGTGGTGAAGGGGAGGTGGATGAAGGGTGAGAGGGGGGGTTGTGGGAGGTGTGGAGGGGGTCTAATGGTGGAGGGGAGATGGAGGAAGAGGGGGAGGCCGCAGGTTTCAGCTGAGGTAATGGGGGATGGGGATTGCAAAGGGGAATGAAGAATGGAGGGAGGTGGGGGGCGACCTAGGCTAAAGGGGATAAAGGGAGGGGCGGCCAAAGCTTGGAGGGAAGGGATTTCAAATTTGAAATGACCTTGGAAGATGGGAGATGGTGTGGGGAAGAGGGGTGATTGTGTTGGAATGGGGAAGATTTGGTTGGAATGGGGGAGATGGTGTTGGAATGGGGAAGACTCTACCTTGGAACTAGGGGGGGAAGTAAATGGGGTGTGGGGAAGTGGAGGGGCCTTAATGGAGGTAGGTGGGGGTTGGAGGTGGTTGGGAGGAGGAGGAGAGAGGAATGGGGCGAACCCCCCTTGGGGAAGAGAGAGAAAGAGAGAGAGGTGGGGTGGGGAATCACTCCCCTAGGGCTTCTCACCCAACTATAGGATTCACTCCACTAGAACTAAGTTTGAACACTCAAATGGAAATCTTTTGTATTGAATCATTCATTACCTCCAAATGAAGGAAATGAGGCCCTATATATAGGAAACCGACATTTTACAATAAGTCCCTTATAAAAGACTCAATAGCAAATAACCGAAGGGGGTAGGGGGGCTCATGGGCCAAGCCCGAAGAATTGGGCCCAATAGCACATTACACAATCTAATGACACTCAATACTTAGGAAAATAAATGCAAGACCTAAAGACATGACTCAAATAAACTGAAAATTACATCAAATGACTCAAGTAAATAGCATAAAAAGGATAAGTGGGCCTTTATAGAGAGAGGTCCGAACTCAAACGATGCCGGAGTGTGAAGAAGACCCTAGCCAAAGGGAATTGTGGATGATGCCTCCATCAAATCCCCTAGGCTGTGAAGAGCTCGACTCCGTCGAGTAGGGGTCCATCCGGCTGTGGTACTGCTCGAGGAGGTCCGGATCCAACCGCTGGAGATCCTCCCGACTCACCCAAGAATCTTTTCGAAGGAGGGCGATCCTTTCACCTGACGAGATAGCGCTCATATACCTTGCTCCGAGTGGTAGTGACTTGTACATCCAATATTTGTTCAATTTGTTCACGTTGGGCTCTTTTGGTCGGTGGTCTCTCCTCACGGGTGGGTGCTCTCTCAATGGAAGAAGTAGGCTCAATCTCTTTCACTAGGTACCACCGTGGGTCCCTTATATGGCACTAGCTTGGCGACATTGAATGTGGGACTTATTCCATACTCCTCAGGGAGATCTAACTCGTAGGCATTTGCACCAATGCGCCTCAAGACCTGGAAGGGACCAGCCCCACGTGGCCTCAGTTTAGAGTTGGCTCCCGGGGAGAGCCTCTCCGTCCTTTCCATCACAAAGTCACCCACATGAAATTCTTGGTGACGCCGATGAGAGTCGGCCAACCTTTTATAAGCCTCATTCTTTTTACTGATGTGCTTGCGAATTTTTTCATGCAATTCTCTAATATGTTGTGCAAAAGACTCAGCTGAAATGGACACTCTAGCATGCTGGGGAAGGGGAATGAGATCGGAAGGCTTTCTTGGTTTGTATCCATGCACGGCTTCAAATGGACTCATCCCTATGGACTTATTGATGGAGTTGTTATATGCAAATTCAGCCTGGGGTAAGATGAGATCCCAATTTCCGGGGCGATCCTCAACAAGACACCTAAGAAGGTTCCCTAGACTCCGATTGACAACTTCGTTTGGCCATCCGTTTGGGGGTGGTAGGCAGTGGAGAATTTGAGGAGGGTACCCATCATGTGCCAAAGAGTTTTCCAAAAGTAGCTAGTGAATTTGACATCCCTATCGGAGACTATGGTCTTAGGTAGCCCGTGGAGACGGACAACCTCATCAAAGAACAATCGGGCCACATGGGAGGCATCGGAGGTTTTGGAGCATGGGATGAAATGGGCCATTTTGGAAAATCTATCAACCACCACATAGATGAGTCATGCCTTTTTTGAGTCTTGGGTAATCCTAGCACAAAGTCCATACTCAAGTCTTGCCATGGACGGTCGGGGATGGGGAGTGGGGTATATAGGCCAGTGTTTTGTTTCACCTGTTTGGCCGAAGCACATGTGCGACATTGACCCACTATTTTGCCTACATCTCTCTTGAGACTTGGCCAATAAAACTGACCCTCAACTAGAGCAATGGTCTTGTGAACCCCAAAATGACCGGCTAACCCTCCCGCATGTAATTCCCAAACCAAGAAATCTTGGAGTGAGGTCCGTGGAATGCAAAGCTTGGGTCCCTTGAAGAGGAACCCATCCTCTAAGACAAACCCCTCATGTTCCTTGCTAGAATGGGTGGTCAAGGTAGTGAAGATGTGCCCAAAGTCGGGGCAGCTAGGGTACTCATCCTTGATCCTATCGAATCCACTGACTTCCACTTGGATAGTGGATAACAAGGAAACTTTCCTACTAAGGGCATCCGCTGCTCGATTTTCACTCCCGGCTTTGTGTTTGATGACAAAAGTGTAGGATTGGATGAACTCAACCCATCGGGCATGTCGGGCATTTAGCTTTTGTTGGGAATTGAGGTATTTGAGGGCCTCATGGTCAGAAAAGATGACAAATTCTTTGGGTAACAAGTAGTGCCTCCAATGTCGGAGGGACTGCACCACGGCATAGAACTCTTTGTCATAAGTGGAGTATCTAGTCCTAGCATCACATAGCTTCTCACTAAAGAAGGCTACCGGGTGTCCCTCTTGACTAAGGATCCCTCCTATCCCTATCCCGGATGCATCACATGTGACTTCAAAGACTTTAGAGAAATCGGGAAGGCATAGGACCGGGGCTTGGGTCAACTTCTCCTTAAGTTCTTGGAAGGCTTTAGAGGCTGATTTGGTCCAAACAAAAGTCCCCTTCTTGAGACAATCGGTGATTGGGCCAGTGATAGTGCTAAATCCACGAATAAACCTCCTATAGAATGTTGCCAATCCATGGAAACTTCGGACCTCATGAAGGGTGTGGGGTTCCGGCCAATCAATAATAGCTTGGACCTTGTCGGGGTCCATGGAGACGCCTTTGGTGGACACCACAAATCCTAGGAAGGTGAGGGAGGTGGTCATGAAGTGGCACTTTCCTAAGTTGGCAAATAGGCTCTCTTGTCGAAGGATGGTACAAACTTGCCTAAGGTGGTCAAGGTGGGCCTCTTGGGATTGACTATAGATGAGGATATCATCAAAGTAGACCACTAGAAAGATCCCAATGAATGGCCTAAGGACCTCCGTCATAAGACGCATGAAAGTACTTGGGGCATTTGAAAGCCCAAAAGGCATGACTAACCATTCAAAGAGACCATCTTTGGTTTTGAAAGCCGTTTTCCACTCATCCCCGGGCCTTATCCTAACTTGGTGATAGCCACTCTTAAGGTCAATTTTGGAGAAAATGGTGGCTCCGGCTAACATATCAAGCATGTCATCAAGCCTAGGGATGGGAAACCTATACTTGACGGTGATTTTGTTAATGGCCCGACTATCCACACACATTCTCCATGACCCATCCTTCTTAGGAGTGAGAAGGGCCGGTACGGCACATGGGCTTTTGCTAATGCGAATGAAGCCCTTCCTAATGAGTTCCTCTATTTGCCTCCGAAGTTCAGCATGTTCCGTGGGATTGAGGCGATAATGAGGAAGGTTTGGGAGAGTGGCCCCCGGGACTAGATCAATCGCATGTTGCACATCCCGCATGGGAGGGAGTTGGTCCGGGAGCTCCGTTGGGAACACATCATGAAATTCTTCTAGGAGTTGTTGGATTTCTATGGGATGTGGATTGGTGGGAGTGGGCTCTCCTAGACAAATGATCACCGCACATAGAGGTACTCCTTGAACTATCTCTCTTCAAGTTCTTTCCTAGTGATGAGATGAAGACCCTTGGCCAACCCCGAGGTCCCACTTTGTTTGGGAGTTTGGGTGAGGGATGGGGTTGGAGGGGTGGAGTTCCCCGAGACTTGTATGGTGGTGGGGTGTTGTTCTTGAGGGGGAGTGTCCCTCTTGGTCATGGGACGAGGTGGGGAGGGGTTAAGACGGATAGTCTTACCCTCATGTTCAAAGGTGCATTTGTTGCTCCTACCCAAGATGGTGGCATCTACATCATAAAGCCAAGATCTTCCTAGTAGGATGCTACCTACTTCCATGGGTATGATGTCACACCATATTTGACCATGGTATGAAGAGAAAGTGAGGGGCACAAGACATTGAGTGTTGACCGGGATGGAGTTGTTGTTGATCCATGAGACCCGATAGGGATTTGGGTGGGGAGTGATAGTAAGCCCAAGAAGCTTAACGGTATCGGGGGATACGGCATTGACACAACTCCCACTATCCAAGATCACTTTCCTTACATGGCTCCCTATCTTGACAAAGGTGTGAAAGATTGAAGTTTGGCGCCAATCCTCTTCTTGGGGTTTGGTGAGGGTGCACCTAATCACTCCTAGATGAGAGTTGGTAGATGGAGTGGTGTGATCTAGACCCGACTCAAGGTATTGGGCCTCATACTCTTCTTCCCAATCTAGGGAGGCTTCATGATCCTCAACAACACTCTCAAGTTCCTTTTGGGATGGGGGAGCTTCTTCCTCAATAAGCAAGCTAGATAATCCCTTGGATGGACATTGCCCCGCAAAGTGGCCAAACCCTTGACACCTAAAGCATTGTTGACGTCCGCTACCCGAAGTAGTTCCTACATTTGGGCCTTTGGGAATGTCTTCCCTCCGTGGGAGGGGGTGACTAGGGGTGGGTTTGTTTGGAGTGATGGTGGGAGGAGGGTTGTAAGGCCTTAATGGGGTGTTCCCACTTGGATTATGGGCTTTCATGGGAGTGGCCGGAATGGGCCGTGGTCCCATGTTTTTGGGATCGACCGGTCGGGGAGTAGCAAATCGAGGGATCCTAGAGAATCTTTCTACATCCCTAGCTATTTGATAAGCTATCTCAAGGTTATCAACATCTCGCATGAAAAGCTCTCTTTTGATGTGACTTTGAAGCCCATTCCTAAAGCGAGACAAGGTAACGGCCGGGTCCTCATGAACTCCACACTTCAAAAGATAGGAGTCAAACTTCTCAATGTATTCAACCACGGTCTTCCCTTCTTGGGTGAGGCTTTGCCATTCATCTAAGAGCATTTGATGGTAGGATTGGGGAAGGTATTTGTTCCTAAGTTGGTTCTTCATACCCTCCCAAGTATCAATAGGCTCTCCCCGCCTAATCCTTCTTAGACCCTCTTGGTTTAACCAATAAGTTTTGGCTAATTTGATGAGATGCATTTTGGCCAACCTTACCCTCCTTTGGTCGGACATAGGGTACCATTCAAAGTATTGGTCCATGGCGGTTTCCCACTCTAAGTAGACACTTGGTTCATGGGAACCATCAAAGTTTGGGGCCTCTACTTTAATCATCCTTAAGAGAGGGTCATCCGGGTCGTCCCGTGGACGCCTTTCATGAATTGGATGGTGTCGGAGTCTCTCATGGTCATGGTAAGGGTCATGGTCCAAGTCCTCCCTATAAATTTCAGCATGTGGATGATAGGCTCTTGGTCCATGGTTCCTAGGATGGAAATCATCCCTATGAGGCTCAATATGTGGAGGGTGGACTCTTGGGTCATTGTTCCTTGGGTGGAACTCATTCCTATGCAACTCACCATGTGGTGGATGAACTCTTGGCTCATTATTCCTTGGATGAGGGTCTTCCCTAGGAGGCTCAACATGTGGAGGGTGGACTCTAGGCTCATTGTTCCTTGGGTGGAACTCATGCTCTTCAAGCCGAGCAATTCGAGTGGTAAGGGACTCAAGTTGGGCAAGAATGTTGGTAAGGGCAGCATCTACCCTATTCATTTGACCTTGAGGTTCCTCCCTAGGAGCATCATGATTGAGTTGAGGATGGGGATCCATGGGTGGATTTGAAGATGAAGGATCGGATCGGTAACTAGCACCACTACGGGTGGACATGCAAGACAAGGGGCCAAAGATGTTGGACACACAATGCAATGGTCCTAGGACTTAGACTTTATAGAGACAAGTCAATGACTTGCTTTGATACCAATTGATGTGACACAACCTCGGACCTAATGTAAGCAAGCACAATCGCATTCAAATGGGCCGAATTGGGCCACCGCTCTATCGACACTCACCCAAGCCCGGGGTAACTTGGCAATGCCAAGGTGAGGTTGAGGGGTTGGGCCCTTGCTGATAGAGGGTCAGCAAGGCCAAGATGGGATTCCCAATGGGTGTGGAGGCCCAATTCAAGGGGGCCGATAAAGTGCCAAAGGCACCGGTTCCACTTCTCCCACGGTGATCACTCAAGACAACGGGACTTGAGGATCGGGCTCTCACTCGCATAACCAGCGGAATTATGAACTAATATTGAAAGACAAGCACAATGAGCAAGGGTTTAGAGCACTTACTTGACCGGTTTGAAGAAATCGGTCCCGGTCGGAGATGAGGGCGAGCGGGGAGGCGGGTGGATCCCCACACGCCGCGCCGGGGTAGCTTGACCTGTCCAAATGAGTACAACACTACACCTCTCGCAGGAGGGGGATCTTGGGGTGGGGATTAATGGATTACAATCAAAACTACCTCCGCACAGGGAGGGGCCTTTAGCCGGCCAAGCGGGGTGGGGAAAACTAGGGCTAAAATGATATAGAAGTAGTGATGCCAAATCTGTCTGCCCTCTACAATAGGGGACTGACAGATGGTGTTGAAGCTGCAGAACTTGATCAGGAATTTCGCCGAGGGCGAGACCAGTGGGGAACTCTTCGTAACTGGGAAGGGAATGCCTCAGAATTTCTTTAATTTCTTCTGGGGCCGTTGCTGACCGGGATAGAGGTTTGAACAGAGCTTCAGATTCTCGGACCTGCAGTTGCAGACTTCTAACAGCAGATTGCAGAGAATGCCTCGGCAGCTCCCGACCTCGGAATCAAGCGCCGTTGGAGTCATTGGAATCGTGGACGAGTCCTCTTCACAGCAAAACTGACGGGGAAGCCAACCGACGTCGGAGAAGACTAGGGGATGCAGAACAATGGAGACTGGACGTTGCAGACTGTGGGTAGCAGGACGACGGAGCTGAGGGAGAAAAAATGATAAATTCTGATACCGGATGCCGAACGGGATTCCGCTTCTTGATTCTGAAAGTTGACAGGAAGGAGAAAAACTTTGTAGAAGAGCTTGTGAGCTGATTCCTCCGAGGTTTGTCGTGGCAGAGCTTCTAATCCAGTTCTAGTACTCAACAGGGACAGTTATGCGCAGTCGTGGGAGAACGGAGTTTCTGAGCAGCACACAGATCGGAAGAAGACGAAACCACTGCCATTGCTAAGGAGACCGGTAGACGCTTCCAACGGTGGCTCTTGGGTCTTCAAACTCATCTGGAGGAGGTCGTGGTGGCCGCTGCAAGTTGCTGGTTCACCTGTAACTTCTGGACTGCAAGCAGCAACCAAGGGACAGCTTCCAATGCCTAGAAAGAAGAAGGAGAATGGGGTATGTGGTGAAGGGGAGGTGGATGAAGGGTGAGAGGGGGGGTTATGGGAGGTGTGGAGGGGGTCTAATGGTGGAGGGGAGATGGAGGAAGAGGGGGAGGCCGCAGGTTTCAGCTGAGGTAATGGGGGATGGGGATTGCAAAGGGGAATGAAGAATGGAGGGAGGTGGGGGGCGACCTAGGCTAAAGGGGATAAAGGGAGGGGCGGCCAAAGCTTGGAGGGAAGGGATTTCAAATTTGAAATGACCTTGGAAGATGGGAGATGGTGTGGGGAAGAGGGGTGATTGTGTTGGAATGGGGAAGATTTGGTTGGAATGGGGGAGATGGTGTTGGAATGGGGAAGAGTCTACCTTGGAACTAGGGGGGGAGTAAATGGGGTGTGGGGAAGTGGAGGGGCCTTAATGGAGGTAGGTGGGGGTTGGAGGTGGTTGGGAGGAGGAGGAGAGAGGAATAGGGCGAACCCCCCTTGGGGAAGAGAGAGAAAGAGAGAGAGGTGGGGTGGGGAATCACTCTCCTAGGGCTTCTAACCCAACTATAGGATTCACTCCACTAGAACTAAGTTTGAACACTCAAATGGAAATCTTTTGTATTGAATCATTCATTACCTCCAAATGAAGGAAATGGGGCCCTATATATAGGAAACCCACATTTTACAATAAGTCCCTTACAAAAGACTCAATAGCAAATAACCGAAGGGGGTAGGGGGGGCTCATGGGCCAAGCCCGAAGAATTGGGCCCAATAGCACATTACACAATCTAATGACACTCAATACTTAGGAAAATAAATGCAAGACCTAGGGACATGACTCAAATAAACTAAAAATTACATCAAATGACTCAAGTAAATAGCATAAAAAGGATAAGTGGGCCTTTATAGAGAGGGGTCCGAACTCAAACGATGCCAGAGTGTGAAGAAGACCCTATCCAAAGGGAATTGTGGATGATGCCTCCATCACCATGCCGGCGAGGGTTAACGGCAAGGGGGTCTGGTGGGGGAGGGGAGGGGGGTCCCATGGGGGAGGGTCTCAGGTGAGGGGTCTGGTGGGGGAGGGGAGGGGTTCAGGTGAGTGCCCAAGGGAGGGGGGTCCCGTGGGGGAGGGGTTCCGGTGAGTGCCCAGGGGAGGGGGTTTGGTGGGGGAGGGGAGGTGTCATGACTCGGGATTTCAGATCGAGCATCTACGGGTTTTGGAGCAGTTTCGCGGGTCTCGGATAACTGTTTATAATTAAAATAAAATTTTTTAAATATCAGATATTAAGATCCCCAAATAAGAAACAATAATTTATTTTCGGGTGCTATAGCGTGACGAGCGAATTATGCATTTTCCAAGGATCACGTGGCTAATTTTTGGTAATTTTTTTAATTTTTGAAAATTTTAAACCCCTAAAATTTCTATAAACATTCCTAAAACCTCGCCCCCTCTCATTCTCTCATTTCTCTCCCTCTCTCCTCCGTTTGTCTCCCTCTCTCTCCTTCACACCTTCGACACTCGACGAAGATCATGGTGGGTAAGACGGTCGGAGCGATGGCGGCGGCGAAGGCGAGGATCGGGGGGTTCGATAGAGAGTGGCGGCGGTGGTGAGGCAGTTCGCATTTTCGGGAAGAACCGGCTATGAAAATGATGTTTTCGGCATGGATCGACACCGGTTTCACGTGATTTCTTTGTGAAAGGTAGGGGGTTGGATCCCGAGTCCTTGCATGCTAGTTTCCTGCTATTTCATGTTAATTTGGGCGAGATAGAGCGGGTTTTCTTCTTGTCAGGAAAAAATGTATGTTTCGGGACGAGTGGCGATTCCCGCCGATTCGGGTGGTGTTTCCTAGTCAATTTCGTGCTATGAATGGAATGGATGTTGGGGAATGATCCCTCCTTGCTTTTCCCGCATTTTCATAAGGTTTGGAGCTGTGGTGAGACTAAGAGCGGGTTTATGTTATGGTTTGGGAAGGTTTGAGCATGATTTGGGGTGAGCGGCGGATTCGTCGGATCGACTCCGAGTTTTATGGTTTAAACAAGGCCTTCCAGTGGTGTAGAGGTTGGAGAATGGTTCTGTAACGACCTGAGATCCGAATATCGGGAAGGCCCGATATCCTGAATCTCAAACCGCCACCCACGAGCCCGAAGACTCGGAAGGGTTAAAGGGATGGTGTGGAGATACACACGAATCTAAAATAATTGTAGAGCTACACAGTTTAAATGAATTAAGCAGGAAGTAATAATTGACATTAATTAAATTACATGGTGCACAACTAACAGTAGTCTGAAATATAACAGTAGTCCACAACTAGTACAGACCAAAGAGAAAATTACGACTACACGGGGCATATCCCGGAACTGGCGACTGGCAACTAACCCTGGGCACCTGAACCACGTGGAGTCTCAGAAGCGCTCCCCTGAAGTCTCGTCTCACCTGAAACGTGAAAAAACACGCAGAGAATGAGCCTCAAAACAAAAGGCTCAATAGGGATCCTCCGGTCCCTACCTCGCAAACCGAGAAATCGTGCGGAAAGTAAATACAAGCTACCACTAACAAGACGTAGAACGGACAGCTACAAGAATAAATAAATGGGAAAGCTCTACTATGCCTAGCACCGAATGCTTGACACGAAAATCGAGATAACTATTCAAAAACCCGAGAGTCGCTATCACACAAATATAGGAGTACCAATCCACTAGAAGCAATGCCGGATGCGCCCACTGGCGTCTTAGACCGCGCCTCAGGTATCCCCCTCAACGCACCCTGTCGGAACGGGGAACCGTACAAGTAACCACAAACAAGAACTAGTTGGGGTCGCGCTCATCAGCGCGGGTCCAACCGCCCCCAACCACGTGTGCACACACAGACCGTGCGTCTCTGGTCTGGCCCTCTGACTGGTTTTCCCCTCAGCCGGACTCTGGCTGGTAGACGTGGGACCCGACGGAAACCAGTCTAAAACTATATCTCTGGGGTAGCCTCGCCACCACTCCCTGGTGGGACCACTTACGTGTCGGAAGGCTACGACTAGTGGAGGGTCGCTGAAAGAGTAGACACTCTAGTCAACGAAAAAGTAATGTCTAAACTGGATGAAGTACAAGGATTGCTCCTCGTACCGACACCGACTCACGGCGACACAAGCCGAGAACACCACCTCCCGGGACCCCACGGCACCCTAACACATGGCCCCCACTTGATGCCCAACATCAGTCAGACCACGGGTCAACACGTGGATTGAGGTCCACTCACCCGGAACTCGAATCGGCAAGAATAAACTACTGTTCAGATAACACACAGTAAACGGTCGGTCGATGGACCGCCTCATGGATAGCACGGTTCTACACAAACCGTCTGACAGATAAAACGGTCACCGACAAACCGCCTATGAACAGACGTACACGGTCTGCCTCGGACCGTGCAATACACAAGCGGTCCCTCTTGGGTCGCCTCAGAAGGCAAACGGTCCCCCATGGGACAACCTGGCTTCTGGGCCGAACGGGAAAACAAACGGTTCTCCTCAGACCGTTCAGGTATAAACGGTCCATCGATAGGCCGCTTGGAGTACTAAGCGGTCCACCTAGGGGCCGCTAAGCCACCCAATAGTAAGGAAAAGCAAACTATCACCTCATGACCGTTGGGAACATAAATGGTCCAACATGGACCGCCCAAGAGGACTAAACGGCCAGGCTCATGACTGTGTAGCCCCAAAACTGTGCAACGGTCGAATCTTAACGGTCAAAACGCCTCGAAGACCACGATGGCCACGAGAGAAAAACGGTTGGCCACTTGGCCGCCTAGGATGAAACGGTCATACGATAGATCGCGTAGTCTACCGACACTCCCGAGATGAAAAATGGTCTAGCTAAGGGCGCTTACGCAAAAAAAACAGTCACTGTTAAACCGTTTACAACTCGTGAAACCGAGAACGGAGGGAATGGCCCCAAAACTCCATTCCACGCCCCATTCACCCCCGGGTGAAGGAGAAACAAAAGGGAAACTTGTTCCCCAACCCCCAATACATCGTTTGTTGCCCACAAATCACAAAATGGCGGATTAAAATGCTAGATCGGCCACTCAAACCCCAAAACATGCTTTTCCCTTCCCGGCTCAAAATAACCCTCTCTCGGCCTCGCCTCGGCCTACAAATCACGGGGAAGGTAAATGCCGAGCTAAGGATCGTCACCCTACCTCGGGGTTGTCCGAAACGCGGCGGATCGTCGCCGATCTTCAAAAACCCACTTGAAACCCTCGTTCTTCCCGAGCTTCCCACGAACCACGCACGCCGCCGCTATCGCCACACCGCCACCGTCGTCGTCGCTCACGGGAGGAAGGAAGGAGGAAGAAGAAGAAAAGAAGAATAAGAAAAATAAAAATAAAGTGGGTTAATATAGAAAATTCAGATTTTTCAAAAAATATGGAAAAATAGAAAAATACACCTTCGCGATCCTTGGAACACGCTGATCGCCGTGGTACCGTCTCGGAGTAGGAGAATGCAACGTTTTGCCCGCTACAGGGTTCCGTAGGTCCTGTCAAGGAAAACACGTGAAAACCGCAAAACACGTCTTGGGACTCCCAAAAGCGATCCGAAACTCACGGATCCAGATCCGAAAAGTGTCCGAAAGATCCAGGGCATTACAGCCCCCCCCCCCCCCCCCCCCCCCCCCCTTAAACAAATTTCATCCTCGAAATTAAAATAAAGCATAGGGGAAAAAGGAGACTCACTCGAACAAATAAGAGAACTGCTGAGGTATCTCGTCCTCACGCTCCCAAAATGCCTCACCGCCAGAGTGCCGCTGCCACACCACCATAACCAGAGGAATAACCTTGTTCTGCAGGTGCTGCTCTCACCGATCATCAATACGGATAGGGAACTCTGGAAGAGACAGATCGGGTCACCTCGGGCCAAATAGAATCCTCCAAAACATGAGAGTCATCGGGTATATACTTCCTCAACATCGAGACATGGAACACATCATGCACCGCTGTAAACTCAAGAGGTAGCTGCAATCGATAAGTAACCTCGCCAATATGTTCCACAATGGGAAAAGGACCAACACAGCGGGGACTCAACTTCCCACGCTGTCCAAACGCATCACTCCCTTCATGGGAGAGACCCTCAAAAATACTCGGTCACCGACCGGAAAACAGAGGGGCTGCCTTCTCCGATCGACATAGCTCTTCTGCCGACTCTGCGCCGCCAACATGTTCTGATGGACCAGATGCACCACATCAATGCACTGCACCACCAACTCCGGTCCCTTCACAACACGCTCATAAACCTCAAACCAATCGAGTGGAGTCCGACACGGTCGCCCGTACAATGCCTCATAAGGAACCATCCCAATGCTCGAATGATAGCTGTTGTTGTAGGCAAACTCCACCAATGGTAGATGGTGAATCCAACTCCCTTGCCACTCCAGACAACAAGATCTCAACATATCCTCCAACGTCTGGATGGTCCTCTCTGACTGACCGTCCGACTGAGGATGGTACGCCGAGCTGAAGGCTAACTCGGTGCCGAAAGTTCGCTGGAAACTCCTCCAGAATCGAGAAGTGAAATGCGGATCTCGATCTGACACGATGGAAATGGGAATTTCATGCAAAGGTACGATCCGCTCCACATAAAGACGTGCCAACTTGGGCACACTCCAGCTGACTCTGATCAGTAATAGCTGAGCCGTCTTCGTCAGTCTATCCACCAGCAACCAAATACTATCCTGCCCACTCAGAGTCCTCGGTAATCCCACCACAAAATCAATGGTCACGTTGTCCCATTTCCACGCGGGAACCTCTAAGGGCTGGAGCGTACCTCCTGGTCGCTGATGCTCCGCCTTCATCTGCTGACAGGTCAGGCACCTGGCCACATACACGGCAACATCTCTCTTCATGCCAGGCCACCAGAACTGTCTCCTCAAGTTTCGATACATCTTCGTCGCACCCGAGTGTATGGTATACCTACTCCCATGAGCCTCCAGTAATACCGCACGTCTCACCTGCTCCTCGGTTGGGACGTACAGCCTACCTCAAAATCTCACCGCTCCGTCCTCGCCGAGCTCCACATCGGCCATAGCCAAAATCCGGGGCAACTCAGGGTCTGCATGCTGAGCCTCCGTCACCTGACGACGAATCACTGGCGTGATAGTCAAGCTCGCAAGAACAGCTGACCCCGGCTCTTGAGGAACTTTAAGCCTAAATGACATGGATGGCACTTGTTCCCAGAGCCTCCACTTTCTCAACATCATTGCACTGACCACAACCTTCCTACTCAAGGCATCAGCAACGACGTTCATCCTGCCTGGCTGATAAGATAGGGTGAAGTCATAATCCTTCATATACTCCATCCATCTCCTCTGCCTGAGGTTAAGGTCCCTCTGCGTGAACACATACCTCAAATTCTGATGATAAGTGAACACCTCGAACTTCTCACCGTACAGATAATACCTCCAGATCTTCAATGCAAAGATCACAGCAGCCAACTCGAGATCGTGGGTAGGGTAGTTCTCCTCGTGTGGCTTTAACTGCCTAGATGCGTAAGCCACCACTCTACCATGCTGCATCAGCACAACACCCAACCCGACTCAGGAAGCATCTGTACACACCACAAAACCTCCCGATCCAGAAGGCAACACCAATACCGGTGCTGAGGTGAGCAACCTCCGAATCTCCATAAAGCTCTGCTCACACTCACCAGTCCAGAGAAACGACACATCCTTCCTCATAAGTCTAGTCATCGGGGCTGCAACGCGAGCAAAATTCTGGATGAATCTCCTGTAATAGCCTGCAAGCCCCAAGAAACTCCGAATCTCCGTCACAGACTTCGGCCTCGGCCATTGCACCACTGCCTCGACCTTGACTGGATCTACGGAAATACCATCACCAGAAATCACGTGCCCCAAAAAGTGCACCTTCCGAAGCCAGAACTCGCACTTGCTGAGCTTCGTATACAACTGGTGATCTCGCAAGGTCTGTAACACAACCGTCAAATGATACGCGTGCTCCTCCACAGACTGCGAATAGACAAAGATGTCATCCACAAACACGACCACGAACTGATCCAAGTAGATGAAACACCCTATGCATCAAATCCATGAAGGCTGCGGGGGCATTGGTGAGCCCAAACGGTATCACCAAAAATACATAATGTCCATACCTCGTGCTGAACGCGGTCTTCTCCACATTAGACTCACGGATCTGCAACTAATAGTAACTGGACCACAAATCGATCTGCGAGAACACTCGCGCGGGCTGAAGCTGGTCGAACAAATCATCAATCCGTGGCAACGGATACTTATTCTTAATGGTTACCTCATTCAGTTGCCGATAGTCAATACACAACCTCAGACTACCGTCCTTCTTCTTCACAAACAACACTGGCGCACCCCAAGGGGAAAAGTTAGGACGAATATACCCCATTGGCGAGCAACTCCTGCAACTACGCCCTCAACTCCCTCAACTCAGTGAGAGCCATGCGGTAAGGAGCCTTATACATAGGCCCCGTACCAGGCACAACCTTGATCAAAAAATCAATCTCCCGCTGGGGAGGTAATCCAGGTAGGTCCTCAGGAAAAATATCGAGAAACTCGCACACCACCGGAATGTCCTCCACATCAGACTCCGACTGGTCCACCATGACCACAGAAGCGAGGAAACCCTGACAACCCGCATCAAGCAAACGACGAGCCCTAATAGCCGAAATATGAAAGTGGGAAGAGGAAGACCTAATACCTTGAAAATAGAAGGTGGGTCCTCGAAGTTGCCAGAAAAAAACATTCTTTGAACCGCAATCTACCAAGGCATGATGAGCCTCGAGCCAATCCATGCCCAAAATCACATCAAAATTCTGAAGCAGTAACGCATAAAGCCTGGCCGACAAGCTCCGCCCTTCCACCCACACATGTACCTTCTCAAAGCAATACGGGGTGATCATAAAATCACAAGTAGGCAACTCTACCGCCAAATCAGAAGACATCTGGGTCACCGGCTCCTCAATACTCAGCGTGAAATCCTCCGAAATAAACGAATGCGACGCACCGGAATCAAACAAAACTCGAGCTGCGCAACCCAAAATCATAACAATACCTTCCACAAGCAGCGACGCCTCTGCCTCTGCCCTGGTCATGTGTGTAATCTTGCCTCGAGACCTCTGACTGCCCACACTCACTGACCGAGGTAGTGGATGATACTGGCCCTACTGCTGATGCTGTTGCTGCTGCTGCGGGCTCGAATGACAGTCATGCGTCATATGCCCTGCCTGGTCACATCTGAAATAAATCACTAGCGTTGTACACTGCCTAAGATGATGAGAACCACCGCATCAGGGACACGACCCCCGCGAACCACCAACTGATCCCTGACGCTGATAAGGGATCGGCTGCTGAACACTACCCAAAGTTGCATGCCTCTAATCCTTACGCTTCTTGTGGAAACTCTTCCTGAGAAACTTCTTGACCTTTGAGCCAAAAGACACAGATCTTGTCGCTGACGCCGCGAGCACTGACACTCCTGAACTACCCATCGAGTGCTGAAAGGTGCCCTGCTGCTGGGTAGCCGACTGCTGGCTGCGTCCTGACTGGGACTGCCCTTGGCCAACCTATCCTCGGATCTTCTACATATCCAGCTCCAGTGATGCCGCCACACGGGAAGCTGTCTCCAAATCTGAAGCATCGTTTGCCATCAAGAGGTGCCTCAGATCCTGCCTCAAACCCTGGACGAACTGCTCGGTCTTCAGCCCCTCATTCTCCATGATATGGGGAGCATAACGGCCCAACTCAAAAAACCAAGCCCTATACTGCAACACCGACATGTCGCCCTGAACCAGCTCCAGAAACTGATGCATCTTCTGCGTACCAATGTAGGATGGACAGTAAGTACGCTCGAAGACCCTCACAAAGTCCTGCCACACGATTCGCTGAAGAGAACGAGATTGAAAAGACGTCTTCCACTCCGAAGACCACCAATCTCGAGCCGTACCCTGCAACTGGTTACATGCCAACATCACCTTGTCCTCCTCGACACAGTTCATGGAACTAAACACTCTCTCCATCTCATCAAGCCATCTCCTGACCACATCAGGATCTGGCTGGCCATCGTAGTAGGGTGGGTGGAACTACAAAAAGTCCCTCACTGCACGGCTAGGCCCACCCCAAGACGACGAGCCCTCACTAGCATCATCACCAAACTGCTGAGACATGCACTGAAACATGCTCCGAAAGAAATCCTCTGCCCCCGAAACTCTCGCTGCATCAGTGGTGTCTGGTGGCACTCTGCTCTGCTCTTCCTGCTCCTCTGTCGACTGTCCCTGCTACGAACGAGTCCTTCGCCTCGGCGCCATGCTCGCTTATAGCAACAGACAGAAGACACGAAAAATGGTAAAACTCAATAAAACACACGATGCCCTAAGCCAGTGCCACACCATCACCGTCGTCGCCGCACCGTCACCTCGCCGCGTCTGCAGCCGGGGAGAGAGGGTCACCGCGTCGTCGAACGGGAGAGGGGGAGGAGAGGGGCGCCGGTCGCTCACGGGAGGAAGGAAGGAGGAAGAAGAAGAAAAGAAGAATAATAAAAAGAAAAAGAAAGTAGGTTAATATAGAAAATCCAGATTTTTCAAAAAATATAGAAAAATAGAAAAATACACCTCCGCGATCGTCGGAACACGCTGATCGCCGTGGTACCATCCCGGAGTAGGAGAATGCAACGGTTTGTCTGCTATAGGGTTCCGCACGTCCTGTCAGGGAAAACACGTGAAAACAGCAAAACACGTCCCGGGACTCCCAAAAGCTATTCGAAACCCACGGATCCAGATCCGAAAAGTGTCCGAAAGATCCAGGGCATTACATGTTCTCCCATGTTTTTCCCCTCACTAGGAGTGAGTGGGGCGTGGTTTAGGACCCCACAGAGCGGGTCATGCACGAGTATCGCCGAAATCAGTCGACCGATGGGGTAGATCAGTCGGCCAATCGCCAATACACCAGAAAGGGGAGACTGGCTTGGACCGGTTGACCGACCCAGAGAGGATCGGTCGACTGCTCCAGTGTTTCGATTGACCGACCCTCTGGGCCGATCGACTGTTCCACTGCTTTGGTTGACTGCCCATAGGGTAGGTCGACCGATTTGGGGGTTTTGCTGCCCTTTTGGCGGTGGTCAACCCGGTTGGGATCCTTTGGTCGACCCTTGCCCCGTGGATGTCCCGAGCACCTCCGTTGAGCCGGGTTTTGTGTTCTTAGGTGTCCGAGGATCCCTTGAATAGCGTGTCCATGTGATTCCTCAAGAAAGACCATTTTCTCTTTGGGTAGAGTCCCATAATTCTCGCGGAGGGTTTCCCACATGAGTTTAATGTACGGCGCTCGTGGTTTCTATTTTACCAGCCTAGGATGGTTTAACGGCATTGAGCCATATTGTACAGCGGCCTTGAGATGAGTCACGTGACTTGATGGCTGATGGTTTAGCTGGTCTACCTAGTTGTCTTGAGTCTGGTGGCACAGAGCCGCCCTTTGTTTCGCGATATTTACGATGCGTGCATGCGTAGACAGACAGTTCTTTGGTGTTTCCTCTACCGAGAGTTCCCATATTGAGTGACCCCCCACTAGTCATAGTTTTCCTGGACATGCGGGTACCGACCCACCTGGGAGTGGTGGAGAGCTAGCGCCGGAGAGATGATTTTAGGCTGGTTTCCAAAGGGCCTCCCACTGTGGCGGCTTGAGTCTAGGGTGGGAGGAAAACCAGTTGGAGGACCTGTTGTAGCGCAGCCAGTCAGTTTGTGAACACGTGGTTGAGGACGCCGTACACGTGCTGACGAGCATGACCCCAACTAGTTCTTGTTCTGTGGTTACTTGTACCGTGTCTCAGTTTCCACCTGGGACGAGTAGGGAGACACCTGAGACGCGGACTAAGACGTCAGTGGACGCATCCGGCCTTGCTTCTAGGAGGCAATTCTCCTATCACTTGAGACGTAGTTTCTCTTGTCTCTCGAGAGTCTGGTTTTCGACGGTGGTGTCGCATTACTATCGACCATCTAGACTATGTTTCCTTTAGCACCTGGATAGAGTTACCCGAGGGATATAGACGTGTCAATATTGTCTAGCAGTCACGATAGCAATTCTTACGATACTCCAGGTATCTTGTTACCTGCGTGAGACTTATGCGACCAATAACTTAGTTATACTTATTTATTGTTATTACTCTTGCTCTCATTTTGATACTGTTATTGCACCTGTTTATTGTTGTTTATTGTAGTTCATTGTGGTAGGGATCCACGGGACTCATATTGAGCCAATGAGATGAGGCTCACCTCTTTTTCTTTTCAGGTTCGGTTGCGGTCCATAGTTGATTCTCCGCGGCCGAGCACTTATCCCTCATAACTGGAAGTAAATTTCATGCTAGCGTATGAGAGTGGGAAGTCTATGGGGGGATAAGGGGAAAGCAATAGTCCTACAACGGTAAAAGTTCACACCATAGACGTAACACTCCCACCCAATGGCCCCTCAAGATTCTCACTACTCCAAAGAGGGAGTCTGCAACTATTTAATCATAGGGATCCCCTCCGAAAAAGTAAGCTCTAATCCTTACCTCCTCAACTGGTGAAGAGCAGTCTCGTACGCTTCGCCTCCTTTTTCTCCCTCTACACCTTGCTCTTGCCCCTACGGACTTAAGCATCGAAGGATTTTTCCTACGATCACAATCACATGCCTCTTGATCGCTTCTCTCCCCTTTTACGCAATCTTCCTTGATGTGACTTTAAACAATTGATCTTGGAGTCGCTCTGTCCCGGATCCGACGGTTTACGATTTAGTACGAGATCTCGCCTCTTCAACGTAGATCAAGTTTACGAAATTTATCTATAATTACTTCTATTTTCAGCTGAACTGAAAGCATTTTTAATGTCAAATATGTGATTCTTCAACCATCACATTGGAGCATTTTGTTTTCCTTTTTCAAGTTCTTAGACCTAAAATTATCATTCGCGAGTCACAAATGGCCAATGAAATAGCATAGCTTCCTTACCTTTTATTTGCATATCTAAATATATATTTATTTTTAAATTAGCACAACATATATATTCTCAAGATCTATTCTATTTTGACCTCTATTTTATTCATATTATTGTATATATCCCTATATTAAACGTATTCCATTGTTAACGTTCTTGCTGTCATCTGTTGTTTGTTTAATGTAACTTATAGATTAAGAGGAAAAAAATTATTTATTCTTTTCACATAACCAAACGATCGACATATATACTTTTAGACTCTGTTACATTCTCTTGTGTACACCTCCAAACTCTTATATTTCACAATTTAAACAGAATATTTTGTTAACCCTCACAGTATTAAAATTTGAGGAGTACACATAATATATATTACTTGTCGTGGAGTTATACGTGACAATATAAAAGCACGAAGATACATAGTAGAATACGCAAGATTCTAAGGTGTATATGTTATTATTTCTCTAAATTATAGACTCCATCTACTACTCCTAACAAATAATTCAGTAAATGTTGTCCGGTATAAATGTCATTTCGATATGTTTATTCACTTAGTTGGGAACTAATATAATATAGGGAGATATGCAAATATAACTCGATCTATTAAATGGACGATTGCAAAATTATTATCCTTAAATAAATATTAGTATTAATAACTATCCTTCGTGAAAATGAAAATAAGTGTAAAGTTATCCATGAGGTTAGTCGTCATTTACATCCTCAATTTTTATTCCTGAAATTAAAATTTTGGATGAAAATATATGCATAGAAAAGTCTTGTTTTCATTGGTACATTGTGAGATATTGTTATATAGATGTGTGAATAGAGAGAAAGAGTTTAAGAGACGTTAGTGATATTTTTATTTTTTTAAATTTGATTGAAGATTAATCTTAAATAAGAAATTGTAACATAATGTTAACAACGAATAAAGGAAAGTATCTTTGTAAGCATTTCAAGGTAACAAAGTTACTAATAATTGAGGAGGGTAAATTCAATCTGGCCCACATTTAGTCCAGTAACGACCGGCCCATGTCAAAGAGCTCTCGATAAGCGCACCCAAGAAGCGATCGACATATGCGGCCCGCCAAGGAGCGGCCCAATCCGACCCGACATTGGATTCTACAGTGAGGGGAAGCGTAGTTCTCGCCGGAGAACACTCCGACGACCGACCGTTGTCCCCACGACGTCGGCCTTGACCCCATAACGGGCGAGCACGTCCCATGAGCGCCATAAGACTCGCCCAAGGACCGGCCAGCGCCGAGGCTATCGCCCCCCAACGAAAAACTCCCGCCAATGTAGCGGGGGAACGTTACTCTCCTAAGCGGACCCTTCCCTCTCAAGGGATGAGGCCCCTCGCTCCAGGACAACCCATATAAAAGGGACATCGACGGAAGAGAAGAGACAGGGTGGATACTTCTGCCATAAGAGCTTCTTACTGAGAATGGAGCAACCAGACCTACTTCAATGACAAAGAGGCTACCCGCTACGCCTAGAGAGAAACCTCCTCCTGCACGGCCTTACTATCCAGCGAGCACTCTCCGAGTACCCACTAGGAGCGGCGAGCACGGGTGCAGAGGACCTACACGTCTCTCAGATCAGCTACTACGAACTCTACTTCTCTCTCACTTCGTTCTTCTCTATTGCTCATTGATCCCTTGCCGACTTAAGGATCGAAGGGTTGTCCCCTAGGGTAACACCCGGGACTCCTTCTGACGCCTCTTTGATTTCTTGGTGTTCGCATGCCTCCACGGGCGCAAGACGACTTCCCCAACAAATAAATAGAGAAGGTGGCACGTGACCTAGGAACCATTTTTCTGCCGCTACACTTCTTGGCGCCGTCTGTGGCAATCGGAGCAAACGGCTATGGTGTCCCGTGGAAGCCTCCTCAACGCCAGCAACCGGGGGCGTGAAGTCCCGCGATCAATGACACCCAAGAGGGGGGTGAATTGGGTGTTTACAAATTTTAAGGAAACTTTTGGCTTTTTGAAATATTTGATAAACACTAATTAGGAAGTTGAAAGTTGTTAAACAAATTCTCTCAATCTTTCCGTTCCCACACGAGCAAGTAACAAAATAAAACAATCAAACCACACACATGCACAACGCATACCATAATGCACAGCGATTTTAAGGTGGTTCAGATGCAACGACGGTAATCCTACGTCCACCCCTCACCAAATCTGGTGAGGCTTCACTCGGGGATAAATCCCTAAACGGAGATGACGCTCCAAACACACACGCAGGATGACGCCTGCACACACACACGGGGACGCACCCCAACACACACACACACGTAGACGAGGTCTCCAACACGATCCAACAACTGGATCAACAACACACACACTTGCTGCTACAAGTGCAGTAATCCACACACACAAACACTAAGATCTGGATAAAACCACACAACACACATAGATCTAAGAAGACCTACGCACACACGAATCAAATACGACACACACACACACACACACACACGACCACGGATCCAACAACGATCCACACACACACGAGTTTGCAGTTTATGATGAACACAATTACAACACCCAAAACATAAAGACGATGAGGCTTAGTTTAAAAAACTTATGTTCTGGGTTCCCCTTGAATGCATGTTGCAGATCTTGAACGTATCTTCACTTGATCGGAGCTTCAATCCGTGCTTGCTTGGCTTTTCTCCTTTCTTGCTTGCTTGGCTTCTCTTCTTTCTCCCTTAGGCACTCTTCTTGGAATCCTTACTTGCTTCATTGGCTCTTCTCTTCCTTGGAGGTTGCTAGCTTCAGATTTGGTTTGAAACACCTTGGAGATGGATGAAGATCTTGATGCACGAAGTACTGTTCACGGATATACAGTACCCTCTCCTTCCTCCTTGGATAGCCTCCTTGTAATATCCCGGTTTGGAAATTGAAATGAATGAATTTCGAAATTTAATATTTAATTCCTTAGTGAATAGGACAAGTGGAATTTTGACTACCTTATAAAAATCTAGAAAAATGGTAATTTGGTAAAGGACAATTTATTTAACAATTTTGTCTTCTGTGGTCAACCCAACAAAAATCCGTAACTAGGTCTAATCAATGGATTGAGCCCAAAGGGCACACTTACCTAACCTTAACTCAAACCCCGGAATTAGGGCTTAATACCCCATCAAATGAGCCCAAATCGGTGGAAAATGAAAGGCCACGATCTATGGATCGTTTCCCCTTTGCCAATTCACCGAAACCCTAACTCTAAAACTTGTGATCGACCAAGCTTGGGTGAGGTCAACAATTGCGGCGACGTTTCAATCACTCCACTTTCTCTGACGAATTCTCCCAGCACAGAAGGATCCAGAAGGTGTATGAGCTATAAAAATAAAGCTCTGCAACACTAGAATCCTTTGGGAACAGTGGCGGCCGTAGTGGAGATCGATCAAGGGAGATCTCTGGTGATTAGTGGAGACGTGTCGGCGTCCCTCTTCTTCCTTCTTCACCCAATTGAGGTAGGTAATAACGAGCCCAATATAAAGTGTTATATATGGATGGAATCAGCGTCTAGTCCTCTTTCTTTTGAGCCAAAAATCCTTAAATTCCATTAGGTATCCTACGCAAATTTAATGGTTTGGTAGAGGCATGTCAGAATTAGGGCAGAACTTGTTCCCCTTTGATTTCAGTAGCGATTTCAGGCTGTAAATCAAAAATTGATTCATGCATCTTGTAGAGTTTTTCATGCTCTTTCTATTGGTAGTAAAAGCCCCAAATTCCATGATGTATACCCTTCAAATTTTGTGTTTTAATGTGACCCTAGAAACCTCGCCGAAGGCGGGCAAGGGTTGGTTTAATCGGATTTTACCAGACTTGGGCGGTCTTGCGATAGACCACATAATAGGATGGGCGGCCATCACCTAGACCACATAACCCCTGACAGGATGGGTGGCCATCTGCATGACCACACATCCTGGGATGGGTGGCCATCACCTAGACCACATAACCTCTGACAGGATGGGCGGCCATCTGCATGACCACATATCCTGGGATGGGCGGCCATCACCTAGACCGCACAACTCCTTGGCCGGCCATGCCCTGGCCGCACAAGTACCCTGTGTTCAGTCAGGTAGATATAAGGTCCTGTAACGACCGCACATCTATGCAGAAAATGACTTAGTGTGAGCTCAACATGATTCATATTAGTATCTTAATTGATAATTAGTAAATTAGAAACACATATGATAAGTGGTAAATTATGCCAGTAAATTTCTGTAAAATGCATGCTTTTTATTCCCACATGATCTTGTTCATTATCATTATCATCTTGATTCATCTTTTTGGCAATTAAATTAATGTAAATCATGATCCTTGATAAATTGACATGAAAATTAGGATTGAAATGAATACTAGGTTGCTTGACAGCCATTCTACTCCAGTAGAACGGTTTGACCAATTTACCGACTTTTAACAAGTCATTAGCCATATTAGTTGTGCTAGCCTTGAACTTACCCCCGAACACTCCATCCGACGGACTTAACATCATCTTGGGATCTCTGTATATCCCTGCTAAGAATATAAGGAAGCACCAGAAACTCCGATTTAAGTGACTGAACCGTTGGATTATGAGTCATGGATCGAATTGGGCTAAGAGAGGCATGTGCGGCCAGTAGTGGACCGCATATCCTTATAGGCGGCCCAATAACGACCGCATATACCTGGCTTATGCCATTAAGTGTTGGTTGATTAACCTTGATCAATCTTCGACAAAACCATTAAGCCCTGGACTGACCAATAGACAGTAGACTAGGCCCTGGTTTAGTTTTACCCTGTCTTTGGCAGCCCGGAGTCCAATAGAGTGATTTCTTAGCCTTCTAGCCAAGCCCGGGTGGTGCGGCTGGAATATGACCGTTCAAACCTTATGCGGATTCTATTGGAGCGCATATCCTTAATACGGCCCCGTATGGCCCGTACATCATGTTCATGGGTCTTAAGGTCTTCTGGACCTGCGCGGCCCAGAACTTACCGTTCATCCTTAGAGCGGCACACTGTCAGCCATTCATTCTTGACCTCGTGGGCTGGGTTTCAGTCCAGTTCCTGTAAGTGCGGCCCAGTATTAGCCGCACATATCTTTTGAGCGGCCTCTGTATGGCCGTATATCTCTCAGAGACGAGTTTTATCGTGTTTTGTGCTCTTGAATCCAAGGACAGATTAGTCCTTTAAATCTTGAACTTCTGGACAATAATTCCTCTAATTATTTGGCCATAAACTTGACTAAATGTCTAGACGAAACTTGGGATCTTGGATCCGATAAATCAATGACAACGCATCATAAGGGCCCAGTCTGGTCCTGGGGAGAGCGCCCGAAAAGTACTTGTGCCCATGAGAGTTTGTAATGACAAGGTGAGGCATTGCACCGAGTGCATGACTAGCGTGATGTCTACGACAGAAATCTCTTGTTATCACTTGTTACTTGATCGTGCTTGAGTTGTTTAAAATACTTGCTGGTGGCCATTTCCTCGTTACAATTTCCTGTTACACTTGTTACATGATATTCTTGTTGAAATCCAGGTATCTTATATTTTCTTGACCTTGCAAGATCTTTATATTACGTTGTTTTTCTTATGTATCGTCATTTCTTTTCTTATCATTTCATATGAAAATAGAATATTTGGTTAATTATGTAAACTTGCCTGTTATTATCTACTGAGCGTTCGCTCATATAGTTGTCTCCCCCCTTTTTCTAGGTAGCTCAGGTGATGATGCGCTTACCGTTGGGGATGGGCAGGAGTGATGATTGGAGTGTGCCAGTTCTAGATGTTGAGTTGGCATAGTTATCCTGCTCTTAGTTGTGCCTTAGAGGGTGTTTAGCTACAGTTATGATATTATTGTTAAGTTGATGTTGCCTCAGTTTGTATTAAAGTTGGTTTAAGGATATTGTACTAGATTTGTAATGTTTCATGACCAATAAAGTTATCTCTTTTCATAGCACATGTGTTAATGCTTAGATTAGCTTATCATTATTTCTAGCTATTTCTGACTATACGTTCCGATATGCCGCATCGGGGCGTGACAGTTTAGGTGGTATCAGAGACATGTTCCACATTCCTAGATTTTCTAAGGTTCTATGTTTTCTAAGTTCTAGGGGTCTAAGTGATGATATAGGACCCATAACCTTGTTATAAGTCTAAAAACCCAACATGGTGAGATTTGGGTAGAAACTTGGGTTAAGTTAATACCTTAATTGTGATATTATCTATTTTTAATGAACCTAAATAATCTATTCCAAGGTAGGCCTTTGCAATGGCAGCTGATCGCGCGGAATGGAGGAACTTGCAGCGCACGGTTCAAGGCCTTACTCAGGTTTTGCAACAAGTGGCCCAAGCAGGAGCTGCAAACCATGGCACTGGTGATTTATATCAGAACTTTCGGGGAATGAATCCATCGAGATTTGGTGGCTCGACTGACCCTGATGAAGCAGAGCACTGGCTAGAAGAAATGGGGAGGATATTCGAAGTAATGCAGTGCAGCAATCAAGAGCGTGTCCTTCTATCAACCTTTCAACTTGAACGTGATGCAAGAACATGGTGGGATTCAATGAAGGCTACCCTTGGTGATCAGCAAGTCACATGGGAGAAGTTCGAGGAATTCTTTAATAGCAAATACTTTTCTGATAGATTGCAAGAGAAGAAGACAGTGGAGTTCGCAGCTTTGAAGCAGCGAAATCTATCTATGGCAGAATATGAAGCTCAATTTTCTCGGTTATCCCGATATGCTACTCACTTGATATCCACCGAGAAGATGAAGGCTAAGCGCTTTCTTAATGGACTGAAGCTACTATATATCAACCAATTGGCACCAATGGAAATCCCAACTTATTCTGAGATGGTGAGAAAAGCTCAAGTCCTAGAAGATACTCTAGAAATGACGGAGAGAATCTGTGGAAAAAGTGCAAGGAAGGAACAACCTACGGGTTCCGGGAATATCAAACCCGGGTATGGCCAGAAGAGGCCCATTAGTGGGTCTGGTTCGTGGAGTGGGTCCGGATCGTGGAAGGGCAAGACGTCGAAACGTGAAGACAAGAAGCCTGGCCCTATTGTTCCATTCAAATGAGTATGCAAGTATTGTGATCGTCCAGGTCACAAGATGGAGGAGTGTTGGCGCAAGTTGGGCGCCTGTTTGCGATGTGGAAGTAGGGAGCACCGTATCCCTGACTGTCCTCTTTTATCTTAGTAAGCTATGCCGGCGAAACCACAAGGCATCAAGAAACAACAAGGCAAGCTCCAAGCTCTACAAGCAGATGAGGCAGGAACCACTGAGGGTGGTGGACTCGTCGAAGGTACTCTTATTATACTCGACAAGCCAGCATTTGTTCTTTTTGATACTGGTTCCACACATTCATTTATTTCTCGGAGATTTGCTAAGTCTTTAGCTGTGAAGCCTATTTTGATGGATTCTCCGTTAGAGATTTCAACCCCTATTGGTACTAGATTAGCAATTCAGTATTTCTATCCTTCTAGTAAGGTTATGATTGATGAACAGAATTTACCAGCTGATTTAGTTTGCATGGACATGAAGGATTATGATGTAATCCTAGGAGCAGATTGGTTGGCTAAATATGAGGCAAATGTTCACTGCAGTTCTACCTCTGTGTCTTTTACTAGGCACCCGAGACTTTCTCTTGTGGGAGTTAAACACCATAACTCCGTATCACTTATCTCGGCTCTTCGAGCTGATAAGCTGATGAAGCGAGGATGTAAAGCTTTTCTAGCCTTTGTCTATGCGACCCCTGAGCAGCAAATTGAGATTAAGGATATTTCTGTTATCCGAGATTTTCTTGATGTCTTTCCAGAGGAACCGCCAGGACTTCCGCCTGAGCGGGAAGTTATCTTTTCTATTGATCTCATTCCTGGCACATCTCCTATTTCCAAAGCTCATTATCGTATGTCTCCTACGGAACTGAGGGAATTAAAGCAGCAGTTGATGGAATTGCTCGAGAAGGGTTTCATTCATCCAAGTACTTCCCCTTGGGGAGCCCCTGTATTATTCGTCCGGAAGAAAGATGGTTCGATGCGATTGTGCATCAATTATCGGCAATTGAACCAACTGACTGTCAAGAACAAATATCCATTGCCGAGGATTGACGAATTATTTGATCAGATAGCAGGAGCTCATTATTTTTCTAAGATCGATCTTTGATCTGGATATCATCAGTTGCAGATTAAGGAAGAGGATATCTATAGAACAACTTTCCGCAGCAGGTATGGTCATTTTGAATTTGTCGTTATGCCTTTTGGTCTAACGAATGCACCAGCAGCTTTCATGCAGTTTGCAGTTGATGAACAATGTATTTCGGCCCTATCTTGATCAATGGGTCGTGGTATTCATTGATGATATCCTGATTTATTCCAAGAATGAAGAGGAGCATGCTGAACATCTGAGGATGGCATTGCAACTATTGAGAGATCATCAGCTATATGCCAAGTTCAGTAAGTGTGAATTTTGAGTGCAAGAGGTGTCCTTTCGCGGACATATCATCACAAAGGAAGGAATTTATGTTGATCCTTCAAAGGTAGAGGCAGTGAAGAATTGAGATCAGCCTACCAGTGTGACTGAAGTTAGAAGTTTCCTAGGCCTAGTAGGCTACTACTGAAGATTTATCTAGGATTTCTCTAAGATTGCGACACCTATGATAAGACTAACCCGCAAGGAGAACAAATTTGATTGATCAGAAGATTGCCAGCGAAGCTTTCAGACTTTAAAGGAATGTTTAACTACTGCACCTGTATTGGCTTTACCTTCTGGTGATGGAGTTTTTGTCGTATACACTGATGCTTCAGGTATTGGTTTAGGTTGTGTACTCATGCAGCATGGGAAAGTGATTGTCTATTCTTCTAGACAGTTGAGGAAGCATGAAGAGAATTATCCTATTCATGATTTGGAACTAGCAGCGGTAGTATTCACCTTGAAGATATGGATGCATTACTTGTATGGAGAAACATTCACAGTGTTTTCAGATCATAAGAGTCTGAAATATTTATTTTCTCAGAAGGAACTCAATATGAGGCAAAGAAGATGGTTGGAGTACTTGAAGGACTTCGACTTCTCGATTGAGTATCATCTTGAAAAAGGTAATGTTGTGGTAGATGCATTAAGCCGGAAGCCTGTAGCTAAATTGTCAAGTCTCATGTTACAAGAGTGGAGGCTACTGGAACAATTAGCTAGCCTGGACCTTAATGTTGACAATGATCGGGTTAGGATTGCACAGATTCGACTTAAGCCCGAATTGTTGATGGAAATCAAGTCTTTGCAAGATAATGATCCTGAGCTGGTAGAGATCAAGGGAAGCTTGAGCAGCAGACTTGACTTCATGATGGCTGATGATGAAAGATTGTTATTCCAGGGAAGAACTTGAGTACCTGATGAAGCTGAAATAAAGAAAAAGTGGTGCGGACACCAGGGCGATCACGTGACACGTCGGTGAACTGACGGTGCCATACGCGGAGCGCCAAGTGGACTACATCGGCTTATCTTCAAAAGGGGGATAATTTGGCTTGAATTTGGACCTTTTTTGGCATTGAATTGGGCTTGTAAAGGGTATTATATATGTAATTTGCTAATGGGCTGGTTGTAAGGCTCCTAAAGGGCCAAATTGTTAAAGCCCCTTAAGCATTCCATAAGTAGAAATGGCCTTGGTCTATTTGTAATGGATCCATAAGCCATATGGGCTTCCTTCCTACATGGGTTCTCTAGATTGGATAATATAGAGTGGGCTCTCTTCATTCATGGGCTTGGTTAAGCCATGGCCACATTTGGCCTTAAGCCATCTAGGTTGGAATGGGCTTGGTTAAGCCATGGCCACATGTGGCCCATTCAAGGCCCAAGATTGGGGCGCCCCCTCTTTTGGCTTATTAGGCTAGGAATTGTGTTTTTTTTTAAGCTTCTTCCACCTCCATTCACCACATGGATTAATAGATGGCTGCTGGTCAAGATCTAATGGATGATAGCCTACCATATATGGCTGCCACCTATCTTTGAATTTCAAAGGGAGGAAGCTTCCCCTCCCCTTTCTTGGTCTCCCCTCCCATCACAATCAAAAGGGGGTGCAGCCACCTTCCCTCTCCCCTTACTCCATCGATCTTCCCTTTCTCCTACCCCTTGTATTTCCCTATATAATGTCATGTATAGTGTTTATGCTTAAGAGAATGAAGTTTTGTTGAAAGAAAAGTTCATTAGAGAGTGATTCTCTTTGTGTGTTCTTGGGTGTGACTCCCATTGTGGTGAATGGAGGTGGAAGAAGCTTAAACACTAGAATCAACTTTCAGAGCCTGCCCCGCTTCATCCGGCCAAGATCAGTGTGAGGGGTCTTCAGAGTATTTCTTCCTCTGGACGTCGCCTACCATCTCCCATAAGGAACGCCCCGATCCGACATTGGCAACCATTTTCCCAACATTTTACCGTGTTTCTGTGCAGTTCTGTGAGCACAAAACCAGAGCCTCAGAAGATTCGTCACTGCGCCCAGATCTGAAGGCATCTGTTCATGATCTTCGGAGTGAAGATACTACATCTAGTCGCCGACATTCTCCAAAAAATGGCGCTCCGATCGGGCATCGGATCCAGCCGTACCAGCCTCCGCAACCTCGCTGCGCATGGTGACCAGCGCGGACAGAACCGGGTCGGCTTTCCGTCGGCGTACCCGAGCGGCTCCGGCACGTGTTCCTCGCCTCCTGCGAGTGTGGCCCGTCAACCCGGGTTTCAGCAACCCCAAAGTTATTGATTGTAGCCCGATACCTCCCTGTGTGGAGTGGGCCAAGCTTCTGAAATTGTAAAGTTAATCTTGTGTGTATTGGGGTTGTTCAGAAATCGGCCGGGAATTCTTCCCCACGACTAGTCGTGGAGGTACGTGCTCGTTCCGATCCTTACATTTACTGTTTAGTATGCTTTCTATATTGCTGCGTTTGTGAGAATAAGGCCGATAGCTAGTTTCAAATTCACCGCGATTGTGAGTTGTGAGCGCCCGTTCCGTGGCTCCAATCGAGCACCGAGCGCGAATTAGCACCCTAGGCGACGGTGGTTTCTTAATCGCCGCGATCCCCACGTTTCCCTCACAAGGGACGATCGTCGGGCTCAAAAGAGTCGCTGTTGAGAGACATCTCCACCCGGAGAATACCACGGTGGTCAGCCGCCCGGCTTGCCTTAGTGTGCTAGTGCTGGCCGCACAACGAGTCGGTCGTATGTCTTAGCCCGAGTCGGTCATCCGTCCCGCATCAGTTTGGTATCAGAGCGGGTTGAGTCTAGGGTAGTCTTTGCATAAGTCTTGCATGCATCATGGTCTAAGTCGAGTCTAGAACCATCATTACTTTCAAAACAAAAAAAGAGTGTTTTCAAATTGCATTTCACCCAATAGCCCGGTATATTAAAAGGCGTTGCCCGAACATTAGGTTATGCCTATCGGGAAGGTAGCGTACTTGCGCGAGTGATCTTCGGATTGCTTATCTCCGTCACATACCGGATATTGGTTAGGTCTACGTGCATCATTTTTTTTGCATTAGTGAGTGTTTGCATTAGTCGGTGTCTTCTAGTTCGTGTAGTCCTATAAGAGTCAGTCAGTCTTGTCCAAGTGTCGGCATGTCTAACATGTAGTTCCCCAATTTCTCATGGAGTCCCAATCACCCGGGAGATATGACCGTTGGCCCATCCATGGGCTTGGCAACCATCCTCTCCGCTTCTGTAGGCCTGAAGCCTCAGATTTTTTTGGCTCCAATGACCCGGGCATCTACCTCAAGTGGGAGGCCACCATGGACACCTACTTTGATTGTTATACTATGTCTGAGGCAATGCAATTCTCTTTCGCCAAAGAGCGGCTTCTTCATGAGGCTGCCGAAAAGTGGGATTACATCGAAAGAATGAGAGAGGTTAGGGGGCAATGGCCCATCAAGTCATGGTGGGACATGAAGAGAGAGCTTAGGAAGGTCAACGTGCCCCAACCGGTCACCTGCAACCGGCCCCACCCAATCACTTCCAACCAAGTGGGTCCTAGCCGGAGGCAAAGAGCCCCACACGTCGATGAGCCAAGACCCAATCCTAGGACAGTTGACTACGGGTGAGTCCACCAGGATATCCCTATTCCAACCCACTCCGTTGCCGAACTTATGCAAATGATTTTGGACCAATTGGATGGGGTGGATAGGACACGTACTCCTAGTGATGTACTCCTACCCGAGCCTAAGGAGGTCATCGCCGGTAGTCTTAACCCGGCCCCATCAACGAAGTCCCCAAGCCCTCTCCCCATCATAGTGGATCCTCCTTCCCCACCCATGAGAGCTCTATCACACTCACCTTCCGATCTTATTTCGGAGCCCTCTCATTTGGAGCCACCCAAGCCCGAGCCACCCGTATTTCTAACGGGTACACTTTACATATCCGAGCCACTAGTTAGTTGGCTCAAGGATGGCTTGGTCCCACTTTCCTTCCCATCTATGGACCCTATCCAACCTCTGGTGCCAAGCAACTCATTTCACACCACCTTCCGGTCTAGTCACTATGTGGATTCATTGGACGACCTTCTTAAAGGGTTAGACCGGCAGTTGGTATTTACGCACTTGTTGGCCCCAGGCTTCGACCGACCCACCAGTCGTAGCTTCACCCATTCCACCTTAGGGTCCATTACCTCCGTGTACACCGTGGGTCATGTTACCACGGAGGTTCTTCTACTCCTCCCGTTATCGGCCGAGCCCGACTTCATTCCTTTTATCCCGAGGGAGGAGCCCTACCTTCTATACACTGTCCCATCTACCACGATGGATGGAGGTGACCATCACCTTCATGAATTTCAAACATGGGACTATGTAATGGAGGGTCACACATTCTTTGACCCATTCGACCCCTTCTCTAGCGGGCCTCGTGACCCACCACTTCCCCTCTACTTTGTCAAGGAAGTACCCTACCACTCTCTTCCCACTCGGGCCAACCAAATTCCACATAGCAATAGGTCCGATTATTGGGAAGCATGGCATGCCTTACCTACATGTCGTGGTGATGAACCTCTTAGCCCACCCACACCCACATCTGATGGGAAGTCCTTGCATGCATGGTGTCTTTTTGGGTGTCTAGGAGTACATAATCCTACCTACCTTTGGTTGCATCTAGTGTATGCATGGCACACATTTGGGTGTCCTGGTCCGCCATCATCCATGCGTAGGTCGGACTAACCATAAGTTTGTCTAAAGTCATGTGTGTGTGTGTTTATTTGTCTCCCTCGTTGTTCTCTTTCATGCATATGGTTTGCATTAAGTCGTGTCAATAAAAGGCCAGTCAAAGCACGCATAAGGAGGTAGCCAATGCATGCTACATATCTGTGGATTCAAAGGGAGAGTACATCTAGATCAGGGTCATACCTGATAGGTTTTCGCCCGGAGACCGAAAGCCACTCTAAGTCCACGATCCCCACCCTTTCCGGGTTAAGAAACAAGTGGGTCCGAAAGCGTACGATATTGAACTACCGAATGCCTATGGTGTCAATTCGACGTTCCATGTTTCCTCTGGTAGCATATTGGAACCCGCGGTGATCCTAGTGAGTTTTGGGCTTTCTCCTTCTAGTGTGAGTGACACCACCCGAGAGTCCACCTCTTCCAGCCTCAACGCACGCATATAGATTGTATACTGGATGAGCAGGTGATCACAAGGAACAGAGCATACCCACACGTCCTAGTGTGTTGGCAAGGATGTCCCCACGACGACCAACGCCTTGATCACATGCGGAGATTGTAAGCTTCGAGACCCTTACTCGACGGGGTTGAGTTCCTCCCACCCGGGGAGAATTGGTACGGACACCAGGGCGATCACGTGACACGTCGGCGAACCGACGGTGCCATACGCGGAGCGCCAAGTGGGCTACATCAGCTTATCTTCAAAAGGGGGATAATTTGGCTTGAATTTGGACCTTTTTTGGCATTGAATTGGGCTTGTAAAGGGTATTGTATATGTAATTTGCTAATGGGCTGGTTGTAAGGCTCCTAAAGGGCCAAATTGTTAAAGCCCCTTAAGCATTCCATAAGTAGAAATGGCATTGGTCCATTTGTAATGGATCCATAAGCCATATGGGCTTCCTTCCTACATGGGTTCTCTAGATTGGATAATCTAGAGTGGGCTCTCTTCATTCATGGGCTTGGTTAAGCCATGGCCACATTTGGCCTTAAGCCATCTAGGTTGGAATGGGCTTGGTTAAGCCATGGCCACATGTGGCCCATTCAAGGCCCAAGATTGGGGCGCCCCCTCTTGTGGCTTATTAGGCTAGGAATTGTGTCTTTTTTTAAGCTTCTTCCACCTCCATTCACCACATGGATTAATAGATGGCTGCTGGTCAAGATCTAATGGCTGCTAGCCTACCATATATGGCTGCCACCTACCTTTGAATTTCAAAGGGAGGAAGCTTCCCATCCCCTTTCTTGGTCTCCCCTACCATCACAATCAAAAGGGGGTGCAGCCACCTTCCCTCTCCCCTTACTCCATCGATCTTCCCTTTCCCCTACCCCTTGTATTTCCCTATATAATGGCATGTATAGTGTTTATGCTTAAGAGAATGAAGTTTTGTTGAAAGAAAAGTTCATTAGAGAGTGATTCTCTTTGTGTGTTCTTGGGTGTGACTCCCATTGTGCTGTCATGTGACTGGATAGAACTGGGTCATGAGACTTGACCCCGTATCCCCCTCTTCCTCTTATCTTCTTCTTCCACAAAAATTATCTATGATACCTCTGTAAGTTAGCAAACTCTCAGCTTTGGTTTTGCATGGATCGGAGTTCGTGAGCAACGATGGCGATTTTTCTCGTGGAGGCACGCAGATCGGTTCCTGAATGCTTCCCAGAATTGAAGATGTCTGTGTTTTAATTCCTGGAGCCCAACCCCAATGCCATCTGAAGTTGGTTTCTGAAGAGAAATCGTAGTATTTCAAGTCCTCTATGTGTTGCCGCTGGTTTCGCCTCGATTTGTGACCGGTACTGATCGTGACAGCAGTTCTCGTGGGATCGCGCGAGCTGATCTGAGCAGGCATGGTTGAGAACAAGAATCAACTTTCAGAGCCTGCCCCGCTTCATCCGGCCAAGATCAGTGTGAGGGGTCTTCAGAGTATTTCTTCCTATGGACGTCGCCTACCATCTCCTACAAGGAACGCCCTGATCCGACATTGGCAACCATTTTCCTAACATTTTACCGTGTTTCTGTGCAGTTCTAAGAGCACAAAACCAGAACCTCAGAAGATTCGTCACTGCACCCAGATCTGAAGGCATCTGTTCGCGATCTTCGGAGTGAGGATACTACATTCTGTCGCCGACATTCTCCAACAAACGGCGCTCCGATCGGGCATCGGACCCCACCGTACCAGCCTCCGCAAGCTCGCTGCGCAGGGTGACCAGCGCGGGCAGAACCGGGTCGGCTTTCCATCGGCGTACCCGAGCGGCTCCGGCACGCGTTCCTCGCCTCCTGCGAGTGTGGCCCGTCAACTCGGGTTCGAGCAACCCCAAATTTATTGATTGTAGCCCGATACCTCCCTGTGTGGAGTGGGCCAAGCTTCTGAAATTGTAAAGTTAATCTTGTGTGTATTGGGGTTGTTCGGAAATCGGCCGGGAATTCTTCCCCACGACTAGTCGTGGAGGTACGTGCTCGTTCCGATCCTTACATTTGCTGTTTAGTATGCTTTCTATATTGCTGCGTTTGTGAGAATAAGGCTGATAGCTAGTTTCAAATTCACCGCGATTGTGAGTTGTGAGCGCCCGTTCCGTGCCTCCAATCGAGCACCGAGCGCGAATTAGCACCCTAGGTGACGGTGGTTTCTTAATCGCCGCGATCCCCACGTTTCCCTCGCAAGGGACGATCGTCGGGCTCAAGATGATGGGAATCGACACCGAGCATGTACTTTTTATTTTGCATTTATGTCCTTTTAGTTTGTGTTTATATCCTTGGGAAAGTATATGCGCAATTGTACGGCTTTATAAGCCAATGCGTCATTCCCACGGATTGTGTGGGTTTCTATGTAATTTGTCAGTAGGACCAGCAAGGGGGCCCTCAGCCCTTTCCCATTGGTCCATGTCACTCATGTGGGGCTGGTCAACCATCCTAGGTGGCCATCTAGAAGGGTTGAATGTCAAATGCCACATGGGTAGACAAGTGGTTAAATTGGTCCAAGGTAGGTCACCTACCTTCACCTACCATACCCCTTGGTCAAGGGGGCGCCCCTCTCCCCTTATTAGTTTAATATTTTTTGTGTGTTGTTCACACTTAATCCCAGCCATCCATCCCCCATCCCTACATCCAAGGGTCTACATTAGATTTGATACCTTTCATATAAAATGTTGTATTTTCATGTGAAAATCAATGAAAAATTCAGAAAATTTGTTGAAAGGCCAAAGGCTTCTTGAGCCCCCAGCTCCTCCCCTCTGGTTCCTCTCCTCCAACCTCCAGTTCTAGAGTGGTTTCTACCTCCTATCCCCTCCCCTCTATCTCCGGTGATCATCTGTGCCGCCGCCGTTCGTGCCGCCTACGAGCCGCCACGGAGCCATCGTCAAGGTTCTGTCCTGCTGGACAGAGGTGACTTCCAAGAATTCTTGCTGTCAGCCACGAGCTCAGATGGATTTGAAATTTTGAGGGTGTGTTTTTACCTTGAATCCCCACATACACCTAAATTTGCACGTCCAAACTCCTCCATTTAGTAATTTTTCATTTTTGTTCATTTTGCATTCCCAGATCTGTTTTGTCTCTGTCTACAGTGACAATAGCTTTGAGTTTCCCATCTCCGACCACCTTTTTGAATTTTCCAAACCCTCCCAATTTTACTAGGAGTTCTGTCCATCATCCCCTACATCCATCATTTTTCTTGATTTTTTATCCGCCATCTATCCATTTTTCAAAATTCATGTTCTATCTCAGCTACAGTGCTTTCAACCCATTTTCAGATCCGACCCATTTCCAGTTCAAAAATCTTATCAATTCGTAGCCACATCCAAAATTATCCACACCAATTTTGCCGTTTTCCTAGCTTGATTTCCTAAAACTTTCCTGAAGACTACCACTTCATATTCGGACGTTCACATATCAGTCAAAGGCAGTTCTCAGACAAGTTCTCTGCAGATCTGAGAGCCCGGTCACTGTACAATAGCAACTCAACAATTCATTAAAGCCCAGATCCGTGTAGATCCAGGCCAGATCTTTAAGCCTAGATTGAAGTATTTGAAGTTAGCTTTCCAACGGCGCCAGTTTCGTGTCGATCCGACATCGGGGCAGTTCGCAGCGTCCGTTCTCGCCGGGACGCGCACTGAAAACCAGAAGTTGCAGAACCGTGGCCGGTTGTTCCGACCGGTGCCGATCGGAGCCGCCTGGCCTCCGGCCGGTGAACCAGTGCGCCTCCACTCCAGGGAGCGCTCATCTAGGCATCCACCACCACAGCGGTGCCACCGGGTCCCACACGGCCCCTCCGGACAGCAAGTCGGCCCTACAGGCGCGAGTACGTGTGCGGCCGAAGCTACGCGAGAAGCCGCCCCTCAACCCGAATTCGGTCCTCCCGGACCCCATTGTGTAGCCCTTTACCTCCCTGCGTGGAGTGGGCAGCGATTTGTATTGCTGTAATCTTGTGTATTATTGTTCCGGGAGTACGAGTTTCGGCCGGGTCCGTCGTCCCCACGCAGAGCGCGTGGAGGTATCGTCCTCGCTCCTTACTTGGCATTTTGCTTAATTTCATATATGCTTATTTATGCCGCTGCTAGAGAGCATAATAGGGTAATTAGCTCGCTTTCTATTTATATCACCGCTGCTGCGAGAGAGAGCGTTACCGTCCCGTGACCCGATCCGGGCACGAAAGAGAGAGCCGACCACCCTAGCTCACTGCCGGTTTCTCAACCGCGCACGTCCGACGCTTCCCTCGTTAAGGGACGATCGCGAGCTTGTCGTGTCCGTGGTCCCGTCCCGCATCACAAGAGAGTCGCTGTTGAGAGACGTCTCCACCCGGAGAATACCACGGTGGTCAGTCGCCCGGCTTGCCTTAGTGTGCTAGTGTTGGCCGCACAACGAGTCGGTCGTACGTCTTAGCCCGAGTCGGTCATCCGTCCCGCATCAACAAGATTCTTGAGGAAGCTCATAGATCCAGATACACCATTCATCCTGGAGGCACTAAAATGTTCAGAGATTTGAAAAGATCCTTTTGGTGGACGAATATGAAAAGGGAAGTTGCAGACTTCGTGAGTAGATGCTTAGTTTGTCAACAAGTTAAGGCCGAACATTTTAGACCGGCACTCGACATACCCTAATGGAAGTGGGAAAGCATTGGCATGGACTTCATTGTGGGTCTACCAAGGACTCGTGGTGGATTTGATGCAATATGGGTGATTGTCGATCGATTGACAAAGTCAGCTCATTTCTTACCCATTCAGTCTAAATGGACAGTTGATATATTAGTTGCTTTGTATTTGAAGGAAGTGGTAAGGCTCCATGGCATACTAGTCAGCATTGTGTCTGATAGAGACCCCAGATTTACTTCGCAATTCTGGAAGGGACTGCAAGAGTCTCTGGGTACTCGTCTGAATTTCAGTACTGCTTTTCATCCACAGACAGATGGACAGACTGAAAGAACCAACCAGATAGTGGAAGATATGCTTAGAACATGCATGAATGATTTCGGAGGTAGTTGGAGTGATCACTTGGCATTAATTGAATTCGCCTACAACAACAGTTATCAATCCAGCATACAGATGCCTCCTTTTGAAGCATTATATGGAAGAAGCTGCCGTTCCCCGTTATGTTGGGATGAGGTAGGTGAGAAACAATGGCTTGGATCGGATCTTATTTCAGAATCATCACAGAACATCCATATTATCCGAGACCAGTTACAAGTAGCCCAATCAAGACAGAAGAGTTATGCCGACAACAGAAGAAGAGCATTGGAGTTTCAGGTTGGCGAGCATGTATTTCTAAAGGTCTCTCCTACGAGAGGGATTTGAAGATTTGGTATTCAGGGCAAGCTAAGTCCGAGATATATTGGTCCATTCGAGATCCTGGATAGAGTGGGAGAGGTTGGTTACAGGCTGGCATTACCGCCTCAGTTGTCTGGCATACACAATGTTTTCCATGTGTCTATGTTACGGAAATATGTGTATGACCCCACTCACATCATTCAGCATGTGGATTTCGGATTGAAGGAAGATTTGACCTATGAAGAAAGACCTATCAAGATTCTGGACCGGAAACAAACAGCAACTCCGGAATCGTTCCATACTGATGGTCAAAATTCAGTGGAGTCGGCGTGGGGCCGAAGAAGCTACTTAGGAGTCTGAAGATACTATGTGGAAGCGGTATCCCAACTTATTCTAGGTGAGCTATCTCATTCCCTATTTTCTGTATTTAGTGCAGTGAATTTGAAGGACCAAATTCCTTAAAGTAGGGGAGGGTGTAATACCCCGGTTTGGAAATTGAAATGAATGAATTTCGGAATTTAATATTTAATTCCTTAGTGAATAGGACAAGTGGAATTTTGACTACCTTATAAAAATCTAGAAAAATGGTAATTTGGTAAAGGAAAATTTATTTAACAACTTTATCTTCTGTGGTCAACCCAACAAAAATCTGTAACTAGGTCTAATCAATGGATTGAGCCCAAAGGACACACTTACCTAACCTTAACTCAAACCACGGAATTAGGGCTTAATACCCCATCAAATGAGCCCAAATCGGTGAAAAATGAAAGGCCACGATCTATGGATCGTTTCCCCTCTGCCAATTCACCGAAACCCTAACCCTAAAACTTGTGATCGACCAAGCTTGGGTGAGGTCAACAATTGCGGCGACGTTTCAATCACTCCACTTGCTCCAACGAATTCTCCCAGCACAGAAGGATCCAAATGGTGTATGAGCTATAAAAATAAAGCTCTGCAACCCTAGAATCCTTTGGGAGCAGTGGCGGCCGGAGTGGAGATCGATCAAGGGAGATCTCTGGTGATTAGTGGAGACGTGTCGGCGTCCCTCTTCTTCCTTTCTTCTTCCTTCTTCACCCAATTGAGGTAGGTAATAACGAGCCCAATATAAAGTGTTATATATGGATGGAATCAGCGTCTAGTCCTCTTTCTTTTGAGCCAAAAGCCCTAAATTCCATTAGGTATCCTGCGCAAATTTAATGGTTTGGTTGAGACATGTCAGAATTAGGGCAGAACTTGTTCCCCTTTGATTTCAGTAGCGATTTCAGGCTGTAAATCAAAAATTGATTCATGCATCTTGTAGAGTTTTTCATGCTCTTTCTATTGATAGTAAAAGCCCCAAATTCCATGATGTATACCCTTCGAATTTCATGTTTTAATGTGACCCTAGAAATCTCGCCGAACGCGGGCAAGGGTTGGTTTAATAAGATTTTACCAGACTTGGGCGGTCTTGTGATAGACCACATAATAGGATGGGCGGCCATCACCTAGACCACATAAACCCTGACAAGATGGGCGGCCATCTGCATGACCACACATCCTGGGATGGGCGGCCATCACCTAGACCACATAACCCCTGACAGGATGGGAGGCCATCTGCATGACCACATATCCTGGGATGGGCGGCCATCACCTAGACCGCACAACCCCTTGGGCGGCCATGCCCTGGCCGTACAAGTACCCTGTGTTCAGTTAGGTAGATATAAGGTCCTGTAACAACCGCACATCTATGCTAAAAATGACTTAGTGTGAGCTCAACATGATTCATGTTAGTATCTTAATTGATAATTAGTAAATTAGAAACACATATGATAAGTGGTAAATTATGCAAGTAAATTTCTGTAAAATGCATGCTTTTTATTCCCACATGATCTTGTTCATTATCATTATCATCTTGATTCATCTTTTTGGCAATTAAATTAATGTAAATCATGATCCTTGATAAATTGACATGAAAATTAGTACTTAAATGAATACTAGGTTGCTTGACAGCCATTCTACTCCAGTAGAACGGTTTGACCAATTTACCGACTTTTAACAAGTCATTAGCCCTATTAGTTGTGCTACCCTTGAACTTACCCCCGGACACTCCATCCGGCGGACTTAACATCATCTTGGGATCTCTGTATATCCCTGCTAAGAATATAAGGAAGCACCAGAAACTCTGATTTACGTGACTGAACCGCTGGATTATGAGTCATAGATCGAATTGGGCTAAGAGAGGCATGTGCGGCCAATAGTGGACCGCATATCCTTATAGGCGGCCCAATAACGACCGCATATACCTGGCTTATGCCATTAAGTGTTGGTCGATTAACCTTGATCAATCTTCGACCAAACCATTAAGCCCTGGACTGACCAATAGACAGTAGACTAGGCCCTGGTTTAGTTTTACCTTGTCTTTGGCAGCCCGGAGTCCAATAGAGTGATTTCTTAGCCTTATAGCCAAGCCCGGGTGGTGCGGCTGGAATATGACCGTTCAAACCTTATGCGGATTCTATTGGACCGCATATCCTTAATGTTGGGAGCAGAGGATCGTCAAGCTAGAGGGGGAGGGGGTGAATAGATTGACCACTTAAAAAATTTTAAGCAGAATAAGACAATTGCACTCTATGTGATAGCACAGACAAAAATCCGGTTCGTGAATCTCTAAAGAGCTAGCGCAATATCTAAGCGATCTAACGAGACAATAGTCACAAGAACAACCCACAAGCACAAGCCACAATAGATCAGAGTTTTTAAGGTGGTTCAGTCTCTATCTCGAGACCTACGTCCACCCCCTCACCAAACCGGTGGGGATCACCGCTGAGCTTTACAGCTTAGCTAACACCAGAGAAGAATCCTTCTCTGACCTGCAGATCCAATCTGCAGAAGACAGCTATACCCTGTCTTAGAACCGCTGTCGAACAGCTTGTAGACACAAAGTCTATACACAGTCTGATCTCAGAACACACTTTGGATCAGAACACACCTGACCACTGAATCCCAGTGGAACAGTAATCCGAGAATAGAATTGTATAAGAAAACAAAAATACAAGGTAAGGAATAAACTCAGAATACGCTGATCAATGGATCTTCAGACTTCTTGCGCAGCAGAAGAAAGTAGAGCCCGAAGAGATGAACAGTATGATCTGAGTATGATCTCCCCTTCAGTTGAGACTAGGTCAGTCTGATGCCTTCATGGTTCTTCAACATCTGATCTTCTTCACCAGGAGAACGAGCCTATCCTTCAATCCACGCACTGGACCTTCTTCACGATGCTAGGCTCTCCACCTCCTTCTCTCTGTATGAGTGCTTCTCTGTCTCTTCTATGCTTCCCTCTACTCATCCCACATCGATCCACTTCTACATTTCCTTTTTCATTTTTCCCGCGCAAGATTGGGCCCCCACGAGATTCCCAATCATTTGCCCACGTGTGGAGAAGCTTCTGGACTACAGGAGGAAGAGTGTACTTCGTTTGCAGACGTGGCTGGCCCACTTTATCCAGTCCTTATGCCCGAGCACTTGTCTGGGACTGGGTGTGTCGACGCCAGCATTTGAATGCGTAGACGCTGTGTGAAGACAGCTTCTGATCTTCCTTCGATGTACGGCTTCAGGCTATCGCTGCGTTGACGCTGATAACTGGTGGCGTCGACGCTATGTGAAGATAGCTTCTTATTCTTCAGGCACCCGCTGCGTCGACGCTGGTAGCTGATAGCGTCAACGTTGTGTGAAGATATCTTCTGGAGGCATGCGAGTCGACGTTGCATCCGAGTGGCGTTGACGCAGTTAGCATGCGCATGACTCAAACATCTTGAGATCTAGTCACAACGTCGACGTTCTCTTGCTTGAGGCGTAGACGCAGTCTAGATGAAGTATGCTTCAACTTGGAGGAGCTGAAGGCTGCGTCGACCCTTTGATCTTGTGGCGTCGACGCTGACTATTGCCTGCATTAAAGTTCAACAGAAATTCTTGCCACATACCAGATTGTCAGATAATAATACACCCTGTCATATCATAGTGATCATCATCAAAATCAGGAGGACAACAATCTCCCCCTTTTTGATGATGGCAACCATGATGGAATTTTGGTATTTTAATGAACATGTAATTCAATAACCAAGTAAGCAGAGGCAAGCACAACCATAGCAATCAAACACAGGTATCACTTCAACTCATTCACCATTCACTTACGCACATAGTCAATTTTAACTATAAATCAAAACGAAGTGCATTCACAAGATAGTCTCCCCCTTTGACATCAGCAAGAAGGGGAGGTCAGAAGACAAGTAAGTATAAGAAAATATCCAGACCATTACTTAGGGAAAATACTGAGAATGTCTCCTAGACGAGTGACTAGAGGACTGGCCCGGTGGAGGTGGAGGACGATGAGAGGAGAAGGTCTGCTGGGCATGCAGAGCTTGAATTTCCTGAGAAAGCTCGCCCAACTGAAATAAAAGAGTGCTTTTAAGACCTCCCAGCTCGGAGCGGACATCGTCAGATCCTCGTGTTAACAACTCAAGCGTACCGCACATAGTTTCCATGGAGGATGAAAGACTAGACAGCTTGTCAAACACGGCTTGAAAACCTGTGGGAATCGAGGTTACTTGAGACTGCAGAGTAACCATAGCAATTTGAATATCATAACACATGGATTGCATCTTGGCCATGGTCTGAAGAGAAGACATCTGTGTAGAGTGCATATTGGAAACTAACTCTGCAATCTTGTTTACAATCTTTGCAACACTCTGCAGGACCTTCCTCATAGCTTTGTCAGTTTTCTGCTTGGCCTTCATATAGTCTCTCCAGGAGACCATTATAGAGATTTCAGATAAGACAATTCTTTTATACAGTCGTTCCAGATGAAAGTCAGTATACAGAATAAAAGAGTTAAGTTTGTCCCCTTGATGCTGCATCATTCGGATGAGGTGAACCAGTAAATCCTTTTCTGTTGCACCAGGAGGAGCCTGGAAATAATCATCCTGAGGTTGTTGGCTAGTGGACCCAAGTTCTCTATTAAAATTATGTGAGCTGGACTCACCTTGTTCCCACTGAGTATTGGGTTCCCCTCTAATGTCAAACCATTCAGGCTCATCATCTGGAAAAGGGGGTACTGCAGATTGAAATCCTTCCTCATCAGCATCATTGGGAGACTCCACCACATACGAAGGAAAAACCTGCTCACTATCAACAGTATGAGCAGGCCTATCCTGAGTGACAAAAGGTGGAGGTGACCTGGCTGGAGCTTGTGCTGCACCTTGGACCTCAATGTCCACATCTCTTTCCTGACCCTCCCAATGTGGAGGAGAAGCAACAGGTTCAGGAGATATCCTGACTGACTCTGGTTCGGGCTCAGGAGGAGTAGCAGCTGCCCTGACAGAAGATTGTTGACTTGGCAGCACTCTGACTGGCTTGCCATCTACAATTTTTACACCCATAAAATTCTGAACAAACGACATGGAGTACACATTGCCTCTAGGAACAACACACTTCTTTTCATTGCCAAACTGAATTCCAACCTTTCTGAACAAGGCTGTGAGATGTGCTGCGTAGGGCAGAGTCCTAGAGTTGTCCAGGCAAGTCCCCATTGTCTGAATAATAACATCAATCAAAGACACATTGATTTCTTTCAACATGCAGTATAGTAAAAATCTCTGCATGATTGTAACCCTTTCACGTCCACTACTCTGTGGGGTAAAGATGGAAGTGCATATATGGTGCAGAAGCCGAACATGAGGTGAAAATTGGTTAGCTTTTAAGCTAGACAAATGAGTCTGCTTAATGTCTGAAGGGTCCTCTGGCTGGCCGGTCAAAACAGCAAACGCTTCATGTTCATTCAAAGAAAATGAGTGAAGTTCGGCCCCCTTCATAGGAATCTTCCATACTTTGGCGAGCAGACTAGCAGTAAGTTCAAACTTAACACCCTGAACAGAGCTGATCAGTCTACCACGTTCGGGTTGATGGCATAGATTACGATAAAACTCCCTGACAAGAGTAGGATAATAGACGGAGTACTTGGTGGCAAAACCCCACCAACCTTGAAACTCCAAAGTGGGTCTAATATCAGGGAAGACAGCATGAAAGGCTTCGTCCGATTCAAGGATATATCGAGGAATTAAAACCTTCAGGGGTTCGTCTGTACCAGAAGAAGGAGCGGATACGGAAACCCCAGACTTGTATTTTTTGGAGAAGACTTTCTTCTGAGGAGATGAAGGCTTGGAGGACGATCGGACCTTCTTCTTCTTGGAAGGAGGGGAGGGGCTGCGTGGACGCTTCCCCTTTTCTTTGCGTTTATGCGAAGAAGAAGATGTAGGAGGAGGAGCCGCCGCAGGTGAGTCAAGAACTTGGGCTTCAGCAGCGATGGCAGGAGCTGGAAGAGCCGAAGATGGTTCCTCAGCAGGCTTCTTCCCCTTCCTGGAGTAGGCGAGAGCCATCTTCATGGATAGAGGAGAAGAAGAACAGTCAAGAGGTGTTTCAGAGGGAGGAGAGGAACCGTCGTGCCTCAGAAGGATGAATGAAAAGTAGCCGACTGTTCCCACGGTTGAGGGTTTTAAAAGGGTGACACGCGAAACCCCCAATCCTGTTATTGGGTAACCGGGTAACGGATCCAGATCATAACCGAAAGAACTTAGATAGAATGGATGCGTCGACGCGAGGAAATCAATGCGTCGACGCTATGATCACTTATGCACAAAAGTGTATTGGAAAAGCACAGAGGCGTCGACCTTAAGAGCAAGGATGCGTCGACGCCATAATGTGAATACACGCTGCCAGACAAGGATTTTTGAAAGATAGAAGATGCAGCTAAAAGAGCAGAAATTGGAAAATGTCATTAGAATCCAGGTTTCATAAGGTAATACACTCAAACTCAGGGATTTTTAATAGCTTCAGTTCAAATTCCATGAAAATAAAATTTACTCAGATTAGCTTCGAACCATTTAGTGACATAAAATGTTGATATTCTTCGAAGTTTGAAGCATAGAAATGAACAGTAATAGTGCACAATTGGAGTAATTTCTAAACTAGCTTCATACTCGGGATCTTCTCATAACTTTATCCTTCGTTACTCAATTTCGAAAGAATCTTTGAAGAAAGAAATTTAAGAAGCATTGAGGATAAGTTCATTAGATCTTTTGAGCCTTTGATTTCATACCAACACACATGTGTCTTAATATTTATTTTATTTATTCCATCCATTAGCAGTCAAATATAGCTAGCCTTGTGACCCGAGTACACATGCTTATCAGGCACCAGAGTCCCCGGTTACTCAGCATAGCTAATCATTATGCTTAGAATCAGAGGTAGTGATCAACCTCATGACATGCCTTCCAACACTTCATTGGTGAGGAAGGTAGTTTCTCGGTTGAGAATCACCATTGCTCTAACATGGATAAATTTCATTAAAGGACAGAGATAGTAGTCCACCTCATGACTTGCTCTTTAACACTTCTTTGGTGCCTAGAGCAAGTTTCTCAGTGGAAATCTACCATTGCTCTGCAAGGAACAGATACACTGTGTGTTTCACTTTTTCTTGAAGCTCTTTTTAGACCTAAGCAGACTTTAGCAACAATACCAATTAAATTTCCATATATTGAAAGATCCTTCTACTTTTGATCAATTGGGAAAAAGAGATGATAGGAACCAAGTCACATTAACTTGTTTAGTTCTTATTCCAGATTCAACCACTTTTAGGTTCAAGTTCTGGTGAGTTCAAACATTGAAGGACATACATTTTATATCATTAAGTAGTGTGAAGTTATTCTAAGAGAAACGTGTTTTCATTAGAAATTATTCCCTTAGCTCCCCTGAATGTAAGGCATTAACTTTTCACCAGGACATTTGAGACAATTCCCTTAGTCAGGAATAGAAGGAGAGTACATCAAGAAATCTTGGGATTAAGAAGGTGAATAAGATAGTCAATAAGCAAGATTGAGTGCAAAGGTGATTCTTGAAGAAGAACAAGACTAGCAAGAAGGATGAACGAGAGAATCCTATGAACTAGACGAGAGGTCATAATCACCATCACACCACACGGTTACTTGTATAGCATCAACGCAGAATACCTGAAGCGTCGACGCACTTTGCCATACTGCACGGATTGTTTAACATTTAAACAGAGGCAATCCAACCCAGCGTGGACGCATCCTAAAGGGTGCGTTACCGCATAAAACCTTACTCCCCCTTAACTCAAGCATGATAGAAGAGATTAAAACAGATGAAATTGTAAACATGCTGAGGTTTTATTTTAGATGAACAAAATACCAAGACATACTAACAAAAATTCATACTCCCCCTAAGTGTATGACTTATTCAAACATGGACAATTTGACCATAGCAGGACTTCAAAAGATCATCACAAAAGCAATCAAGCAACATTCAGATATTCGGCCATGCAGTCAATTCAAGATTCAGAATGTAAATTGCAGAGTCCAAGCTCTCTCCTAAGATATGAAAAACGCTCATTGTTGAGAGGCTTGGTAAAAATATCAGCTAGTTAACGTTCAGATTCTACAAATACAAGCTTGAAACTCCCTTTACTGACCTCGTCTCTTAAGAAGTGATGTCTGATTTCAATATGCTTGGTCCTAGAGTGCTGGATGGGGTTCTTGGCCATGTTTATAGCACTTGTGTTATCACACAATATTGGGACACATCCAAGATCAGTTTGGTAATCTTGGAGCTGATGCTGGATCCACAACACTTGAGTGCCACAGCTCCCTGCAGTGACATATTCTGCCTCTGCAGTGGACAGTGCCACTGAGTGTTGTTTCTTGGAAGCCCAAGAGATCAAGCACCCACCCAAAAATTGGCAGTAGCCACTAGTGCTTTTTCTGTCCAATTTACATCCAGCATAGTCTGCATCCGAATATGATACCAAGTCAAAGGTGCAGGATGCAGGATACCAAATCCCTAGGTCTTGAGTTCCAGCAAGGTATCTAAAAATACGCTTGACAGAACTTAGGTGGGATTCTCTAGGATCAGCTTGAAAACGTGCACACATGCAAACACAAAATTGAATATCAGGCCTTGATGCAGTAAGGTATAGAAGTGACCCTATCATACCTCGATAGGTCTTGGCATCAACTTGTGTACCTTTCAAATCTGCATCCAAGGTTGTGTTTGTACACATGGGAGTGCTGATTACTTTCAGATTTTCCATTTTATACTTCTTCAGTAGCTCCTTGATGTACTTTGTCTGACTAATAGAGCATCCGTCTCTGCTTTGGGTGATCTGCAAACCTAGAAAAAATTGAAGTTCACCCATGAGACTCATTTCAAATTCTGTTGTCATTAAGTTAGCAAACTCCTTACACATACTAGGTTTAGTGGAACCGAAGACAATGTCATCAACATATATTTGAACTAAAATGATATCTGAATTCCTTACCTTTGTAAACAATGTCAGGTCCACTTTACCTCTTGAATAACCCTTTTCAGTGAGAAAGGAGCTGAGCCGGTCGTACCAGGCTCGAGGTGCCTGCTTGAGTCCATACAGTGCTTTGTCCAATCTGTATACGTGGTTAGGATTTTCTGCACATTCAAATCCAGGGGGTTGTTCCACATATACTTCTTCTTTTATTATTCCATTTAGGAAAGCACTTTTTACATCCATTTGTTGTAATTTTATTCCATGACTTACAGCATATGCAAGCAACAAACGAATGGCTTCTAATCTGGCTACTGGTGCAAAGGACTCTTCGAAGTCAATACCGAACTCTTGATTGTAACCCTGTGCAACCAGTCTAGCCTTATTCCTAACAATAACACCATTTTCATTTTGTTTGTTTTTATAGACCCATTTAGTTCCTATTATAGATTGATCCTTGGGTCTGGGCACTAGATGCCACACTTTATTTCTTGTGAATTGGTTGAGTTCTTCATGCATTGCATTTATCCAGTTGGGATCTTTTAAGGCTTCCATAACATTCTTGGGTTCAGTTTGAGACACAAGTGCCATGTTATCCATTTCTTGTATTTGAGAGCGTGTCCTAACAGGTTCATGCAAGTTGCCTATTATGCTAGATGAGGGGTGATCCCTTAACAACCTAATGTTAATTAGAGGGTTACCTCCATTAATATCTGCATTACCCTGATTACTAGACTCTGGCTCATCTTCTTTTGGTCTTGAATCTCCTTCCAAAGTTTCTTTCTCCTCAGGCTTGTCAAGGAAGTCTTCATCACCCTTGTTCCTGCATGAGGATTCAACTTGTGAATTTTCAATTAGCTCATCAAAAACGATGTGAGGTGATTCCTCAACTGTTTGAGTTTTCAGATTTAGGACCCTATAAGCCCTAGAGTGACTGGAGTATCCTAAGAATATGGCGGGTTCACTCTTGGGTTCAAACTTATCTAGGGCTCGTTTATCATTATTCTGAACAAAGCATTTTGAACCGAAAACTTTAAAATGAGCAACATAGGGCTTCTTACCTTTCAGCATTTCATATGGAGTCTTTTTGGACTGAGGTCTTACCATTGCCCGATTTACAATGTAGCATGCAGTGTTCACAGCCTCTGCCCAATACTTCCTTGGGAGTTGCCCTTCAATCAGCATGGTTCTGCCCATCTCCACAAGGGTTCGGTTTCTTCTCTCCACGACTCCATTTTGTTCAGGTGTTCTTGGGGAAGAAAACCTGTGATTTAGCCCTGTTGCTCTACAGAAATCTCCAAATTCAGAATTGTCAAATTCTCCACCATGATCTGATATAATGGAAGAAATGACAAACTTACCCTCCTGCTGTGTTTTCTTAAAGAATGCCTGAAATTCCTCAAATGCCTCATTCTTATGAGTTAGAAAGAATACCCAGGTAAATCTAGAAAAATCATCCACTAGAACAAATCCATATCTATTACCACTAATGCTTGCTGTTCTAGTGGGTCCAAATAAGTCCAAATGAATGAGTTCAAAAGGTTTAGTGGACTGACTCTTTATCTTGGACTTAAATGACTTCCTAGTCTGTTTACCTTGGGTGCATGCATTACAGATTTTGTCATTTTTCTTGAATGAAGCATCAGGCAGGCCATTCACCATGCTGTGTTTGGCTAACTTATGCAATACACTATAGCTAGCATGTCCTAGCCTACGGTGCCACAACCAAGCTAGTTCAGTTTTATTTACAGCAAGGCAAAGATTATTATGTGCAGGATCATCTAAATCTACCATGTACATGTTGTTTATTCTTTTTCCAACAAATTTAATTTTTTCTGATTTTTCTTCTAAGATGGTGCATGTGTTTGCATCAAACACTACTTTATTATTTCTATCACACAACTGACTTATACTGAGCAAGTTATACTCTAGACCCTCTACTAAAAGAACATCATCAATGGAGGTAGAAGGGTTTTTGCCAACTGTACCTTTACCAACTATTTTGCCTTTATTGTTTCCACCAAAGGTAACAAATCCTCCATCCTTCTCAACCAGGAGACAAAACTTGGCCTTGTCCCCTGTCATATGCCTTGAGCAGCCGCTGTCAAGATACCATCTGTTGTGCATGGCTGCAAGGCATTCCTGCAAGAATCATCAAACAAGAGATTTTGGAACCCAAACACACTTGGGTCCCATTGGATCACTGGAAGACTTCAAGAAATTCAGTAGGTTCTTAGGAATCCACATTTGTCTTTGTTGAGGTTTTTGATGGTTTTTAGTTGAGGAGGCAGCTAGTTTCTGATTTGATTTTAAGGTTGTTTTAGCTGCTTTATTGAACCATCGTTTATTTTGGCTCCAAAGAGCCTCTTGGTGATGTGGTTGACTGCCCTAAATAAATGTGTTTGTCTTATTGGATATGCATACATGGGATGCGTCGACCTTCCTGAATGAATGCGTGGACTCACCCACCCATAGTTGCTCCTATGTGTATGATAGAATGTAGGGTGCGTGGACGCATTGTGGTGTGTGCGTTGACCCATCCACCCAGATTGATTGAAGTGTTGGCCATGGTGGTATGGGTGCGTGGACGCATATCCCTGCATGCGTCGACCCATGTGGTCGTTCCTATTCTTATGGACTCTTTGGAATTCGGCCCGAGTCGACGCCACATGCCCGTAGCGTTGACGCATCTGAGTTGAGTGCCTAGACCTATATGCAGAAGGCCTATTATTGTATGAAGGTTGCGTTGACACATTACTGGCCTTGCGTGGACGCATCTGACTCTTGCCAGATTTGGTATTTTCAGTCTTTCTGGTGCTATGTTGGTGAACGAAGGGTCTGGAGCTGGAGGCCTTAGGTGGTGATGAAATGACAGGCTTGCAGCTGGTTAAATTCTTTGCAAATTTTGCCTTAGGAGATTCATTCATCTTCTCTTTTCCTTTCTCCTTTGTCACTTCATTTTTCTGAATCTGTTTCCCTTTGTCTCTTTCAACATTGTTTACTTCAGCCACCTGTTTCTCCTCAGCTTTCTTTTCTTCTGATATGAAGGTCACCAGTTTAAGTCCAATTTCTTTCTTTGAGCTTGGATTATATCCAAGTCCTTCTTTGCCGACATTGCATTTTGTTCCCATTAAGGCATCAAGATTATGTTTGCCTTGTGTCATTTTCTCTAGGGAAGTTTGTTTGTCCAATTTTTCTTTTTCAATTTTCTTCAAATCTTCTTGAAGTTTCAAGTTGACACCATTTACAGCTTGATATTTCTCTTCAGCTATTTTGGTGTCCTTTTCCAGTTTTTGCATTCTTAACTTCAGTTCATCATGTGTTTTTAGTAAGAAGTCATTCTCTCTTTTTGATTCAATCAATTGAGATCTGTATTCATTTTCTTCATTCAGAGTTTTCTTTAGACAAACAATTTCATCTTCTAGCATTTTAACCTTTTCATTTGACCAATTTTCTTGACTTCCCTGGTTTTTCTTCTTTTTAAGCATTTTATTTTCTTTCTTCACAACATCATATTTATCCATAAGGTCATTGAAAGCTTCTTCCCAGTCATCACAAGTAAATTCATCAAGTGGAGAATTTACCTCAGTAGAGTCCTCTCCCCTGGCCATTAGGCATAGCTTTACTTCTTTTTCTTCCTCTGAGGTGCTATCCTCCTCTTCCTCTTCTTCATCACTCCATGTACTGATCATGGCCTTGGGCTTTTTATTTTTGAACTTGGGGTAAGCTTTCTTAGAATTTTCGGGGCACTCTGACTTGATATGTCCCTGTTTCCTGCATTGATAACACACAACTTTGTCAGATTTCTTAGTTTGGTCAGACTTAAATTTAGAATTCATTTTACCTTGATAGCTTCTAAATCGACCAGCTTTACCTTCCCTTCGTAAGAATTTTCAAATTTCTTTGTGAGCATAGCAATCTCACCTGAATCACTGTCTGAAGAAGAAGTCAGATTCTCATCTGAGCTCTCCTTGCAGCTTGGAGCAGCCTTGAGAGCTAGGGGTTTCTTCTTCTTTATTTCCTCATCAGATCTTTTCAAATTCAGCTCATAGGCCATAAGGGAACCTATCAACTCGTCAGGAGTGGTCTTGGGAAGATTCCTAGATTCTTCGACCACTGTGGCTTTTGTGTGCCACACGGATGTCAAAGATCTAAGAATCTTTCTCACCAGCTCATAATCTGTATAGGCCTTCCCTAGACCTTTGAGACCATTGACAAGCACGGTTAAACGAGCATACATCTCAGAAATACTTTCTTCAGGTTTCATGTGAAACGACTCATATTCAGAGATTAGCATGTTAGCCTTGGTCTCCCTTACCTCCGAGGTACCCTCGTATATTACCTCGAGTCGATCCCACATTTCTTTCGCACTTGCGCATGAGGAGACGCGCGAGAATTCCTTGGGATGCAGGGAGCATTGCATAATGTTCATTGCCTGCCAGTTGACGGTTGATTTTCTTACTTGCTCCTTCACCCATAATTCTTCGTCGCCTTCAATTATGTAGGGCCCCTTGCTCACAACTTTCCATACTTCATAGTCCTGGGCCCTGAGAAAAACTTGCATGCGATTCTTCCAATAGGAATAGTTAGTGCCATCGAAAAATGGTGGTCTATTCACAGCATAACCCTCTGGCATGAATCCTTTGCTCTCCATTACTTCTCTCTAGGCTGTTAAACCGTTCAAGAGAGCCTGGCGCTCTGATACCACTTGTTGGGAGCAGAGGATCGTCAAGCTAGAGGGGGAGGGGGTGAATAGATTGACCACTTAAAAAATTTTAAGCAGAATAAGACAATTGCACTCTATGTGATAGCACAGACAAAAATCCGGTTCGTGAATCTCTAAAGAGCTAGCGCAATATCTAAGCGATCTAACGAGACAATAGTCACAAGAACAACCCACAAGCACAAGCCACAATAGATCAGAGTTTTTAAGGTGGTTCAGTCTCTATCTCGAGACCTACGTCCACCCCCTCACCAAACCGGTGGGGATCACCGCTGAGCTTTACAGCTTAGCTAACACCAGAGAAGAATCCTTCTCTGACCTGCAGATCCAATCTGCAGAAGACAGCTATACCCTGTCTTAGAACCGCTGTAGAACAGCTTGTAGACACAAAGTCTATACACAGTCTGATCTCAGAACACACTCTGGATCAGAACACACCTGACCACTGAATCCCAGTGGAATAGTAATCTGAGAATAGAATTGTATAAGAAAACAAAAATACAAGGTAAGGAATAAACTCAGAATACGCTGATCAATGGATCTTCAGACTTCTTGCGCAGCAGAAGAGAGTAGAGCCCGAAGAGATGAACAGTATGATCTGAGTATGATCTCCCCTTCAGTTGAGACTAGGTCAGTCTGATGCCTTCATGGTTCTTCAACATCTGATCTTCTTCACCAGGAGAACGAGCCTATCCTTCAATCCACGCACTGGACCTTCTTCACGATGCTAGGCTCTCCACCTCCTTCTCTCTGTACGAGTGCTTCTCTGTCTCTTCTATGCTTCCCTCTACTCATCCCACATCGATCCACTTCTACATTTTCTTTTTCATTTTTCCCGCGCAAGATTGGGCCCCCACGAGATTCCCAATCATTTGCCCACGTGTGGAGAAGCTTCTGGACTACAGGAGGAAGAGTGTACTTCATTTGCAGACGTGGCTGGCCCACTTTATCCAGTCCTTATGCCCGAGCGCTTGTCTGGGACTGGGTGCGTCGACGCCAGCATTTGAATGCGTAGACGCTGTGTGAAGACAGCTTCTGATCTTCCTTCGATGTACGGCTTCAGGCTATCGCTGCGTTGACGCTGATAACTGGTGGCGTCGACGCTATGTGAAGATAGCTTCTTATTCTTCAGGCACCCGCTGCGTCGACGCTGGTAGCTGATAGCGTCAACGCTGTGTGAAGATCTATTCTGGAGGCATGCGAGTCGACGCTGCATCCGAGTGGCGTTGACGCAGTTAGCATGCGCATGACTCAAACATCTTGAGATCTAGTCACAGCGTCGACGTTCTCTTGCTTGAGGCGTAGACGCAGTCTAGATGAAGTATGCTTCAACTTGGAGGAGCTGAAGGCTGCGTCGACCCTTTGATCTTGTGGCGTCGACGCTGACTATTGCCTGCATTAAAGTTCAACAGAAATTCTTGCCACATACCAGATTGTCAGATAATAATACACCCTGTCATATCATGGTGATCATCATCAAAATCAGGAGGACAACACTTAATACGGCCCCGTATGGCCCGTACATCATGTTCATGAGTCTTAAGGTCTTCTGGACCTACGTGGCCCAGAACTTACCATTCATCCTTAGAGCAGCACACTGTCAGCCGTTCATTCTTGACCTCGTGGGCTGAGTTTCAGTCCAGTTCCTGTAAGTGCGGCCCAGTATTAGCCGCATATATCCTTTGAGCGACCTCTGTATGACTGTACATCTCTCAGAGACGAGTTTTATCATGTTTTGTGCTCTTGAATCCAGGGATAGATTAGTCCTTTAAATCTTGAACTTCTGGACAATAATTCCTCTAATTATTTGGCCATAAACTTGACTAAATGTCTAGACGGAACTTGGGATCTTGGATCCGATAAATCAATGCCAACGCATCATAAGGGCCCAGTCTGGTCCTGGGGAGAGCGCCCGAAAAGTACTTGTGCCCATGGGAGTTTGTAATGATAAGGTGAGGCATTGCACCGAGTGCATGACTAGCGTGATGTCTACGACAGAAATCTCTTGTTACTTGATCGTGCTTGACTTGTTTAAAATACTTGCTGGTGGCCATTTCCTCGTTACAATTTCCTGTTACACTTGTTACATGATATTCTTGTTGAAATCCAGGTATCTTATATTTCCTTGACCTTGCAAGATCTTTATATTACGTTGTTTTTCTTATGTATCGTCATTTCTTTTCTTATCATTTCATATGAAAATAGAATATTTGGTTAATTACGTAAACTTGCCTGTTATTATCTACTGAGCGTTCGCTCATATAGTTGTCTCCCCCCTTTTTCCAGGTAGCTCAGGTGATGATGCGCTTACCGTTGGGGATGGGCAGGAGTGATGATTGGAGTGTATCAGTTCTAGATGTTGAGTTGGCATAGTTATCCTGCTATTAGTTGTGCCTTAGAGAGTGTTTAGCTACAGTTATGATATTATTGTTAAGTTGATGTTGCCTCAGTTTGTATTAAAGTTGGTTTAAGAATATTGTACTAGATTTGTAATGTTTCATGACCAATAAAGTTATCTCTTTTCATAGCACATGTGTTAATGCTTAGATTAGCTTATCATTATTTCTAGCTATTTCTGACTGTACGTTCCGATATTCTGCGTCGAGGCGTGACACTCCTCTTGATCTCACTTGAAGCCCTCTTGGATGGTTAGGGTTATTGGCTCCAATGAGATGTTTTATAACCTTTGAATGGTCCATGGACAACCTCCAGACCAGATCCACAAATCCCTCCTAGATTGGGGGAAATGGGATTAAATAAATGGGTGAAAGATTCCTGTTCACGAGCTTGAAATCGAAGTCAACAAAAGGGGGCTCGGGATTGGCGGTCGACCGGAAGGTATGGGGCGGTCGACCGGAACCTGATGTAGCAAGAACTTTTAGGCTCTGGCAAAACCGGTCGACCGGCCCTTTAGTGGCGGTCGACCGAAACCTGTAAAATCTCCATCTTTTCAGTTCTGGGAGAACCGGTCGACCGGACGCCTAGGGGCGGTCGACCGCTACCTGTAAAAATTGGAGTTTTTAGGCTCTGGCAAATCTGGTCGACCGGCCAAGGTGTGTTGGTCGACCGGAAACACCTATACCTGCAAAAAGGAAGTGTTAGCTCAAAGAAACATGTCCATAATTCAAGGGCTTCATATCCATATCAAATCCATGCATTTTGAGATTGGATTCACTTGGTTTATGCATTTGAAACGTCTAAACCATTTGAGCATTTCTAAATTTTTTTCCGGGGGCGAAACCCCCGCTAACGTCGATCCCCGCGACTTGACCGTGCAAGTCGATCCGCGGGCGAGGGCGCACGATGGCCAGAAGGGTTTCATGTTTAATATATATGAATGAGATATATTAAGGAGAGGTATATGAGATACACATTGTGAGATCGATGCTAACACAAGGTAAGAGTCTCACCAATGGTTCTTTGATAGTATATGACATATACCACCTGTTTTGGATTGTAGAGGAGCAGGGTGAGTATCCACACGTTTGGCTCACCAGGTGACTGCCATGAGTTTAATCCTGCAAGCAAGATAGTCAGGGTTAATACCATGCTTGTTCACATTAAAGAGGCTATGAAACCTCTTGCCTCTTGTAAAACCAACATATGCAAACCAAGGATCAAGACCATGTAACCGTTCCCATTTGCCATCTCAATCATACATAGATAACAAGAGCATGAGCAATCAACCACAAGTTTAGTTATCATCACTTAATCATACATTAAGTTTAGTTATCATCAAAACCATAACTTAACAATCACAACAAACATCAAAACCATAACTCAACAGGGCGGGACTCTCAGTAGGGACCCAACTCTCGTCGGGGATCGCAGGAAGCTTCTTCCGCTCACCCCAGACAAGAGGTCACCCGAAGTGACCTAGATTAGCTCCGCCAAGAGGTCCGGACCTTGGCAGAATTCTGTCGAGAACTTCGGGACCAGAGGGTGAGGCCCCAGTATGCCCCACCCGAACAACGGGAGGGCGAAACAGGCCAGATCGGAGAAAACCTCCGGCAAGTACGGGAGGCATCCCATGCCTCCGTCGCAAGGACCCGATGATCACACAGTGTAGCTACACCAAAGGTACATAGCCCACTCCATTCCAACCCAGATATGGACCGCCGGCTCCAACGGTTCGACGAGATAGAGGATAAGGTACGATACCTGGATGACGTCCTCCTGGCTGCCAAAAATCTTGGCCTCATCGACGACGACCTGGACTTCCGCGCTCCCTTCTCTAGGGAGATCATGGAAGCCCCCATTCCGCCAAAGCTCCAGTTGCTGTCACTCGCCTCCTACGATGGCACCACCGACCCGACCGACCACCTGCACGGCTTCGAGTCCCACTTGGTGCTTCACCGGGCCTCGGATACCGTAAAATGCTGGGCGTTCGTCACGACCCTCCGGGAGAATGCCAGAGCATGGTTCGAGTCCTTGCCGGTCGAGATGATCTCCTCCTTCCAACAGCTCAAGAAGCTGTTCAAGGAGAACTTTGTGGGCTGCCAAAAGGTAGCCAAGTCTGCTGTGACCCTGCTCGCTCTCAGGCAGGGGAAAAGAAGAGACGCTGTGGGACTTCGTCTCCCGCTTCCGCGCAGAGGCGCTCCGCATTCCCCACCTCGGCGTCGGCATCGCCACCACGATGCTCACCCAGGGGACGCGAGATCACATCCTCTGGCGCACGCTCGGAGTCACGCTAGCCCAGAAGCACACACACTACAAGGAGAACACCGCGACCTTGCGCCGCGCGGCCGGGACTGACCAGCCAGACCGAAAGAGAGTCGCCGACCCACCACGAGAGGGTCGGAGTAAACGGGAGCGACACGATGGAGACCACCGCGACCGCTCCTAGAAGGAAAGGGGTGGCTACCGCCACTATACGCCCCTGACGGCCCCACCCGACCAGATCTTGATGGAGATCCGTGAGGAGCCATTCCTCAAGTGGCCCACGCAGATGAAGTCGGATCCGAATTCGAGGAACAAGAAGAAGTACTGTCACTACCATCGAGACCATAGCCACGACAGCACCGACTGCATCAACATGAGAGATGCCATCGAGGACCTCGTCCGCAGAGGACTCCTCGACAAGTTCCACGCCAAAGTCGCCTAGAGGCGACAGAAGACACCTCCCCCGATCAACAATCGGCCCAACGGAAAGGAGATCATGATGATCTCTGGAAGGCCCGCCGCGGGGGGTGATAGCGCGAGCAGAAGGTGACGGTACGCAACGGCCATCAACATGGCGGACCAAGGCGACGGCACCCGACGGGAGCTCTCCCCCTCGAGTCATCTAGGAGACCCCATTGTTTTCTCCGAGGATGACTTGGAAGGCATCACCACGCCCCATTCTGATGCTCTGGTGGTTTCGGCCACCATCAACCAATGTACTGTGCGTCGCATTCTGGTAGATAATGGAAGCAGACCCGACATTATTGCGTACGACTGTCTTATACTCATGGGTGTGGATATGTCACGACTCGCGCCATTGCACACACCACTGTACGGGTTCTCTGGCATGACTATCCGGCCGGAAGGGCGTATCTCGCTCCCGATCACGTTCGAAACTGCGCCGAAAGTGGTAACCTTCCTTGCCGACTTTACCGTGGTTCGTGCAATGACAGGGTACAATACTATCATCGGCCGAGGGATCCTCGACATGCTTCGGGACGTCCCTTCTTCCTACCACCAGAAGCTTAAGTTCCCCACCCCCCGAGGGGTAGGGAAAGTCTGAGGTGATTAGAGGGAATCCAGAAGGTGCTACCTTATCTCCACCCGTGATCGACGTCCCGAAGAAGTGCCACTGGAGAAGAAGGCGAGGACCGAAGACCCAGGTCCGAGCACGAGCACGGCGGCTGAGGACTTATACCTCATCAAAATTGGGGATGACCCAAGTAGAACACTGAAGATCAGCGCTACCCTAGCTGAGCATGATAAGCGAGCATACGCAAGCTTCCTCACGGCCAACCAGGATGTGTTCGTTTGGTCCGAGGATGAACTCCTCGGAATCCCTCCGGAGGTCATCACACACCAACTTAGATTGGATCCCACCTATCGCCCGGTGCAGCAACGTCGAAGGCGCTGTAACCCCGAGCGATAGGCCATCATCAGGAAGCAAGTAGGAGAAAAGCTGCGATCAGGGCTACTCCGGCATACCCAGTATCCAGACTGGGTGGCCAACGTGGTTCTGGTGCCCAAGAGCAACGGGAAGTGGCGGATGTGCGTGAACTACACCGACCTCAACAAGGCCATGCCCAAAGATAGCTTCCCCATGCCGCGGATCGACCAGCTGGTCGACGTTACGGCCGGGCACGAGATGCTGAGCTTCCTCGACGCCTATTCTGGGTACCATCAGATCAGCATGCATAAGCTCGACCAAGACAAGACTACGTTCGTCACCGACCACGGCCTATATTGCTACACTCGCATGCCGTTTGGACTGAAGAACGCTGGAGCTACATATCAACGCCTCGTCAACCATATGTTTGACTCGCAGATTGGCCGCAACATGGAGGTCTACATCGACGACATGCTCGTAAAAAGCCTCCGAGCCGCTGAACACTTGCGCGACCTGACGGAGACCTTCGCCACACTCAGAAGGTACAACATGAAACTCAAACATGCTAAATGTGCGTTTGGGGTACGGTCGGGAAAATTTCTAGGTTTCCTTGTCACCCACTGGGGAATCGAGGCCAACTCCGATCAGATCCGAGCAGTGTTGGAGATGAAGCGACCAGGACGGGTGAGGGACGTACAGTGCCTCACCGGACGCGTTGCCGCCCTGGCTCAATTTCTATCCCGAGCCGCCGAGCGATGTCTCCCCTTCTTCCGACTGATCAAGCAAGCCAACTTGGCACCAGAAAAGAAGGGGTGGATCGACTGGGACTAGGAGTGCGAGCATGCGTTCGAAGAGTTGAAACGCTACTTGGCGACCCCTCCTATCCTCGCCAAACCCCAAAGGGGAGAACAACTACTCATGTACCTGTCCGTGACGCCCAGCACCTTGAGCGACGTACTCTCACAGGAGGAAGCAGGAGTCATGAAGCCCGTCTACTATGTTAACCGAGCACTATAAGGACCGGAGTTCCGATATTCACGGACTGAAAAGTTCGCCCTTGCGCTGATTACGACTGCTCGCAAGTTACGACCATACTTCTTGGCTCACCCGATCATCATCCTCACTGATCAGCCCCTCCGACAAATACTTCAGAACCCTGATGCTTCTAGAAGGCTGGTCAAGTGGGCTATCGAGTTGGGAGAATTCGACATCAAGTTCCGACCAAGAACAGCGATCAAAGCCCAAGCTCTTGCCGACTTCATCGCTGAGTGCACCCTACCCGCCGAGGATTCACCCGAGCAGTCCTCGGGTCCCAACTGAGAGCTATACGTCGACGGATCTTCCTGCGCTACGGGCAGCGGCGCAGGGTTGGTTTTACTCTCGCCAGAAGGGTTGGAGCTACAGTATGCCCTGCGTTTGAACTTCCCGACCACAAACAATGTGGCCGAGTATGAGGCACTCCTCTCTAGGCTACACATGGCAAAACACCTGGGGGCATCAAGTGTGCGAGCGTACAACGACTCCATGCTCATCACCAACCAGGTCAGGGGGGAGTTCGAGGCCCGCGATCCCTCCATGATGAAGTACTTAGAGAAGGCCAAGGTGGCGGCGAGCGAGTTTGCCCGCTTTGAGGTGGTCCATATCCCACGCGAGGAGAACGTCCGAGCAGACGCTCTCTCCCACCTAGCGTCAGCCACCGCAATCTCCAGTTCGAGGTCGGTCTAGATAGAGGAATTATCAATGCCGAGCACAGATGATTCGACGCCCCAGGTGAACGCCATCGACTATGAACTCTCCTGGATGGATCCTATCCTCGATTTCCTCCTTCGGCAACAACTCCCAAGCGACCATGCCGAGGCACGGCGCACGCGGGCAAGAGCAGCCCACTTCACCATGGTGGACGGCCGGTTATATCGCCGGTCCCTCTCAGCCCCTCTACTCAAGTGCCTCTTCCCCACGGAGGCCAACCAGGCCATCCAGGAAGTCCACGAAGGACTTTGCGGAAGCCACGTGGGAGGGCGAGCACTCGCACGAATGCTGATCTGGCAAGGGTATTGGTGGCCCACCCTGCAGCAAGACTGTCTCAACTATGTTCGGAGGAGTCCCCAATGCCAGAAATATTCCCACCTGCACCACCAGCCAGCTACGCAGCTCCACGCTTTGATGGAGCCTCGCCCATTTGCTCGGTGGGGAATTGATATATTGGGACCCTTCCCTAAAGCACAAGGGAGGAAGAAGTTCCTCATAGTTGCCATCGACTACTTCACCAAGTGGGTTGAGGCTGAACCATTGGGGAAGATAACAAGCGAAGCATCTTAGAAGTTCATGCTGTGAAGCATCATCTGCCGATTCGGGATCCCAAGGGTTCTCACAACCGACAACGGCAGACAGTTCACAACCACTGTTGTAATGCCCCGGGTTTTTCGGATGTTTCTCGGATCAAGATCCGTGGGTTTCAGATTGTGTTCGATTGAGCTTCAGACTATTTATACCGGATGGTCGGACCCATTGGGGTGTGCCCATGAATTTCCTTGGGTCCGTGGCATTGTGAGGAGCACGCCGGCATTTTTCTGGATTTTTCGGAACGCCTGTGTGGGACCCGGGTCGCGTTTTGGGTTTTACGCGTGTTTTTCGTCAGTCGGACCTTTGGAACCCCGTGTAGCGTGAACCGTTACATTCTCCGACACCGGGATGTTACCACTGCATTGTACTTTTTTCGAGGATCGCGTGGGGTATTTTTCCTATTTTTTGATATTTTCCAGAATTTTCAGATTTTCTTATATAATAACCCCTTAACCTCTCTCTCTCCCCATTCTCTCTTTCTCACTCTCTCTCATCTCTTTCTCTCCCCCTCTCCCCGGGCGGCCGACGGTGGCGGAGGAGGGCGAGGCGGCGATGGCGGGAGGCAAGGAATGAGGAACGGGTCGAGGATCGAGGGTCGGTGGCGTGTTGAAGCGCGGTCGCGGGTTCGTGCCACGGCGGGGGTTTCGTGGGCATTTCTTCGCGGGTCGGCATCCTCGGGGCGCGGAATCTTCGATGGAGGTAGGGAGATGGATCCCCAGCTCGTGCACTTCCTTTTCCACGATTTTGGTAGGCCGTGGTGAGCCGAGCGGGTTTATTTGAGCTTTTTGGGGAAAAATCCATGTTTTGGGGTGGAGCGTCGGATCCCCCGTTTCGTGAGATTTTTGATCGATCTAAGGGCATAGATGCATGCTTGGTTGGTTGGGGAAGGATTCCCCTTTGTTTCCCCATCATCAAGCGATGATCGGGACGTGAATCAGTTTTTTTGATGTTTCCCGCTAGGACGATATAGCGGTCGTTCCGGAGACCGCTAGGGGCGCCAAGTGGTCATGTGGAGACCGCTAGGGGTCCCCCTATGTCGGTCATGGCTGGCGGCAAGCGATAAACCGCCAGTGGGTTTAGCAGTCCAGAGGTAGACCGCTAGCCAGTGTTTCGCGATCCATGGGTAGACCGCCAAGCTCTTGTTAGCCGTCAAAGGCAAGACCGTTTTATGTTTTGGAGTTGTTTGAGGTCGGTCGGGTAGCGATTTTACGACTGACCGCTAGGCGATGGCAAAGGACCGCCACCTGCCTAGCGGTCCAAGAGGTGACCGCTAGGGGTTTTGAGTTCCTGAGGCTCCTTAGCGGTCCAGGGGTAGACCGCTAGACGATTCTTCGTGCTCATCGTGCCGTTTACCATCGTGTTGGTCTCCGGTCGACCCGGTTGTGACCCAGTGGTCGACCTTCGGTCTCGTGAGTGTCCCGGACACCCCGTGAGTTTCGTGTCCGTGTTTCTGGGGTGTCTGGAGGTACCATATTACCTCGATTACTGTGCCCATAGGTAGACCTGTCAACGGAGCGGATGCGAAGCGAATATATGACTATCCGTATCCGCTCCGTTTTAAAATTCAAATTATCCAATTTTGATCCGCTCCGATTTGAATTCGGAAACGAAGCGAATATATGACTATCCGTATCCGCTCCGTTTTAAAATTCGAATTATCCGATTCAAATTCAAAAGTATATAAATATAATTATAAAATGTTAAAAGTATATAAAATATAACTATAAAATATGAAAAATATATAAAATAAACTCTAAATTAAAATACAACTATAAAATATCTAAAATTTTCTACAATATTATTTATTTTATAATATATATTTTAAAAATATGTATTATATGATATATAATATTACGAATGGATATTTTTCGAAGCGAATATTATAATATCCGTATCCGCTCCGATTCGAATTCGGATATTATCCGTATCCGAAAAATGAATATGAATTCGAACATTATCCGTTAATACGGATTCGAATTCGAAGTGGATCCGGATAATATCCGAATCCGTTGACAGGCCTACCCGTAGGTGTGGTGGGTCTAGGTGACCCCAAGTGTTCCGAGCTTTCGTGTTACGCTTGATCGAGTCACCGTGTATCGGTGTGAGTGCGGTGGAGTTCCTCCGCATGTCGTGGGTTTCTGCGGAAGATGGTACCCGACTGGGCCAAGTGTATGGCCTTGGACTGCGAGTCCAGTCATCCAGCCTGAGGTTGGAGGTTTTCCACTTTTCCCTGGGATGGGAATCGGCGTGGCGGCTTGTGAGCTGCCTTGGGAATCATGCTTCTGTGCTTTTCGCGTGGGCCATGTTTGTGGCCTTGGACTGTGAGTCCAGTCACCCAGCCTGGGGTTGGAGGTCTCTTGAGTTCCCTTTTTGAGGGGATGGTCTCGGCGGCTCGTGAGCTACCTCGGTATTCGTGCTACCGTAGATTTAGACCTAGGGATTAGGCTAGATTAACGGCATTGTGCCGTTGCGTACAACGGTCTTGACCCCGAGTTTTGTGACTCAAGGACCGTTGGATTTAGTGAGTGGTGGGGACACCGGGCCCACTACCGGGCCCACTACTTGGAGCCGACGCCGCACCGCCCCGGCTGCACCGAGCTTATGGCTCGGCGACTCGCTTGAAGACTCGGCGTCCTGAGTACGTATCCGTACGTATGTGTATTGTGTGTATTTTATGGTGATTTTAACCATGTGTGTATTTTAATTTTATTAAGTCAAAGTATTGTATTTTAAACCCACTAGTCAAAGTTAGGTGGGTGGGTTTTGTTTTGATAGGCTAGGGTATAAACACAATTAGTGGAAGTTAGATGGTATTTATGTTATGGCCTCTCCTATAAATAGGAGACTAAGGGTGTGTTACGAGATATGAATGAAGATTGAATGAAAGATTATTTTTGTGTGTGTGAGAGCTCTCCCCTCTTGCATTTCCCTTCGCTCTTTCTCCATGTGAGTCTGAGTGTCGCCCGGTGTGAGACCGTCCGGCGTGAGGCCGAGCTGCGCGAGGTAGCATCCTATCCAGTCCCGTTCGTGTCCTGGAGTTGCCGTCGATCCATTTCCACATCACCGCCGCGTCAGATTTGGTATCAGAGCCCAACAACGGCGTCTCCGATGACCCCGGCATCGTCTCCCTTTCTCTCTCTAGATTGCTAGAAGTGAAAAAAAAAGAAACAAAAAAAGAGAAGAGAAGTAGAAAGATCTTGATTGAGAAGAGTTTTGAAAAAAAATAGAGAAAAAAAAAGACAAAAAACCTCATGCGTTCTCTCTCTCTCCCATATTCTCTCTTTCTCTCTCGTTCAGCGCGTCAGAAGAAACGAAAAGGGAAAAAAAAGCACGTTCACGGGGGGCCGACCTCGTCGCCCGTGCCCCCCCTTCAAAGCACAGCGGCCGCAACGGCCCTCTCCCCACCGCCGCGCACCACCGACCGCAGCGACCGGCCACTGCCGCCCCACCTGCCGCGCCCGGCCCCGCCTCCGCCCGCGCACCAGGCCCGAGCCCGGTCCACACTCGCCCGAGCCCCGCGCGTGCCTGCACCGTTGCCGTCACCCGCGCCCGCCTGCGCGCCCAGCCGCTGCTGCCGGCCGTCCTGTGCGCCGCGTGGCACCCGACCGCTGCCGACCCCGCCTGCTGCGCGCGCGCTCGACGCGCCCAGCCTCGTACCGCTGACCCCGGCCAGCCCACACGCTCGACGCGCCCAGCCCGCCTTCGCCCGCACTCAGCCACCTGCGAGCGCCCCGCCGCGCCCACAGGCGCCTGTCTGCGCGCCCAGCAGCACCGCGTGGGCCGCCGCCCGCCTGTGCCCACGCCCGCCAGGCCTGCTCGCCCCCGCACCGCGTGCACCGCCTCCACGCTTGACCACCAGCCGCGTAGCTGGTTTGAAAAGAAAACGGGAGCAGTTTGAAAAAAAACGTGTGGAAAAAAAGGTTTAAAAAAAGGGAAAAGAGTTTTGAAAGTCATAGAGAGTAGTTGAAGTTTGAAAAAAAAATAATATATAAAAAAAAGTCAAAAAAAGGGGTTAGAAAAAAAAAGACAAAAGAAAAAGAGGAGTTTGAAAAGTCAAAAAAAGGAGGAAGTGTTGAATATATATATTTAATATATATAATATTATATATATATATTTATATATATCTACATATCAATTGTTTGAATTGTTTTGTGTGACACCCGGGTCCACAATTACGGCTTGATCAACGGTTGAGTCGCCCGATCGCCGACACACAGTCCGTAATTCACGGAGTGTGAGTGCCCCTAAGTCTCCCTGCGTGGAGAAAGTCTGGAGTGATTTGTTCCCCTGCGTGGGAAATTTTAAAGCGGTTTTGTAATAAGTTAAATCCTCCCTGCGTGGAGTGAATTCATTGTAACCGCGAAGCTTCATCGACGCCGTGCGGGTACGCACGTCCCCGCTCGCCTTCGTCTCCGGTCGGAGCTTGACTTCTCAGTCAGCTAGGTGAGTGCTCCAAATCACTTGCTTATTTAGTATCATTATCATTTATCGCGCGACGAAGTGAGTGAGAGCCCGATCCATGCAGCCAGTCTCCTGAGTGCATCACTGTGGGCGGAAAGCGAGAGCTTGTATGTACCCATCCTTAGGCCCTAGACTGTCGCATTAGGGCACCCTAATTGTTAGGAGGTAGTTCCACAACTACTTCACCTACGGGCAAGCAACTCTCCCTGACCGGTCCCTTCAAATTGCCCCCTTGCCAAATAGCCAACAAAATTCGGGTATATAGCTTGCTAATTATCGGTCCCAGGACAGCATCATTTAGGTCCGAGGCCGTGGATGCCACGTTGCTCTAGGAATTCATCCGGTCGTCTAGAGCGCCCCGCAACGCTACCTATGGATCAAGAGAGCGTGACTGTTATGCTAGTCCAGCTCGAGCACAATCTCGTGGCCCACTTTGAAGAATCCATAGGCCAACTACGGACGGAACTCGATAAGAGGATCCGAGCCTTAGAGGATCGACTGAAGGGGGAGGAAGGAAGAGTGAATGGCCACGGCAATCCCGTAGCCAATCCTAGGGAGGAAAGAGAGCAAGCCCGCCAAAATCAGGCGCTCCAAGGTAGAGAGCAAGAGGCCCGTGTGCCTCGAGAGAGAGACCACGACGATGAAGATATCATCCTACGGAACGTCAAGATTGACACTCCAAGTTTTGATGGGTCCCTCAACCCCACTACATATCTTGATTGGGAGACCGGGATGGATCAATATTTTGTTTGGCATCGCCGCATGACCCCTGCTACAAGGGTGAGGTTTGCCAAAATGAAGCTTCTAGCTCAAGCCAAAATTTACTAGTGTAACGTTGAGAATCTCCTAGCAAGGAGACGAGAGAAACCTATAAGCACGTAGGAATAAATGAAGGAGAAATTAAGGGAGAAGTATCTGCCACCCTCCTACCATCAGCATCTTTTAGACCAATGGCAGAAACTCACCAAAGATGGAAAGTCCGTGGATGAGTACATCGTCAAATTTGATGACTTCTTCCTTCGGAGTCGAGTCATGGAGGATGTCTCAGTCACCCTCTCACGGTTTAGGGCTGGCCTACACGAGAGTATTCAGCGGGAATTATTCCTGCGGGAGGTTAACACCCCCGAGCACGCCTACCAGGTTGCACGAGATGTTGAGAGGTTTCAAATGGTGGTCCCACCTCGGGTTCCCATCTACCGCCAACCTGAACCCCGAAACCCCATAGTCCGCTATACTGAGAGAGCTGGCCCCTCCACCTCCTACGTCCCTACTGCTACCACACTTAGGGTCGTTGCCCCTACTGCTCATTTCCCAAAGAACCCTTTACCTGCACCCACTGCTGTGCCTAGGCTGGAGTATACTCCACCAGCTGAGAGGAGAGATGATAAGGGAAAGGGAGTGGTCCCTAGCACCTCCCAACCAGCCCCTATCTCGGGAGTCTGCTGCTTTAGGTGTCATAACCTAGGGCATATTACCACCAATTGCCCCACCCGAGCCTTGGTCATCACTGACCCCTAGCCTGTGGAGCTTCCACCTCAGGAAGAAGAACCCCTTGAGAGATATGAGCCTGACCCTGATCTCATTGCCCAGTTTGAGGAATTAGATGCAGGATTTGATAGCACGCATGTCGAGTACATGCAAGTGGGAGATATTGTCGAGAGTTCGAACCAGGGAAGACTGGGTGTAGTTCGCTGCATCCTAACCCACCCACAGGAGGACGACTGGCGTCGAACGTCCATCTTCCAAACGTACATTATGGTAAAATCCCAACCCTGTAAGGTGATTTTTGACAACGGGAGCTGTATCAATGCAGTCGCTTCAGACTTTGTCTCCCGTCTAGGTCTACCTACACATTCTCATCCAAGGCCGTACAACGTGGCTTGGGTTGACGACACGTCTATCCCAATCACCACTACATGTGTCATTCCCATCCAGTTCCAGTCCTACCAAGGACAAATCCTATGCGATGTAGTGCCTATGAAGGTCGGGAGCATCATCCTAGGACGGCCATAGATTTACGATGTAGACCTTACTACATTTGGTCGGTCTAATCAGTGTTCCTTCTCCCACAATGGAAAGAGGATTCAGTTGTGCCTGACACCCCCAAAGGTGGCCACGGGAAAGAGTCATACCTCCACACCCGCTGCATCCCCTAAAATTCAGGAGAATGCCCCAACCCCCACCAAAGGGAAACTTCTCATTCCCTCTTCTCCCACACCTGTCATATTTATCCTTAAGGCCCCTAAGGTTGACCATGACCCGATTAGGCGCCTTAACTTCATAGGTGTCCGTGAGATGACTAGAGAGGTTGCCGGGGGTGCCCCTGTTTGGGCTGTTGTCGTCACCATTACTCCTGAGGGGTCCCAAATCTCCATCCCACCTGAAGTCCAGGCACTCTTGCAGGACTTCCAAGATATCTTTCTGAAAGACTTGCCTTCAACACTCCCCCCCCTGCGTGATGTTCAACATGCCATTGATCTTGTCCCTGGGTCCACCCTACCCAACCTTCCCCACTATAGATTAAACCCCAGGGAGCATGCTGAGCTCCAACGAATTGTTGAGGACCTTATTCAAAAAGGCTTCCTCAGGGTGAGCAAGAGCCCCTGTGCTATTCCTGCCTTGCTCACACCAAAGAAAGATGGCACCAGGCGGATGTGTGTTGACAGCCGCGCCATCAATAAGATCACTGTCAAGTATAGATTTCCCATTCCTCGTCTTGATGGCATGCTTGACATGATGAGTGGAGCCACCATCTTTTCCAAGATTGACTTGAAAAGTGGCTACCACCAGGTCCGGATTCGACTAGGGGATGAGTGGAAGACAGCCTTCAAAATAAAAGAAGGTCTGTATGAGTGGCTTGTCATGCCGTTTGGGCTATCCAACGCCCCAAACACTTTCATGAGGCTTATGACAGAAGTCCTTCATCCTCTCATTGGTCACTTTGTTGTCGTCTACTTTGACGATATTCTCATCTATAGCCACAACTCTCAGGATCACATCCACCATTTGAGGGAAGTTTGCGAGACTTTGAGGAGAGAAACCCAGTTTGTCAACCTTACTAAATGTCAATTCATGACAGACCGGGTCACTTTTCTTCGATTTGTGGTTTCAAGTCATGGAGTGTCTGTGGACCAATCCAAGGTCCGAGCCATAGTAGACTGGCGAGAGCCCCAGAATGTCCATGGCGTTCGAAGTTTCCATGGGCTAGCCACTTTCTACAGACGCTTCATTCAGGGTTTTAGCACCATTATGGCACCCATTACGGATTGTATCTATAAGGGGAATTTTTAGTGGACCAAAGCCGCCTCCCATACTTTTCGTGCCATAAAGGAGCTCATGACCAATGCCCCTGTCCTATGCCTGCCAGACTTTTTCAAAGTCTTTGAGATATCCTGTGATGCCTCTCGCGTAGGAATAGGAGGAGTGCTCAACCAGGAAAGCCACCACGTGGCTTATTTCAGTGAGAAGTTTTCTGATGCAAAGCTTCGTTACTCCACCTATGATAAGGAGTTTTATGCCGTGGTCCAAACCCTCAAACACTGGAGACACTATCTCTTACCTCAAGAGTTTGTCTTATATTCGGACCACGAGACTCTGAAATTCCTTAGCTCTCAGAAGGGCTTAAACCCTAGGCATGGTCGGTGGGTAGAATTCCTCCAGTCTTTCACATTTATCCTAAAACATAAGACTGGAAAGGAAAATAAGGTGCCCGACGCCCTGAGTCGAAGAGTCTCCCTTTTTTCCACTGTTCGGGTCGAGGTCACCGGATTTGACAGCATGAAGGAACTCTATGGAGAGTGTCCTGATTTTGGCCCTGCCTACTTTGCTCTGTCTGCTGGACCCTCGATAGCCTTTTCTGACTATCTACTCTAGGATGGTTTTCTATTTCGAGGGCAGCAACTCTATGTCCCGAGGACTTCTGTTCGGGACTTCCTGATTTGGGAAATGCATGCTGGAGGTCTTGCTGGTCACTTTGGCCGCAACAAGACCATCCATTCTGTGGAGGAGCACTTCTATTGGCCTGGCCTGAAGAGAGATGTGGCCAAGATTGTAGCCCAGCGTAGGACATGCACGATGGCCAAACATGTCAAACAGAACACTGGTCTCTACACTCCTCTCCCCGTTCCTGATCGACCATGGATTGATGTGAGTATGGATTTTATCCTTAGTTTACCTCGCACTGCTCACAAGCAAGATTCCATCTTTGTTGTCGTTGATAGGTTCTCTAAGATGGCCCACTTCTTTACATGTTCTAAAATATATGGTGCATCTAGAGTAGCCCATTTATTCTTTGATGAAGTCATGCGTCTGCATGGTCTCCCCCAAACCATCGTGTCTGACCGAGATGTCTGGTTCACTAGTTACTTCTGGAAGACACTTTGGCACATAGTTGGCACCAAACTCAAATTCTCCACTGCCTATCACCCACAAATCGATGGGCAAACAGAGGTCGTCAATAGGAGTTTAGGAAATCTTTTGAGGTGTCTCGTAGGTGATCATTCGGGCACTTGGGATCTTCTTTTGCCTAGAGCCGAATTTGCATACAACAGCTCCGTCAATAGGTCCATAGGTATGAGTCCATTTGAAGTCGTGCATGGCTACAAACCTAGGAAACCTGTGGATCTCATTCCCCTTCCCCTCGAGTCTAGGATGTCCAAGTCAGCTGAGGAGTTTGCGCAGCATGTCAAGAGTCTGCATGAGTCGATTAGCAAGCAAATCAACCTCAGTAATGAGACTTATAAAAAATTGGCTGATTAGCATAGGCGTCACCATGAATTTCAACAAGGTGACTTGGTTAATGTACGGGTCCGGCCCGAACGACTCCCCTCGGGAGCCGTTAAAAAGTTACAAGTCCGTAGTGATGGTCCCTTCCCTATCCTGCGAAAGATTGGCTCCAATGCGTATGTTGTGGACTTACCTCCCAAATATGGGATTAGCTTTACCTCTAATGTGGCAGACCTAGTGGCCTACAAGGAACCCACAGCGATTCCTAGTGACCCTTTCGAGCCTTCTCCTCCCATTGAGAGTGAGCCCACCCATGTGCGTCCCAGAGCCTCGAGAGTACCGCACGAGCACATTGAGAGGATACTGGATGAACATGTGACCACTACATGGAGCAGGGTGCATCAGTGCTACATTGTCCGCTGGCGGGACCGTCCACCTTCTGATGATTCCTGGATCAGCCGGGAAGATCTCCAGCGCCTCGATCTAGATCTGTTGGAGCATTACCACAGCAGTGTCCCCCCTTACTCGACGGAGTCGAGTTCCAACCGCCCCGGGAGGGTTGGTGGGGACACCGGACCCACTACCGGGCCCACTACTCGGAGCCGACGCTGCACCGCCCCGGCTGCACCGAGCTTATGGCTCGACGACTCGCTTGAAGGCTCGGCGTCCTGAGTATGTATCCGTACGTATGTGTGTATTGTGTGTATTTTATGGTGATTTTAACCATGTGTGTATTTTAATTTTATTAAGTCAAAGTATTATATTTTAAACCCACTAGTCAAAGTTAGGTGGGTGGGTTTTGTTTTGTTAGGCTAGGGTATAAACACAATTAGTGAAAGTTAGATGGTATTTATGTTATGGCCTCTCCTATAAATAGGAGGCTAAAGGTGTGTTACGAGATATGAATGAAGATTGAATGAAAGATTGTTTTTGTGTGTGTGAGAGCTCTCCCCTCTTGCATTTCCCTTCCCTCTTTCTCCATCTTTGTCTGAGTGCCGCCCGGTGTGAGACCGTCCGGCGTGAGGCCGAGCTGCGCGAGGTAGCATCCTATCCAGTCCCGTTCGTGTCCCGGAGTTACCGTCGATCCATTTTCACATCACCGTCGCGTCAGATTTGGTATCAGAGCCCAACAACGGCGTCACCGACGACCCCGGCATCGTCTCCCTTTCTCTCTCTAGATTGCTAGAAGTGGAAAAAAACAAACAAAAAAAGAGAAGAGAAGTAGAAAGATCTTGATTGAAAGGAGTTTTGAAAAAAATAGAGAAAATTTTTTTTTTTTGAAAAAAAAGAGAAAAAAACTTCCTACGTTCTCTCTCTCTCCCATATTCTCTCTCTTTCTCTCTCGTTCAACGCGTCAGAAGAAACGAAAAGGGGAAAAAATAGCACGTTCGCGGGGGGCCGGTGTAATGCCCTGGATCATTTGCAGGTCTTGTTGGATCTTTCGGATCTGTTTCGGATTGGTTTCGTTGAGTTTCGGTTCGCTTTGGTAGCTTCCGAGTTGAGTTTGACGAGCCGTGTAGGTTTTTCTCTCGTACTAGTTACGGAACCCTACGGTGAGTTTGGTTGTCAATTCTCGAACTCGTGGATGCCGCAGCGACGATATACTCTTCGAGCCGGTCGTTTCGGCTATTTTTGCGTATTTTTCTGAATTTGTGCATTTTCGGCGCATTTTCGGAATTTTCAGAAATTAGGAAAATTTCCTAATTTCTTTTCTATTTCTTTTCTTTTCCTCTCTCCTCCTTCTCATTCGCCGCCGTCGCCTCTCTCTCTCCCGTTTTCTCTCCCGTTCGCCTCCTCGGCTCCGGCTACAGACGGAGGACCTAGAGGCACGTGATGGGGACGTGATGGTGCTGGCTGGGTACGCGATGGAGCAAGGATCGGATCGATTCTGGCGCGATCCCGTTCGGTGGATTCAAAGCCGGTGAAATCGGTTCGCGAGTGGTTTTTGGCGTGGTTTAGTCCCTTCGGGGCACGGTTTCTTCGGTGGAGGTAGGGTGACTGATCCTTACTTCGTCCTCTCCGTTTTCCCTGCCATTGCACGTCGTTCGGCTAGGAAACGGTCGAGTTTGGGCTTGGTTTGTCTAAACCGTGATTTTCGTAGTTTTTAGGTTCGGCCGGTAAACGGCGACTGTTTGCGGCGTAGTTAGTTTCTAACTGACCGCTGGGATGTTAGGATCCCATTCACGTTGATTTCGTGTCGTTTGGTGTTCATTCGAGGCCGGTAGAAGCCCGGGAACCTCGGTGACCCACTTAGGGTCGATTTGTCAAAATCGCCCGGATCTTGAGTTTTTGAGCTTGCATGTGGGCTTTTTAGCCTTCTTATGTTGTTATTTGTCATTTGGGTTTGTTTCCCCTGCGCTACGGCGTGAATGGGGCGTGGAACGGGCCGGTTTGGCCATTCCTATGTTTTCCCGCCGTGATCGATGTAGCGGTCTCGCCAGCGACCGTCACTTGTCTTTGACGGCCCCACGATTGGCCGTTACATCGGTTGGCGTTTTTGGGTTCTTCTGGCTTTGGGTGTGTGACGGCCCAATGGTGGCGCGTCACAAGCCCTGTAACGCGTATGGCTTGACGCGTTACACCCGTCTTGTCGTTTTGCGGATTGAGTATGGCGGTTCCTCTGACGGCCTAGTCCTGTCGCGTCAGATTGTTGTAACGCGCCCAGGTTGGGCCGTTACATCTTGTTTGACCGAGTTTTGATGGGCGTTGACCGTTTAAGGTGGTTGATGTAGCGGTCGTGTCCCCGTGCGTCACAGCGTTGTAACGCGCCGTGCTTAGGCCGTTACATGCTGTTTGGCTGAGGGCTGGGTGGATGAGTGTTGTCTTGTGTGACGGCCTTGCCCCCGTGCGTTATTTGGATGTAACGCGTCCTCGTGGGACCGTTACATGGCCTAGCTCAGCCTTTGTTTTCTGTCTTCGGGGTGTGTTAGTAACGCGCATGCCCCTGTGCGTCGTTTGGTTCTAGCGCGTCTCCCCTGCCGCGTTGCTTGCTTGTAACGCGCTTGGCCTTGTGCGTTACTTGGCCTTGTTTCGTGTGTTTGTGTTTTAGAGTGGTTAGGGTGGTGTGTGAGTGACGGCCTATCGTCCGACCGTCACTTCGTGTGTAACGGCCGTGGTCTAGACCGTCACATGCTTGTAGCGGTCTAGGGGTGGTGCGTTACATCCCTTGTGCTCCGTTTTCCGTGATTTTGGTTTCGGCTTGTCTTGGCTTTGTCCTTGTGGTCTGCCCGTTGTCCCGTGGATGTCTCCCGACATCCTATGAGGGCTAAGACTACTATGTAAGGTGGCCATGCATCTTCTTGCTTGAGGTAGGGTTTCCTATCCTACCTTTGCTTGTGTTTTGGTCTGGTTCCGGTCAACCCGGTGTGACCCAGTGGTTGACGTGTGACCTTGTGTGTGTGTGTCTCGGTGGTTGTGCCCAGCTCGAGACACTGCTTCTGGATGTCTCGAGGTGTTGCCTTACCTCGATTTACGTGTCCAGGTGTGCTGAGGGTTCTTGGTGTTTCCCTCAGGTCTCCGTGTGTTGTTTTCTGCGGAGCGTGATTTCTTATGGCTTAGGATTAGACCGATTGGCGGCTTGTTCCGCTGTTTGTGACGATCTTTCCGTCGAGTCGTCTGACTCAAGGATCGTTACGTTGTAGGCGTAGTTGCCTGATCCTGAGTCTGTTGGCGGTTGTTCGACTGCCTGGGTGTTTTGTGGTGCACGAGACGGGGCTTTTCTTAGACTGTCTGTGCTTTAGCACCTGTGTTTCAGAGTCTGTGCCTTGTGAGCCTCCACTAGTTGTAGCCCTAGGCTTGTTGCCGACCCACCGGGAGTGGTGGAGGGGTTTTCCTGTTGCGTCTTGATTACGTACGGTTCTTAAGCTAGTTCCGTGGGCCCCGGCCAACGGTAGCGTCGTACCGAGGGGAATACTAGCTAGAGGCCTGACCTAGGTAGAGGTCGGTGTGTGCACACGTGGTCAAGGACTGGGGACTTGCGCCGACGGGCGTGGCCCTGACTAGTCACTCGCAGTTGGTGCTGTGGTACCTTGTTTCCTTGGAACTATTGTTCCTTGGACCTGGTTCTTGGTGTGTCTTGTCCTTGAGTGACTTGACACTTGTGGCGCAGTGTAAGACGTCAGTGGACGCATCTGGCTGTTCTTCTGGGAGGAGGGTGCTCCTGTCACTTGGTGCGGTGACTCTCGGCGTTTTCTTGCGCGCTGTGACCTTTTCGAGTTGCCCGCTTGTGGCTGTACTCGAGGTCAGTGTTCTGTCATTTGCATGACGTTCTAGTCATGCGTGGGGCTGTGTGCGACGTTTCATGTCGTGTTTTGTCTATGTTTCGGCATCGGCGTCTGCCTTCGCCTTTGCTTTGGCCGACGGACTGGGTTACCCTACTGTATGAGTTTGGGGTTGACCGTCTGTTGCCGCTTGGAGTAGCTTAGGGTGCCGAGTTCTCCTCGGTGGCCGTTGTTCCATGCTTTACGGCATCACTCTTCTTTGTTGTTGAGCTCCCCTTGCTCTTAGCCTGTTCCCTACTCCTGCTGTCCCTGCTCTGTTTACAGCTTTGTAGTGTAGCTTTTCCTGCTTTGCTGCACTTGCTGTTTCCGTAGTTGCTTCCGTTGCTCTGTGCATTTTCCAGTGGGGATCCGCGTGACCCCTACTGAGTTTCTGTTTAGAGACTCACCCCTGCTCTTTTCAGGTGGGTCTCGCCGTCTGCCTCTGCTGTTCCTGGTGGAGCGCGTTCGCTGTAGCTGCCAGCTGTACCTGCGTCGGGTTTCTCCCGACTTCAGTGTACGTTTCTTTCTGTCAGACTGTACTATGTTAGACTTGTTGTCTTTCCTTGGGCTGGACTCTGGTGTATAATCGTAATTATTGAAATTATTAATGAAAAGGTAATTTTATTTCTGCTACTTTAGTAATCCAATCTAATGAAATTTAATTGCTTACTGTTATATCTGCTGGATTCAATGTATTCCACACACTCCTTTTTCCCTTTGGCGCTTTCCCGCGCTTGGGAGGCCTCGCGGGTCCCATGTGGTATCACGTGTATTCGGTATTTATACCGGGTGCACCGGGTATGCGGAATCCGAGTCGCCACAGTCGGCCTCGTCACCCGTGCCCCCCCTTCAAAGCACAGCGGCCACAACGGCCCTCTCTCCACTGTCGCACGCCACCGACCGCTGCGCCCGGCCACCGCCGCCCCGCCTGCCGCGCCCGGCCCCGCCTCCGCCCGCGCACCAGGCTCGAGCCCGGTCCGCACTCGCCCGAGCCGCGCACGCGCCTGCACCGTTGCCGACACCCGCGCCCGCCTGCGTGCCGAACCACTGTTGCCGGCGGCTGCTGACCCCGCCTGCTACGCGCGCGCTCGACGAGCCCAGCCCCGCACCGCTGGCCCCGGCCTGCCCACGTGCTCGACGCGCCCAGCCCGCCTTCACCCGCACTCGCCGCCTGCGAGCACCCCGCCCGCGCCCACAGGCGCCTGTCTGCACGCCCAGCCACACCGCGTGGGCCGCCGCTCGCCTGTGCCCGCGCCCGCCAGGCCTACTCACCCCCACACCGCGTGGACTGCCTCCACGCTTGACCACCAGCCGCATAGCTGGTTTGAAAAGAAAACAGGAGCAGTTTGAAAAAAAAAAACGTGTGGAAAAAAAGGTTTGAAAAATAAGGTAAAAGAGTTTTGAAAGTCATAAAGAGTAGTTGAAGTTTGAAAAAAATATAATATTTATAAAAAAGTCAAAAAAGGGGGTTAGAAAAAAAAGACAAAAGAAAAAGAGGAGTTTGAAAAGTCAAAAAAGGAGGAAGTGTTGAATATATATATTTAATATATATAAGATATATATATTATATATATATATATCTACATATCAATTGTTTGAATTGTTTTGTGTGACACCCGGGTCCACAATTACGGCTTGATCAACGGTTGAGTCGCCCGATCGCCGACACATAGTCTGTAATTCACGGAGTGTGAGTGCCCCTAAGTCTCCCTGCGTGGAGAAAGTCTGGAGTGATTTGTTCCCATGCGTGGGAAATTTTAAAGCGGTTTTGTAATATGTTAAATCCTCCCTGCGTGGAGTGAATTCATTGTAACCACGAAGCTTCATCGACGCCATGCGGGCACGCACGTCCCCGCTCACCTTCGTCTCCAGTCGGAGTTTGACTTCTCAGTCAGCTAGGTGCGTGCTCCAAATCACTTACTTATTTAGTATCCTTATCATTTGCCGCGCGACGAAGTGAGCGAGAACCCGATCCATGCAGCCAGTCTCCTGAGTGCATCGCTGTGGGCGGAAAGTGAGAGCTTGTATGTACCCATCCTTAGGCCCTAGACTGTCGCATTAGGGCACCCGAATTGTCAGGATGTAGTTCCACAACTACTTCGCCTACGGGCAAGCAACTCTCCCTGACCGGTCCCTTCAAATTGCCCCCTTGTCAATTAGCCAACAAAATTCGGGTCTATAGCTTGCTAATTATCGCACAGCAGGCGGGGTCGGCAGCGGCCGGGTGCCACGCGGCGCACAGGGCGACCGGCAGCAGCGGTTGGGCGCTCAGGCGGGAGCGGGTGCCGGCAACGGTGCAGGCGCGTGCGGGGCTTGGGCGAGTGCGGACCGGGCTCGGGCCTGGTGCGCTGGCGGAGGCGGGGCTGGGCGCGGCAGTGGCCGGGAGCTGCGGTCGGTGGCGCGCGGCGGTGGGGAGAGGGCCGTTGCGGCCGCTGTGCTTTGAAGGGGGGGGAACGGGCGACGAGGCCGGCCCCCCGTGAACGTGCTTTTTTCCCCTTTTCGTTTCTTCTGACGCGCTGAACGAGAGAGAAAGATAGAGAATATGGGAGAGAGAGAGAGAACGCAGAATGTTTTTTCTCTTTTTTTTTCAAAAAAAAATTTTTTCTCTATTTTTTTTCAAAACTCTTCTCAATCAAGATCTTTCTACTTCTCTTCTCTTTTTTTTGTTTCTTTTTTTTCCACTTCTAGCAATCTAGAGAGAGAAATGAAGACGATGACGGGGTCATCGGAGACGCCGTTGTTGGGTTCTGATACCAAATCTGACGCGATGGTGACGTGAAAATGGATCGACGTAACTCTGGGACATGAACGGGACTGGATAGGATGCTACCTCGCGCAGCTCGACCTCACGCCGGACGGTCACACACCGGGCGACACTCAGACTCACATGGAGAAAGAGGGAAGTGAAATGCAAGAGGGGAGAGCTCTCACACACACAAAAATAATCTTTCATTCAATCTTCATTCATATCTCGTAACACACCCTTAGCCTCCTATTTATAGGAGAGGCCATAACATAAATACCATCTAACTTCCACTAATTGTGTTTATACCCTTGCCTAACAAAACAAAACCCACCCACCTAACTTTGACTAGTGGGTTTAAAATACAATACTTTGACTTCATAAAATTAAAATACACACATGGTTAAAATCACCATAAAATACACACAATACACACATACGTACGGATACGTACTCAGGACGCCGAGTCTTCAAGCGAGTCGCCGAGCCATAAGCTCGGTGCAGCCGGGGCGTGCGACGTCGGCTCCGAGTAGTGGGCCCGGTAGTGCGCCCGGTGTCCCCACCAGTGAGTCTAAAGGACTGTCTAGAGTCCAGTGACTCGGCACCACTTGGTTCTCCTCAACTTTCGCGTAGGGTGTGTGCGTGGTTCTCGAAGTTTCTCCTTAGAGAGTGGTGACATCAGTGACTCCCCAATAGTCGTAGCCTTCCGACACGCGAGTGGTCCCACCAGGGAGTGGTGGCGAGGCTACCCCGAGAGACGATTTTTAGACTGGTTTCCGTAGGGCCCCACGTTTGACACCAGAGTCCGACTGAGGGGAAAACCAGTCAGAGGGCCAGACCTAGGACGCGTGGTCTGTTTGTACACACGTGGTTGGGGGCAGTGGACCCGCTCTGGCGTGCGCGACCCCAGCTAGTCACTTGTTCTGTGGTTACTAGTACGGTGTCCCCGTTCCACCAGGGGTCGAGGGGGACACCTGATGCGCGGTCTAAGACGTCAGTGGACGCATCCGGTCTTCCTTCTGGTGGGCAAGTACTCCTATCACGTGAGACGTGACTCTCCTATTTTCGGGTTCTATTTTCCGTCTGCTAGACGTGGTTCCCCCGACTGTTTCAGGGAGTGTTCCCGAGGTAGAGGTCTAGTGTTTCTGGTGAGCGTCACCGAGGGTTTTCCCAAGACGGTGTTAGGTCCACGACTACGAGGTCGTGACCGTTTCTTCTGGCGGCATAGCCAAAGGTTTTTCTGTTAGTTCGGTAGTCCCCCGACTGTGAGATCGGGACGTGTTTTCCTGGTACAGTAGGAGTAGCTGTAGTGCCGAGTTTTGACCGGCCGCCGGTTCGCTGTTCCTGTTGTAGTTGAAGCTATTTTTCCTTTCTGCTACCGCCATTGTTCTCGGTTGGGGTTCCGCGGGATCCCTACTGAGCTAGTGGCAGGAGGCTCACCCCTACTTTTCAGGTGCGTCGATTCTTCCTCGAGATTCGAGGGTGCTGTTCGGAGGTTCTTAGTTACCAGTTTGTCGGGCCGAGTATTCACTTGGCATGTGATACGTTTTACTGCTGTAGACTGTACTTTCTGTTGGACGAGACTCTGTTGTAGTAGTTGTTTATTTATTTCTGTTAATTATTGTATTGTCCTGCATTATTTCCTATTTCTTTGTGCATGCACACTTCTTTTAGCCCTTTCGAGCCCTCCCAGCTCGTGGGCGGCGGGCCAGTATTCGAATGGTATCGGGCTCCTCCCGGTATCTGAATCTTGGGTCGTCACGGCTGGTATCAGAGTGGTGGTTGTGAACGTACATAAAAATTTGAGATATTGCAGTGATCATAGTCCATAAGGTCCAGCACAGTCGGCAACTAGCCTTGGGTTTTGTGTTTGTTCTCCGCTTGATTTCTCGCTTGAGAACTTGAGTGCGCTGTGTGGCGCTGTGAAGGTGGTTGTTGTTCGCGGCTTTTGTGCCGGCGTGGGGTCTAAGGATCGAGGTCGAGGGCTTTCTCCCTCATCGGTGGTGGCCCCGGTTGTGCTGCGTTGGGCAGAGGTTGCCGATAGGTGCGTTGCTATGTTGCTGTGTTCGAGGTTTTTGCAATGAGGTAAGGTGGCTGGCGAGGATTGTTTGTAGTTAAGTGGCCGTGAGCGTGCTCTAAGGGAGCTGTTGTTGAGTCTGGCCACTCCAACTTGAGGTTTATCCAGCCCCTGAGGTGTTAAGATTATGGTTTAAGGTGACAGAGTGGATGTTCTGATCGAGAGGTGCGCTCGGGTGAGCGGAGGATCTTCTCGATGTGCTACTGTTTCGTTGAGCCTGATGTTCTTATCGTGCTCTGTGGCGTCAGAAATGACGTGTCGGTCCCGATTGTTTTGCGGATTTTGAGATAGGATTGGGCTGTATTGTCCCAGTGAGTTCTTGCTCCTGCACTCTTGTGTGCGAATGGATTATGTTCGCCCTGGATTTGGGTTGAAATGTGAAGGTTCCGTGGTGAGTTCGGGACTCGAGGATGAGCATCGACGGTTGCCGATTATGGCTCGTGTGTGGCTCTTGGCGTGCCATGTTGTAGTTCGAGGAATTACGTGGTGGTGCACCGAGAGATGCTGTGATTATGGTCCGACGTGTCACTCACCGAGTGTGTCGGAGGCGCTGACCTGATGGAAGCAAAGGTTTCTCGGTGCTGGAAGGTGATGTTCCAAGCGTGCACGAGATTTGAGATCAGGTCGGGCGTGGAGTTCTTCCGTTGGTCAGAGATGTGTCGATTTTTTCTTTGGTTGGAGAGATTGTGTTTAGCTAAGGTTCGTCGTCTTGCATTGCGTGTCCGGATTGGTTGGCCTTCGTGTGACATAAAGTCCGTGCGAGACGTGATCCGTGTTTTGGCAAGGTGGTTGCTTGTGAGGGTTGTGCCCATTTCCCCTTGCTGTGTAAGGGTACTGGCGTTGTTTCGGAAGGACGAGTGCTGGTGGGGCGGTGTTCGAATTCTTGGCTAGTGCTGGAACTTTCCGATGCGTGGTAGTTCGGAGCCTACAGAGTTGCCGAGGATTGCCAGATTTAGGAGTGAATATGTGCTTGGGGTTCAAGGTAAAGGAGCTTTCCGCACCCTATTTTCTGAAGTTGTCCAGCCGAGTTGTGGATTGTCGGGATGATGAGTCCCGAGTTGCCGTGTTTGGCTGTGCGCGTGGATCAGAGTGCGCAGCGGAAGCCTGGTGGACCCATAACCCACAGGTTCAGGATCGTAGCGTTGGGTGCTACGGGTGGATTTCCTGAGGTTGCGTTGAGCATTGGAGGATTGGTTCCTCTGTGTGAGATGTGTTGTTGTCGTGCCGTTGCTCGAGGTATTGTGGTTCTTGGCACTGGCAGGATGGAGTGTTGGGGGAAAAATGTTGGCAAGTTTGCCGCATGAGTACCCTGTTCCTGTGATGGAAGCTGTGTCAGGCTTCGGCGTTAGACACGGATGGGGTTGTTGAGGATGTCGCCTGACGGAGGTCGAGGACGCGTTGGTCAGAGTCGGTGGCTTGGTGCCCGACTTGTATTGGAGGTTGTGTCCTCAGATGAGATCATGTCCTAGAGGAAGTGCTCTCTAAAAGATTTTGGGTTCCGGTCGGTAGCTGCGAGTGACTGGTAATGCTAGTCTTGTAGTCAACCATGATAAGGAGCGTATTATTGGGGACTCGTATGCATTGGTTGCGGCATTGGCGACCAGGTTGCTGTGAGATTGTGTGGCACTTTCCTCCCCTAGAGACGTGTGCCATGAATTGTTCCGGTGATGTCCCGTGGCTCTGTGGTGAGGGTGGAATCGGGATTGGCAGGTGTCCTCTTGGTTTGATTAAGGTGAGATAGGTTTCGATGAGGCAAGACGGAAGAGTGACGCCTTTGGGCGGAGGCCTTTAAGTGAGATTGGTGTCGGAATGGTGGTCCTTGATGGGACGTTGGCATTGGAGTGGTTATTCCTGATCTGGTGATCAACATGGGAGGATTTCCCTGTAAGACTGAGTTGAGTGAGGTGATGACCGAAGACTCCTGAGTCTTGTTGTTGGTTTCATCGTGCTCCCCTGAGAGGGTTGAGTTGGTGCGATGATCGAGATCGGATGCGGTGTCCGAGAGAAGTTCAGCTTGAGATGTGGTAATTGTCTGTGTGTGAGTCAGCGGATGGCCTGTGTGAGTTGGATCGTGCCCGTTGGGCCGGTGGAGGTATCCCGTTGACGAGCAGCTGGTGACCAGCGTGTGGTCTTTCACAGACAGAAGATAATGTTGGTTGTGCATGGTGCACGGTGAGAGCCGTGTATCAGTGAGGCCTTTGGTGGCCGTCTCTGTGGTGTGCCTTCCGGATGGGATCTGGGCTTTGTCAAAGTTTGTCTTTTGACAGAGTTGGCCCAGTGATATTTCTGGCTTTCAGCTTACCAGGTGTGAGGTGGTTCTTGGTGCTGAGCCGATGTTCTGATTGCGGTCTGTTGAGATGACTGCATGAGCCGGTGGAGGCTCTGTGTTGGTTGTTCCCTGGAGCAGGGCGTGGATCTGTCAGCTAGCTGTGAAGCTGATGTGTGATTTGTCTGTCGACCATAGGATGGATCGGTAGCTATTTCTCGTAACAAGGACTGCGTCTCCTCGGTGAGCGGGATGGTGGCAGCGGTGCCATGATTGGTTCTCGCGTTGTCTGAGGTGATGCCGGACTGTGTCTTTAATATCCTGGACCTTTCGAATCCTTCTTTTTGGGTCTCGGATCTATTTTCTCAGAGAATTTGTTCTCATTTTGCCCGGAATTATCTTTCGAACATTTTTCGGGTTCGGATCCGTGCGTCTCGGATCAGTTTCGGAGGTCCCGGAACGTGTTCTGCGGTTTCCTGTGTTTTTCCCTAACAGGACCTACGGAACCCCGTAGCGGGTGAACCGAGTCGTTCACCTACTCAGGAATGGTACAACAGCGATCAGCGTGTTCCAACGATCGCGGCGATATATTTTCTTATTTTTTCATATTTTTCAAAAAATCAGGATTTTCTATATAATCACATTTCTTTTTCTTTTTCTTTTCTCCTTTCTCTTTCTTCTTCCTCCCTTTCTCTCCCGTGAGCACACACGACCGTGGCCCCCCTCCTCTTCCGCCGACGACCCCGGTGTGCTCCCCTCCTGCTACAGACGGCGATGGGCGACGGCGTGGCGGCGGCGTGGTGATCACGGCGGCGTTCGGTGCTCGGTGAGATCGTGGGAGCTCGTGAAGGTTCAAGTGAGTTTTTGAAGATCGACGGCGATCAGCCGCGTTTCGGACGAATCCGAGGTAGGGTGACGGTCCTTAGCTCGACATTTACCTTCCCCGTGATTTATAGGCCGATGCGAGGTCGAGTGTGGGCTATTTTGAGCCGGGAAGGGAAAATCATGTTTTGGGGTGTGATCGTCCGATCTAGCATTTCAATGCATGATTTCGAGGTTTGTGGGCATCAAAAGATGCACTAGGGGCATGGGAACAAGTTTCCCTTTTGTTTCCCCTTCACCCGGGGGTGAATGGGGCGTGGAATGGCAAATTTGGGGTTTTCCCGCCGTTCTCAATTTTCAGGGTCGGTGACGGCCCTTCCAGTGACCGCCACACCCTTCAAGCGGTCCCCGTTCGACTGTTTCAGTCTTTCCGTGCATGGGCTGGGCATGGCGGCCTCACGATGAGCCGCCAGAGCCCAAGTGGCAGCCGAACGTCCGACCGCTAAGCCCAGTTGGCCAGCGTGGCCTTCGAGGTGTTTTGACCGTTGGAAGCATTTTGGGTCTGGCGGCCGAAGGTTCGCCCGCCTCATGCCCTTTGGTGGCCCTATATAGGACCGCTTGATCTTTCGTGACCCAGGGTGTGGCGGCCCATCATTGGACCGCTACAGTCCCTGTGGCGGCCTAATATTGGACCACTATATCTTGTGGCGGCACAAAGGTAGACCGCCAGAGGTTCATCTCCGACCGGAGTTATGTTTTACCGATTCGAGCCCCGAGTTAGTGGATCTCGATCCACGTGCTGACCCGTGGTCTGACTGATGCTAGACATCATGTGGGGACCACATGTTAGGGTGCCGTGGGATCTCGGGTGTTGGTGTTCTCGGCTTATGTCACCGTGAGTCGGTGTCGGTACAAGGAGTGGTTCTTGTACTCTATCCGGTTTAGACGCTGTTTTCTGATGACTAGAGAGTCTACTCCTTCAGTGAACCTCCACCAGTCGTAGCCTTCCGACACGCAAGTGGTCCGGTGGCGAGCCTATCCCAGAGAGACAGTTTTGGACTGATTTCCGTCGGGCCCCACAGTCCCTGTGGTGGCCCAATTCTGGACCGCTAGCTTCTGTGGCGGCCCAAAGGTGGACCGCCAGAGGCTCATGTCCGACCGGAGTTACGTTTTGCCAATTCGAGTCACGGATGAGTGGATCTCGATCCGCGTGCTGACCCGTGGTCTGACTGATGATGGACATCATGTGGGGACCACACGTGAGGGTTGTTAGAGATGTATGCCCTTCAAGCCAATCACAAGTGTTGTGATGGCAACATTTCTTGTATAATTTCATTCAGTTATAATAATAATGGCATTTCTTCATTACGTTCTTAGCATGTTATAGTGTATATGTTGTAATGTGATTGAGTCCCTGAATACGAGCTATGATGACTGGTTCATAATGAGATTGTGATAATGAGATCAGTCATCTAGAGGTTTGTATTCTAAATGTTCCTGGTTGTGGGATCTTCAAGAAGGGACATTGAAGATCCGGATAGACCGGTGCACGTGGTACTCACTCATGTGATGAGGGTGGTCGATCTCATAACCACCGGTGTGGTGACATCAAGGTACACGTACAGGTGCTCGTTAGTAGAATGAGTTCACTGAACTGACCCGATCTAGAATTTCTGAATGGTAATCATGCTGACTGTCAATCAGGAGATTCTAGTGTCACTGTAGCACAGTTGGATCTTAGACCTGAGTCACAAAAGAGGTTTTGCATGGACTCCACTGAGCGTTTGATTACAACTTATGAACTTCAGCTTGTGGTTCTCAATAGTCGGTTGTTCGGACTCAGTGGGATTCATGTGAAGACACTTTAGTGGACAACAAGGGATCATTCACTCTCTGCATGAATTAAGAGAGAGAATGCTCTATGGACATGTACTTAGAAATCCCTGGCCAGGGTATGGGAGTTCACTGAGAAAAGGAGTTTTCCAGTGAACTGTACTTAAGAGTACAAGGGTCCATAAGATCAAGATGCTTTAGGGTTTGACAGTTTGACCGTACCCTAATTCTGATTGGAGCATTGTATGAATGAGATCTATAACTGTGTGGAATCTGATGACGGAAAGGTTCAATATGGGTTGCATCCCTCCCAAAGTCATTTGGGATCACGAGGTGTTGCTTGGTGCCGTTCGTGATCGGAAAGCCCGTTAATTCCATTAAGAGTTAATGGATTATAATTAATTAAGTTAAGAAGAGTTCTTAGCTTAATGGGCCTGAAAACCAAACAGACTATTGGGCCTAGAGGGTCACACACAATAGAGTAGTGGATAAGATGGATAAAGACGGTATTTATAGATAGTTTCTGGGTTTTTGTGAAAAATGCCAGAGTCTATAAATATACGCTAAGGAGAGAAACCCTGGCCCAAGCATTAGGGTTTCTCCTCTGGCCGCCCCTCTCTCTCTCTCCTCCTGACCTGGGCGCACCCTCTCTCTCTCCTCCTCCTGCGGTGGTGGATGGTGGTGCTGAGGAGTGGCCGACGTGTGGAGATCGAGAAGGATAATCCGTCTGTTCCTACTGCTCATGTGGATACATCTAGAGGCCGAACACTTGGACGGCTAGCAGCCTGACGAGCCTCTACTCGATCGTCTTCGGGCATCTGGGAATTAATTAATCCCGCAAAGGCATAGAACTGTTCTTCCTAAGCGGGTTTTTCCTTCGATTTGTTCTTCATTTTGATCGCCAGCAACGATCCACGTCCTAGGGTTTCGTTGTTTCCGCAGCATCTCTGATCAAAACCTTACAGTGGTATCAGAGTTAGGTTGCTGGTCTGATCAAAATCAGGATTATTTTATTATTTTTTCGTTCTTCACGATCATGCATAGGGCTCAATCTTGGTTGCTCGATTGGGTCTCCCATGGGATGGGAATTGGTTGATTGATCCCATGGAATTGTTCCCAGGATCGAGAGGATCAAAACGCACATCTAGATGTGTTGTTTCACCCACCGGGGAAGGTGAATCGTTCACCCCCTCGCGGCCGCAGTCGGCGTTCGTGCACGGAGAGGGAGGCCGTTTAAGGCCGGGATCCATCTAATGTAGGCGCCCTTGGGCCGGCTAAGGGACCCTGGGTGGTCCTCCATCCTTCCGGCGGCGTCCAAAGGCGTGCGGTGGCCGCTTCGACGACCACGGCGGTGATCGCGGCGAAAAGGGAGGAGGCGCTCTGATTTCGTCGTGAGCCCCTCTTCCAGCGACGGTGACGGGTGGGGCCGGCGGCCCCTCTGGCGGCGCGCCGAGGGTCGTTTGCGGTGGCTGTAGCCGGCTCCGGTGGCCCTGCGGCGTGCTCCGGGGGGGCTAGGGTTTTACCCCAACCCCCTCCCCGTGTTCGGGCGGGGAAGACGACCCCCCGCGGGTCTCCCGCGGGCGGATCCGGCCTGCACCGGATCTGCGCCCGATAAGCTCCCCTATATTTTTTTTGAATTTTATGTGTTTTAAAATGTTTAAAATGCATATAATGTCAGGAAAATTCTGAGAAAATTCTGAAAAATATTTTAATGGATCCTAAAATTGTTTTAGCAATCTATTAACTTATTTTTCATTATCGGCCCTTGGTTATTTAGTTAATGGGAGTATTTAAAATGGTTTTAAGTATTTCCTATTATCTAATTAATCAAAGTTAATTATTATAAGAATATGATTCTTATGAGGTTAATTAACTGTAAATTATTATTGAGCTCATGCAGTGAATGTGAATGACGATTGTCTAAAGTTGTTTAGACTTGGTTGATTTAACTGAATTGTTTAGTTAAATGTTTAAATGCGTGATTTCAAAACTAATTACTATTATTTTGAAATTATCGTGTAGTACCTTGCTGTAATTATATGATAATTACTGATTGATGCATGTGATGTGTCATGTGTGTGGATAGATGGTCATGGACTTAGATATCATGTGATGGTATGGTTTGTGGTGATGGATCATGATGTGATTATTGGGGCTTGCGTGCCTCCTTCTCTCTCTCTCTTATTAATCCGGGTTGTACATTCTATCTCCCACCTGTGTTGTACTCCCCTTGACTAGTTCAAGGTTTCTTATTATTATCTGATGTATATTTGTGGGCCTGCGTGTCCAATTTAAATTTACTTGTAATAATGAGAAGCGGATGGAGACTAAGAAGGAGACCGACTTTGGTGGGCTCGGGAGATTCTTCACATCAGTGGGAGCATTGGATGCTCCAAGACTTTTTATTTGCCATGCTTATGTGTACATTACCAACTGTCTCTGGTAAAGTTGCTAGGATAAAGTCCATGATCATCCATCGGTGTTGATGCATATATTTGATGTATGTGGTTGTGCTACTAATTATATATATATACATATATTTAGAGTATGTACGATACTCCAAATTATTATATATATATGTAGCACCTATATTGATGAGACCAAAATATCCAAATCCCCTTAAGTTCAATATTAGGTCGATAAGCGTGAGGCATTAAGAATGACCCACGTAGCCTTCCGTTGTTATAGTCTGAGTGAGCTATCCTTAGACTGTGAGAGTTTGTTGTGCTACCACAAGATTCTCACAACAAGGGGGCAGAGACTCAGACTAAGGCTAGGCCAAATCTGGGGATGGGGGTTGGCATGGCTTTGTTGTGCTACCACAAGAGTTATGTCATAAACCCACTCTCATAACGTAACAAATGGGCTGGACCTAACCAAAGCTTGTGATTTGTTGTGCTACCACAAGATCACAAACGTTTGGAGGCTAAACATACTAGGAGTTGCAAGGAGTTGTAATTGGCAAGAGTTGCCTACCCGTTAAGTATGGGGTAGTTTGTTGTGCTACCACAAGACTATTTTCATAATGTTAATGGGATTCTAGTACCCACTAGGGCACAGTCGTTGTGTCCCGTTTTTGCATACAAGGGGGGATGCAAATTTTTCGAAAATTAGTGGGAGTATTAAATTAGGATTAAAGTCAATTTCTTAATTTAATATCATGAATGTTTGTAATATTGTTCTAAATTTGTTTAATTTCCTCTTGTAGACCGCAATGACGAACCACCCGTTGAGAGGCATACTGGATGCCAACAGGCCGACTGGTCCAAATTATGTCGATTGGCTCAGGAATTTGAGAATTATTCTCACGGATGAGAAAATAGCCTATGTCCTTGAGCAGCATGTTCCTGCTCTTCCAGCTGATGATGCCGATGAGGCTGAGGTGATTCTTTATGAGAAGCATAAGGAAGATGCCACTCTGGCCCAATGTTATATGCTGGCCTCCATGACTAATGAGTTGTAAAGGCAGCATGAAAAGATGGATGATAGATCTATCTTGTTCCACCTAGAAGAGCTCTTTGGAGCTCAGAGTAGAACAGAGAGATATGAGATATCTAAGAATTTGTTCGGGGCCAAAATGTCTGAGGGAACATCTGTGCAGACACATGTTCTCAAAATGATAGAGTGGATTGAGAGACTGAAAGAATTAGGTTTTGAAATGAATAAGGATTTGTGCATTGACCTAATATTGCAGTCTCTCCCATGTTCACTCTCCCAATTCATAGTGAATTTCAACATGAATAAGATAGAGTGCTCTCTGGCAGAGCTTCTTAATATGTTGAAGACAGCTGAGGGGACAATGAACAATGGAAAATCTTTTGTGCTACTTGTTGGTAAGACTAACAAGAAAAGAAAGAATCAATCTATTTTTAAGAAAAACAAGAAGAAAAAGCAAGATAAGCAGGGAAAGGCTGCCAAGAAAGATGAGGCTAAGAAGGACAAAGGCCAATGCTTCCATTGCCATAAGGATGGCCATTGGAAGAGGAACTGCAAATTGTATCTTGCAGAAAAGGCAAAATAGAATCTTGGAGAAGCTTCAGGTATGTTCTTGATTGTTGACCTAAACTTGTCTTATAGATCCACATCGTGGGTGTTAGATACTGGATGTGCATCTCATATCTGCAATGACTTGCAGGTGCTGACAAGCAGTAGGCAATTGAACAAAGGCGAGGTTGACTTGCGACTGGGAAATGGAACAAAAGTTGCTACGCTCGCGGTCGGGAAGGTGAACCTCCAGATGCCTACAGGAGTTACACTAGAGCTTATAGACTGTTATTATGTTCCTTCTATAATAAAGAACATTATTTCCATTTCTTGCTTAAATAAATATGGATTTGTTGTAAGTTTTGGAAACAATGGTTGTTCTTTATTATTAAATGATAAATTGTTTGCCAATGGGAGCTTGATGAATGGTTTGTATGTTTTAGATATGGCGTCTCCTGTGATGTGTGTGGACAGACCTCTTAAGAGAAAAGGAGGTAATGTGAATCAGGCTTATCTTTGGCATTGTAAACTTGGTCATATCAATGAAGAAAGATTGAAAAAGTTATGTAAGAATGGATACATTGATCCATTTGATTATGAATCATTCACGACTTGTGAATCTTGCCTCATGGGTAAGATGACCAAGTCTCCATTTTCTGGGCATGGAGAAAGAGCAAATGAGTTGTTAGAACTCATACACTATGATGTGTGGACCTATGTCCCTACATGCCAAAGGAGGCTATTCATACTTCATTACATTTACTGATGATTTCTCAAGATTTAGATACGTGTACTTAATGAAGTACAAATCTGAAGCTTTTGAGAAATTTGTCGAGTTTAAGAATGAAGTAGAGAAACAAACCGGGAAAAGTATTAAAACTCTTTGATCAGATCGAGGAGGTGAATACTTGAGTACAGAGTTCACACAGTATTTAAGGGATACTGGAATATTATCTCAATGGACTCCTCCTTATACACCTCAACCGAATGGTGTAGCAGAAAGGAGGAATCGTACCCTATTAGATATGGTACGATCCATGATGTGTTTTGCTGGTTTACCCTTGTCCCTCTGGGGTTATGCCTTGGAGACTACTGCGCACTTGTTGAACAAAGTCCCATCGAAGTCAGTCGACTCCACTCCATATGAGATATGAAAAGGAAAGAAGCCAAATCTTAAGTATTTTAAAGTTTGGGGTTGCCCTGCCCATGTAAAGAAACATGACTCTTATAAACTGGGTTCAAAGACTGAGAAGTGTATGTTTGTGGGATATCTTAAGGAAACTTATGAATATTATTTCAACCAGCCTAGCGATCAAAGAGTGTTTGTAGCTAAACATGATGTATTCCTTGAGGAGGAGTATATCCTTGAAGGGAACATTGAAAGCTCGGTAGAACTAGAAGAAGTTACAGAACCATAGCCTGTTAGTGTACCTTCTCAAGATCTAGTGCAAACTAACTCACAAATTGTGCGTAGGTCTGGCCGGGTACCTGTTCAACCAGAGCGATATGTGGGACATTTTTGGTAAGGTATCACATAATGAGGATGATGATCCTAAGACCTACGAAGAGGCAATGAGTGTCATTGACTCTGGGAAATGGCAAGAGGCCATGATATCTGAAATGGATTCCTTGTATTCCAACCAAGTTTGGAACTTGGTAGATCCACTTGAAGGTATTGTACCTATTGGATGCAAGTGGATCTTTAAAAGAAAGATTGGAGTGGATGGAAAGGTTGATACCTATAAGGCAAGGCTTGTAGCGAAGGGATATCGTCAAAGGCAAGGTGTTGACTATGACGAAACCTTCTCTCCTGTAGCCATGCTGAAATCCATTAGAATTTTACTTGCCATTGCTGCGCACTATGATTATGAAATCTGGCAGATGGATGTGAAGATGGCGTTCCTCAATGGAAACCTTGAGGAAGAAGTGTACATGACACAGCCTGAGGGATTCATATCCAAAGAGTATCCAGATAGAGTGTGCAGGCTTCAGAGGTCCATATATGGACTAAAGCAAGCATCCCGCAGTTAGAACATAAGGTTTAATGAGGCAATCAAATCTTATGACTTCGTTAAGAACGAAGATGAGCCATGTGTATACAAGAAAACAAATGGCAGTACAATCACCTTTTTGGTACTGTATGTAGATGACATACTACTCATTGGGAATGATGTAGGTATGTTATCGTCAGTCAAAGCCTGGCTGTCAAAGCATTTCTCCATGAAGGATTTGGGAGAAGCATCCTATGTGTTGGGGATTAGGATCTATAGAGATAGATCAAAGAGGATGCTACGCTTGTCCCAATCGATGTACATGGACACCATTGTCAAAAGGTTTGGCATGGAAGACTCCAAAAGAGGTCTAATGCCGATTAGACATGGAGTTTACCTCTCTAAGGAGATGTCCCCTAAAACTCCAGAAGAGAGGGAGTACATGAGTAGGGTTCCCTATGCCTCTGACATAGGGTCTATCATGTACGCGATGTTATGTACTAGGCCTGATATAGCTTATGCTCTAAGTGTTACGAGCAGGTATCAGGCAGATCCATGTGAACAACACTGGATAGCCGTAAAATGTATCCTTAAGTACTTAAGAAGGACTAAGGATCTATTTCTGGTTTATAGAGGAGAGGACTTGAAACTGAGAGGGTACACTGACTCGAGTTTCCAGTCTGACAAAGATGACAGCAAGTCAACCTATGGGTTCATTTTTACACTCAATGGTTGGGCAGTGAGTTGGAAGAGTTCTAAGCAAGAAACCACTATCGATTCAACAACCGAGGCCGAGTATATAGCTGCTGCCGAGGCATCAAAAGAGGCGGTCTAGATGAAGAAGTTCATCAATTGATTGGGAGTTATCCCAAGCATCTCTGATCATGTCCCCATGTTTTGTGACAACAATGGGTCCATTACGGAAGCAAAGGAGCCGAGGTCTCATCAGAAGTCCAAGCACATTCTGTGGCATTATCACTTGATCAGAGAGATTATAGCTAGAGGAGATGTGATAGTAGATAGAGTATCTTCTGTCGATAATATTGTAGATCCACTGACTAAGCCTTTATCTCAAAATGTGTTTGAGGGTCACCTTGGGCTGATGGGGATCAAGCATGTGGGTGATTGGCTTTAGTGCAAGTGGGAGATTGTTAGAGATGTATGCCCTTCAAGCCAATCACAAGTGTTGTGATGGCAACATTTCTTGTATAATTTCATTCAGTTATAATAATAATGGCATTTCTTCATTACGTTCTTAGCATGTTATAGTGTATATGTTGTAATGTGATTGAGTCCCTGAATACGAGCTATGATGACTGGTTCATAATAAGACTGTGATAATGAGATCAGTCATCTAGAGGTTTATATTCTAAATGTTCCTGGTTGTGGGATCTTCAAGAAGGGACATTGAAGATTCGGATAGATCGGTGCACGTGGTACTCACTCATGTGATGAGGGTGGTCGATCTCATAACCACCGGTGTGGTGACATCAACATACACGTACAGGTGCTCGTTAGTAGAATGAGTTCACTGAACTGACCCGATCTAGAATTCCTGAATGGTAATCATGCCGACTGTCAATCAGGAGATTCTAGTGTCACTGTAGCACAGTTGGATCTTAGACCTGAGTCACAAAAGAGGTTTTGCATGGACTCCATTGAGCGTTTGATTACCAACTTATGAACTTCAGCTTTGTGGTTCTCAATAGTTGGTTGTTCGGACTCAGTGGGATTCATGTGAAGACACTTTAGTTGACAACAAGGGATCATTCACTCTCTGCATGGATTAAGAGAGAGAATGTTCTATGGACATGTACTTAGAAATCCCTGACCAGGGTATGGGAGTTCACTGAGAAAAGGAGTTTTCCAGTGAACTGTACTTAAGAGTACAAGGGTCCATAAGATCAGGATGCTTTAGGGTTTGACAATTTGACCGTACCCTAATTTTGATTGGAGCATTGTATGAATGATGATCTATAACTGTGTGGAATCTGATGACGGAAAGGTTCAATATGGGTTGCATCCTTCCCAAAGTCATTTAGGATCACAAGGTGTTGCTTGGTGCCGTTCGTGGTCGGAAAGCCCGTTAAATCCATTAAGAGTTAATGGATTATGATTAATTAAGTTAAGAAGAGTTCTTAGCTTAATGGGCCTGAAAACCAAACAGACTATTGGGCCTAGAGGGTCACACACAATAGAGTAGTGGATAAGACAGATAAGGATTGTAATTATAGATAGTTTCTGGGTTTTTGTGAAAAATGCCAAAGTCTATAAATACATGCTAAGGAGAGAAACCCTGGCCCAAGCATTAGGGTTTCTCCCCTGGCCAACCCTCTCTCTCTCTCTTTCCTGACCTGGGTGCACCTCTCTTTCTCTCCTCCTCTTGCGGTGGTGGATGGTGATGCTGAGGAGTGGCCGATGTGTAGAGATCGAGAAGGAGAATCCGTCTATTCCTACTGCTCGTGTGGATACATCTAGAGGCTGGACACTTGGACGGCTAGCAGCCCAACGAGCCTCTACTTGATCGTCTTTGGGCATCTGGGAATTAATTAATCCCGCAAAGGTATAGAACTGTTCTTCCTAAGCGGGTTTTTCCTTCGATTTGCTCTTGATTTTGATCGCCAGCAACGATCCACGTCCTAAGGTTTCATTGTTTCTGTTGCATCTCTGATCGAAACCTTACAAGGGTGCCGTGGGATCCCAAGAGTTGGTGTTCTCGGCTTATGTCACTGTGAGTCGGTGTCGGTACGAGTAGCGGTCCTTGTACTCTGTCCGGTTTAGACGCTATTTTCTGATGACTAGAGAGTCTACTCATTCAGTGACCCTCCACTAGTCATAGCCTTCTGACACGCGAGTGGTCCCACCAGGGAGTGATGGCGAGACTACCCGAGACAGATAGTTTTGGACTGGTTTCTGTCGGGCCCCACGTCTACTAGCCAGAGTCCGGCTGAAGGGAAAACCAGTCAGAGGGCCAGACCAGGGATGCACGGTCTGTGTGTGCACACGTAGTTGGGGGCGGTTGGACCCGCGCTGACGAGCGGGACCCTAGCTAGTCACTTGTTCTATGGTTACTAGTACGGTGTGCCCGTTCCACCAGGGGTCGAGGGGGACACCCGAGGCGCGGTTTAAGTCATCTGTGGACGCATCCGGCCTTGCTTCTAGTGGGTTGGTACTCCTGTCTTTGTGTGGTAGTGACTCTTTGGCTTTTGACGAGTTGTCTCGATTTTCATGCCGTATGTTTGGTACTAGCCGTTGTAGTAGCTTATAGTTACTTTCCGCGTAGTTTCTCGGTTTACGAGATGGGGAACGGATGATCCCTGCTAAGCCTTTTATTTTAAGGCTCATTCCCTGCGTGTTTTCCGTGTTTCAGGTGAGACGCGGCTTCAGGGGAGCGCTTCAGAGGCTCCACGTGATTCAGGTGCCCAGGGTCAGTTACCAGTTGCCAGGCCGGGGTATGCCCCGTGTAGTTGTACTTTTCTCTTTGGACTGTACTAGTTGTGGACTACTGTTATATTTTAGACTGTTGTTATTATTGTGGACCATATAATTTAATTAATGTTATTAATTGCTTCCTGCTTAATTCATTTAATCTGCGTAGCTCTGTAATTATTTTAGATTCTTGTGTATCTCCACATCATCCTTTTAACCCTTCCGAGTCTTCGGGCTCGTGGGTGGCGGTTCGAGATTCGGGTTATCGGGCCTTCCCGGTGTTCGGATCTCGGGTCGTTACAGCTGGTATCAGAGCACGGTTGTGGATATATATGAGAATCGTAAATAATTCCAGTGGTCCACTAGTCCACAATGATGATGTACAGTTTGCACTGGCTTAGGGCATCGTGTGTTTTATTGATTCCGTTGTTTTCCGTGTCTTCTATCTTTTTGCAATAGGCGAGTATGGCGCCGAGGCGGAGGACTTCCTCTCAGCAGGGACAGTCGACAGAGAAGCATGAGGTTTATTCAGGATTTTTCCAGTGTTGCAGCCTCGATGACCAGGCTTACGCGGAAAGATATGCCATTTGTCTGGACTGGTGAGTGTGAGCAGAGCTTTATGGAGCTTAGGAGGTTGCTCACCTGTGGACGTATAAAATTATACGTCCATATGTCCCACCAAGCCCCGCATTAATGTTAAAGTCAAAAGGAGAAGACTCGGGGAGACTGGCCATCTAGGGCTCCGGGAGAATACTACCGTCCGGCAAACCCCAATTTTGCACGGGCGCATTAAACGACAGAGAAAGCACAAGATCTCCTCCTAAATTTATACACTGCTATGGACTCACCCTCGGGTCCCTAACGGTGAAGAAATATCCCAAAGAATGCACAACTTCAAGTTCCTGGAGCAAAGGCAGAGGCCCCTTTCAGAATGGCACACTCCGTGCCCCTGCAGCGGCACACTGCCTGAGGAGCCCCATCGGCACACCCAAATGGCCGTTCAGCGGCACACTGCCCGAAGAGCCCCAGCGGCACAGCGGTGAGGTTCCTCCAGCGGCACACTCCACCGCTGCCCCAGCAGCGCACCCCAGTGCCCTTCAACGGCACACCCCTCAGGTGCCTCCAGCGGCACACCATCAGCTGCTTCCAGCGGCACACCATCAGTGCCCTCTCAATGGTGCAGTCCCAGTGCCCTTCCAACGGCACAGCTTTCATGCCCCTTCAGCGGCACAACGCTTGGCCCTTCCAACGGCCCAGCTTTCATGCCCCTTCAGCGGCACAACGCTTGGCCCTTCCAGCGGCACATCGGTGAACTCCCCCGAACGGCACAAATCGGCAAGATACATAATAGTCACTAAAGGGGCCCCTTGGCGCGCAGTGTGGCCATTTCAACGCCAGCTAATCCCAAGCTCAGGTGTCGTCCTCTGATTGGATGAAGGAGACTTCCACCTGACAAAGATGGGACTCGGGTCAACCTCAGATGGCAGTGCCATCATGAGGTTCCCCCATCAACAGCACACATATAAAAGGCCCCGAAGAAAAAAAAAAGGGGAGGAGAGGCATGCGAAGGCACCCGTTCGAAGAGAGCAGCACCACAGAGAAGAAGAGAAAGGAAGAAGAAGGTAGAAGATAGTGGGGAGATTGAGAGAGAGTGATCCACCTGTATAGGGAAGAGAAGGAACGGGGTGAAGGGAAGCATTCTCCCTCGTTCCAACTCTCCACATTACTATTTTGTGTTGTTCCCTTCTTTTTGCTTCTCGACTGTCTCTTCCCTCTCCATGCTCTTCTATTCTGCAACGTGATGTAGCTGGCCCCGAATCTTGGCCTTTGTCTTTTTGCAGTTCTGATCATGAATAAAAGTGTCCTTGGGCTCTGTCTTTTGTTGTCTCCATTGTCTTCCCCTCACCGCTAAGCTGTGATTTGGTATTTTTCTCTCTGGCCTTATGGTTGTGTTCTGATTACCTTTCATGTCATCGGTTGGCTTGGCTCCACGTGTGGTATTCTTGGCTTGGTAGTGCAGGGTTGCCTCCCTTCCTGTTTGACAGTCTTAATGGTGTGAGTGTTACCCCACTCCCTCCATATATGGGTTAATTAGCACCCTCCATCCCTGCCTGGCCGTTGGAACTCATCTAATGGTCAGGAGGCTCCTTTGCCCCTCCTTCAGAGACCACAGCATACATACAGTCAAGCTCCCAGTCATCCTACCACTCAGGCCCCGCCAGCGGCACACCCCTCCCATTTGTCCGTCTGGCGGCACGGCCTTCCCTGTATTTGCCCAGCGGTGCACCTTCCTTGGCCGCCCAGCGGCACACTCTCCTTGGCTGCTTCAGCGGTACACTCCCCCTACGGGCCTGTTCAGCGGCACACCTCCACTATTGGTCTGCTTAGCGGCACACTCTTAGGCTGCCTCAGCGGCACACCTTCATTGTCACTCCTCCGGTGCATTCATGGCTTGTATCAGCCTACTGGTTTCCCGATGTTTTCTCTGAGTTTTCCGAAGTTTCCCCAAAGGTGGCTGCTTAGGCACACACCTCAGTTGCTGGTTCATGTCACTCCTTGTGGGCATGTTCCTTGTTATTCCCTTACCATCCGGGTCAGGGGGAGATGCTGCCGAATTTTTGTCAGAAATAACAACAAATTAAAAGACGAAAGGGAAGCAACAAACGAATGAAACCAACAACAGTAAAACATCTTAATCAGCCAAGAAAACTATTTGAAGCTTCGAGAACTGGCTGAGTAAGACTCCAAGGACTGCAATGCTGAACATGACTCGGGACTCAACCTCATGACAGGGAATTGAAAGTTTAACCATCTGAGACTCTCTATCAGACATGATCTGGACAAGGGACCCTCTCTTGAACCCTGGCCCACTCCTTGAGCAGTACACTTTGCTTGGTTTCATCCCCCACCTGCCTCCAGTGGTACGCCTCAGTTCTCCCCCATTTTTTGCCTTCAGCGGCACACTCCTAGATCCCCCAGCGGTACGCTTTCCTTTGCCTTCTGAGCAGTACACCTCCCCAGCGGCACACTGCCCACACCTTTCAACCCTCTAGTGCACACCTTTCAACCTCTAGCGGTACACCCTCCTTCTCCCTAGCGGTACACTTCTTAAACCCCCAACGGTACACTTGCTAATCCCCTAGCGGTACACTCCCTAACCCTCCAGCGGTACACATGCTAATTCCCCAGCGGCACGCTCTCAGCTCTCCAGCGACACATTTCCTAATCCTCCAGCGGTACACTCCATCATTTCTTCAATAAATATACATGTATAATAAAAATATATAATAAAAGGAACAATAAAGAATAATAATCGTGATGAAAACAAAGGGGGGGTAGTTCCAATCAAATAATGAGCGAAGAGAAGATAACAAAAAGGAACAATGCTAATACATGAGCGATACCGATACACGTCACTCAAGGCAACTCACGAACATAATGACATGGCCCTCGTCTCTCCTTCTTGGATTCTGAACCCAGGAATATTAATGATGCCCTCGTAGGCCGAGCTTCACCCTCGGGAGTCACCTCTCTCGTTATGGTCATCGCTCGGCCCTACCTCTGGCCAATATCTCATCAGGGTCCCCTCTCTCGCCAGGATCTGATTCCCCCCCCCCTTTTTGCATTAAAATTGCCACCTCCTGGCAGACATTTGCACGAATTCATCCCCCGTCACCATCTTGTTTTCTGTACGGACTTCTGTTCAAAGATGAAATGGTCCATCGGTGACCGACATAATCTGAGTGTTCATGCCCTCACCACGGGCTCACTGCATAGCACGGCTACCTTTTTCTTCCTGTATCAATTAGTATTTCTTTCGACCGTGGAGCCCTTATTTCCGGCAATTAATCAAGGGTATTCCCCTCTCTGAGAGGATGTAAATGACGTTGTGACCTTTATGGTACAACGGGTCTCAGTCCCGACACGAATCACACAATCGTCTGATTAGTCAGATCGAGCGCACCATGGGCTTCCACGAAGTCCGAATAAATCGTCACTTTGTGACTGGCACGTCCACGCACTTAATAAACGAATAAACCCATCGAATAAACTGACTCAAAGAACAAACGAATGAGCGTGTCGAAAAGTGCGTCCACATCACTGGGTCGCCAGAGACTGCTGGGGGCAGTGGCCTCCGCATTTGAAGAAGAAGAAATCCGACCCGCGCCTAGTGCCGAGTCGAGGAACTGCTCCGAGGAGCGCTATCAATCCCCGCTGAGGGGAGAGGTGAGGCCGCGGGGGTCGGTCTTTGACAGATTGGTCTTCCCAGGTAGGCCGTCGGGAAGAACGGCAAGAAGAGGCAGAGACCTAAGGGTTTATACTTGCAACATGGCAGGGGTATTTGGCCGGTACGAGGCCTTACCGACCAAGCCTGAGGAAATGGCCAGACTTGCAGCAAGGCCAGGACCTCTCACTAGAAGAGGGAAAGCAGTAACTGAGAAGACGCGAGCCCACACTGAAGGAACTGACTATGGGGAGTCGTCAATGGCCCTGGCTGTCAATGTCATTACTGAAGGCACCACGGGAGGACCATCCACGTCGTCCGAGGAGACGCCAGCTGAAGAAAGAGGGGGCACCCCTAGCCTCTCCATGAGTGACCCAGCTGTATTACTTATGATGCAGCAATATCAAAGGGAGATCGAGTTGTTAAAGAAGCAGCTGACCGATAGAGTTACCCAGCCCTCGACATCTGGGCAAACCGAAACATTACCAGAGACCCCTGGGGGCAACGGTCAGGCCTCAGAAGCTTCTCCACAGGTGACGGTGTCTCCACCGATCCCCAGCTACACCGGGGGCATACCCCTGCACCAGTCGCAGCATACAACTCCGGCTTCGCCCCAGAACCCGCTGTTCCAGGGATCCACCATTGCACCTCAGGCGACAGTGTTAACAACACCACTGGCGCAACCGGCTCATTTCTACCTGAACCCGGTGGACCTGGTGACAGTGAACAGACTGATGCTAGAACAGATGATAGACATGAAGCTGGTAGAAAGGGGCGATAGTGATCACACGCCCTTTGATGTGTATCGGGTATCCTATCCGGCACACTATGCTGCCAGGAGACTGCCGACCGGCATCACCAAGCTGCCGAAATTTGAGAAGTTTAATGGGCAAGGGTCTCCCAGGGAGCACATTGCCTACTATGTGAATGTTATGGGGGACCTGGCTGCAGATGAGGCCTACCTCCTCAAATTCTTCAGCTCGACACTTACCGGACTTGCTTTTGAGTGGTATTCGAGCTTGCCCGCCAGGTCCATTACAGACTGGCCCGACATGCAGAAGAAATTCAAAGAAAGGTTCTATATAGCTGAGCGGGAAGTAACCGTGGCAGAACTCTATGCCACGAGATAAAGAAATGATGAGTCGACTCTCGACTACATAAAGAGGTGGAGAAATCTCAGCATGAGATGTAGATGTCCCCCGCAACAGGAGGATGCAGTGCAAATTTGTAAACAGAACCTGAAAAAGGAAATCCTTGAAAGGATGATCGGCGCTGAGGGGCGATCATTTGACCGTCTAAACAACATAGTAGAGGAGATCGAGGCATTCCTTGCTCGATACTCCTCTGCTCCAGCTACCTCAAACCAGAGGGCCAGGCAGGCCGAAAAGAGACCGACACCGCCAGAAGTCCACACATTGGACTTCAAAGCTTTTGAAAAACAAACAGAGAAAGCCAAGGAGACGGCCAATCCTCCTCCATCCAGGTCTACTGAGCGGCGGGAAGGTCCTTCCCTGCGGGAGAAGATGAGGAATAAGTTGTATTCTTTTGCTCGAGATAAGTCCCAGATCTTGTTTGAATGCGCCACTAGATACAACAAATCACACTGCCAGAACCGAAGAGGCCTGGTGACATAAAAAAGAATGATGATCCTCGTTTCTGCCTGTACCACCAGATGCTGGGACACACTATCGAGGAGTGTTACATCTTCAAGGATGTCATTGAGTCCTTAATCAAGAAGGGAGAACTGGACATGGGGGAGCACAAGATAGATCCTCCGCAGCCGCACGAGATGCCGGGCCTCGGTACTAGTGTCAACATGGTGTCTCTATACCAGCAGCTACCTAAAGAATGGGCGGAGGCCAGCACAAAGGCCACTTATGAAGTCTTTGTCATGGCGCCGGCTCAAGATCAAGGCGGTACTTGGTGGTACCGTTGCGGAGCTGAGGGGTCTGCATGTGGCGTTTGGTTTTGTGGAGGAGCAAGGGAAGGTTGAGGAGCAACTTGGTGTTGTGGGGGTGAGTGGAAGAAGGTGTTTTGTTGTGGAGGTAGCGGAGGTCGTGGGTTAGATTGGCGAAAAGGTATGGGATTGCCGACCGCGCCAACTTGCTCATTGATGACGGTGCCCTCAGTCGTGGGCCCGCTATTGTTGACATTTGTATTCTTCTTGACCAACCGTGGTTTCGGTTCGAACATGCCCATGATGGGCGAATCCTTCATCTGAGTTTGAATATATCGAGCTCTCTCATAGAGCTCCTCCATGGTAGTCAATCTGTTCATGGCTAATATATGCCGGAACTGAGGGGTTGTATTTGAAATAATCATCTTAACCTGCTCTGGTTCTGACAAAGTATCTTACAATTTCTCGGCCATTGATCGCCATCTATCAGCAAATATGATGAAGTCCTCCTCGAGCTTCATTTTCTCTGCAACCAAGTCCATAACAAATAGAGAGGGTCCAACCCGGTCCCTATACTTCTGCAGGAATTTCCTTTGAACCACATCAAAATTGCTGGCATCTGTCGGATCCAAGGAATAGAACCACTCGAGGGTTGGCCCCTCTAGAGATCTTCTAAACAAATAAGCTAGTGAGGCTTTGTCGCCCTGCCAAAAGGAGGTCTCATACATAAAATCCTTCAAGTGAATAAATGGATTGCCAGTTCCATTGTATCGCCGAAAATTCGGCATCTCAGAAGGTGGTAAGTGAAAAACTGGCAATGTAGGCAGAGAGATCTCTGGAGCATTCTTGGCAGCAGTAACCTTGTTGAGTTGTTCTTCCATGCTAGCCAATTTCTGAAAAAGTAAAGCATTAGTGTCTGACTCGACTGGGGCCGAATTTGGAATGAAGGTATTTGGCATGGGCGTCCTTAGAATTTGGGGAGGTTGAAAGAATTGGGGCCTAGCCACGGAATAACTTGCCTGTTGGGCTGGCATGGCCGCACCGGGCATTGGTGGACAAGAGGGGGGTTTGTGCAAGACCGCCTGGTCATTAACAATGTGATGGCCACTCGCGGCCGGAGGGGGATTGGAAGATGAAGAGGGAACAGATTTCCCTTTCAAAGCGGCCTGAACTGCCAGTCGCTGGGAATCGTCCAATTGAGATAATGCATGAATTAAATCATTGACATTGAAAGATGGTGGGTTGCTCCCCGATGTGTTCTGATTGGATGGTAAAGCTTGAGAGGAGGGTTCAACCTCGTGAGTTGTGGTGTCAACCACATGAATTTGAGAATAATGAACCTGAGACGGAGGGTGGTTTCCCTCATGATAGATGGAATCTTGGAGGGGTGCCTCATAAGATTGATCAAAAATATTCTCTTCCACATCATCATAGGCGTACCCGTAACTTGCCATGTTGATAATCTTACCTGAACGGAGTTGCATGTTTAAGCAGAGAAGCTTATTTTGGAGGAATTATAATTGCAGTAATCACTCAATCCCAATCAAGTTATGCAAACAAGTTGTAGTGAACGTAAGCTTTTAGATTCAAGTCTGAGATTAGAGTGAATTAAATTGATGCACAATCCTCTCTCTTTGTAGTGTAGAACTTAGTTGTGAGTTTTGGTTGTGATATCCGGGTTAACTAAGTTCTTTCTCTCTCCTCACCAACGGTGGGCTATCTAAACTCCGGGTACTTCAAGGTACAACCAGCCCGGCGTCCGTGAGGGAATCCACGGGTGCGGGGACTTACGGAGGTCTTGGAAAAGGAATTTCCGGTCCAAAGAGACGGAATGCTGAATGGAGGGTTGTTCCAATTCCAAGAAGGGTGTGTGGAATCCTAGTGTAGAGAGAGGAGGTCTCTCAACCAAATGCCACAAAATGTAGAATAATATAAGCAGAGCAAGCAGGTATAATCAGATAATGGATATGTGAATCAATCCAGCATGAACAAACAGATCAAGCAACTTTCTCTTAACACATAGGTAGAAAGCGACTTGGCAGAAGTCGCTAAAATAAGGAAACACGACAGCGTGGCTGTCGCTAATCTGTGGAGTCCTGTCGGACAGTGCTCAAGAAACGCCTCGGTGTGAGGCGCGGATTGTGTAAAAGACGCCTGGGAGAAAGGCGCCGGATAGACAAAGGACGCCCACAGCGAGGGGCGTCAATTCTCAGAGAGTGAGAAAGCAGGAGACACTATATAAAAAGATGCCTTTTCAGAAGGCGTTAAATGCAAAAAAGACGCCTTGAGTAAAGGCGTTAATTCATGAAACACGCCTTGATGTGAGGCGTTAATTAAAAAACACAGAGAACACAAACTGGCTAATCCGAGGGGTATGGGTGTGCAGTGTGCACAATGGAGGGTGCCCGCGGGGCACAGTGGAGGGGTACCGTGGGTACCTAAGGAAAAGGGCACACGTGGGTGCCAATGGGGAAAGGGCACACATGGGTGCCAACAGGAGAGGGTAATCAAAAGAAAAACAGTGGAGGTCCCACCGTGATCACCAATTTGTGAATCGTGTTTTTCACATCAAAAAAAATAAATAAATAAGGGGAAGATAAATAGTGAAATAAAGGGAATAAAGGGGAGCAAGAGATTGCTATCGGAGTGTGATCGCCAAAGGGGTTACCTCAAAAGAAGGGAGATTGATCGTGAATACCTGGTGAAAATAAGGATGCGGGATGAGTGTGGATTCCTTCCTCCTCCTTCTACCGGTCGGCCGATGAAGGGGGTTTTCCTCTTAATTACCCTTAAACAAAGAACAAACAATCAAAAGAGGAGGGATTAGCCAAACGTGTGTAGTATCAATCCAAAAGAGTAATAAGATGATGAAAGTGGAGCATAAAGGGTGCACCTTTTGGTTATTTTAAAACCCCTAAGAAAATTAGGGAAGGAAAGAGATATGATGCAGAGCTAATGCAAACTAACTATGATGAACAATGATGAAGTAGCAAATTGATGCAAAGAACTCCCTGCTGTTCCTGACAACAGTAAAGGGAAAACCAATTGATGCGGCTGATGCACTAGAAATAAGAAGACCACTGCAGGAGCACGGATTCGCAAAGAAAAGGAGAGTAGAAAAGCTTCAGTGCACGGAGAAAACTGCTATTGCTAATCTCTGCTCTCTGCTGTTTTTAGCCAACCTTCCTATCAAGCTTCTACTATGCTCCTCTCGCGCGAACTCGACCCAGGAGGCTATTTATAGGGTAGAAAACACAAATCTAATGGGATAAGAACTAGCAAGACCCTTCTACGGCAAGGTCTCTAGTTCCCTAATCGAGCAAGATGCCCAAACAGAGCAAGGGAATCTCCAGGAAAGGGCAGTTCAAGCAGGACACAGAAGGAAAAGAGACGACTCTCATCAAGGCGTTAAATGAAATTGACGACCTGTCTTGAGGCGTTAATTGAAATCACGACTGGGACAAAGGCGTCAATTCTTGGATTTAATTTTAGTAAGAAAACCTTCCTTATTTGAAAATTATAAAGAGACGCCTATAGGAGAGACGTTAATTCAAAACACGACCCAGGGAGGGACGTTAATTTTTTATTTCAATTACGGTAGGATACGTCAAATATCAGAAACTGACGCCTCTTGCTCCAGTCGTCCTTTCTTTGAACAACGCCCTAGCGCAGGTCGCTATTTAAAACACGCCTCTCTTCGAGTCGTTAATTACAAAAATGCAAGAAAAATCATAAAAACCCACACAAAAATAGAAAAACTTTATATTATAGAAATATTGAAGTCCACTTTGGGGCGTTAACATAGTGACATGAGATTTGATCAACATAGTATCAATTTTAGCGTGTCTACAGCTGCCTCGCCTTGGCGTCTGCTTTGCAAGGGAGTGAGACGTAATGAAAGTGAAAGTGTAATGAAGTGGAACGAGCTGATAAGTAGATGCCAAGGTGTGATGTGACACGCCTGTGACATTAGGCTTTTGAAATCTTTCCAAGATTCTAAGTGAAATAACTTCGGGTGATTCCAAAGAAACATCGATTTGCTGGGTAAAGGAGACTAAACTAAACAAGTAAAATGTGCGCGTGGGCACGACAGGGAGGCACCATTGGAGAGCGTTTACCAGCCAACGTGGATGTGCTACAACCAAGGTGAATTTGCAAAAATAAAGTGAATTGAGATGAAGTCCCAGCAAAGAGGCATTTTCAAGGAACTAGCCTGAGCGGCTTCAGAGAGAATAAAGTACTCAATGTGGAGTGGAATATCTCATGTCAACTCAATCAAGAGCGAGTGACCTTTATTATTGCCATAATATGAAGATTTTCAGCATGGAGCTCAAAGTCCTATATGATGCATGCTGGGCTAAAAGAAAAATTAAAACAAACTAAAGATAGAAAATAATCAAGGATAATATTGTTAAGCCATCTAGATTTGGTCAAGAATCCAGATCTCTGAGCTGACACTAAGCCGAAGCCCGTTTGTCCGCGCATCAACCCAGAAAATGGAACCATCATCCCGGACCTTTAATGACTCAACGACCTATCCGTGTGATCAAGATTCTCCTGGAATTATCACTATTTTTAATGAAGGGGAACTCAAATTCCAGGTTCGTCAGAACCACAAGGTCCTTGATATGCTATAATAGCGTAAAATACCATATAGTAACAATGCTTACAAGAAGGAAATACAAGAGTGGGATGATGTTATTCCCACGAGTCACCCCTGCGTCTTGAAACCTGCACTCTTTTGCACTTGAAAAGTTCATTAGTTCTCTCAATTAAAAGCATGATATGATCATAAGTGCATAATCATAAGTGATCCCAATCAAAATATTGCACTTAAGTTCATTACAACATAGGGAGGAACCAAATATGTAAACCCATAAAATAACGACTGGAGTTCATGGCGTCGAAAGAATAAAAGACGACCAACATGAGGGCGTTTAAAATATAAAAGACGTCTACCATCGAGGCGTTAATTCTTTTGGGATCTCAAGAAAGTGACGACCCGAACGTAGGCGTTAAATAAAAAATGACTTTAGACAAGTCGTTATTTCAACAAATGATGCCCCGGACACCGGCGTTAATTAACTGCGAATTCCGAACACCACGCTTCCGACTAGGAAACAGAAAGCAAAACCCAATACTACTTGTAATCGTCTCTGCAGCTTCGAACGGGCATAAAATCCTTCGAATTTCTATAAGAAGAAGGAATTTCCCTCAGCAAATCAACCAAATCCTTTGTTCTGTTATTTCTGCTCTGATTTCACAGGTGTTGCTACACCTACTTCGGCTTCTTTCTGCAGACAGTCACTGAAATAACCTCAGAAGATGGAGAGAGCTATCAAGCGGCCAAAGATTTCTATTCCTAGGCTCTCAGAAATCAACGGACACCTTAGTAGCAGAATTGCATCGAACCAGGTATGTGAGTCTGAATTGTTCTGCTGTTCTTTCCCCTTTATCTTCACCACTCCCAACCTTCTTACCCTCCGTACTCTTCTCTTCTTTTCTTTTCTTAAAGGATTATCCAAATATTCCAGGAGCCAGGAGATATACTAAGAACAAGTGGCTCCCCCTTTTAATCTCCAAATTCAGCTCTGACATGAGAGTTTTTATATCTAGATGGCACCTCCTAGGCCTAGTTACCCATGCCAAACATTATGACCAAATCCACTTAGATTGGGCAGCTATAGGAGCTCTTGTGGAGATATGGCACCCCTCTACTCACACCTTCCTATTCTCCACTTTTGAAGCTACCATCCTATTGGAAGAGTTAGAGATGATCTTAGGCTTGAAGACGATGAAGCAAGGAGATGAGGAGAAGATGGCCATCATGCCAAGGCAAATCTCCTCACATGAATTGTTAACAAGCTTGATTCCTAGCCCAAACCTAGTGAACCAAATCAAAGCCACCAAAGGAATCAACCTCCTAAAACTTGCCTCATGGGTCTATAAATGATTCGACCAAGCTAAAGAAGATGAAGAAGTGGAGCGAGTAGCAAAGGCTTTCGTGGTGTGCTTGGCGGGAGCAATCTTATTCCCCTCCACGGAAGACTTCTTGGATGAATCCCAATTAAGCGCAATAATTAGCCTATGGGAAGGAGAGAGAGTGGGACCGGCGATATTAGCCTTCCTATATAGTGGGCTCACTTCAGCGGCAATGGGGAGACCAATCTATGGATGCATGCTTGCACTCTCAAGTTGGGTAGATCTCCACTTCAAGTTCGATCCATGTGAGGAGGCCCGACAACCATCACGAATATTCTCTAAAAGCCCACTTTCCTATATGACCGGCTCATTGGGGATAAGCAACAGGGTGATGAACCGGATCCCTCAAGTCAAAAAGAGAGCGGAATGGAGGGAGCATCTCAAGATAATGCCAAAGAACCTCTTCACGTGCGCCCTGGGACTACTCAAAATGCAGGAACTCCGCGCACGATTCTCTCCTGGCACGGATCTTCGGCTCGTAGGTGCCACAGAAGTTGTGCTATACAACTCCCACCGGTGCCTTCCTCAACTTGGACTCCCACGGCGGCTATTGGAGGACCCATCTCATCTTCCTCCTATCAAACCCAGAGACATCGGCGGCAATGAAGATGGAGAAGAATGCACCACCATCCAAGCTCTGTGGAAAATCTGCAAGACTCATCAACCTGTGGAGAACTTGGGAGAAGACAGAGATCAGTGGAAATCATATGTAATAGCTTTAAGAAACATGAGGTCCAAGAATGGCTCATTAAATGCAATGTAATCTCCTTCATTAAATAAATCAATAATAACATTCTGATTGAGCCAATTACAATATTTTCTGATCAATTCTTCCAACAATATGTGATTCTGCTCTGAATAACGACTTAGAGAATGACGTTAATTCCGAAAGTGACGCCTCAGTATTAACCGGCTCTCAAAATTGACGCCTTCAGCAATAGGCGTTAACTGAATCACGACTTAAGACAAGGCGTTAATTCAATTCAAATTCCAAAAAGTATTCGTTAAAGATCCAAGAGTAACGCCTTAGGGTGAGCCATGTCTTATGTAAACCACGTCTTCAGACACGTCGTTAGTCAAAAATAGTAATCATTATTCCCATCATGTCAATCAAGTCCCATTAAATGCACCTGACAACGGTTGTCATTCCCCGTGCGAAACGAAATAACGCCTCAAAGCACGTCGTTAACAATGGAAGAGCCGCCCTCTGATCCAGTCATCTTTTTAACAAGACACAACTTCGACGGGGTCGTTAATTCTTTTTGACCGTTCAACTTGCTTTCCCTCCTTTCTTCTTCTTCCTTCGTTTTGTTTCTTTCTTCTTCTGCAACCCTAACCGAACCCAAAACTCCCCTTCTTCCTTTCTCACCCTCTATCTCTCAAACCCTCACCTCCCTAAGCAATGGCCGGTGGTGGACACAAGAGGCAGCGGGTGTCTGCCCCGGAGGTGGTGGACTTAGGCGAGGAAGATCACGTTGTGGAGGAGGTTCCTCCGGCGGTGGCCGAGGAGACCCCGACGGAGCACGACGAGGAACGCGGTGGAGAAGAACGAGAAGAAGACGATGAAGAAGATGGTGACGATAATGAGGGGGAAGAAGGTGAAAACGAAGATGAGGAAGGTGAAGAAGAAGAAGGAAACGAAAAAGGAGATGAAGGAGGAGATGAAGAAGAGGAACCAACGGCCGTCGTTCCTCGCCCCGGCCAGCTCCGACGGCCACGGCAACCCCGGCCGCCCCGCCGTGGAAGGATGGTCGGACCTAGACAACAAAAGGTAGGCCCCCAAACCTTCATTTCCAATTTTTTTTTTAATTTCATTTTCCATAGCTCTCGGTGGGGAAAAACCAGTGACTCAGAAAAGAGACGCCCCCAGGGGGGGTCGTGAATTAAAGAAAAGATGCCCAGACCTGGGTCGTCAATTCATTTTATTTTTTCTGAAAATAATTAGTCTTATGAAACACGCCCTGCAGCATGTCGTGACTTTGATTTACCATGTTTCAATCACCATGCTATTATTTTCATGCTTCTCAGTTTTTCCAATTAATTCTTTAATATTTATGCCTTGATTTATATCTAGCATGTTGTTTTTATTTTATTTTTCAAAAACCCTGGAAAACAACGCCCCCCATCGGGGCGTCAATTCAACAGATAACGACCATAGGGGTGGTCGTCAATTTAAATAATTCCAGAATATAATTTTAGGCCCAAAACTCATTTAAGAAAACGTCCCATTCAGAGGCGTTACTTAAGCAAATGACGACCCAAGGACGGGCGTCAATTAAAAAACCTTTTATGAAATTAGAAATTCATTTCAAAACCACGTCACCCACCGGGGCGTTTCTTAGATAAACAACGACCCTGGCTGGGTCGTTAATTCAACAGGCACATAGATTCATCAAAACCCATTTAGAAATAACGCCACACTCAGGGGCGTTAATCAAGCAAGCCACGACCCAAGGTTGGTCGTTAATTAAATCAAACAGCAAAAATCTCAACCAAGGCAATTAAACGAATTTACACATGAAAATTAACACTTTTAAACAAAAATTCTTTCTTTTATGCATGCAGGGGTTGATGAGGACACGCATCTCATGGGTCCAGGTCCGGGCAGCATACCATGGCCTCCCCGAGTTTCAAAGAGCTAGGGTAGATGCCATGGGGTTCAGGGCTTTCCTTAGCATAGAGCCAGTCAGACCCGACCTAGCATTGATCTAGGTTTTGAGGGAGAGATGGGACAGGACTAGCCGGGCATTCTTGATGCCGTGGGGTCACATGATCCCCACCCTAGAGGATGTGGCTAGGATCACCGGGTTGAGGGTAGACGGGGAGGCTATGAGTGGGATCACCTATTCTGACTATACTGAGCTTACCCAGAGATTGCTAGGCTTAGAGATGGTCTACGAGACACCTAGCGAGTGCAGGACCGTCTTCCGTACCGACCTCACCACAGCTATGGGATTGGGGGATGCTAGGCAGAGACCCCGGGAGTCTTTAGAGGAGTTTTCGCAGAGGTTGATGGACGGGGCTAGGGCAGCCTATTGCCAGGATCCAGCCGACAGGGAGAGGGCAGACCGAGATTTAAGGAGGTTTCTATTCTTGATGCTCGGGAGGCTACTGCTTGGCACGAAGGGTGACGTCATCAACTGTCGATTCCTAGGGATACTCGAGGACTTGGAGGGAGTCAGCAGATACGCCTGGGGAGCGGCACTGCTGGCGCACATGATGGCCGACCTGTCTACGGGGACAGGACGAGAGACGACTGTCAGTGGCTTCTCACCTTTTCTTCAGGTATGCATTTCTTTGTTTGAATGTTTGAATGTATATGCGTATGAATGTTTTGCTAATATGATGCATGGATGCAGGTTTGGAGCCATCTATACATGCCCATGGGGCGTGTCGACCTACGACCCGGAGGTGAGGGATCTTCCCCTCTGGCGCGACGCTGGCTGCCAGTCGTGTTCGGAGCCCCACTCTCTTACGAGCTGTGGGTGTTACGGAGGGAGTTCCGCGACTTCCCTCCTTCACTGGTATGCATAATGCAACTTTTTTCTTATTGTGTTTATGTTATAGAATATGATATGATGGATGAATGTATGTTTGTGAATGCAGGTGCGGTGGAGACCCTATGAGGGGATGACCGACGAGGGCCAGCCGTGGGTCGTAGCGGGCCGACCTCGCTTTGAGCACGAGCTTTGGGTTCATTGCTTGAGCGAGATTGAGCCGTTACGGCTTACGCTGGTGATGAGGACACTCGGCCTCCACCAGGAGTGGATAGAGGTCGGGGAGCCGCGAGGGATTGGAAAGAAGACACGCGGTCGCACCAAGGAGATCGACTGGAGAGTGCGGTTCGCGGACCAGTACGCGAACTTTTTTTTTCAATCCAAAAAGCCCTACCTAGGGGCAGATGGGGGGACCATCGGCCACTAGGGGGTGTAATTTATTACTGAATAAGATGAATAAAGATTACATCTGTCGAATGCTGGACATACCCAGCTTATCCATTCGAGCCTCTCCCTTTATAATAGGAGGTAATTCATTGTAGGAAAGAAAAACATTACATTTGGAGGAGCAGGCTAATGAGGCCAAAAGATCCGCAATTTTATTTCCTTCTCTGTAAGTGTGAGCAATCTTGTCAAACTGGGTAGTAGATCTCCAAATGTCTCTTGCATAAGGAAGAATTGACCATGGACATTAGTAATCCTTGTGAATAACTCGAACAAGAACTTGGGAATCACATTCAATATAGGCAGGATGATTTGAAATAGTATGCAAATAATGAATACCATCAATAAGAGCTCTTGCCTCTGCTACTAGGCTGTTGGCCTGGCCATAGAAGTGGGAGAATGCTAAGAGAACACTGCCATTATGATCTCTGATGACACCACCTCCTCCAGAGGTACCATCGGATTTGCAGGCCCCATCAGTATTTAATTTTAAGAATGGCCAAGGGGGAGATACCCATTTTATTGCTTTCAGCTGAGCACCAATTGAACTTGGGATTGAGATCCCTAAGGAATTAAGAATCCTCCTTTTGCTAATATCATACTCTTTGTAAGATGCACTTGTGCAAGCCTGCTTCACTTTAGCAATAACTTGGTGGAGAATACGGCAGTTGGATATAGTGCTGCCTTCATATCTCGCAGAGTTCCTAGCTCTCCAAACATCCCAGCAACCAAAGCCAATCACTACTAGGATAAGGAGCCCATGAGCTGAATTCACCTTTATGTGGCTAGTAGCATTTGAAATGAAAGATGTGACAAAATTTCCTTCCAATGGCAGCCCCATGGCTTGGAAATAAGACCATAAGTGAGATGCTAATTCGCTGTGAATGAAAATATGGTTTATGCTTTCCCCCTGATGGGCCTGACAGCAGGAACACATAGAACACATTTGAACACCCAGTCGTTGGACATTTGTGTCAACAGGGAGGCTGTTATGTAGAATTTTCCATAGATGAACAGAAATTTTGGTTGGGAGCCATGGAGACCAAAGCTTTTGCCATTGAGTGAATGACTGATTGAAAGTAGTTTCAGACAGTACTTTGTAAGTGGAAGCCACCGAGCAATGTCCTGTGGAGGACAAACTCCATGCTGGGAGGTCAGTATCAGAGGTGAGGGAGGTTTGAATAATGGCTGTTTTGAGCTTATCGGGCATAAATCTGTCCATTAGTTCGGTTTCCTCTCTTGGGGGGTGCAGCAGGAAGTCATTTACTGTAATGTTTGGATGTTGTATACTGTTGGAAGGTACAAAGTCAGATAAACAGTTCTTTCCAATCCAATTATCATACCAAAAATTTGTTTGCTTCCCATCACCAATGATTATCTTTTGATATTGAAGAACAATCAGTTTTGCCTTTGTCCAACTACGTCTGGCAGGTCCAGCCATGTTATTAAAATTTACATCTCTCAAGTGTCGCTGTCCAATATACTTAGCTCTGAAGAATGTTGCCCACAAAGAGTTAGAATGCAAAGCTTGCCATAACATCTTAACTCTTAGAGCAATGTCCATCTGCCTAAGAGACATAATACCAAGGCCTCCCTGAGAAATAGGTCTGCAGATTAGGTCCCAGGATCTCCAATGTCTTTTATTCCCATTTGGTGAGGATCCCCAGAAGAAGTTTGCAAAAGACTGCTCTAGCTGGTGATGTGTACCAGAGTGAAGAGGTGCAGTGGATAGGGAATAAATTGGAATTGAGATCAGAACATGCTTTATCAAAGTCAATTTGGCACCTTGTGATAGGAGACTGGATTTCCAACCAGAGATCCTTTTTTGAATGGAGTGAATGATACCTGCAAAGTGCACTTTTTTGCTGCGGCCTAGAACCAGAGGAAATCCAAGATATTTGAGTGGGAAACTGTGTTTGGTGAAACCAGTTAGCCTGGATATCCGCTGGGCAGTGGGATCATTTGTCTTTGGGTGTAAGAGAAAACCACTCTTACTGGTATTGATAAGTTGGCCTGACCCCCTTTCATAAGAATTGAGTAGCTTCAGTAGATGTCTGACAGAGGCAAGGCTAGCCTTACTAAATTTTAAAGTGTCATCTGCAAATAAAAGATGGGAGACAATGGGGCACCTCCGAGGCCCTTGATAACTTTCAATTTGTCTATTTAACTGAGCTTCTTTTAAAGATCTGCTCAAGCTTTCCTCAGCAATAATAAATAAGGAAGGTGCAATCGGATCACCCTGCCGAACACCCCTAGATGATTTAAAAAATCCAGCAATATCACCATTCAATAAGACTGAAAACCAACAATTCTGAATAAGCCTGCCAATCAGCTGTGTGAAAGACAAATCAAAACCAAATCTGTTCAGAACAGCAATCAAGAAATCCCATTCAAGTCTATCATAGGCCTTGGCCATGTCTAATTTGAAAATGATATTCTTCCCTCTGGTTTTTCTGCCTAGTTCCTGTGTCAAATCTTGAGCTAAAGCAATATTTTCAGTAATGTGCCTCCCTTTAACAAATGCAGATTGTTCCTGTGATATTATGTTTGGTAGAATAGTGGCCAGCCTTTTATTGACAATGGAAGAGATGATCTTATAAAAGAAATTACATAGACTGGTCGGCCTGTAATCCGAGATATCCACTGCCTTTGGTTTTTTTGGAATTAAAGATATTAAAGTATAAGATACAAATCTTGGGAGAGGCTGAGGGTTTGTAAAAACCTCTTGAACAGCACTGACTACCACATCAGAAATGACTCGCCAAGCTTTATGGAAGAAAGCACCCGTGAATCCATCCGGCCCTGGTGCACTGTCAGCAGATAGTGCAAAAACTGTATCTTTTATTTCCAGTTCAGTTGGAACTGCACAGAGCATTAGGTTATCTTGCTGGGTAACTAGATGCGGAATGCAATTTAAGGAGGATTCCTCAATATGATGCAGCTGAGAAGAAAATGCAGACTGAAAATGGGTAACAGCAATGCTCTTCATATCTTCATGATTTGAGGTTAATAGGCCTGCTAAATTTCTGAGCTGAGGGATATGGTGTTTGTTTCTTTTGGCTTTGGTCGAAGTATGGAAGAATTTAGTATTCATGTCCCCCTCCTTTAACCATCTAATCCCTGAATTCTATCTCCAAAAGCATTCCTCTTGTAGAAGCCTTTCAGATTGGAGGGATTTGGCCTTTTCTAAAATGTTTTGATTTACCAGAGAAGGATGAATATCATAGTTGTGTTCTGCTTTTAGTACTGCATCCTCTGCTGCCATCAAATTCAAATGAACATGACCAAAAGTCTGCTGGTTCCAGTTGCGAAGCATATTCCTCAAGTATTTGAGCTTCAAGTATAGGGTGGACATAGAAGAGGTTGCCAAAGGGCTGGTATTCCAACAGGTATTGACATCCATAAGGAAATTATCATGCAAAGTCCACATTTTTTGAAAGCAAAAACGGCTCTTAAAGGTGTTCTTTAATAGCAATTTCACCAATAGGGGTGCGTGATCAGAAGCTTCCCTGGATAGATGCTCAACAGAAATTGGGAAGAGATTTTGCCATTCTGAATTGATAAGAACCCTGTCCAGCCGAGCCTAGATACCATTACACCCATTTTGGTTGTTATGCCAAGTAAATTGAGAACCCATGAAACCTGCATCAAATAAGGCACAATCTGAAGCACACTCAATAAAGTCCGAGATTGCACCTAAGTTTGGAGGGTTTCCACCAAATTTTTCCTCTACTGACATAATGCAATTAAAATCTCCAGCAACTAGCCAAGGTCCTGAGATTTGAGAGTGCACTGATAGCAGGGACATCCACAAATCCTGCCTCTCATGAATGGAACATTTTGCATACACAAAAGAAAGGTGGAAAAGAGGCCATGTAGAACCAGTTTGAGTAAGAGTAATTTGCTGCTCATCCGAATTGACAATAGAAAAGTCCAGGGGGTCTCTCCAGAAAATCCAAATGTGTGCAATATCATCACAGTTAGCAATACAGTTACCCATTCCAAGTTTCCTGCAGATGTGAGTCATTTTACTGACATGAATTTTGGGCTCCAGTACAACAATACAATCAATTTTGTGGGACTTAATGAAAAATTTTACCCTCCCAATAGAAATATCATTTCCTATTCCTCTAATATTCCATATGATGAAATTCATTAGGAATTGGATAGAGGAAGTGACCCGGAGGATCCAGTCCTGGTCATGGATCTAGTTTTTACACCTGTATGTTCATTGAGCATAATCCTGGAGTTTTCAATATCAGCTGCAGTTGCAATGTTCTATCTTAGATTTGTCAACTCTACACTATGCTGCTGTAATTGAGAACAAGGTAATGAAGCCGGGTGGTTGCTTAAGGCAATCAAAGGAGCTTGTTGTGAGATCCCAAGTTGGTGATCAACAATAGCTAACTCCGGAACTGGAGCAATAAGACCATTTCCATCAAACCTTTGTCCTGAAGGGAGCTCTCTAGTAGGAGCAATAGTAGTTTCTGATTGGATCGCAGTGTTCCGACAAGAAGGGTCTACCAAATTCGATGTAAGAGTGGCTTCAGTCAAATTTACTTCAGCAGTTTTATTTGAGTCAGTTTGTGCCCTTTGGGCACTGATATCCATATGAGTCTGTAATGAATTGTCCTGATAAACAGGGGAAGCTTCTTTTAAGACAGAAGCATTATTTCCCACACTCTTTGAGAGAGGCACTATATCATCTACGCTATTGGAATGAGCATCCAGTACGCGAACTGGCAGCGAGGCGTGACCCGAGTCACCTCACGGGCGACCGACAGCTCCGAGTACCTCCGGCGCTACTGGGAGGTTTACGTCGGCAGGCCCCAGATGAGGGTCCCAGGGGTATGTATGAATGCACTTATTCTTCAATTAAATGCGAATGCTTATGTATATCTATCATGCAACTGATGTGTAATGGATGCAGGACGCACGAGACATAGCAGCGATAGATGCACAGGCCCACCTACACAGCCTGGAGGCACAGCTGGCCACCACACGGGCAGACCTTGAGACCCTGGTGAGTGTTTAATTTATTTCTATATGCAAATGAATTTTTTTTGTCCTTGATTATTGATGATTAGCCACTGTCAATCTTAATGAATGCAGCGTGCCCAACAGGGAGCAGCAGGGAGAGATACGGGAGAGGCCTCTAGCTCGAGAGGGCCTAGTGCAGAGGCAACTGCACTAGCGGAGCAGCTGGCGGGGGCAGTGGCACGGACCGAGGCAGCAGAGCACGACCTCGCCTCATGGGTAAGTTTCAAAATTCAGACCTTATTCAATTATCTATTATTATGTGCTGATGAAAAAGGTGTTTTACAGATGGAGGAGCTCCGAGCCGCTCTCACTTGCATTGAGGAGGGCCAGCAGGTGATGGCCACACGGGTGAGTTTTACTTTTAACCATGCATTCATTTCATAAATTGCTGAATTATTGCATTAAATGTGGAACTGATGACTTGTTTACCTGTTTGCAGACTACACAGTTACAGGCGGCTCATACCCGGGCTTCCCTAGCTGGGGCGGAGTTGGCGATCCGTGAGCAGCGGATCGCGGAGCTGGAGAGGGCTTTGAGGCGGCGTGAGGAGCTGCCTCAGGACATAGCGGAGCTGCGGGTCGCTCTTGAGCTGGAGCGGAGAGAGCGTGCGCGAGAGCGAGAGGAGCACCTGGCGGACCGTGCCCGGTACCAGGAGCAGGTGACAGCGCGCGAGCGTGAGCTGGCAGACTTGAGGACCCAGCTAGCCGTTACCCATGAGCGGCTACGAGCATCAGAGGAGCGTCTCCAGCGAGGGCGGGAGCGGGCGTGAGCTGCAGGGTACAGCTTCAACAGCTCTACCTTTGTGGCGGGCTCTTCTCTTCGAGAGAGGAGCGAGGTAGGGGGCCAGGTTTGGGTTCCAGCTTCTTCACGGGGGCCCATGCCCCCTCCACCAGTGCCACCTCGGGACGGCGAGGACGAGGTAGAGAGTAGGAGAGAGGAGGGTGGAGGCGAGAGCTGAGAGAGACTTACTTGTACTCCTCCACCCTCACACATGTACTCAGATATTTATGATGTATATATATATGAGATTGAAATTTTTGTTACCTGAGCACTTGTGTAGTTGTATACTTGTGGGCGTGTACTTTGCTTCTTTTCCACGTTCTTGGCTTTTGCTTTTATTTTCCACTATGCCTGCAGCTGTAGTTCACACTTAAACAAACAGGTTAATTCATCTGTTCGACTTGGCCCCTTGCTCAATAAGCAAGGGATGTCTTTACTTTGACCTTGATAGCGGGTCAAGGGGCCAAGCCTTTAATCAAATAAGGTAAATGAAATAACCAATAAAGGGAGATGCATCACACAAGCACACATATGCAACCTATAACAAAAGATGCCCATGTAAACACACATCATGAAAGATAAACCACCATTTTTTTCTTTCATTTTCTTTCCTCTCTTTTTTTTTCTTTATTTTTCAAAAAAAAAAACGCCTTAGACTAGGTCGTTATTCATATAGAAGACGCCCTCAGCGACGGTCGTTAATTTTGAATTTTGTTGAAAAGATGACCTATTTAAAGGCGTTATTTGATAAAAGACGACTTCGGCTCAGGCGTTAATTACATAAAAGGCGCCTCACTCAGAGGCGTTAATTTTGTTGTTTTCAGAATTAGGTTGACAAAGCTACTAGAGCACTGGGTCATACATGGTCGTCATTCAGGATTCAGTGACCTTTCTTGATTAATTAAAAGGGGGTCGACGTGCTAGTGGTTAAATTTATACGCAAGATCTCGCACGGTGCAATCTCCTAGGTCAGTCGTGACCATCGTGCTGGTTTATGACTTACCACAAAGAAAGAGATGGAAGAAGATATAAGGAAGCCCATAAGGGATTCTGAAAAGCTCGAGGTAAAAGCACCTCCCCTACCCTATGCCTGTTGGGATTCGGTCTTTGGCATAGGAAAATTTTGTTGCCTTTTGCCTCTTTTGTATTTCATGCATACGCCCAAGGTTTTCCTTGCGGGGACTTTGCCCTCTTGACATGCTTTTCTTTTCACGATTTGACTTTCACTTTGGAACTGATTTGTATTGATAAAAAAAAACCTAATTGTACTCGGGCTTTTGGGCATTTTGTTCCCTTTTGGGCCCTGACTTCCACTTACTAAGGCGGCGGGTAGGCTTAGCGGGTCTACCCCGAGACCTTCCTTCCTCCCTTATGGGCTGAAGAGGAAAAGAATGGGTATTGTCTTCACCTTTAGTCAGGTTTTTGACTTTCCATCAGATTTTGCACCGCTTGAGTTTGAGGTTTAAGCGTGTAGTGTGTGCGGGTGTCGACCCTATTTTAGTTAACAAGACTGACAAATGAATACTAAAATTTGACCTTTCAGACCTTGCATCCTTGTACACCATGGCAACGGCATTTTTTTTGGCATTTTGGAGAATTTCTATTTTGTTTGGGATTTTGGAAAATTCTTTTTTTTATTTTTTTTATTTTGGAAAATTCTATATTTTTTTAGATTTTGGATTAGGGGTAGTATTTCTTAAGGTACAGGCCATTCCAAGGATGAGCCAGCTCTTCTCCTTCAGCATTAATCAATGTATAAGCATTGCCAGGATAAACATCTTTTATAACAAATGGTCCTTCCCAGTTTGGTTGGAGTTTGGAACGGGGGCCGCCAGGTTTTACAGAGATTCTCTTGATTACCATCTCACCAACTTTGAATTTTCTCTCAATTACTTTCTTTTGATAAAAACGTGAAAGCCTATTTTGATAAACGCGCGCATGTTCAGCGGCGACCAGACGCTTCTCATCTAGGAGTTCCAACTGGGCAAAGAGCGAATCACGATGCTCATCAATAGAGAATTCCTTGTCCAATTGTACTCACAGAGAGGGAATGAGAATCTCATAAGGAACCACCGCCTCCATTCCATAAATGAGGGCGAAAGGGGTTTGCCCTGTAGGGGTACGAATGGAAGTGCGATAGGCCCGGAGAGCTTCAACTAGCTTGTCTGGCCAATCCGAAAGTTTATTAGCCTCACACGTCTTTTTAACAATTTTAATCAAGGTTTTATTAGTTGCCTCTGCTTGGCCATTGCCCTGTGGATAATAGGGAGAAGAATGATGCAATGCAATGTTATACCTGTTGCAGAGATCCTTGAGCTCTTGAGAGATGAATTGAGGTCCATTGTCGGTGATGATGGTACTCGGGATGTCGAATCTTGTGATGATGTTCTTCATTATGAATTTGCAGACGGTCGATGCTTTGATCTCCACGAATGCTTCCGCTTCCGCCCACTTGGTGAAGTACTCCGTTGCCGTGAGGATGAATGACTTCTGCTTCGTGAGGAGGTTCGAGTCACCAAGAGGTCCAATGATATCGAAAGCCCACATGGAGAAAGGCCATGGGGAGGACATAGGATGGAGTGAAGAAGCAGGAGAATGAATCTTGTCGGCGTGCAGTTGGCACTTAACACACCTTCGAACATAGATGGAACAATCCTCTTCTAGAGTTGGCCAATAGAAGCCTAGCCTAAGGATCTTCTTAGCTAGCATCTGGCTGTTCACATGACCACCACACACTCCTGAATGCGCCTCTTCTACGACCTTCCAAGATTCATCATCGTCGAGGCATGTCAATAAAACACCCGTGAGCCCTCTTCTATAGAGCACACCTCCGACCAAAACATACCGTTGAGCCACTCTTCTGATTGCTGTCCTTTCTTCCATAGTGGCTTCTTCGGGATAGGATTGATCATTGCAATATCTGGCAATCTCAAAATACCAAGGTTTCTCTTCATCAGCCAATTCTTCTTCCCAATCCAACAACATGACCTCTTTGCTTTTAAGAGCTTCACTCCGCCTGACCTTCTCGAGCACCTTGTCCCTAATATCGAGGAATGCACGATTCTTAATAGCTGGAGTGTCACGCTGATGAATGAGAGGAACGTGAAAATCTCGTTGGGGAGGAAAGACTAAAGCAGAGGCCAAAGGGGCAAGAGCGTCAGCTAAGATGTTCTGGCTTCGAGGGACATGAACGAAGATCAACTTGGTGAAGAGTTTGGCATAAGCTGAAGCAAGTTCCTGGTATGGTTTGAGTTTAGGATTGATAGTGCGGCACTTGACAAGCACCTGGCATAGAATGAGTTGACTATCACCCACGATTCGTAATGGGGTAACACCATATTTATGAGCGGTTTGAAGACCGGCCAAAAGGGCCTCATACTCAGCTATATTGTTTGTGACAGGGAAAGTGAGCTGAGCAGCAAATGGGATGGTGACCCCTTCTGGTGTTAAAAGAACCATGCCGATCCCTCTTCCTTGGGAATTTAGAGCTCCATCAAAATGTAATGTCCACATAGGATCGTGGGGTTGATTAATGGACATTACTTCTTCATCTGGAAACTCTGAATTGACAGGATCAAATCGAGGGAGAGGGTGGTGAGCAATATGTTCGGCGATGGCATAACCTTTGATTGCTTTCTGCTGAATGTAAGTGATGTCAAATTGAGAGAGAAAACTTTGCCAGCGTGCCAATCGGTCGGTAAGGACAGATTTTTCAAGAAGGAATTTAATCGGATTCATGCGAGCAATGAGGTGAACCTCGTGAGCTAAGAAATAATGTTTTAACTTCTGAACTACCCAGACTAAAGCAGCGCAAGTCTTTTCCATGGCTGAGTACCTCTGCTCACAAGGGTTGAGAAGTTTAGACAAGTAGTATGCTGCCCTCTCCTTCCCTTCTTCATCCACTTGAGCTAGGACGGCACCTACGGAGTCATCCAGGACAGAAACATAGAGGATAAGTGGTTTGCCCGGAATTGGCGGCCTCAGGACAGAAGGATTGGCCAGATAATCCTTCAATCCGTCAAAAGCTGCCTGACACTTGTCATCCCAATTAAACTTGACCCCCGGTTTAGTAAGCTCGTAAAACGGCCTGCATCTTTGTGAGTGCTGGGAGACGAAGCGGCGAATAAATTACAACCTCCCGATTAATCCTCGAACTTCCTTCAAATTCTTGGGAGGGGACATATCTCTGATGGCCTTTGCCTTATTGGGATCAACTTCAATTCCTCTTTTGCTGACAATAAACCTAAGCAACTTCCCTGATGAAACACCAAATACACACTTCTTGGGGTTCATTTTCAACTGATATTCTCGTGATCTTTGCAAGACTTTAGCCAAAACCCCAGGATGCTCAATCCTTGTTCTTGATTTTACTACCAGGTCATCCACATACACCTCAATATAAATATGAATCATATCATGAAAAATTACCATCATAGCCCTCTGATAGGTGGCTCCAGCATTCTTGAGTCCAAAAGGCATGACCACATAGTAGTAAGTACCCCATGGTGTAGTGAATGACGTTTTCTCTTGGTCTTCTTCAGCCAGGCGAATCTGATTATAACCCGAAAAACTATCCATAAAGGAGAGAGTCTCAAATCCTGCCGTATTATCAATCAAAACATCAATATGAGGGAGGGGAAAGTCATCTTTAGGACACGCACGGTTGAGGTCCTGAAAGTCTATACAAATGCAAACCTTTCCATCTTTCTTCATGACCGGGACGATGTTAGCCACCCAGTTCGGATAGAGGACAACTCTAACAAATCTAGCCTTATGAAGCTTGTCGACCTCTTCTTTCATCTTTAAAGCCATGTTTGGGTGGAAACGTCTCAACCGTTGTTTGATCGGGACAGACCCTGGCTTAAGTGTAAGCCGATGTTCAACGAGCGCAGGGTCTAATCCAGGCATATCTTCATAACTCCACGCAAACGTGTCCTTGTATTCTTGAAGTACCGAAATAAGCGCCTCCTCTTCGGCAGGCGGCAAATTCTTGCTGATGAGGATAATCCTAGGGTCTTCTTCCGTACCCAAATTTATTTCTTTGGTAGGCTCTTCTACTGAGGCTGATGGTTCGTCAAATCTTCTCATGCCACTAGCAAGGGCATCAGCCTCGTCCTCATATTCTTCATAACTTTCATCCCCCTCATCAACAGGGTCTTCATCATTCATAATCTCATAGACACCAAAACCCTCATAAGGAGCACAAGTATCCTCATATTCTAACTCTGGCAAGATGATCGGATTCTCTAAAAATTCGAGAAGAGTTGAGCATGCCTGGCATCTCCTAGCCAACTCCAACAAAAATCTGCGTGGAATCTGCTTACCCTTGGATTTCCTATGTGAAACTACCCCATGGATTTTATTATTAGAAGAAGAAGAGCAACTAGCTTGATTATTAGAAGAAGAACATGGAGGGGGTGAAAAAGTGGATACAGGAGGGGATACAGATGAGGACCCCTCGCAGGAGGGGTGGAAAAGGTTTATCAATGAATCTTGGAAGAGTGGCCCTTGGGTCGGGGCACACTCAGAGAGGAGATAAGAGGTCTCCTCAACAGAGATGGAGGATAAAAAAGTTGGAATTTTGGCATTTTTTTTCTTTTTCGTTTTCATTTTTATCTTCATTTTCATTTTTTTTTTCAAGAAGAAAGCAGTGTGAAGGGAGAATAGAAGGAGGGGTGGAGATTGGAAGATCGGAGAAAGATTGAATCAAAGACGACCCACGCGGGGGTGTGATAGAGAGTTTGAAAAATTGCTCGAGGAGCAAGGAAGGAATTGAAAGAGAGACTTGCATTGATTTTGCAGAAAAGCTGATCATGATCAGAGGCGGTCTCGGCACGTGAGAAAATAATTGAGAATGCAGAGAAGCAAGAAGAGACGGATGCATAGAAGTGAGAGAGAAAAGGCCGGCCCACAGCCTGTCTATTGTAAATCCTTCTTCATATGGTACGTCTGGCTCTCTAATATCTATGTAATCACTCAGCAGCTGCCTCTTGTCTGTTATCACCGTCGGCTTTTCAATCAGGTCGTGGATCAGTGGCGGCCATTCCGGATCTGTCGGCATGAAGAGACGGCTTAAGGCAATAGTGATGTCATTTGTATGTGGATCATCCATTTTCCTCCTCTTATCAGGCCTTAGAGATTCCAGGGCTTTGTATGTGGCCAATGGAGCAATATGTCGAGCAAACTGTCTAGCATGAATATCTTGACAGTCTAACATGGAAGTGATTATTGTAGTCTGCTCATTATTTTGGACGCCACCTTTAATAAAATGTGTCTGTAATGTCCATGTAAGCGGTTGGCGATCCGTCTTCAGAGTGGATGTCATGACTGCCCATGGTTCATTTTCATCTTTGCTCAGCCCTTTGTAGCCTAGACCGCCTCGTGCAATCAATTTCTGTGACTTGACAGGTCTAGTTTTGCCCTGACGATTGACACCCAGGCCTTTGCCGACCTGGTACCCCATCTTCATCAAAATATTCCATCCCGGGGTGTTCATTGTGTTCTTCTTCTTCTTCCCCTTGGAAGCTAGGGGTGTCATGGCAACTGTTGTAACTGTCTCGGGTGGCATCGACCGTGGGTGAGGGATATCCAGCACTGATAGCAACGGTTTGTTGGAAGGCCAAATAGAAGGAACTGACGTTGCTAGGTGTATGTCTTCATCAGGCAGAATCGGCATGCTAGTCACTTTGATAATACGGCCCTTGTGTGGAAACTTGAGGTATTGATGATTTGTAGAGGGCACTGCATCTAACTGTTGAATATAGGGGCGACCCAAGATGCCATTGAATGTTGGATCCATATCCAAAATGTGAAAATCGACTGTGATTGTTGCTGGACCCAGACTAACTTTTAACGTTATCATGCCCAGAGGAGGCTTCTTGGTATTCTCGTATGCTGTGACTGTTATGGTGGATGGCCGAATCTGATTTTCTGGAATGCCGCACATCTTCAAAGTGGTTGGCGGCAATACATTAATGGATGCCCCAGTGTCCACCAAACATTGTTTTACTGCCACCTTATTGATATCCACGGTGATGCATAAAGCATACTTTCTTGCCGGTTGAGGTGCCAATTCATGTTCATAAAAAGTAATTGCTGGCTGACCGCTAGCGGGCGTTAAGACTGTAGTTATGTGCTCGACTGGGATGTCTTCATTGACCATAACCTTCTGTAAATATTCTTTTAAAGCCAATTGATGAGTGGTTGACCTCTTAATCAATTCTAAAATAGAGATTCTTGCTGGAGTTCGGTCAAGATGCTTCAGTAAATCATATTGAGTGCCTGGCACGGACTCTTGCTCTTGCTCATTGGGCCCCTGCATGGGCTCCTGCTCTCTTTGGGGAAAGATGCGCTGGAACATCCGTCCACTGCGGAGCGGTGCTATGGTTTGGCGTGCCTCTGTCGGGACAAGGATGGGGGGAGTATTGGGAGAAGAAGAAGGGGCGTTAACATTGAGAAGTGGTAGAGGAGTGTTTGAAGAAGAAGCCCCCGTAGGGGGTATTGGTGAAGGGTTCAAAAGAGAAACACCTGTAGGAGGCATAGGGGTGGAAGGGGGTGTTGGAGTGTGGGAAGGGCTAGCGGGTTGAACAAGGAGAGGCCGGGGTATAAATGGTGGTTGAACTGATGGTGGAGGTGTCCTTGCCGGCGGAGGGGTGATGGTAGTGGATGTAACCGGTGCTGGTGACGGGCGAATGAGGAGTGGCCTAGATGGTGATGGCGAGGGATTGGTGGTGGATGATGGAGTTTGCTGCGTCAGGGACTGTGGTCGTGGTGGACAGGTGAGGAGAGACCGGGTTGGCAAGGATGAGGAATTAGTGGGGACAGATGGGTTAACGGGGCGCAAAAGGGGGCGACTTAATTGAGGGGTAGAAGAAGAAGGAAGTGTGCGCAAAAGGCGTGGAGGTTGATTTGAATTATGGTTGAATGCCCCGACAGAGGCGTTTTCTTCGTGCCATCCCTGCCCTCTCTCTACTTCATGGAGAGACGTGACCGGGTTCACATGCTGATTTGCTTGGTGCTCCGACAATGGGTTGTGGACAATCCCCATATCTTGCTGAGGTGCTGGAGCTTGCTGTTGTACTGGTGGAGCTGGTTGCTGCGGCTGCTGAGCCTACTGTTGCCGAGGAGGCCTTCTTACTTTCATAGCAGCGATGAACTGTCTCATCTCGTCCCAATTAATACCGCCCTGGTCATTTAAGTCATAGATGTAGTCCTTGAAGTGAAAGCAATGGTCAATATTGTGACCAGGGGAGCGGTGGAAAACACAATAGCAGGACGTGTCAACATTAGCGGGCCACGCTGTCCTTTCTTTTGGTAACATGAGTAGATTAGCAGCCATCAGGGCATTAAATATATCTGGGAGACTTTCTAGCAATGGCGGATAATGGGCCCTTTTGGGGCCAAGTGGTCTCCTTTGCTGTTGTTGTTGCGGGCCATAGTTGGTGGGTGGCGGTACTTGGTGGTACTGTTGCGGAGCTGAGGGGTCTGCATGTGGCGTTTGGTTTTGTGGAGGAGCAAGGGAAGGTTGAGGAGCAAATTGGTGTTGTGGGGGTGAGTGGAAGAGGGTGTTTTGTTGTGGAGGTAGCGGAGGTCGTGGGTTAGATTGGCGAAAAGGTGTGGGATTGCCGACCGCGCCAACTTGCTCATTGATGACGATGTCCTCAGTCGTGGGCCCGCTATTGTTGACATTTGTATTCTTCTTGACCAACCGTGGTTTCGGTTCAAACATGCCCATGATGGGCGAATCCTTCATCTGAGTTTGAATATATCGAGCTCTCTCATAGAGCTCCTCCATGGTAGTCAATCTGTTCATGGCTAATATATGCCGGAACTGAGGGGTTGCATTTGAAATAATCATCTTAACCTGCTCTGGTTCTGACAAAGTGGTGGGGACACCGGGTCCACTACTGGGCCCACTACTCAGAGCCGACGCCGCACTGCCCCGACACCGAGCTTATGGCTCGGAGACTCGACTGAAGACCCGGCGTACTGAGTAGATATACATGTGTGTATTATACTTATTTTGTCTTGTATTTTGAGTATTTGTACGTGTGTAAAATACATGTTTTACTACATGTATTTACTTTTGTTTTATTAGGCAAGGTTGGTCAAAAGTTATTTGTATTTTAAATCTTGTTAAACCCCTAAGTCAATAGTGGGTTGGTGGCCTTTGTTTTATTAGGCCATCTCTCCCTCCCACGTTTCTCTCTCCCTCTCTTTCTGTTAAGCGCGAAACAGAAGAAGCAAAAAAAAAAAAAAAAGTTTACGCCGCTCCCTTTTACCTCGTCGCCCGTGCCACTTTTCAAAGCAGCCGCGACCGCAACGGTCGCCAGCGGCCCAACTGCCCCCCAGCACCGCCACCGCTAGCCGCCGCGCCCCCGTGCCCCGCTCCCGGCCGCTCCCGGCCCCGTGCCCCGCGCCCTGCGCGCCCGGCCGCGCCTGGCCGCGCCCGGCCCCGTGCCCCGCGCCCTGCGCACCCGGCCGCGCCCGGCCCCGTGCCCCGCGCCCTGCGCGCCCGGCCGCACCTGGCCCCGCCCGGCCACGTGCCCCGCGCCCTGCGCGCACCGGCCGCACCCGGCCCCGTGCCCCACGCGCCTGCGCGCCCACCTGCAAGCCCGCCGCGGCCGCCCGTGCGCCCGTGGCCACCCCTCACAGCGCTGGCCTTCTTGACCCCGCCCCCGAGTGAAAGAGGCCCGAGGTTTGAAAAGTCAAAAAAAAAAGAGAAGGGTAGGTGAGGTTTGAAAAAAAAGTGTGGAAAAAAAAAGAGAGTATGACAAGTCAAAAAAAAATTAGGTGAAATTTGAAAAGAGAAAGAAAAGTCAAAAAAAAGGAGGTTGAAAAAAAATGTTAAATATATATAATATATATATGGAATATATATATTGTTATATATATCTATATATATTGTTTGATTAAAAAAAGAGTTGAATATATATATATATTATTATATATCTATTTAACTTATTTCTTGTGGCACCCGAGTCCACTATTACGGCTCGGCCCATGTCTGAGTCATCCGGATATCGACAGAAGATCCGAAGATCACGGAACGTGCGTACCTCTGAGTCTCCCTGCGCGGAGAATTTTGACTGATTTATTCCCCTGCGCGGGAAATTTAAGCAATTTGTAATAATTCAATCCTCCCCGCGTGGAGTGAATGCTTTGTAACTGCTCAAGCTTCGTCGACGCCGTGCGGGCCCGCACGTCCCCGCTCGCCTTCGTCTCCGGTCGGAGCTAGACTTTTCAGTCAGCTAGGTGCGTGCTCCAAACTTGCTCATTTAGTATCTTTTTAATTGCCGCGCGACGAAGTAAGAGAGAGCCCGATCCATGCAGCCAGTCTTCTGAGTGCATCGCTGTGGACGGTGAGAGAGTGCTTGCTTGCACCTATCCTTTAGGCCCTAGACTGTCACATTAGGGCACCCTAATTGTCAGGAGGTAGTTCCACAACTACTTCGCCTACGGGCGAGCAACTCTCCCTGACCAGTCCCTTCAAACTTGGCCCTTTGCCAATTAGCCAACAAAATTCGGGTCTATAGCTTGCTAATTTTCGGTCCTAAGGATTGCATCATTTACGTCCGAGGTCGTGCATGCCACGTTGGTCTAGGAATTCATCTGGCCGTCTAGAGCGCCCCTCAACGCTACCCATGGATCAAGAGAGCGTGACTGCTATGCTAGTCCAGCTCGAGCATAATCTCGTGGCCCACTTTGAAGAATCCATAGGCCAACTACGGACGGAACTCGATAAGAGGATCCGAGCCTTAGAGGATCGGTTAAAAGGGGAGGAAGGAAGAGTGAATGGCCACGGCAATCCCGTAGCCAACCCTAGGGAGGAAAGAGAGCAAGTCCGCCCGAATCAGGCCCCCCAAGGTCGGGAGCAAGAGGCCTGTGTGCCTCGAGAGAGAGACCACGACGATGAAGATATCATCCTACGGAACGTCAAGATTGACGCTCCAAGTTTTGATGGGTCCCTCAACCCCGCTACATACCTTGAGTGGGAGACTGGGATGGACCAATATTTTGATTGGCATCGCCGCATGACACCTGCCACCAGGGTGAGGTTTGCCAAAATGAAACTTCTGGGTCAAGCCAAGACCTACTGGTGTAATGTTGAGAATCTCCTAGCACGGAGACGAGAGGAGCCTATTAGCACGTGGGAAGAAATGAAGGAGAAATTGAGGGAGAAGTATCTGCCACCTTCTTACCATCAGCGTCTTTTAGACCAATGGCAAAAACTCACCCAAGATGGAAAGTCTGTGGACGAGTACATCACCAAATTTGATGACTTCTTCCTTCGGAGTCGAGTCATGGAGGATGCTTCTATCACCCTCTCTCGGTTTAGGGCTGGCCTACACGAGAGTATTCAGCGGGAATTATTCTTGCGGGAGGTTAACACCCTCGAGCACGCCTACCAGGTTGCACGAGATGTTGAGAGGTTTCAAAGGGTGGCCCCACCTCGGGTTCCCATCTACCGCCAACCTGAACCCCGAAACCCCATAGTCCGCTATACTGAGAGAGCTGGCCCCTCCACCTCCTACGTCCCTACTGCTACCCCACTTAGGACCGTTGCCCCTACAGCTCCTTTCCCACGGAACCCCTTACCTGCACCCGCAGCTGTGCCTAGGCTGGAGTATACTCCACCAGTTGAGAGGAGAGATGACAACGGAAAGGGAGTCGTCCCTAGCACCTCCCAACCAGCCCCTGTCTCGGGAGTCCGCTACTTCAGGTGTCATAACTTAGGGCATATTGCCACCAATTGCCCCACCCGAGCCTTGGTCATCACCGACCCCCAGTCTATGGAGCTTCCACCTCAGGAAGGAGAAACCCTTGAGAGATATGAGTCTGACCCTGATCTCGTGGCCCAGTTTGAGGAATTAGATGCAGGGTATGATGGAACGCATGTCGAGTACATGCAAGTGGGGAAATTGCCGAAAGTTCAAACCAGGAAGACTAGGTGTAGTTCGCTGCATCCTCGCACACCCACAAGAGGGCGACTGGCGTCGAACCTCCATCTTCCAAACTTACATCATGGTCAAAACTCAACCCTGTAAGGTGATCTTTGACAACGGAAGCTGTATCAATGCAGTCTCTTCAACCTTTGTATCCCGTCTAGGTCTACCTACCCATCCTCATCGAGGCCATACAACGTGACTTGGGTTGACGACACGTCTATCCCAGTCACCACTACATGTGTCATTCCCATCCAGTTCCAGTCCTACCAAGGACAAATCCTATGCGATGTAGTGCCTATGAAGGTCGGGAGCATCATCCTAGGATGACCATGGATCTATGATGTAGACCTTACTACATTCGGTCGGTCCAATGAGTGTTCCTTCTCCCACAATGGGAAGAGGATTCAGTTGCTCCCAACACCCCCAAAGGTGGCCACGGGAAAGAGTCCTACCTCCACACCCGCTGCATCCCCCAAAATTCGGGAGAATGTCCCAACCCCCACCAAAGGGAAGCTTCCCATTCCCTCCTCTCCTACACCTGTCATGTCCATTCCTAAGGCCCCTAAGGTTCACCACGACCCGATTAGGCGCCTTAACTTCATACGTGTTCGTGAGATGAATAGAGAGGTTACCGAGGGTGCCCCTGTTTGGGCTGTTGTCGTCACCATTACCTCTGAGGAGTCCCAGGTCTCCGTCCCACCTGAAGTCCAGGCAATCCTGCGGGACTTCCAAGACATCTTCCCGGAAGACCTGCCTTCAACACTCCCTCCCATGCGTGATGTTCAACACGCCATTGATCTTGTCCCTGGGTCCACCCTACCCAACCTCCCCCACTACAGATTAAACCCCAGGGAGCATGCTGAGCTCCAACGAATTGTTGAGGACCTTATTCAAAAGGGCTTCCTCAGGGTGAGCAAGAGCCCATGTGATGTTCCTGCCTTGCTCACACCAAAGAAAGATGGCATCTGGCGGATGTGTATTGATAGTCGCGCCATCAACAAAATCACTGTCAAGTACAGATTTCCCATTCCCCGTCTTGACGACATGCTTGACATGATGAGTGGAGCCACCATCTTTTCCAAGATTGACTTGAAAAGTGGCTACCACCAGGTCCGGATTCGACCAGGGGATGAGTGGAAGACGGCCTTCAAAACAAAAGAAGGTCTATATGAGTGGCTTGTCATGCCGTTTGGGCTATCCAACGCCCCTAGCACCTTCATGAGGCTTATGACTGAAACCCTTCGTCCCCTCATTGGTCGCTTTGTTGTCGTCTACTTTGACGACATCCTCATTTATAGCCACAACCCTCAGGACCACATTCACCATTTGAGGGAGGTCTGCGAGACCCTGAGGAAAGAAACCCTGTTTGCCAACCTGACTAAGTGTGAATTCATGACAGACCGGGTCACTTTTCTCGGATTTGTGATTTCAAGTCATAGAGTGTCTGTGGACCAATCCAAGGTCCGAGCCATAGTAGACTGGCCAGAGCCCCAGAATGTCCATGACGTTCGAAGTTTCCATGGGCTAGCCACCTTCTACAGACGCTTCATCCAGGGATTTAGCACCATTATGGCACCCATTACAGATTACATCTGTAAGGAAAATTTTGAGTGGACCAAAGCCGCCTCCCAGGCTTTTCTTGCCATAAAGGAGCTTATGACCAAAGCCCCTGTCCTCTGCCTACCAGACTTTTCCAAAGTCTTTGAGGTTTCATGTGATGCATCTGGCGTAGGAATAGGTGGAGTGCTTAGCCAGGAGAGCCACCCTGTGGCTTATTTCAGTGAGAAGCTTTCTGATGCAAAGCTTCGATACTCCACATATGATAAGGAGTTTTATGCCGTGGTCCAAGCCCTCAAACACTGGAGACACTATCTCTTACCACAAGAGTTTGTCTTATACTCGGACCACGAGGCTTTGAAATTCCTTAGCTCTCAGAAGGGTTTAAACCCTAGGCATGGTCGGTGGGTAGAATTCCTCCAGTCTTTCACATTTGTCCTAAATCATAAGGCTGGAAAGGACAATAAGGTGGCCGACGCCTTAAGTCGAAGGGTCTCCCTTCTTTCCACTGTTCGGGTAGAGGTCACGGGATTTGATCGTATGAAGGAACTCTATGGAGAGTGTCCTGATTTTGGCCCTACCTATTCTGCTCTGTCCGCTGGATCCTCGACAGCATTTGCTGACTATCTACTCCATGATGGTTTTTTGTTTCAAGGGCAGCAACTCTGTGTCCCGAGGACTTCTGTTCGGGACTTTCTAGTCTGGGAAATGCATGCTGGAGGTCTTGCTAGTCACCTAGGCCGTAACAAGACCATCCATTCTGTGGAGGAGCACTTCTATTGGCCTGGCCTGAAGAGGGATGTGGCCAAGATTGTTGCCCAGTGTAGGACATGCACGATGGCCAAACAGGTCAAACAGAACACTGGTCTCTACACTCCTCTCCCCGTTCCTGATCGACCATGGGTCGATGTAAGCATGGATTTTATCCTTGGGTTACCACGCACTGCTCACAAGCATGATTCCATCTTTGTTGTCGTTGACAGGTTCTCTAAGATGGCCCACTTCATTGCATGTTCTAAAACATCTGATGCATCTAGAGTAGCTCATTTATTCTTTGATGAAGTCGTGCGTTTGCATGGTCTCCCCCAAACCATCGTGTCTGACCGAGATGTCCGGTTCACTAGCTATTTTTGGAAGACAGTTTGGCACCTAGTTGGCACCAAACTGAAGTTTTCCACTGCCTATCACCCCCAAACTGAGGTCGTCAATAGGAGTTTAGGGAATCTATTGAGGTGTCTTGTAGGGGAACATTCCGGCACTTGGGATCTTCTTTTACCCCAAGCCAAATTTGCATACAACAGCTCTGTCAATAGGTCCATAGGTATGAGTCCATTTGAGGTCGTGCATGGCTACAAACCTAGGAAACCTATGGATCTCATTCCCCTTCCCCTTGAGTCTCGAACATCCAAGTCAGCTGAGTAGTTTACACAACATGTCAAGAGTCTGCATGAGTCGATTAGCAAGCAAATCAACCTCAGTAATGAAACCTATAAAAAGTTGGCTGATTCGCATAGGCGTCACCATGAATTCAAAGAAGGTGACATGGTTATGGTACGGGTTTGACCCGAACGCCTCCTCTCGGGAGCCATTAAAAAATTGCAAGCCCGTAGTGATGGACCCTTCCCAATCCTGCAGAAGATTGGCTCCAATGCTTATGTTGTGGACTTACCTCCCGAATATGGGATTAGCTCGACCTTTAATGTGGCAGACCTAGTGGCCTACAAGGAACCCACAGTGATTCCAAGTGACCCTTTCGAGCCTTCTCCTCCCATTGAGAGTGAGCCCACCCCTGTGCGTCCCACAGCCTCGAGAGTACCGCGCGAGCACATTGAGAGGATACTGGATGAGCAGGTGACCACTACACGGAGCAGGGTGTACCAGCGCTACCTTGTCCGCTGGCGGGACCGTCCACCTTCTGATGATTCCTGGATCAGTCGGGACGATCTCCAGCGCCTCGATCCAGATCTGCTGGAGCACTACCACAGCAGTGTCCCCCCTTACTCGACGGAGTCGAGTTTCAGCCGCCCAGGGAGGGTTGGTGGGGACACCGGGTCCACTACTGGGCCCACTACTCGGAGCCGACGCCGCATTGTCCCGACACCGAGCTTTTGGCTCGGAGACTCGACTGAAGACCCGGCATACTTAGTAGATATACTTGTGTGTATTATACTTATTTTGTCTTGTATTTTGAGTATTTGTACGTGTGTAAAATACATGTTTTACTACATGTATTTACTTTTATTTTATTAGGCAAGGTTGGTCAAAAGTTATTTGTATTTTAAATCTTGTTAAACCCCTAAGTAAATAGTGGGTTGGTGGCCTTTGTTTTATTAGGCTAGGATAGATATGTAAATAAAAGAAATGAGGAAGGTATGGATGTAATAGGCCTTTCCTATAAATAGGAGGCCAATGCTTGTTACGAGAGATATGATGTTATGAATGAATGAAGTGTTGTTTTGTGTAAGAGTCATTCTCTCTTGCCTTTCCCTTCTCTCTCTTCTCTTTTGTGAGGATTGAGCGTCGCCCGGTGTGAGACCGTCCGGCGTGAGGCCGAGCTGTGTGAGATAGCAGTTATCCGTCCCATCCTGTTCGAGTCCCGGAGTGCCGTCGATCCGTCTTCCACATCGCCGTCGCGTCATAAAGTATCTTTCAATTTCTCGGTCATTGATCGCCATCTATCAGCAAATATGATGAAGTCCTCCTCGGGCTTCATTTTCTCTGCAACCAAGTCCGTAACAGATAGAGAGGGTCCAACCCGGTCCCTATACTTCTGCAGGAATTTCCTTTGAACCACATCAAAATTGCTGGCATCTGTCGGATCCAAGGAATAGAACCACTCGAGGGATGGCCCCTCTAGAGATCTTCTAAACAAATAAGCTAGTGAGGCTTTGTTGCCCTGCCAAAAGGAGGTCTCATACATAAAATCCTTCAAGTGAATAAATGGATTGCCAGTTCCATTGTATCGCCGAAAATTCGGCATCTCAGAAGGTGGTAAGTGAAAAATTGGCAATGTAAGCAGAGAGATCTCTGGAGCATTCTTGGCAGTAGTAACCTTGTTGAGTTGTTCTTCCATGCTAGCCAATTTCTGAAGAAGTAAAGCATTAGTGGTTGACTCGACTGGGGCCGAATTTGGAATGAAGGTATTTGGCATGGGCGTCCTTAGAATTTGGGGAGGTTGAAAGAATTGGGGCCTAGCTGCAGAATAACTTGCCTGTTGGGCCGGCATGGCCGCACCGGGCGTTGGTGGACAAGAGGGGGGTTTGTGCAAGACCGCCTGGTCATTAACAATGTGATGGCCACTCGCGGCCGGAGGGGGATTGGAAGATGAAGAGGGAACAGATTTCCCTTTCAAAGCGGCCTGAACTGCCTGCCGCAGGGAATCGTCCAATTGAGATAATGCATGAATTAAATCATAGACATTGAAAGATGGTGGGTTGTTCCCCGATATGTTCTGATTGGATGGTAAAGCTTGAGAGGAGGGTTCAACCTCGTGAGTTGTGGTGTCAACCACATGAATTTGAGAATAATGAACCTGAGACGGAGGGTGGTTTCCCTCATGATAGATGGAATCTTGGAAGGGTGTCTCATAAGATTGATCAAAAATATTCTCTTCCACATCATCATAGGCGTACCCATAACTTGCCATGTTGATAATCTTACTTGAACGGAGTTGCATGTTTAAGCAGAGAAGCTTATTTTGGAGGAATTATAATTGCAGTAATCACTCAATCCCAATCAAGTTATGCAAACAAGTTGTAGTGAACGCAAGCTTTTAGATTCAAGTCTGAGATTAGAGTGAATTAAATTGATGCACAATCCTCTCTCTTTGTAGTGTAGAACTTAGTTATGAGTTTTGGTTGTGATATCCAGGTTAACTAAGTTCTTTCTCTCTCCTCACCAACGGTGGGCTATCTAAACTCCGGGTACTTCAAGGTACAACCAGCCCGGCGTCCGTGAGGGAATCCACGGGTGCGGGGACTTACGGAGGTCTTGGAAAAGGAATTTCCAGTCCAAAGAGACGGAATGCTCAATGGAGGGTTGTTCCAATTCCAAGAAGGGTGTGTGGAATCCTAGTGTAGAGAGAGGAGGTCTCTCAACCAAATGCCATAAAATGCAGAATAATATAAGCAGAGCAAGCAGGTATAATCAGATAATGAATATGTGAATCAATCCAGCATGAACAAACAGATCAAGCAACTTTCTGTTAACACACAGGTAGAAAGCGACTTGGCAGAAGTCGCCAAAATAAGGAAACACGATAGCGTGGCTGTCACTAATCTGTGGAGTCCTGTCGGACAGTGCTCAAGAAACGCCTCGGTGTGAGGCACGGATTGTGTAAAAGACGCCTGGGAGAAAGGCGCCGGATAGACAAAGGACGCCCACAGCGAGGGGCGTCAATTCTCAGAGAGTGAGAAAGCAGGAGACACTATATAAAAAGGCGCCTTTTCAGAAGGCGTTAAATGCAAAAAAGACGCCTTGAGTAAAGGCGTTAATTCATGAAACATGCCTTGATGTGAGGCGTTAATTAAAAAACACAGAGAATACAAACTGGCTAATCCGAGGGGTATGGGTGTGCAGTGTGCAGCCCGCGGGGCACAGTGGAGGGGTACCGTGGGTACCTAAGGAAAAGGGCACACGTGGGTGCCAATGGGAAAGGGCACACGTGGGTGCCAACAGGAGAGGGTAATCAAAAGAAAAATAGTGGAGGTCCCACCATGATCGCCAATTTGTGAATCGTGTTTTTCACATCAAAAAAAATAAATAAATAAGGGGAAGATAAATAGTGAAATAAAGGGAATAAAGGGGAGCAAGAGATTGTTATCGGAGTGTGATCGCCAGAGGGGTTACCTCAAAAGAAGGGAGATTGATCGCGAATACCTGGTGAAAATAAGGATGCGGGATGAGTGTGGATTCCTTCCTCCTCCTTCTACCGGCCGGCCGATGAAGGGGGTTTTCCTCTTAATTACCCTTAAACAAAGAACAAACAATCAAAAGAGGAGGGATTAGCCAAACGTGTGTAGTATCAATCCAAAAGAGTAATAAGATGATGAAAGTGGAGCATAAAGGGTGCACCTTTTGGTTATTTTAAAACCCCTAAGAAAATTAGGGAAGGAAAGAGATATGATGCAGAGCTAATGCAAACTAACTATGATGAACAATGATGAAGTAGCAAATTGATGCAAAGAACTCCCTGCTGTTCCTGACAACAGTAAAGGGAAAACCAATTGATGCGGCTGATGCACTAGGAAGAAGAAGACCACTGCAGGAGCACGGATTCGCAAAGAAAAGGAGAGTAGAAAAGCCTCAGTGCACGGAGAAAACTGCTATTGCTAATCTCTGCTCTCTGCTGTTTTTAGCCAACCTTCCTATCAAGCTTCTACTATGCTCCTCTCGCGCGAAATCGACCCAGGAGGCTATTTATAGGGTAGAAAACACAAATCTAATGGGATAAGAACTAACAAGACCCTTCTACGGCAAGGTCTCTAGTTCCCTAATCGAGCAAGATGACCAAACAGAGCAGGGGAATCTCCAGGAAAGGGCAGTTCAAGCAGGACACGGAAGGAAAAGAGACGACTCTCATCAAGGCGTTAAATGAAATTGACGACCTGTCTTGAGGCGTTAATTGAAATCACGACTGGGACAAATGCATCAATTCTTGGATTTAATTTTAGTAAGAAAACCTTCCTTATTTAAAAATTATAAAGAGACGCCTATAGGAGAGACGTTAATTCAAAACAAGACCCAGGGAGGGACGTTAATTTTTAATTTCAATTAGGGTAGGATACGTCAAATATCAGAAACTGACGCCTCTTGCTCCAGTCGTCCTTTCTTTGAACAACGCCCTAGCGCATGTCGCTATTTAAAACACGCCTCTCTTCGAGTCGTTAATTACAAAAATGTAAGAAAAATCATAAAAACCCCACAAAAATAGAAAAACTTTATATTATAGAAATATTGAAGTCCACTTTGGGGTGTTAACATAGTGACATGAGATTTGATCAACATAGTATCAATTTTAGCGTGTCTACACTCGGCTCCCGCAGGAGCCGTCTATGATAGTTACCAAGAAGATCCCGGAGAAATCCTTTATTTCCCCGCACAAGAGGACCACTCGAAGCCTCGGCCCGCGAGCCCGGGGGTCGGGGATACCAGCGAAGCCTCATTGCCCGAGGAGGCTAAGCAGGGTGACACCTATGGTGTCCTCGAAACAGAAGATGGCGAAGAACAGGACTTCGTCGACCTGTTGCCAGCACCGCCGGAAATTAAAGACGGCGGCCAGGCCACGGTAGATGAACTTATTGAGATTAACTTGGGCACGAAGGGCAACCCCAGGCCGACCTTTCTAAGTGCCCTTCTTCCTCCACAGGAGAGGGAACAATATATTAAGTTGCTGCAAGAATTCCGGGATTGTTTTGCCTGGAACTACAAGGAGATGCCCGGCCTAAGTCCCGTTGTGACCCAACATATTCTGGCCATCGATCCCAAGGTGGAACCGGTGAAGCAGTCTCCCTGGCGCATGAGGCCGGAATTGATAAACCAAATTTGCAAAGAAGTCGACAAGCTCATAGACGTCAATTTTGTAGCTGAAAACCAGTATACCACTTGGCTGGCCAACATTGTGCCGGTGAAGAAGAAGAATGGACAGATCAGAATTTGTGTGGACTTTCGCGACCTGAATAAAACCTGCCCGAAAGATGATTTCCCGGTGCCCATCACTGAAGTCATGATTGATGCAACTACTGGTCACGAGACCTTGTCCTTCATGGATGGATCGTCCGGCTATAACCAAATCTGGATAGCTGAGCACGACCGAATTCATACGGCCTTCCGGTCACCCAAAGGGATATTCCACTACAAAAGAATGCCCTTCGGCCTCAAGAACGCCGGTGCTACTTACCAGCGGGCGATGACCAAAATTTTTGACGAGCTGCTATACAACAAAGTCGAATGCTACATTGACAATTTGGTCGTCAAGTCGAAGAAAAGAGAAGATCACCTGAATGACCTCAGGGTCATCTTTGAAAGACTCCGGCAGTATGAGCTGAAAATGAACCCGATGAAGTGTGCCTTCGGCATCTCCAGTGGGAAGTTCCTCGGCTTCATCGTCTGATATAGAGGGATCGAGGTCGACCATTTTAAAATAAGAGCCATTTAGAAGCTACCTCTTCCGAAGGATCTGGGAGAGTTGAGATCCCTGCAAGGCCGGCTGGCTTACATCCGAAGATTTATCTTTAATTTGTCAGGGCGCTGTCAGCCATTTCACAGATTAATGATGAAAAATGCACCTTTTGACTGGAACCGGGAATGCCAGAGGGCCTTCGATCGGTTGAAAGATTACTTGAAGACCCCGCCCGTGCTGGGGGCACCTGTCAAGGGGAGGCTGATTATTCTGTACATAGCCGCCACCGAATGTTCACTGGGGGCAATGCTCACCCAGAACAATGATGAGGGAAAAGAGCATGCTCTCTACTATCTTAGCCGAATGCTAGTGGGGGCAAAAGCAAAATACACCCCGATTGAGAAGGTCTGTCTCGCCTTGGTCTTCGCAGTCAAGAAGCTGAGGCATTACATTCTCTCCCATGAAGTGAGCCTGGTCTCCAAGGCCGACCCAGTTAAACACATTCTCTCCCAGCCGGTCCTGAAGGGACGTCTCGGCAAGTGGGCCGTACTGCTACTGGAATTTGATATCACCTACGTGCCGCAGAAGGCCATTAAGGGTCAAGCCGTGGCCAAATTCTTTGCAGCACATCCTGTGCCCGAAGACTCCCCATTGGCTACAGAGTTGCCTGAAGATGAAACACTGAAGGTGGACCAAGTCCAACAGATCGCCTGGCAGCTGCACTTTGATGCATCTTCGAGAACGGAAACAACCCCGTCCGAACATACCAAGGTACGGGCAGGGGCCGGCATCGTCCTTAAATCCCCGGAGGAAGAAGTATTGCATACATCTTGTTCTATCAATAAACCCTGCACAAATAATGAGGCAGAGTATGAGGCTCTGATCATCGGTCTCCAAGTCACTTTGCAAATGGAGATTAAAATGCTACAAGTGTTTGGCGATTCGTTACTAGTCGTCAAGCAAGTCCAAGGGCAGTTGATGTCCGAAAGCCTGAGCCGCTCCCTTACCATGCTAAAGCGAAGCGGCTCATGGAGCGATTCTACCTTATTGAGATAGGCCATGTTGCCATGAGAGAAAATGCACAAGCCGATGCACTGGCAAAACTGGCAAGCTCACTAGCAGTCCCGCCTGATGGAGCTCTTAGCATCCGGGTGGTGAATCAGCGCCAGGTGCCTAGCATGATAGAAGAACCAGAAGAAGAAGAACTGGAGGTTGCTGCAGCAGAAGCCGTCAGCCTACCTGACTGGAGGGACCCTCTTATGCAATGGTTCAAACACCAGCAACTGCCCAAGCAGAGAGAAGAGAAGATCAAGCTGATCAGAACAAAGGACTCCTATGAGGTCCGGAACGGGATCCTATTCCGAATTATGGCAGATGCCAAACAGAAGGTGCTCCTGCGATGCCTATCCACTAAAGAAGCTTTGAAAGTCATGAAAGAGGTCCACGCCGGGACAGCCGGTGCACACCAGGTGGGACCAAAGATGAAAATTGAAATAAAGAAGCTCGGCTACTACTGGCCGACAATATTCGATGACTGCTGCAAGTATGCTAAGTCTTGTCAGAAATGTCAGGAGCAGGCCACGGTGCCCAGGAGGCCACTCGTGCCACTGCATCCGACACTACTCAACTGGCCTTTCGCCCAGTGGGGAACAGACGTCGTGGGCCCACTACCTGCGTCATCCGCTGGGTGCAAGTACATTTTGGCGGCAACTGACTACTTCTCCCGTTGGGCGGAAGCTCTTGCACTGAAAGAAGTGACTGGGGAGATCGTCGCCAGATTTATCCGTCGCAACATCATATTCTGGTTCGGCACTCCGAACTGAATTATCTCAGATAATGGAAGCCACTTCCGCAACCAAAAGGTCTACCGGCTAGCGAAAAAGTACAAGATCGACTGGAGGACGTCGACTCCTTATAACCCACAGGCCAATGGCTTGGCCGAAGCTTTCAATAAAACGCTTTGTACACTCCTGTCCAAAATTGTTAATTCTAACAAGAGGGACTGGGAAGAGAAAATGTATGAGGCCCTGTGGGCATATCGAACTGTATACAAAACTCCAACAGGTTGTTCACCCTTCTCCTTAGTATATGGCTCAGAGATAATTGTCCCCATCGAGCTGGAAATACCCTCTCTCCGAGTCGCAATCCAACACGGGCTAGTCCAGGAAGAGCAAACAAACGTCGAGCGAAGGCTCGAGGAGCTCTCCAACTTGGAGGGGATGCGGCTCCAAGCCCAACAGAACATTCAGGTTTACCAGGCCTGCATAGCTCGCGCCTTCGACAAGCTCGTCAAGGAGCGTGAATTCAAGAAGGGTGACCTCGTTATGGTCAAAAGGAGGGAAGTTATGGCTTCCAACCCCAAGGATAAGCTGAATGAGAATTGGCTTGGACCCTATGTAATCCAAAAGATTTATGAAGGTGGAGCATATGTGATAGTCGATCATCGGGGGGAGGTCCAATTTCCACCCCTTAATGGTAGGCATCTAAGGTTGTACCACGCTCCGATTCCCCCTTTCAATGAATAATACATTCTCTCGCCCCGCAGCGGGTAAACTTGCATTTCAACTGCTTGGATGATTTGTCATTACTCACTGTGCGTTTCAAAAAAATATATACAAAAAAGGGAAGAGAAAGAAGAAAAAAAAGAAAGAGAAGAAAGGAAGAAAAAAAAAGAAAAAAATGAGAAAAAAAAGAAAAAAAAGAAAAGAAGGGAAAAGAAAAGGAAGGAAAAGAGAAAAAGAAGGGAAGTAAAGGAGGAGGAGCCAGCCCTTCTTTACTAACCCTCACCCGTACCGACGAACTTTTCAATAAACGAATCAACCATGTCAGCCCTTGACATTCTGTCGGCACTGACGAAGAATACCCCATCCAGACCTTTCGCCCGGGATCGGGGAATAAACCCTTCTCCTTGCGTTGTCACCAACCTGTACCAACGAACTTCTCAATAAACGAATCAACCCTGTCAGCCCTTGACATTCTGTCGGCGCTGACGAAGAATACCCCAGCCGGACCTTTCGCCAGGGATCGGGGAATCAACCCTTCTCCTTGCGTTGGCACCAACCCGTACCAACGAACATTTCAATAAACGAATCAACCCTGTCAGCCCTTGACATCCTGTCGGCACTAACGAAGAATACCCCAGCCGGACCTTTTGCCCGGGATCGGGGAATCAACCCTTCTCCTTGCGTTGGCACCAACCCGTACCAACGAACATTTCAATAAACGAATCAACCCTGTCATCCCTTGACATTCTGTCGACACTGACAAAGAATACCCCAGCCGGACCTTTCGCCCGGGATCGGGGAATCAACCCTTCTCCTTGTGTTGGCACCAACCCGTACCAACGAACATTTCAATAAATCAGCCCTTGACATCCTGTCGGCACTAACGAAGAATACCCCAGCCGGACCTTTTGCCCGGGATCGGGGAATCAACCCTTCTCCTTGCGTTGGCACCAACCCGTACCAACGAATATTTCAATAAACGAATCAACCCTGTCAGCCCTTGACATTCTGTCGACACTGACAAAGAATACCCAGCCGGACCTTTCGCCCGGGATTGGGGAATCAACCCTTCTCCTTGCGTTGGCACCAACCCGTACCAACGAACATTTCAATAAACGAATCAACCCTGTCAGCCCTTGACATCCTGTCGGCACTAACGAAGAATACCCCAGCCGGACCTTTTGCCCAGGATCGGGGAATCAACCCTTCTCCTTGCGTTGCCACCAACCCGTACCAACGAACATTTCAATAAACGAATCAACCCTATCAGCCCTTGACATCCTGTCGGCACTAACGAAGAATACCCCAGCAGGACCTTTTGCCCGGGATCGGGGAATCAACCATTCTCCTTGCGTTGGCACCAACCCGTACCAACGAACATTTCAATAAACGAATCAACCCTGTCAGCCCTTGACATTCTGTCGACACTGACAAAGAATACCCCAGCTGGACCTTTCACCCGAGATCGGGGAATCAACCCTTCTCCTTGCGTTGGCACCAACCCGTACCAGCGAACACTTCAATAAACAAATCAACCTTGTCAGCCCTTGACATTCTGTCGGCACTAACGAAGAATACCCCAGCTGGACCTTTTGCCCGGGATCGGGGAATCAACCATTCTCCTTGCGTTGGCACCAACCCGTACCAACGAACTTTTTAATAAACGAATCAACCCTGTCAGCCCTTAACATTCTGTCGACATTGATGAAGAATACCCCAGCCGGACCTTTCGCCCGGGATCGGGGAATCAACCATTCTCCTTGCGTTGGCACTAACCCGTACCAACGAACACATCAAAAGACAAATAAACCACACATGTCCCCGGCACTCTGTCGGCACAGACAAACAACCCTCTTTTGACCAGGACCTCCCGTCAAGGTCATTGAATGAACAAACTCTTCTCTCCGTCCCTTCGGGCGACAAACAACCCTCTTTTGACCAAGACCTCCCGTCAGGGTCATTGAATGAACAAACCCTTCTCTCTGCCCCTCCAAGGTCGAATCAACCTAGTCGGGTCAAACATACCGGTGGCATCATTCGGCTGAGTTGCTTGGGGGACATGGTGGAGTGGTCCCCTCGTCCCTCCTCTGGAAGGGGCAAGCGCTCTCCTATGCTCCTATGCGAACCTCATCGGGTTCTCCCCGGATAAGCTGTTAGTGTAAGCTTGCGTTTCATCACATAGCAAGAAAAAGAGGAAGAAAAAAGAGAAAGAAGAAATTTCCCAACACCACACACATACAGGAGGCACATGGGATAATTGCATTGTATTCCTGTTGAGAAAAAAAAAGAATTACACTGGCCTCGGGGCATACCCCGGTGTTACATGCAAAAAGGGATGGAAGGGGGACTGGCAGCTAGTCTAGCCCCCGGAAGATGTCCTCAAAAGGAAGGATCCCGACACAAGGGAAGCTCATCATCTTACGCAGACGGTCTTCCTGCGCATCGAGGCGTTCCAACTCGGTCGTCACAGAGGCCACCGCTGCTTCGGCGACGGCCAGCTCTTTAGTTTCCCGGGTCTTGTTCGTCTCGACCTCGAGCAGGTCAGACTCATCCTGAGCAAGCCAGCCCCGGAGTTTCTCTATCCGGTTCTCCAAAGCGTGGATGTTGGCATTGCACCCGTCCAAGGCCTCCCGGTGTAGCTCCCTGCTGTCCCTCCGCACCGCCAGAGCCTCCAGATATTCGCCCCTCTGAGCGCTGATAGCTGTAAGCTCAGTTGGGGCCTGCGTCTCGAGGAATGCACGACGGTTTACGTATTTCAATAGTAACAGAACACGTCGTGACCACTCTTCCAGCGGGCAGCCCATCATTTGTAGTGCTTTGGTCAGCTGCTCCACGATAGCCCTTACGCCTTGATACGTGAGCGTTGGGTCGGCAACGACCATAGAGCGCAATACCAATAGGGTCTGGCGGACTGGCAGATCCGAGCTCGCGTGGCCGATAGAAGGGACGACTGGTGGGTCGAAGCTAACTTCGCTATCCACGACCGCCCACAGCTCTGTGTCAACCACGGCCGAGCTACCTGGAAGAGCCAGGGCCGAAAGGAGGGGCCTCTCGGGCTCCAAGGTCAACCCCTGGCCAGCCACCACCATAGGTGGGGGAGATACCATAACGGAGACGTCTGGCGCTGCCATGATGAGCGACTGCTCTGGCTCCATTGATCGAGCGGGTTCCGAGCCTGACAATGCCGCCTCCTCCGTCAAAACTAGAGCCCGACAATGCCGCCTCCTGTCGGGAGAATGAACGGTCACAGAGGCCGGATCTGATGCCGCAGCAGGCAAAGTTGCTTCGGTCTCCGCCGCCTCGACAGACAAGGTATCGATGGTGGGCGGGTCCGATGTCGCTCCCGGGAAGTCTTCATCTCCTCCCGCCTGGAATTCCCCTGAATGTTCATTGAGGATCGTCAATATCCTTCCCAGGAGTCGGGCTTCCTCAGGTACGATCGACGTCGGATTTGGTGGCAGTGGGATCACGAGCCGGGGGACGGCCCCCATCTGCAGAAGAGACGCCAAGGACCCCGCGTCCGGCCCCAGAAGCATCTTCAATCTTTTGGCCGCGTGCACGCGGAAGGATGAGCTCCACCTAGGGACGGCTTTGTGAACCCGAGGTGCAAGCACTCTGCGGGGCATCGTTGTTACCTGACCATGTAAAGAAGGGTTAGCCGCTCGTCGGGTGAAGTAAACCGCTGAATTCTCAAAGAGGCCGGATGGGTCCCCGTGCTTACCTCGCCCGCCGGCACGATGCTGCTCCCTGGCGTCGTCTCCTCCCAGGTGTCGGCTTCGGGCACCGTCTCCTTTCGAGTCTCGGTCGCCGGCGATACCTCCCCCTCTTCCCGAATCTCGGCTTCGGGCACTATCGGCTCTCGCACCTCGATCTCGGGTGCTATCTCCCCCTCCTCCAGGGCTTCGGTGGCTGGGATAGTACCCTCCACGGCTCCTTTGGAGGCGCGAGCATGTATTGCCTCAAATAAATCAGCAACCCCAAAGGAAGACTTAAGGATGAGAAAGGAGGAAGAAAGAGGAAGGCGTACACACACAGCCACTACCACTTCTTCTCGGGGTGAGATCTCAGTGGTGGAGACGGCAACATCTGAGCTTACCCCGGCTTCTTCCTGCCGCAAGACCTCGATCAGGGACGCTAGTGTATCCAAACCAGCAGTGGTTGTCGCTTGTCTGGCGGCTTCCAAACCCGGGGCGTGAATTGCTGCATCTTTTGACGGGGCATGTTCCTGTTGGAAGCCAAAAATAATGATATCGAGGAGGTTAGTTGACGGCCTCAAGAAAGAAACCTGAATTAATAGATTTGCACTTACGGGTGCCCGCTTCACCAGGCTAAGAGAAATGGGTAGTACCGGGGCTTTCCAGGTGGGAACTTGAAAGCGGGGCTCCCCGGGGATACCCTCAGTTGAAAGCACTTCGTCTGAAGAATAGATGTAATCTACCCTCTCGCCCGACGAAGAGTTAGTCCTAGTGGGGACCTCTTTTGCTGTGAAGGCAGCCCCCGCCTCAGCATCCGAGGTCGGCTCGTCGTCGCACTGGACAGGCAACCGTGACTTCCCTGACCGCCACCCCTTCTTCCGGTATGTCTTCCCGAACCGAGATGTCTCGGGGTCCGCCTCCGGTTGTGGGTCTGCCACATCAGCTCCTGCAAGGCAAAGTAGGGCTCAAGTTCAGTCAGGCCCGTAAAGTTTCAAAAAAAAAATTTAATCAAAGCGACTAGCAAAGAAAGTAATATACCTCCTTCAGCTTCAGTGGCAGGAGTTGGGGCGAAGAAGATCTCTCCCACGGATTCCACGGCCCCGTGGGTCGCAGCTTCACCCACGCCTAGAAAAGATAAGGGCGCGGGCCTCTCGGCGACAGCTGGAACAAAAAACATGTGTGTTACAAGAAACGTCCCTCTTAATGTCCGAATACATCCCAGAGATCCTCGAAGAAGAAGAAACCCAACCTGCAGGCCGACTCGGCTCCGCTCGAGTAGCTTCGAACTCCTCGAATGAAGAGATCAAAGGCATCGGGGGAATGGTCGACGCAGCTTTGGCGGCCTCCGTCTTCCGTCGCTTTGCCTCCCGCCGCCCGGCCGCCTTGGCAGCATCTACCTCCTTCTTCACGGGCGATTTCGCCCGGGGCCTCTTCGCAGGCGGAGGCAGGGGGGTCGTAGTCGGAGCCGTTGGCGCCTCCTCAAAGTAAGCAGGCTTTCCTGCCTGTCGAAGGAGATTGCGATACGTCGCCATTTGAGTGCTGTCGGGGTGATATGTTAAAAAAAGGGAGGAAGAACGAAGGACCCGATCAGCGTCCAGTACCCGAGGGAAGATCAACACTGAAGAGCACAAACAAAAGAAGGAAACACTAAGTACCATATGGGCCAGTGTATAGTCACAGCGCTATCGGCCAGTAGTTAAGGGACGGCTCCTTATCCCGGCGAGCTGCCTCTCGGACCAGCCAACATACATCCTTGATTTTCTGGTAGCGGTCGGCAAGAGCGGCCAGGTCCGCATGCTTCTTGGCGACCAAGTGACAGAAAAGGTTGAAGTGGTCCATTCCCCATCCCTCGGCATAGTAATAGGTAATGTGTAGGCGCTTGCCCAAGATGGCCGCCACCAAATATTCAATCTTCAACCCATGCACTTAGAGGAGGACGTAGAGCCACGTGGTGTCCATGTAATTCTCTGGGTTCCGTTCCTCCCTCCTCACGAACGTGCGGCATGGACAGATTGGGTCCCTCTCCGGACGCCAGCTCCTCGCGGGGGTGCCTCCTTCCTCCATGGGAAACGGATAATTGGTCAGCTCCAGGTGGTCACTCCCAATGTGGCAGAGGTCCCGCAAGGTCTTCTTGAAATCATCCTTCGCCACCGGAGGCAGCTTAGCCTGCGGTGCTGGCTTGGCCTCTCGAGCCCTTTTGCGTGCGATCATGTACGCAGCCACTTCCTGTTCCTTGCCCCGCCTCAACTGGAGGAGGTGCTCCGAGTCGATATCAAGGACCGGCACTGGCTGCCGACTCAGGAACCTCCTCTCCGCCCCATCCCAGCAGTCGGTCCGGTATAATTGGTAGAAGGGTGTCCGGGCATTCCACCACTTCACGTACTCCGGGGTCACCTGTGGAATCCGACCCGAGGCTGGCACCCTGAAGGAAGCAGTGTCTTCCCGATGAAAGAAATCCCACTAGGTTCGGGCAGTCTCGACAGTGGGGCTCCCCTGGAGGCTTCGCACCAGCAGATCAAAGCAAGCACTATACGTCGTGATATGCTGATCATATCTGAAATTCCTGCCGAAACGAAAGGGATAGTACGGCTCCAGCAATAGACTGTCCCCCTTTCGGAAAGCCAGCACACTTGGGCGAATGGACAGCGCCCAGGCTCTGAGCTCCGGCTCCAACAACGGGTGAACCACATTCTCCTGACTGATCGAATGCACATACTTTTCCACCTGGTAATCCCTGCATTCCCGGTTACTGTTTACCAATGGGCTTGAATGAGTAGCCAGGGTCCAGAAGTGAATAGTGCCGGCAGCATCAAGGGGCACCGTCGTCAGCCTTCCCCGGATGTCGTATAGTCGCATGGACGTCGAGGCTGACTCCACGCTCGCGCACTCCAGCATCCGTGGAACTAACCCCCAGCCTTGAATGGTGCGTGGGGCAAACTCAGGGAATAGGGAACAAACCCACGCATTGAAAAAATGCAGTGGGCACACATACCGCGCCTGTCGCGGGAACTGGTGAGCGCTGACATCCCCGAGCGCCTTGTAGATCAGACACAGAGTAGCCGGACACAGAGACAGCTTAATACCCCAGGCCATCTGGCAGGCCGGGTAGATCACATCCGGCCGAATGACAGTCTCGTCTCCATATGGCATGGCAAAGGAGCACAACCAATAAGTCAGGAACGCCGCACAATGCGTCAGCGGGTCAACCCTTGCCGGATTGGGCCCGCTTCGGCGCCCTCGGGAAGAGATCTTCACGTCAGCCTTCGGCTTGGCACGCTTCTTGCTGGTGGCGGTAGTGCCTATGTGCGGGAAGTCTTTGTATTGTTTCAGGCCGTCATAGAAGTACTGCAGCCACAAGGTCATGCGGACTCTCTTCCGGTCTCCACGAGGGGGTTGCTTCCCGCCGTGCGCCAGTTGATACAGGTCTCGGTACGCCTTCATAAGATACCGATACGAATAGCCGAGGGAGTAGTAGCCATCCCTGTTGGTCTCGTCCTTGATCAGATCTGGGAGGCAGACTTCTTCATAAGGCTCCCAGTCAATAGGCAAGCCACTAAGTTGATTGAGACTCCACAAGTCCAATGAGGTCTCGCCCTCTGCCGTATAAAAGGTATTAGTCTCCACATTGAATACTTCAATCATCCCGCAGCAGAGGCCCCTGGAGATGGGGTAGCTATACCGGGAGGCATAGACACTGTGATAAACGCCAGCCCGGATAAGGATTGGGGCGTAGTTGAACAGCACATATTCGGTGAATTCCACGCCCCCTTCCCGAAAGCTATGCGCATCCTTAAGTCAGAGCTCCCCGAACCAGTCCAGCGCCAGTTCGTGCTTGAATCGGATGGCCAAGCAATCCAACAAGAAGGGTTCTTCTCTGTACCCCCACTTTATTGGAGCCAGGAACATACCGAACCGGGGGTGTTCGCCCTGGACCCGCCCGGCAGACGTGTCCCACCGAGCAGGGGTAAACTGAGGTGCCCGCACTAATTTGTCTTCTGTCGGCAGCACGGCTTCAAGTCCCAAGATGGGTTTCCATTCTCGAGCCTCTCCCACCAGATACATCGGGATACTCCTCGGAACACTGTAGAGCAGGCTGTCCCGGGACCGCAAAATCGCTTGCTCGGCCTCCTTGACAACTCGGAAGTTCCGCCTCTCCTGGTGACTGAGATGCTTCAGAAAGCAGATGAGATGCATGTCCTTCGGGTAGTCCTTCCGGTACTCCCCCGTAGCCCGGTCAAAAGCCAAGCCGCCCTCGACCCGAGTGAGCCTATGGAAGTCCATCGTCTCGGTATCGGAGCCCGGTGATCCGGCTAGTGCCGCTATCTCGGCATGCTCCATGTCCAAGTCCTCCACATTAAACCATGTAACCGCTGGCACTGGGGGTGGGGGAACGTGCTCGGCACCAGAAGCAGCAGAAGCAGCAGAATCTCTCGGGGCAGCCATCTTTCTGCGAGGTGCAAGGTAACTCAAGTCAGAACAAGATACAAATAAAAAAAAGAAAAGAGAGAGAAAGGAGGTCACGAAGGGGCTACGCTACAATTGAATTAAAAAGAATGCCAATAATTTCTGACGAAATTTCGACAGAGTTTCCACTAGGCCGGAGGCGTAAAGGGAAAACATGGGTGCACGCCCACAAGGAGTGACGGCCCCAACAAAGTCATGGTGTGCCCAAGGGCGACACCGGAGGTCCTCCGGTTGAAGAAGTCTTCTTCTCCCCTACAGCGGCACACCCCGTGCCTACCCTCCAGCGGCACACCCAGGCCGAGCCCCTCAGCGGCACACCCCGTGCCTACCCTTCAACGGCACGCTCTGTGCCTCCCCTCAGCGGCACACCCAGGCCGAGCCCCTCAGCGGCACACCCATGTCTACCCTTCAGCGGCACGCTCTGTGCCTCCCCTCAGCGGCACACGCCATGTGCCTCCCTTCAGCGGCACACTCCGTGCCCACCCTTCGGCGGCACGCTCTGTGCCTCCCTTCAGCGGCACGCGCCGTGCCTCCCGTCAGTGGCACAGTTGTGCCCTTTCTCCAGCGGCACACCCGTGCCCCCCTTCCTCCAGCGGCAGACTTGTGCCCTCTCCCAGCGGCACACCTGTACCCGCTCCCAGCGGCACACTCCGACGCCACGGCAGCCTCCACCCCATGCCAAAGAAGAAGAAGAAGAAGAGATGAAGAAGAAGGAGAAGAGATGAAGATGAAGAAGAAGAGAAGAGGACAGAGGAAAAGGACAACGGAGAGCCTAGGGCTCCGTCGTCCCCCGAGCGAAGAAAGAACGGGAAGAAGAAGAAGAAGAAAATGGGGAGGAGAACGGAAGAGAAGAAGAGAGGAAGATGAAGAGGAGGAGAAGAAGGGGGGGGCCTCTCAGCGCCCTCACCAGAGGAGGAAGACGATGGCGAGCGGCGGTGGTCTCCGGCGGTGGAGAGAAAGAGAGAGGGAGACGACGGGAGTTGAAGAGACAAAGAGAGAGAGAGAGGGAATTTGAAAAAAGAAGGGGGGGAGTTTCGAACTCCCCCTCCCCTTTTATAGCCGCCTCAAAAAAAAGAGAAAGAGAAGAAAAAAGGGGAAACAAACGAACAAAAAGAAAAAAAGGGGGAGAAGAGAGGGAAAAGAGAGAAAGGGAAAAGAAAAGAAAAGAAAAAGAAGAAGAGAAGAAAAAAGAGAAGAAAAAAGAAGAAAAAGGAGAGAAGAGAAAAAGGAGAGAAGAGAAAAAGAAAAAAGAGAAGAAAAACAAAGAAAGAGGGAATAAAAAAATAACAATAGTAATAATAATATAATACATATATGATAGTAATACAATAAATACACAATAGAGATAACAATGTCTACGTCACACATCTTAGGAAGGTACGCCCAATAATGTACGTTAATCCCGCAGATACACCCGCGAGCACCGTCTGGCTCATCCTTCGCCCGCGCTGATCGCGGGTGGGGGGTATTTGTGGACGTATAAAATTGTACGTCCATATGTCCCACCAAGCCCCGCATTAATGTCAAAGTCAAAAGGGGAAGACTCGGGGAGACTGGCCATCCAGGGCTCCGGGAGAATACTACCGTCCGGCAAACCCCAATTTTGCACGGGCGCATTAAACAATAGAGAAAGCACAGGATCTCCTCCTGAATTTATACACTGCTATGGACCCACCCTTGGGTCCCTAACGGTGAAGAAATATCCCAAAGAATGCACAACTTCAAGTTCCTAGAGCAAAGGCAGAGGCCCCTTTCAGAACGGCACACTCCGTGCCCCTGCAGCGGCACACTGCCTGAGGAGCCCCAGCGGCACACCCAAATGGCCGTTCAGCGGCACACTGCCTGAAGAGCCCCAGCGGCACATCGGTGAGGTGCCGCCAGCGGCACACTCCACAGCTGCCCCAGCGGCGCACCCCAGTGCCCTTCAATGGCACACCCCTTAGGTGCCTCCAGCGGCACACCTCCCGGTGCCTTCAGCGGCACACCATCAGCTGCTTCCAGCGGCACACCATCAGTGCCCTCCCAACGGTGCAGTCCCAGTGCCCTTCCAACGGCACAGCTTTCATGCCCCTTCAGCGGCACAACGCCTGGCCCTTTCAGCGGCACGGCAGTGAACTCCCCCGAACGGCACAAACCGGCAAGATACATAACGGTCACTAAAGGGGCCCCTTGGCGCACAGTGTGGCCATTTTAACGCCAGCTAATCCCAAGCTCAGGTGTCGTCCTCCGGTTGGATGAAGGAGACTTCCACCTGACAAAGATGGGACTCGGGTCAACCTCGGATGGCAGTGCCATCATGAGGTTCCCCCATCAATAGCACACATATAAAAGGCCCCGAAGAAGAAAAAAAGGGGAGGAGAGGCATGCGAAGGCACCCGTTCGAAGAGAGCAGCACCACAGAGAAGAAGAGAAAGGAAGAAGAAGGTAGAAGATATTGGGGAGATTGAGAGAGAGTGAGCCACCTGTATAGGGAAGAGAAGGAACGGGGTGAAGGGAAGCATTCTCCCTTGTTCCAACTCTCCCCATTAATGTTTTGTGTTGTTCCCTTCTTTTTGCTTCTCGACTGTCTCTTCCCTCTCCATGCTCTTCTATTCTGTAACGTAATGTAGCTGGCCCCGAATCTTGGCCTTTGTCTTTTTGCAGTTCTGATCATGAATAAAAGTGTCCTTGGGCTCTGTCTTTTGTTGTCTCCGTTGTCTTCCCCTCACCACTAAGCTGTGATTTGGTATTTTTCTCTCCGGTCTTCTGGTTGTGTTCTGATTACCCCTCATGCCATCGGTTGGCTTGGCTCCACGTGTGGTATTCTTGGCTCGACAGTGCAGGGTTACCTCCCTTCCTATTTGACTGTCTTAATGGTGTGAGTGTTACCCCACTCCCTCCATCTATGGGTTAATTAGCACCCTCCATCCCTGCCTGGCCGTTGGAACTCATCTACTGGTCAGGAGGCTCCTTTGCCCCTCCTTCAGAGACCACAGCATACATACATTCAAGCTCCCAGTCATCCTACCACTCAGGCCCCGCCAGTGGCACACCCCTCCCATTTGTCCGTCTGGCGGCACGGCCTTCCCTATATTTGCCCAGCGGCGCACCTTCCTTGGCCGCCCAACGGCACACTCTCCTTGGCTGCTTCAGTGGTACACTCCCCCTACGGGCCTGTTCAGCGGCACACCTCCACTATTGGTCTACTTAGCGGCACACTCTTAGGCTGCCTCAGCGGCACACCTTGATTGTCACTCCTCCGGTGCATTCGTGGCTTGTATCAGCCTACTGGTTTCCCAGCGTTTTCTCCGAGTTTTCTGAAGTTTCCCCAAAGGTGGCTGCTTAGGCACACACCTCAGTTGCCGGTTCATGTCACTCCTTGTGGGCATGTTCCTTGTTATTCCCTTACCATCCGGGTCAGGGGGAGATGCTGCTAAATTTTTGTCAGAAATAACAACAAATTAAAAGACGAAAGGGAAGCAACAAAGGAATGAAACCAACAACAGTAAAACATCCTAATCAGCCAAGAAAACTATTTGAAGCTCCGGGAACTGGCTGAGTAAGACTCCAAGGACTACATTGCTGAACATGACCCGGGACTCAACCTCATGACAGGGAATTGAAAGTTTAACCAATGAGACTCTCTATCAGATATGATCTGGACAAGGGACCCTCTCTTGAACCCTGGCCCACTTCTTGAGTGGCACACTTTGCTTGGTTTCATCCCCCACCTGCCTCCAGCGGTACGCCTCAGTTCTCCCCCCTTTTTTGCCTTCAGCGGCACACTCCTAGATCCCCCCAGCAGTACGCTTTCCTTTGCCTTCTGAGCAGTACACCTCCCCAGCGGCACACTGCCCACACCTTTCAACCCTCTAGTGCGCACCTTTCAACCTCAAGCGGTACACCCTCCTTCTCCCTAGCGGTACACTTCTTAACCCCCCAGCGGTACACTTGCTAATCCCCTAGCGGTACACTCCCTAACCCTCCTGCGGTACACTTGATAATTCCCCATCGGCACGCTCTCAGCTCTCCAGCGACACATTTCCTAATCCTCCAGCGGTACACTCCATCATTTCTTCAATAAATATACATGTATAATAAAAAAATATAATAAAAGGAACAATAAACAATAATAATCATGATGAAAACAAAAGGGGGGGATAGTTCCAATCAAATAATGAGCGAAGAGAAGATAACAAAAAGGAGCAATGCTAATACATGAGGGATAACGATACACGTCACTCAAGGCAACTCATGAACATAACGACATGGTCCTCGTCTCTCCTTCTTGGATTCGAAACCTGAGAATATTAATGATGCCCTCGTAGGCCGAGCTTCACCCTCGGGAGTCACCTCTCTCGTTATGGTCATCGCCTGGCCCTGCCTCGGGCCAATATCTCATCAGGGTCCCCTCTCTCGCCGGGATCTGATTCCCCCCCCCCCTTTTTGCATTAAAATTGCCACCTCCTGGCAGACATTTGCACGGATTCATCCCCCCTCACCGTCTTGTTTTCCGTATGGACTTCTGTTCAAAGATGGTGTTGAGTCCCGGAGGGTGGCAATCAAGAGGGGAGGGGTGAATTGATGGCCAATAAAAATTAAAAACAAGCTACACTGGAGCTAAGCAAGATAAAAAACGAACTCAAATCTAGCACGAACAGAAACACACACGTGAATGCATGATGATGGTGTGATTAATTAACAAGAAATTGAATTCTCTCCTCACCGTGAAGCCCACACGAAATAAAGCGGAAAATCAAACCACAATGGACACTGGATTTTTAGGTGGTTCGGGTACACACCGTGTCCCCTACGTCCACCCCTCACACGGAGGATTAACCTTCACTAGACAGTGAATCACACATACACACGCTGTATACAACCGCAAACACACACACACGCTGTGTAGAACAGCAAGCACACACACACACACACGTTCGTGTTGCCGAACACGAACACACACACACAAATCTCAGATTTACGGACTACAAACAGATGATGAAGTCAAACTCAAAGTATTCAGAGTGAGAGGAATGAAAAGAAGTTGGATTATCCTGGTTGGAGCTCCCCCTTTCACTTCCACGAATTTAATCGAACACTTTGTGCAGCACAGTGATGATCTTGGCTTGAATGAAGCTTCAAGTTGATTTGGATCGCATCCAGCAGCTGTGGCTTGTATGGAAGTAGTTCTCCTTCTCCTTCCCTTCACTTTCACACAATCTTCAAGCTGGTACAAGGTCGGGAGGTGGCTGCTTCAACCTGCAAACACAAGGGTTTAGAAAGATAGCTTACAGCTCAACATACGATTTTTCCCTTAGGGTTTTCATCAACCAAACGATATTATATAGGCCAAGAGAGTTCTGGGGACGGTCAAGGGACCAGATCCACAAATTGTGGAGCTAAACACGGGCTCCCAACCTAATACATTTGACCCATGAGGTCGAAATCCCAAGAGTCAACAATCACGGCGCGACCCAGAACTGAAGGGGTCGACCCTCGTGGGTGGTTTTCCTGTCCAGAATGCATGGGTCGACCCTTGGGGTCGACCCTCAAAAGAACAGCCTGCTGGTTGAAGAAATATTACACAGGGGGTCGACCCTTGGGGTCGACCCTCAGGCTGAGGGGTCGACCCTTGGTGTCGACCCTCAGGCTGAGGGGTCGACCCTTGGGGTCGACCCTCGCTGGTCCAAAAAAAAAATCCGACGGGTCAGAAAATAAAAACCACAGGGGGCGACCCTTGGTCTAGGGGTCGACCCTTGGGGTCGACCCTTTCAGCCAGAACACCAATAGGCCGAGAACGCGATCCAAATGACCGATTCAAGTTCCAGAACTTCTAAAATAATCATGCAAGCCATCAAAAACGTTCAAGAACAAGTTTATGAGCTACAAAAAGGGTTTCTTAAAGCATGTCATACAATTAAGCTTAAACCATTTCATACTTAGACATTTTTCAAACATGAGATGATCTTAAAGAACTTCAACCATAGAATTGAATATCAAAGTTGAAGTCGATCTCACCAAACATCCCAGAGCATTGAAATTCTTGTCCTTGTAGATTGGCATGTCAAAATAACTCACAATTAGTTCTTTCATCCAAAATGCCAAATTAACTCACTTACCCTTAACAAGATTGCTTTGAGCCTTCATAACACGCCAAAACATCGTATGATGAGTTGAAATCCATGACGTTAGAAAGACTCATTTTCAGTTTACAAATAATTTGGTCAACATCAAAACCATAAGGCATTTTACATGAGGAGGGGGTTCAACAGATGGAATGGTCCATCGGTGACCGACATAATCTGAGTGTTCATGCCCTCACCACGGGCTCACTGCATAGCACGGCTACCTTTTTCTTCCTGTATCAATTAATATTTCTTTCGACTGTGGAGCCCTTATTTCCGGTAATTAATCAAGGGTATTCCCCTCTCTGAGGGGATGTAAATGACGTTGTGACCTTTATGGTACAACGGGTCTCAGTCCCGACACAAACCACACAATCGTCTGATTAGTCAGATCGAGCGCACCATGGGCTTCCACGAAGCCCGAATAAATCGTCACTTTGTGACTGGCACGCCCACGCACTTAATAAACGAATAAACCCACCGAATAAACTGACTTAAAGAACAAACGAATGAGCGTGTCGAAAAGTGCGTCCACATCACCTCGGCACCAGTGTTGGTGTTACCTTCTAGATTGGGAGGTTTTGTGGTGTGTACAAATACTTCCGGGGTCGGGTTGGGTGCTGTGCTGATGTAGCACGGTAGAGTTCTGGCTTATGCATCTCGACAGCTGAAGCCACATGAGGAGAACTACCCTACCCATGACCTTGAGTTGGCGGCTGTGATCTTTACATTGAAGATTTGAAGGTATTATCTGTATGGTGAGAAGTTTGAGGTGTTCACATACCATCAGATTTTGAGGTATGTGTTCACTCAGAAGGACCTCAACCTCAGGCAGAGACGATGGATGGAGTATATGAAGGATTATGACTTCACGCTGTCTTATTAGTCGGGCAGGATGAATGTCGTTGCCGATGCCTTGAGTAGGAAGGTCATTGTCAGCACTATGATGATGAGAAAGTGGAGGCTCTGGGAATAGGTGCTAGCCATGACATTTAGGCACAAGGTTCCCCAAGAGCCGGGGTCAGATGTCCTTGTGAGCTTGAGTGTCACGCCAGTGATTCGTCGTTAGGTGACAGATGCTCAGCGTGCAGACTGTTGTGCCCCTGTGGTTTTGATGATGGTTTTAATGGTGGGTGTTGATGTTTGGCCTTTGTAGTGAGCTATTCACTGTGAGTCATCCTGTGTGAGTCAAATCGCTACTTTCTGATCATAATGCAGTTCTTCATTAGTTCTAATATGGCATTGCATAATTGATTATGTTCAGTCATGTTATACATTGGTCTTCAGGCGTCCCAAGTATGCATATTGTTTCAAGTTCTCCAAGTCTATACAATGAAGTCTGATCACTGCATTTGCATTCACAATGTCTTCACATTTGAAGTCTGTACATCGAAATGCTTCTTTTGAAGTCTATACATTGTGGCCTTGAAACTTCAAGTATATACATCTTCAGTTGAACGCAAAGTGTATACGCTACAGCGTCAACTCAGCAAGTATGCACATCGCATTCAGACTTTCAAGTCTATACACTCCATCTTCATAGGTTTCAAGTCTGTTCAGCATGCCTTGGGATTCACAGTTTTTAAAGTCTGTACATTGGTTCAGACTCCTCAAAGTATGTACAGCGTGAAGTCTAAACATTATCTTCAGGGCTTGTCTTCGTATCGTTTTGTTCTATTGCGTGCAGAACATTGCAGCACCTCGTGTTGTTTTCTATACCACCTCGTGTCGTTTCTTCAGTATTTAGTTGCTTATCTCGAGTCATCCTTTTTATTTTTGCTCTTGTGTTTTCGTGTCACTTACTGTTGTTCCTCGAGTCGTTTCTCTTCTGGTTTCACTGCTTCATCATGTGTCGTGATAGCCATGTCTGTCTTCTGTCCTCGTGTTGTCTTTCCTAGACCCCGTGTCTTTCTTGCTTTGTAAACACACTTCGTGTCAGTTTCTATTTTTCGTCTTCGAGTTGGTTTCAGTCCATGTTGTTGTCATGTTGTTGTTGTATTTATGTCTACGTGTTGTTTTTGTATTCATGACTTCGTGTTGCTTTTGTATTCGTATCTTCGTAGTGTTTGTTTTGTTACAGTGACACTTCGTGTCGTTCTCTTTTTACCTCGTGCTGTTCTCTTTATACTTCGTGTCGTTCTCTTTTTACCTCGTGCTGTTCTCTTTATACTTCGTGTCGTTCTCTTTGTAGTATCTGTTTTGTCACCCTTGGACTTCATGTCGCTCTCTTGGTAGTGTTTGTTGTGTCACCACTGTATCTCGTGTCGTTCTCAGTGTAGTGCACCTCTTGTCGTTTCCACATACCTCATGCAGTTCTAGTTCTTGTGGCCCTCAGTGTTAATGGTTTTTTATCTCCTTGCAGGTCCGAGGAAGAACATTCACCGGTGTCTGGGCTGCACGTGATCCGATGCCAAAGGAACCAATGGTACAAAGGCACGTGGCAAGAAGGTTCTGGATGAAGTGTGAGAGGCACACGCATTCTGCACCCCATCCTCCTGCTGGCTGCTGATATAAAAAGAAGAAAGGCTGATCGAGCAGGAAGAAAGCATATGAGCCAGAAAGAATAGAGGAGCAGAGATCAAGAGAGTAAAAAGAGCAGAAGAACAGGAGAAGAAAAAGTGAGAAAGTTAGAGAGCTCGTGAGGGTTAAGAGAAAAAGAAAGTGAGAGAGAAGAGAAAAGGAAGAGAAGCTCACCTGAAGATCTGTCTACTGGACCGTGGATCAAATCCAGGCCAGTCAGCTCCATGCGAGCCACATTTGTGTTATCTGTCTTTACAGCTTTCTGATCGATGTGTATTTTTCCCTTTCTTAGTTTTCTGTTTTCATTTGGATTAGCTCTGTACTTCCGATCCTCTGGACTGAGGTCGGGTCCCTCCTGGTCTGGAGGAAGAGAGGTCTTCGACCTCTAGTCTGCAAGTGGCTGGAAGTTACTTGTGTGTTCCCTCCGGTTTGGAGGAAGGGAGATCTGATCTCCGGTTCTGGGCTTGTGGGTTGCAAGTCCAGGATTCCCTCTTGGTATAGAGGAAGAGAGATGTGAGTCTCTAGTTTCTAGTGACCGTGGGTTGCTAGAGGTCCCCTCCAGGTTGGAGGAAGAGGGGAGTTTGTTCCCCTGGGTGAGCTGTGTATCAGCTTCTGTTGGCAAGCTGTGTTGCCCAGCCGTTAGTGAAGCCACACTTGGTTTGAGTGTGGGGTGGATGTAGGTCTGGAGGACTGAACCACCTAAAAATCTCTTGAGCAGTGGTTTGCTTTGTGAGTGTGCTTCCGCTAGATGCTTGAATAGGCGCGTCTCATGTGTTTGCTCATTGGTTTAATTGAATTTGTTTTTATTCTGAGATTGCGTCCAGCACTTGAGTTTTAATTGGGCATTAATTGTAGAAGGATACATTCACCCCCCCCCCCTCTGTATCCGGGCTTGCACCTTAACAATTGGTATCAGAGCAGGTTTCTGCCTAGAAGGTCCAGCGACCTGCAGATCTGATCTTGTAGTCTTCGATACTTATCTGGTTTTAGTGCATCAATACTCTTGTTGCCTCGAATCTACCTGCTATTTGTTCCCATGGCTAATCCACCGATCTTTAGTGGTACACACTTCAGTGCATGGATTGCTAATCTAAAGAGTTATGCTAAATCTATTAATCCAGACCTGTGGAAAGTAATTTCACACGGTCCTCATGAACTACCAAAGAAAAAGTCCAAATGGACTGACAGGCATACCTCTTTGCATGAAGAGAATCAGAAAGCTTTTAATCTGATGAAAGCAGCTATTGACAGAGCCTTATGGTCTTGTCTTTATGATTGCAGTTCTGCTAAAGATATTCTGAACATGCTGAAGCAAATTCAGAAGACAAAAAGGGACAGCTGCATGATGGCTGATAGAAGTAATCAAGGCAGCATTCAAGATGAAGATGATGAGATAAATCCTTTTGAAAATTATACTGTAGATGATTGGGAAAATGCATATGCTGAATTGCTAGAATCACATGAGAACTTAAGAAGTCAGTATAAGAAGTTGAAAAAGAATACTGGGTTAGAAAGGTCGAGATCCCCATGTGAAAATTGCTCCAGTATCAAGCAACTTCATGATACATGTCTATCTGATATTCGTAGGTATAAAAATCAGAACGGAAACTTGATGAAGGAATGTGAATGTCTAAAATCTGATCTAAATAAGTTGAAATCTGAAGATAATTCTCTTAGAAAGTTCTCCTAAGAAAATGAAGAAAGTTTAGAGAAACTGAAAAAAGAGAACATTCTGATGATTGAGAAAATCGAAGCCATAAAATTTGTGAATGTGGAATTACAGAAAGATATTGAAGAGAAGAAAAAGATTTGAAGAAATTTATGGCTGGAAGAAAACTTGAAACTAACTCAGAAGATCAGATCTTAATAAATGAGTTAATTCAGAATGACAAGCTTAAGGAAGAAAATGAGAAGTTAAAAGTGCTGAACTCCACTATGTCTGAGAGGCTTCTAGCTTTAGAAAAAGGAAAATTTGTTTACTATGAAGAATCTGAAAAAATGAAAAATCTGGAACAAGAAGTTGAGGATTGCAAAATTGCAAACAAAGTGCTAAGTGAATGTGTAAATTACAATGAACAAGAAATTGCCAGCTATGAAATACACATCGTTTCTCTGCAAAATGAAATTGACGATTTGAATAAATCCCTGTCAAAATTTGTGAAAGGACAAGAAAATCTGGACATGTTGTTAGGTGTTAAGGTCAATACTCAAAAGGAAGGGCTAGGCTACAACGATATGAACAAAAAGGCTTTCAAAAATAAGCTAATGACATCTTTTATCAAAGCATCTGATGTAGCCACCACCTCAGAAAATAAACAACCAAATGTTCAGAAGAATCAGAAACAAACAAAAGTTATTGATATGGCTAGTCATGTGAAGAAAGGATTGGATCACACTGAAAATGTGCATGCTGTAAAACACACTGGTATACCGAGACATGCACATAAGAGGGAAATCATGAAATGTCATTACTGTCACAAGATAGGCCATTTGATGCATGAATGTGAATTAAAAGAACTGGATGATTTAAATGCTGAAATGATGGATGCTGGGAAATATCATGATAGAAATCCTGCTGCTCATTCAAAGAAAAGTGAATGCTCGCATTGTGGTAGATTAGGCCACACTCTTGTTCAATGTTGGTTTGCTAATGGAAAGAAAAAACCACTCTCACATCATGCTAAATCTTATGCTAACCAACATGCTATTAATATTAACAAAACTGCTTCTCTGAACCAGCATGTCAAATGTTTTAATTGTAACAAGTTTGGGCACAAGGCCACTGAATGTTGGGCAAGCTCCTTTAAAAGAGAGTCTCCGTTCTGCTCCCATTGTGGGAAGCATGGCCATGCAGTCAAGGACTACTGGCATGTCCAGGGTAGGAATAGAGATTTCAAAGAATTTGGTAGGAACAAACATGTTCTCAAAAGAATTCTTGTTTGCTCAAATTGCAGAAAACCAGGCCACCACGTTGCTGTGTGCTGGGTGGCTGGTCATGAAAAGAAAAAATTTCACAATCATAACAGAAATCCTCATGCTCACTATTATAATGCTCGAGTTCATGCTACTGTACATAAGAGGAACATGAAACCTGCTAGTTCGTGCCACTACTGTGGGTTGTCTGGGCATACAATGCATAACTGTTTTATCATGAACTCTGACGACTATTTGGCACAGAAAAGGATGCAGGCAGTCCCAAAAGGGGCCAACTACTATGCAAGACCCAAGACCACTTGGGTACCTGCTAGTGGAAAATAGGAAGGTGCCTGGCAGGTGTGCCTTGGATGGAATAAAGGGGTAATAAACCAGGGCACATAAAACGACCCCATGCCTAAACGCTTCAGGTAAATCTATTGCTGCCTTCCTAATCTGAATTCAATTCTTAATCCATCAGACTGATGATTGTTGTTGAACATATAAACTGCCTGTTTTAGACTAGACATGATTATCGTGATTAGAACAATCTTACTTGTCTGGCTTGCCCTTTGATCATCATGTTTGACCATTATGGTATATCAAATAGTAAGCTATCATAAGGGCAGGGAAAATCTGTCTGGAGGTGCTTACTATGTGTGAGTTGGTCCTTCTGACCAAGTGCTCCGCCTAGTACCATAGGTCATTCTACTGAACAGGGCAGCCTGAATGTGCATGAATCACAAATTCATTAGTTCAGTGTTCATGGCAAACACTGCATGCTCTCAGAAAAAGCTTCATGCTCATAGTCAGGGGGAGGCATGCTAGTTGTGTGTCAATTTACTGACTCATGCTCATTGCATTGCATTCCACTTATTATAAAAAATAAATAAATAAATAAATAATATTTCCAAGAGTTGTGTGTGAGATGCCCTTACATGGACTGAAAAAGGAGCTTGTCAGGTTATCTGGTATCATAAGAACCTTTGTCTGCCAATGTGGTTAATTGGTGCTGAGTTCAGTCATCTCATGAGGTTGCAGCTTATTGCTCAAGAGCACTCTCTGGTTTCTAGATTGAATCTCCTTAGGAAGATTTTATATGTGAGCTCCTTGGTATTTACTCTCTAAGGTTATCTCTCACCTGCTGCTTTGCTGTATGGAGTGCTTCTCATCTCATCTCATCTCTCTCTCCATCTTGTTTGTCACCTTCTTATCCTTGTTTCATCCCCTTTGGTTCAGGAATTCTCTTGAAGAAAAAATCCTTCTTTTAGCTTTGTCACTCTTATCAGATTTGATCAGAATACCTTAATACCACCCAAAATATTTTGTAACAAGTTATACCTATTAATAAAGAACTTTAATGTATGGGGGTTATATTTTGTCCTTTAATCCTTCCAAGGTACTCCTCAATTGTTGGTCAACACATTGTAAAAATTTCTGTTAAATGGAAAAGCTTTGCTGAGGATTTCGTCTTAACTGAAACTTATGTGAAGATGACTGTGAGATAACAAATTGTGTTAAGTAAGGGTTCTGTCTTGTGTCTAAGATCTTGAGAGGTGCTACTAGGGAATACGCCATACCTTGTGGCAGAGCAATGGCTATTGTGGAGAAATAGATATTCTAGATCAAAGAAGTCTAGAGGTTCTGTCATGATACAGTTAGCTATCTCTGTATATTATGGAAAAGTTGAAATAAAAAAAAGGAAAGAAAAGTCAACAAAAAATTCATTGGTTTTCATTGGCATAAAGGTAGCTTGTCCTGAGTAACCAGGGATTCTGGTGTCTTATAAACATGTCTCCTTGTGTAAAAAGGGACAATTCTACCTAGTGCTCAACAAATTGGTTGACTCTGTATGCCCTCTCTTGTCATTTAAATGAGGTAATGAACCGTGCTTAACTATCTGTTTGGTATTTCTTTGCCTGACAAACATAAGGAGTATTTTAATCGTAACCTTCTCTAGGCTAAGTACCTTTAACAGCTAGTTTTGTGATCATGTTGATTTAACGTCTTGAGGTATCTGACCAAGGTATTCGGAAGAATATAATAATTCCATATATTGAAGAGCGAACTTTAACGGGAAACGGCTGTGTTACATTTTAAATAAGGGTAGTTTGGGCATTTCCTGAAAAGTACGATAAGAGTGAAAAGTGACCCCCCAAAACCCTTCTTGTTCCTCAAGGTTACATAAATAAACCCTCGTGTGCCCCTGCCGCTTCCTGTGTCTCCTCGTGTCGATACGTCTTGTATGCCTCTTCAAACCCTTCTCTCCCGCTCATCCTTCTTCACTAAAATCTCATCTCCACCACAGAGTTCTCCTCCGTCCTTGACTCTAGCTTCATTTCCAGCAGCAACCAGCAAGAAAGAGTTGATACTCTGAGAGTTACGACAAATGGATCAGCCAGAATCCGTCGCTCATGTGGAAAGGAAGAGGAAGGGAAAAGAAATAGATGAGGAGCCTTCGTCCAAGCAGCAGAGATGTCTTGAACCAGAAACAGCTGCAGAAATGTCTTCAGCACAAGGTACTAGGCCCTCTCAGTCTACCGTGTTTTTAGAAAGTGGGAAAATCATTCCTCCAAGGATAGTAGATTTCGGAGATGAAACCCTGGTTTTGAAGTTTCCAGAACTTTTGGAGATTCTTGAGTTTCAGGAATGGAGGAAATTCCTAGAAAACCACCGTGTCTATTACCCTAGCCTGGTAATGGAATTTTACAATAATTTGTCTTTGAGCCGAGATAAATCTGCTTTGATCTCGTCTGTTAAAGGGGTTGAGATGACAGTAACATGTGATTCTCTCCACAAGGCTCTAAGTATTCCAGAAAAAGGGGAAGTGGAGAGAGGATATAGATATAGTCTGCATGAAGCTTTTTCGGTCATTACTGGTAAACACAGTAACATTCATGACAAGGGGCAGTTGACGCCGAAAGCTTATCAAACCTCATCATTTCCCCCTCTTCACAAGCTTCTTCAGAACATTATTGCTTCAATTGTCACCCCACAGACTGGAGCTAGAGGAAGAATCACAGACACACAGAGGTTCCTATTGTTCTGTCCTGATTCAGAATGTAAAGATCTGCTTGCCTGAGTTATTTTTAATGTCATGAAGGGGTGTATTGGATCCAAAAGACATCTGCCCTACGCCGCCCATTTGACAGACATCTTCAAGTATTCAAAGATTCCCTTGGATGGAGAGGCCATGTCAGAAGTTAGGGCTCGAAATATTTTTAACATGAATTTTGTTTCAATATTTTTGGGGTTGGAGGGCTCTTCTCTCGTGGGGCAGGTTATGGCCCAGAAAGTTAAGGAATCACAAGCTCAGGGGGAGCTTCTGGAACACCCTCAAGATTCAACCCAAACAGTTTTAGCATCAGCTTCTGAGGTTGCTCTATAGGAAACACCATCTGAACATCCACAGTCAACTATGTCTGCTGCACCCACTGAAGTATCTTTTTCCTTTCAGAAGCTTGTCGAGCTTGCATCTGAAGAAGTCAGGTTGTCTGAAAACAGCATTCAGACTGATCTAGATACAAACATTGATGGTCTGTTTGATTCTTTTGGGAAGACATTAGACGAAGTGAGGGTGCCCGTGGAACAGCCTGATCAAGAGCAAGTAAGTAATGATCAAGAACTTGCTGATTTTGTTAATGTCATTCTAAGAGAAGCTGTGGAGAAAAGTTTGGAAAAGGCTGAAAACGTCGGTACATCTGAAATTCTAGAACAGGCACCTGTTGAAAGTCCTGCAGATCATATGGAAGAAATAGTGGATGAGTGTCAGGATAAAGTTCCTGTCATAGACCTAGAAACAGAATTATCTAGTAAAGAACAGGCACCTGAAAATGTAGTTCCTGACAAAGACATCCAAGCTGAAGATGAAGATCAGGCTCCAGCAGCAGACAACCAAACGCCAGTGCAAGAAGAAACAGATGAGAGAAATGCACCTGGCTGTGAATCTTTTGGTACACCTCTAGGTCAACCTCGACTTCTATCTGCTAGGGCGCCAAATATTGAAGAACTTCTTATAAATTTAACTCAGCAAATGCAAAGACAAGGTAAGAAAATGGATGATTTGCTCAAGTATGTCTCTCTTAACATCAATCAAGTTCATTCCAGGCTACTGAAGCTTGAGATCTCTCTCCTAACTGAATGGAAAAGGTTTCTGTTAAACAAGAAAGCTTCAGATGATGCCAATAGGTCCTTGATGACAGGCTTACAGGAGGCATGTTCAAAGATCACAACAGCACTTCGTGAACTACAAGATGCTCAAATTTCCTCCTTTAAGTCTTCTGCCAGCATTATAAATCACTGTTTTGAGATCAGGACATCCTTGGAAGTTTTGAAGGGGTCATTCAGTGCCCTAGGTCCAGATGTCCAGAAGATCTATGATAAATTGATCACCTTCTTAACAGAAATGACAATTCTGACTGACAGATATGAAACTGTTAATATTCGCCAAGACGACATCATTTCTGAAGTGGCACATGTCAGAAGCGCTGTGGTGTATTGGCTTGCTGAACTGTCCAATGACCTGAAGGAATTTCACTCTACCTTGGGCTCAGCTCCTGGTCAGGCTTCCTCTAGCAGAACTCCACCTCAAGAATATAGCTCTGTTGCTCCTAGGGGAAGACCACCACAAGGCAGGCCGCGTGGCCCTTCCAGCAGACATACCAGATATTTTAGTCCTTAAAAAGATTGTGATATGTATCTTGTTGCCCATGTTGAGGCTCTCTCTCACACTCTTGAATTTGTTAATTATATCTCATATCATTTGCATTTCTGTCTCCTTTTGTTTCTTTCTTTTTCATATTGCCAAAGGGAAGAATTGTGATCTTGCATTTTTGAAATCTCCACGTGCATTCATCTTGGCTATATCAAAGGGGGAGATTGGTTTTCAATTATAGCATGCTGGTTGCTTTAATTTCTCAAACTATTTTCTTTTTGATGAAGTCAAAGGGGGAGAATAGTTTGAGTCATCAGATTTCTCAAATGACTCACTGTGTAGAGTTGCCATCATCAAAAAGGGGGAGATTGTTGTGCCCCTGTGGTTTTGATAATGATTTTAATGGTGGGTGTTGATGTTTGGCCTTTGTAGTGAGCTATTCACTGTGAGTCATCCTGTGTGAGTCAAATCGCTACTTTCTGATCATAATGCAGTTCTTCATTAGTTCTAATATGGCATTGCATAATTGATTATGTTCAGTCATGTTATACATTGGTCTTCAGGCGTCCCAAGTATGCATATTGTTTCAAGTTCTCCAAGTCTATACAATGAAGTCTGATCACTGCATTTGCATTCACAATGTCTTCACATTTGAAGTCTGTACATCGGAATGCTTCTTTTGAAGTCTATACATTGTGGCCTTGAAACTTCAAGTATATACATCTTCAGTTGAACGCAAAGTGTATACGCTGCAGCGTCAACTCAGCAAGTATGCACATCGCATTCAGACTTTCAAGTCTATACACTCCATCTTCATAGGTTTCAAGTCTGTTCAGCATGCCTTGGGATTCACAGTTTTTAAAGTCTGTACATTGGTTCAGACTCCTCAAAGTCTGTACAGCGTGAAGTCTAAACATTATCTTCAGGGCTTGTCTTCGTATCGTTTTGTTCTATTGCGTGCAGAACATTGCAGCACCTCGGGTTGTTTTCTGTACCACCTCGTGTCGTTTCTTCAGTATTTAGTTGCTTATCTCGAGTCATCCTTTTTATTTTTGCTCTTGTGTTTTCGTGTCACTTACTATTGTTCCTCGAGTCGTTTCTCTTCTGGTTTCACTGCTTCATCACGTGTCGTGATAGCCGTGTCTGTCTTCTGTCCTCGTGTTGTCTTTCCTAGACCCCGTGTCTTTCTTGCTTTGTAAACACACTTCATGTCAGTTTCTATTTTTCATCTTCGAGTTGGTTTCAGTCCATGTTGTTGTCATGTTGTTGTTGTATTTGTGTCTTCGTGTTGTTTTTGTATTCGTGACTTCGTGTTGCTTTTGTATTCGTATCTTCGTAGTGTTTGTTTTGTTACAGTGACACTTCGTGTCGTTCTCGCTTTACCTCGTGCTGTTTTCATCTGACCTCGTGTCATGCTCTCCTTGTCTCGTACTGTAGTAATCTTGTCTACTTCGTGTCGTTCTTTTTCTACTTTGTGCTGTTCTCTTTCTACTTCGTGTCGTTCTCTTTGTAGTATCTATTTTGTCACCCTTGGACTTCGTGTCGCTCTCTTGGTAGTGTTTGTTGTGTCACCACTGTATCTCGTGTCGTTCTCAGTGTAGTGCACCTCTTGTCGTTTCCACATACCTCATGCAGTTCTAGTTCTTGTGGCCCTCAGTGTTAATGGTTTTTTATCTCCTTGCAGGTCCGAGGAAGAACATTCACCGGTGTCTGGGTTGCACGTGATCCGATGCCAAAGGAACCAATGCTACAAAGGCACGTGGCAAGAAGGTTCTGGATGAAGTGTGAGAGGCACACGCATTCTGCACCCCATCCTCCTGCTGGCTACTGATATAAAAAGAAGAAAGGCTGATCGAGCAGGAAGAAAGCATATGAGCCAGAAAGAATAGAGGAGCAGAGATCAAGAGAGTAAAAAGAGCAGAAGAACAGGAGAAGAAAAAGTGAGAAAGTTAGAGAGCTCGTGAGGGTTAAGAGAAAAAGAAAGTGAGAGAGAAGAGAAAAGGAAGAGAAGCTCACCTGAAGATCTGTCTACTAGACCGTGGATCAAATCCATGCCAGTCAGCTCCATGCGAGCCACATTTGTGTTATCTTTCTTTACAGCTTTCTGATCGCTGTGTATTTTTCCCTTTCTTAGTTTTTCGTTTTCATTTGGATTAGCTCTGTACTTTCGATCCTCTGGACTGAGGTCGGGTCCCTCCTGGTCTGGAGGAAGAGAGGTCTTCGACCTCTAGTCTGCAAGTGGCTGGAAGTCACTTGTGTGTTCCCTCCGGTTTGGAGGAAGGGAGATCTGATCTCCGGTTCTGGGCTTGTGGGTTGCAAGTCCAGGATTCCCTCTTGGTATAGAGGAAGAGAGATGCGAGTCTCTAGTTTCTAGTGACCGTGGGTTGCTAGAGGTCCCCTCCAGGTTGGAGGAAGAGGGGAGTTTGTTCCCCTGGGTGAGCTGTGTATCAGCTTCTATTGGCAAGCTGTGTTGCCCAGCCGTTAGTGAAGCCACACTTGGTTTGAGTGTGGGGTGGATGTAGGTCTGGAGGACTGAACCACCTAAAAATCTCTTGAGCAGTGGTTTGCTTTGTGAGTGTGCTTCTGCTAGATGCTTGAATAGGCGCGTCTCATGTGTTTGCTCATTGGTTTAATTGAATTTGTTTTTATTCTGAGATTGCGTCCAGCACTTGAGTTTTAATTGGGCATTAATTGTAGAAGGATACATTCACCCCCCCCCCCTCTGTATCCGGGCTTGCACCTTAACACAGACCCTAAGTTGCCCCGGATTTTAGCTTGTGCTGATGTGGGCTTCGGCGAGGACGGAGCTGTAAGATTTCATGGTAGGCTGTACATCCCAGCCGAGGAGCAGGTGAGGCGTACGATGTTATTGGAGGCTCATGGGAGTTGGTACACTGTGCACTTGGGTGCGACGAAGATGTATCAGAACTTGAAGAGGCAGTTCTGGTGGCCATGCATGAGAGAGATACTGCCGAATATGTGGCCAGATGCCTGACCTGTCAGCAGGTGAAGGCGGAGCATCAGCGACCAGGAGGTGAGCTCCAGCCCCTGGAGATTCCCGAGTGGAAATGGGACCACGTGACCATGGATTTTGTGGTGGGATTGCCGAGGACCTCGAGCGGGCAGGATAGTATTTGGTTGCTGGTGGATAGGCTGACGAAAGTGGCTCGATTATTACCGATCAAAGTCAGCTGGAGTCTGTCCAAGTTGGCTCATCTTTATGTGGAGCGGATCGTACCTTTGCATGGGATCCCCATTTCCATTGTGTCAGATCGAGATTCGCATTTCACTTCTTGATTCTGGAGGAGTTTCCAGTGAGCTCTTGGCATAGAGTTACCGTTTAGCTCAGCATATCATCCTCAGTCAGATGGTCAGTCGGAGAGGACCATTCAGACGTTAGAGGACATGTTGAGATCATGTTGCCTGGAATCGCAAGGGAGTTGGATTCACCATCTACCGTTGGTGGAGTTTACCTACAACAACGGCTATCATTCGAGCATTGGGATGGCTCCTTATGAGGCGTTGTACGGGCGTCCGTGTCGAACTCCGCTCGATTGGTCTGAGGTTGGTGAGCGTGTTGTGATGGGACCAGAGCTGGTGCAGCAGTGCATTGATGTAGTGCATCTGGTCCGTTAGAACATGTTGGCGACGCAGAGTCGGCAAAAGAGCTATGCCGATCGGAGAATGTAGCCACTTAGTTTCACGGTCGGTGACCGAGTAATTTTAAGGGTTTCTCCCATGAAGGGAGTGATGAGATTTAGACAGCGTGGGAAGCTGAGTCCTCGCTATGTTGGTCCTTTCCTCATTGTGGAGCGCATTGGCGAGGTTGCTTATCGGTTGCAGCAACCTCCTGAGTTTGCAGCGATGCATGACGTGTTCCACGTCTCGATGTTGAGGAAGTATATGCCCGATGTCTCTCATGTATTGGAGGATTCGGTTTGGCCCGAGGTGACTCCCGATCTGTCTCTACTGGAGTTCCCTATCCGTATTGAGGATCGGCGAGAGCAACACCTGCGGAACAAGGTTATCCCTCTGGTAAAGGTGGTGTGGCAGCGGCACTCTGGCGGTGAGGCTTCTTGGGAGCGTGAGGATGAGATGCGTCAGCAGTTCCCTTACCTGTTCGAATGAGTTTCCCTTTTCTTTTCTTCCCCTTTGTTTCATTTTAAATTTCGATGACGAAATTTGTTTAAGGGGGGAGGGCTGTAATATCTCAGACCTTCCAGATCCTTCCTTTTGGGTCCCAGATCTATTTTCTCAGAGAATTTGTTCTCATTTTGCCCGAAATTATCTTTCGGACATTTTTCGGGTTCGGATCTATGCGTCTCGGATCAGTTTCGGAGGTCTCGGAATGTGTTTCACGGTTTCCCGTGTTTTTCCCTGACAGGACCTACGGAACCCCATAGCGGGTGAACCAGGCCGTTCACCTACTCAGGAATGGTACCACAGCGATCAGCGTGTTCCAACGATAGCGGAGGTATATTTTTCTATTCTTTCGTATTTTTCAGAAAATCAGGATTTTCTATATAATCCCATTTCTTTTTCTTTTCCCCTTTCTCTTTCTTCTTCTTCTTCCTCCCTTTCTCTCCCGTGAGCGCACACGACCGTGGCCCCCCCTCTTCCGGTGACGACCCCGACGTGCTCCCCTCCGGCTGTAGACGGCTATGGGAGACGGCGTGGCGGCGGCGTGGTGATCGCGATGGCGTTTGGTGCTCAGTGAGATCGTGGGAGCTCGTGAAGGCTCAAGCGAGTTTTTGAAGATCGGCGGCGATCCGCCGCGTTTCGGACGAATCTGAGGTTGGGTGATAGTTCTTAGCTCGGTATTTACCTTCCCCGTGATGTATAGCCCGAGGCGACGTCAAGTGTGGGCTATTTTTATCCGGGAAGGGAAATTCATGTTTTGGGGTGTGATCGCCCGATCTAGCGTTTCAATGCATGATTTCGTCGGTTATGGGCATCAAAAGATGCACTAGGGGCATGGGAACAAGTTTCCCTTTTGTTTTCCCTTCACCTGGGGGTGAATGGCGCCTGGAATGGCGAATTTGGGGTTTTCCCGCCGTTCTTGATTTTCCGGAAGTGTGGCGGTCCTTCCAGTGACCGCCCCAGTCTTCTGGCGGTCCCCGTTCGACCGTTTCAATCTCCTCGTATGTGGGTTGGGCGTGGCGGCCTCACGATGAGCCGCCAGAGTCCAGGTGGCAGCCGAAGGTTCGATCGCTAAGCCCAGTCGGCCAGCGTGGCCCTCGAGGCATTTTGACCATTGGTTTTTGACCGTTGGAAACTTTTTGGGTTGTGGCGGCCGAGGGTACGCCCGCCTTATCCCTGTGACGGACCTAGGTAGGACCGCCAGCTCTTTCGCAACCCAGGGTGTGGTGGCCTATCGTTGGACCACTACAGTCCCTGTGGCGGCCCAATTCTGGACCACTAGCTTATGTGGCGGCCCAAAGGTGGACCGCCAGAGGCTCATGTCCGACCGGAGTTACGTTTTGCCAATTCGAGTCTCGGGTGAGTAGATCTCGATCCGTGTGCTGACCCGTGGTCTGACTGATGATGGGCATCATGTGGGGACCACACGTGAGGGTGCCGTGGGATCTTGGGAGTTGGTGTTCTCGGCTTATGTCACCGTGAGTCGGTGTCGGTACGAGGAGCGGTCCTTGTACTCTGTCCGGTTTAGATGCTACTTTCCGATGACTAGAGAGTCTACTCCTACAGTGACCCTCCACTAGTCGTAGCCTTCCGACACGCGAGTGGTCCCACCAGGGAGTGGTGGCGAGGCTACCCTAGAGAGACGGTTTTGGACTGATTTCCGTCGGGCCCCACGTCTACCAGCCAGAGTCTGGCTGAGGAGAAAACCCGTCAGAGGGCCAGACCAGGGACGCACGGTCTGTGTGTGCACACATAGTTGGGGGCGGTTGGACCCGCGCTGACGAGCGCGACCCCAGCTAGTCACTTGTTCTGTGGTTACTAGTACGGTGTCCCTGTTCCACCAGGGGTCGAGGGGGACACCCGAGGGGCGGTTTAAGTCGTCAGTGGACGCATCCGGCCTTACTTCTAGTGGGTTGGTACTCCTGTCTTTGTGTGGTAGCGACTCTTTGGCTTTTGACGAGTTGTCTCGATTTTCATGCCGTGTGTTCGGTACTAGCTGTCGTAGTAGCTTGTAGTTACTTTTCGCGTAGTTTCTCAGTTTACGAGATGGGGACCGGATGATCCCTGCTGAGCCTTTTGTTTTGAGGCTCATTCCCTGTGTGTTTTCCGTGTTTCAGGTGAGACGCGGCTTCAGGGGAGTGCTTAAGAGGCTCCACGTGGTTCAGGTGCCCAAGGTTAGTTGTCAGTTGCCAGGCCGGGGTATTCCCCGTGTAGTTGTACTTTTCTCTTTGGACTGTACTAGTTGTGGACTACTATTATATTTTAGACTGCTATTATTATTATGGACCATGTAATTTAATTAATGTTATTAATTACTTCCTGCTTAATTCATTTAATCTACGTAGCTCTGTAATTATTTTTGATTCTTGTGTATCTCCACACCATCCTTTTAACCCTTCCGAGTCTTCGGGTTCGTGAGTGGTGGTTCGAGATTCGGGTTATCGGGCCTTCCCGGTGTTCGGATCTCGGGTCGTTACAGTGTCCTTTGGTGTATGCCTGTTGTGGTTGCCGGTGTGCATGGCGTGCGGAGCGCGGTGTCGTTCGTGATTATAGTCTGGCTGTGTTCCTCAGCATCGGTGCTTTCGTGAGAATCACGATTTTCTGTGCTAGGGCTCTGACAGCGTTGTCAGTTGGTTCAGTGTTCTGCCCCTATGACTTGGTGCTAGTCCTGAATTTCGAGGACGGAATTTCTTTAAGGGGGGAGGGCTGTAATGCCCCGGATTTTTCGGATGTTTCTCGGATCAAGATCCGTGGGTTTTGGATTATGTCCGATTGAGGTTTGGACTAATTATACCGGATGGTCGGTCCCATTGGGGTGTGCCCGCGAATTTCCATGGGTCTGTGGCGTTGTGAGGAGCACGCCGGCATTTTTCTGGATTTTTAAGAGTGCATGTGTGGGTCCCGGGTCGCGTTTTGGGTTTTATGCGTATTTTTCGTCAGTCGGACCTTCGGAACCCCGTGTAGGGTGAAATGTTGCGTTCTCTGACACCGGGACGTTACCACTGCATTGTGCATTTTTTGAGGATCACGTGGGATATTTTTCCTATTTTTTGGTATTTTTCAAAATTTTTGGATTTTCCTATATAATAACCCCTTAGCCCCTCTCTCTCTCCCCATTCTCTCTTTCTCACTCTCTCTCATCTCTTTCTCTCCCTCTCTCCTCGGGCGGCCGACGGTGGCCGAGGAGGGCGAGGCGGCGATGGCTGGAGGCGTGGAACAAGGAACGGGTCGAGGATCGAGGGCCGGTGGCGCGTTGAAGCGCGGTCGCGGGTTCGTGCCGCGGCGGGGGTTTCGTGGGCATTTCTTCGCGGATCGGCGTCCTCGGGGCGCAGAATCTTTGGTGGAGGTAGGGAGATGGATCCCCAGCTCGTGCACTTCCTTTCCCGTGATTTTGGTAGGCCGTGGTGAGCCGAGCGGGTTTATTTGAGCTTTTGGGGGAAAAATCCATGTTTTGGGGTGGAGCGTCGGATCCCCCGTTTCGTGAGATTTTTGACCGATCTAAGGGCATAAATGCGTGCTATGTTGGTTGGGGAAGGATTCCCCTTTGTTTCTCCATCATCGGGCGATGATCGGGGTGTGGATCGGTTTTTTTGATGTTTCCCGCCGTTTTCGGGCTCGGGACGATATAGCGGTCATTCCAGAGACCGCTAGGGGCGCCAAGCGGTCATGTGGAGACCCCTAGGGGTCCCCCTGTGTTGGTCATGGCTGGCGGTCATGCGATAAACCGCCAGTGGGTTTAGCGGTCCAGAGGTAGACCGCTACCCAGTGTTTCGCGGTCCATGGGTAGACCGCCAAGCTCCTATTAGCGGTCAAAGGCAAGACCGTTTTCTGTTTTGGAGTTGTTTAAGGTCGGTCGGGTAGCGGTTTCGCGACTGACCGCTAGGCGATGGCAAAGGACCGCCACCTGCCTAGCGGTCCAAGAGGTGACCGCTAGGGGTTTCGAGTTCTTGAGGCTCCTTAGCGGTCCAGGGGTAGACCGCTAGGTTGGCATTAGCGGTCCAGGGGTAGACCGCTAGGTTGGCATTAGCGGTCCAGGGGTAGACCGCTAGATGATTCTTCGTGCTCGCCATGTCGTTTACCGTCGTGTTGGTCTCCGGTCGACCCGGTTGTGACCCAGTGGTCGACCTTTGGCCTCGTGAGTGTCCCGGACACCCCGTGAGTTCCGTGTCCATGTTTCTGGGGTGTCTGGAGGTACCATGTTACCTCGATTAGCATGCCCATATGTGTGGTGGGTCCGGGTGACTCCATGTGTTCTGGGCTTTCGTGTTACACTCGATCGAGTCACCGTGTATCGGTGTGAGTGCGGTGGAGTTCCCCCGCATGTCGTGGGTTTCTACAGAAGATGGTTCCCAACTGGGCCAAGTGTATGGCCTTGGACTGCGAGTCTAATCATCCAGCCTGAGGCTGGAGGTTTCCCGCTTTTCCATGGGATGGGAATCGGCGTGGCGGCTTGTGAACTGCCTTGGGAATCATGCTTTTGTGCTTTCCGCGTGGGCCATGTTTGTGGTCTTAAACTGTGAGTCCAGTCACCTAGCCTGGGGTTGGAGGTCTCTTGAGTTCCCTTTTTGAGGGGATGGTCTCGGCGACTCGTGAGCTCCCTCGGTATTCGTGCTACCGTGGATTTAGACCTGGGGATTAGGCTAGATTAACTACATTGTACCGTTACGTACAACGGTCTTGACCCTGAGTTTTGTGACTCAAGGACCGTTGGATTTAGTGAGTGTAGAGGACTGTCCAGAGTCCAGTGGCTCGACGCCACTTGGTTCTCCTCGACTTTTGCGTAGGGTGAGTGCGTGGTTCTCGGAGTTTCTCCTTGGAGAGTGGTCACATCAGTGACTCCCCACTAGTCGTAACCTTCCGACACGCGAGTGGTCCCACCAGGGAGTTGTGGTGAGGCTACCCCGAGAGACGATTTTTAGACTGGTTTCCGTAGGACCCCACGTTTGACGCCAGAGTCTGACTGAGGGGAAAACCAGTCAGAGGGTCAGACCTAGGACGCGTGGTCCATGTGTGCATACGTGGTTGGGGGCCGTGGACCCGCGCTGACGAGCGCGACCCCAGCTAGTCACTTGTTCTGTGGTTACTAGTACGGTGTCCCCGTTCCACCAGGGGTCGAGGGAGACACCTGAGGTGCGGTCTAAGACGTCAGTGGACGCATCCGACCTTGCTTCTGGTGGGCAGGTACTCCTATCACGTGAGACGTGACTCTCCTATTTTCGGGTTCTATTTCCCGTATGCGAGACGTGGTTCCCCCGACTATTTTAGGGAGTGTTCCCGAGGTAGAGGTCTAGGGTTTCCAGTGAGCGTCACCGAGGGTTTTCCCTAGACGGTGTTAGGTCCACGACTGCGAGGTCGTGACCGTTTCTTCTGGCGGCATAGCCAGAGGTTCTTCCGTTAGTTCGATAGTACCCCGACTGTGAGATCGGGGCGTGTTTTCCTGGTACAGTAGGAGTAGCTATAGTGCCAAGTTTTGATCGGCCGCCGGTTCGCTGTTCCTGTTGTAGTTGTAGCTATTTTTCCTTTCCGCTATCGCCGTTGTTATCGGTTTGGGTTCCGCGGGATCCCTACTGAGCCAGTGATAGGAGGCTCACCCCTACTTTTCAGGTGCGACGGTTCTTCCTCGAGGTTCGAGGGTGCTATTCGGAGGTTCTTCGTTGCCAGCTCGTCGGGCCGAGTGTTCACTTGACATGTGGTACGTTTTACTGCTTTAGACTGTCCTTTCTGTTATACTGGACTCTGTTGTAGTAGTTGTTTATTTATTTCTGTTAATTGTTGCATTGTCCTGCATTATCTCCTATTTCTTTGTGTCTCCACACTCCTTTTAGCCCTTCTGAGCCCTCCCGGCTCGTGGGCGGCGGGCCAGGATTCGAATGGTATCGGGCTCCTCCTGGTATCCGGATCTTGAGTCGTCACAACTGCCTTTCAGGAAAAGTGCTCGGAGTTGGGGATCTGGAACCACTACACTTCGGTGGGGCTCCCCCAAGCCAATGGGTTGGTGGAAAACTGTAATATCCCGGACCTTTCGGATCCTTCTTTTTGGGTCCCGGATCTATTTTCTCAGAGAATTTATTCTCATTTTGCCCAGAATTATCTTTCGGACATTTTTTGGGTTTGGATCCGTGCGTTTCGGATCAGTTTCGGAGGTCCCGGAACGTGTTCTGGAGTTTCCCATATTTTTCCCTAACAGGACCTATGGAACCCCGTAGCGGATAAATCGAGTCGTTCACCTACTCAGGGATGGTACCACGGCGATCAGCGCGTTCCAACGATCGCGGCGATATATTTTTCTATTTTTCCATATTTTTTAGAAAATTCTGATTTTCTATAAATCCCAAATTCTTTTTTCTTTCCCTTTCTCTTTCTTCTTCTTCTTCCTCCCTTTCTCTCCCGTGAGCACACACAGCCGTGACCGGCGCCCCTCTCCCGTGGACGTGACGGTGCGCTCCCCTCCGACTGCAGACGGCGGTGGGCGACGACGGCAGCGTGGTGATCACGGCGGCGTTTGGTGCTCGGTGAGATCGTGGGAGCTCGTGAAGGTTCAAGCGAGTTTTTGAAGATCGGCAGTGATCCACCGCGTTTCAGACGAATCCGAGGTAGGGTGACGGTCCTTAGCTCGGTATTTACCTTCCCCGTGATTTATAGGCCGAGGTGAGGTCGAGTGTGGGCTATTTTGAGCCGGGAAGGGAAAATCATGTTTTGGGATGTGATCGCCCGATCTAGCGTTTCAATGCATGATTTCGTGGTTTGTGGTCATCAAAAGATGCACTAGGGGCATGGGAACAAGTTTCCCTTTTGTTTCCCCTTCACCCGGGTGTGAATGGGGTGTGGAATGGGGAATTTGGGGTTTTCCCGCCGTTCTCGATTTTTCGGAAGTGTGGCGGTCCTTCCAGTGACCGCCACAGCCTTCTGGGGGTCCCCGTTCGACCGTTTCAGTCTCCTCGTATGTGGGTTGGGCGTGGCGGCCTCACGATGAGCCGCCAGAGTCTAGGTGGCGGCCGAAGGTTCGACCGCTAAGCCCTGTCGGCCAGCGTGGCCCTCGAGGTGTTTTGACCGTTAGTTTTTGACGGTTGGAAACTTTTTGGGTTGTGGCGGCCGAGGGTATGCCCGCCTCATCCCTGTGGCGGACCTAGGTAGGACAGCCAGTTCTTTCGCAACCCAGGGTGTGGCGGCCTATCGTTGGACCGCTACAGTCCCTGTGGCGGCCCAATTCTGGACCGCTAGCTTCTGTGGCAGCCCAAAGGTGGACCGCCAGAGGCTCATGTCCGACCGGAGTTACGTTTTGCCGATTCGAGTCCCGGGTGAGTGGATCTCGATCCGCGTGCTGACCCGTGGTCTGACTGATGCTGGATATCATGTGGGGACCACACGTGAGGGTGCCGTGGGATCCCAGGAGCTCGGCTTATGTCACAGTGAGTCGGTGTCGGTACGAGGAGCGGTCCTTGTACTTTGTTCGGTTTAGACGCTATTTTCCGATGACTAGAGAGTCTACTCCTTCAATGACCCTCCAATAGTCGTACCCTTCTGACACGTGAGTGGTCCCACCAGGGAGTGGTGGCGAGGCTACCCCAGAGAGACGGTTTTGGATTAGTTTCCGTCGGGCCCCACGTCTACCAGCCAGAGTCCAGCTGAGGGGAAAACCAGCCAGAGGGCCAGACCAGGGACGCACGGTCTATGTGTGCACACGTAGTTGGGGGTGGTTGGACCCGCGCTGACGAGCGCAACCCCAGCTAGTCACTTGTTCTGTAGTTACTAGTACGGTGTCCCCGTTCCACCAGGGGTCGAGGGGGACACCCGAGGTGCGGTTTAAGTCATCCGTGGACGCATCCGGCCTTGCTTCTAGTGGGTTGGTACTTCTGTCTTTGTGTGGTAGCGACTCTTTGGCTTTTGATGAGTTGTCTCAGTTTTTGTGACGTATGTTCGGTACTAGCCGTCGTAGTAGCTTGTAGTTACTTTCCGCGCAATTTCTCGATTTGCGAGGTGGGGACCGGATGATCCCTTCTGAGCCTTTTATTTTCAGGCTCCTTCCCAACGTGTTTTCCGTGTTTCAGGTGAGACGCGGCTTCAGGGGAGCGCTTTAGAGGCTCCACGTGGTTCAGGTGCCAAGGGTTAGTGACGCGGCAGCGACGTGGGAATGGATCGACGGCACTCCGGGACGCGAACAGGACGGGAACGGATAACTGCTATCTCACACAGCTCGGCCTCACGCCGGACGGTCTCACACCGGGCGACACTCAAACTCACAAGGAGAAAGGGGGAAGGGAATGAAAGAGGGGAAACTCTCTCATGCATAAACCAAACCCTTCATTCTATTCATCAAATCATGTCTTCGTAACAAGCATTGGCCTCCTATTTATAGGAAAGGCCTATTACACATACACCCTCATTATTTCCACTAATTTGATTTATACCCTAGTCTAACAAGACAACCCCACCAACCCACTTAAAGACTTTGTGGGTTTTAATCAAATAAAATATAAAAATTACACACATGTTATTTTGACTTAGACTAGCCTAATAAGATGAAAGGAAAAAAATACATGTAGGAATACATGTATACATACACACACAAATACATATACTCAATATGTAATATACTACTATAGCCCGTAAGCCGAGTCTTCAGGAAGGATCTCCGAGCCATAAGCTCGGTGCAGTGGCGGTGCGGCGTCGGCTCCGAGTAGTGGGCCCGGTAGCGGACCCGGTGGTGTCCCCACCAACCCTCCCGGTGCGGCTGGAACTCATCTCCGTCGAGTAAGGGGGGACACTACTGTGGTAGTGCTCCAGCATATCTAGATCGAGACGCTGGAGATCTTCCGGGCTGATCCAGGAATCATCAGAAGGTGGACGGTCCCGCCAGCGGACAAGGTAGCGCTGGTACACCCTGCTCCGTGTAGTGGTCACCTGTTCATCTAGTATACTTTCAATGTGCTCACGCGGAACTCTCGAGGCTGTGGGACGCACAGGGGTGGGCTCACTCTCAATGGGAGGAGAAGGCTCGAAAGGGTCATTAGGAATCGCTGTGGGTTCCTTATAGGCCACTAGATCTGCCACATTAAAAGTCGAGCTAATCCCATATTCGGGAGGTAAGTCCACAACATAAGCATTGGAGCCAATCTTCTGCAGAATTGGGAAGGGTCCATTACTACGGGCTTGCAACTTTTTAACGGCTCCCGAGAGGAGTCGTTCAGGTCGAACCCATACCATAACCATGTCAATTTTTTTGAATTCATGGTGACGCCTATGCGAATCAGCCAACTTTTTATAGGTTTCATTACTGAGGTTGATTTGCTTGCTAATCGACTCATGCAGACTCTTGACATGTTGTGCAAACTCCTCAGCGGACTTGGATGTCCGAGACTCGAGGGGAAGGGGAATGAGATCCACAGGTTTCCTAGGTTTGTAGCCATGCACGACCTCAAATGGACTCATACCTATGGACCTATTGACGGAGTTGTTGTATGCAAATTCGGCTCGGGGCAAAAGAAGATCCCAAGTGCCGGAATGTTCCCCTACAAGACACCTCAACAGATTCCCTAAACTCCTATTGACGACCTCAGTTTGCCCATCAGTTTGGGGATGATAGGCAGTGGAGAATTTGAGTTTGGTGCCAACTAGGTGTCAAAGTGTTCCAAAAGTAACTAGTGAACCGGATATCTCGGTCAGACACGATGGTTTAGGGAAGACCATGTAGACGCACGACTTCATCAAAGAATAAATGGGTTACTCTAGATGCATCAGATGTTTTGGAACATGCAATGAAGTGGGCCATCTTAGAGAACCTATCAACGACAACAAAGATGGAATCATGCTTGTGAGCAGTGCGTGGTAACCCAAGGATAAAATCCATACTCACATCAACCCATGGTCGATCAGGAACGGGGAGAGGAGTGTAGAGACCAGTGTTCTGTTTGACCTGTTTGGCCATGGTGCATGTCCTACACTGGGCTACAATCTTGGCCACATCTTTCTTCAGGCCAGGCCAATAAAAGTGCTCCTCCACAGAATGGATAGTCTTGTTGCGACCAAAGTGACCAGCAAGACCTCCAGCATGCATTTCCCAAATCAGGAAGTCCCGAACAGAAGTCCTCGGGGCACAGAGTTGCTGCCCTCGAAATAGAAAGCCATCCTGGAGTAGATAGTCAGAAAAGGCTGTCGAGGGTCCAACGGACAGAGCAGAGTAGGCAGGGCCAAAATCAGGGCACTCTCCATAGAGTTCCTTCGTGCAGTCAACTCCGGTGACCTCTACCCGAACAGTGGAGAGAAGGGAGACCCTTCGACTCAAGGCGTCGGCCACCTTATTGTCCTTTCCAACCTTATGTTTTAGGACAAAGGTGAAGGACTGGAGGAATTCTACCCACCGACCATGCCTTGGGTTTAAGCCCTTCTGAGAGCTTAGGAATTTCAAAGCCTCGTGGTCCGAGTATAAGACAGACTCTTGAGGTAAGAGATAGTGTCTCCAGTGTTTGAGGGCTTGGACCACGGCATAGAACTCCTTATCATAGGTGGAGTAACGAAGCTTTGCATTGATAACGCGAAAGTTCGTCGTTTAAAACACGCGTATAACAACCTTAAAATCGAACTCACACAAAATGATCACTAGAGAACGTAGTATTATGGCAAGCACATGTCGAATCCACAGGGAAGAAGAGATTTTTAGAGTTAAAAACTTTAGAGTCCTTTAGAAAACACTTGTGATTTTATTTTACTTAAAGAAAATTATGAAGTGATGAACAAACCAAACACTTAATTAAAAACACCTATGACTATGCGCCTATGCTATAGAAAATAATTACATGAAGTGAAGAGAAGAGATAGAAGAAGGATGTAGAGAGGGAAGAAGATCAATAACTAGATCAAAGGAATAACTCTTTTTATTAACTTAAAAGAAAGAGTACATGAAGTGTAAGATAAGCTTACAACAAGGATGTGACGAGATTACAATGAAGTAAATTGAAACTAAAATAATAAAAATAAAAGGAGCCTGAGATATGAAGATGCTAGCAGCAATGGTGATGACAACGCCATCCTCTCTTGGCCTTGGATCACGAACCACCTTGCGGAAGATGTCGTCTACGCCGGGAGGAAGTCACCTTCGTCGTTGAAGCCGCCTTTAGAGGGTAAATAACTTTAAAACCAAGATGAATTAGGGGATGCCCAAGAAGAAGAAGTTGAAGAGGAGGGAGAGAGGAATAACTTTGATGAAGAACTTAGATAGAAAAGAAGAGTATAAGAGCATCAAAATAGAGAAATAATAGAAGCTAGCACCTCGGATGAACAGTGAAATCACAAGACAGCAAGTTGAAAAATGGAAACTAACTTTCAAAATAGAAAGAATTGGAAGATGATGTAGAAGAAGAAGTTGTAGAACACTTAAAAAAAAGAACTTTAATGAAGACAGCATGAGAAGAAAATGACTAGAAGGAGGAGAAATAAGGAGAAGAACAGAGAGAAATATTGATTCGGAGATGAACAGGACAGCACAGTGAAAAACACGAAATACCTTGAAAACTAGGAGGAATTAGAAGATGATACAGAAGAAGAAGTTGTAGAGGACTTCAAAACAAAGAACTTTTATGAAGACAGCAAGAGGAGAAGAGGGACGGAAGAGGGCAAACTCGGCGGCCTAAGAAGATGTGAGAGGGAGAGAAAAATTGCCCAAAAGAAGAACCTCCTTTCTCCTCCTTGTCATGGGTTATTTATAGGGAAAGTTGGGTAGATGGAGGGTGAAGATTGTATCAAAAGGAGATGGATGGCTGAGATTTAGGTAGAATATGATGCATGGGGAAGAGAAAAAGTAGGTGGGCACTCCCTTTCTTGGACTTTAGGCACCCCATTTCCTAAGACTCATCATGTCTCTCCTTTAATTCAAACTTTGGATGTCCTTTTCCTCCTTTTCAAACTTAAACTTTGAATTCCTCCTTTTCAAACTTTGAATTCAAAATTTTGAACTTTCTTTTCTCTCCAACCAAAATGTTTTGAATTCTTTATTTGACTTGGTCAAAGTTGTGATGACAGTTTTGCCCCTGGCTTCTTTTGCAATTACCTTCGGTGTCCTGCACACACATAATTACAATCTAGTCCATAAAAATTATCATAATGTACACATAAATCTCAAATGCTCATAGTTATGCAATGGAGAATTAATGACCATGACCCTCAACTTTAATTTATCAAATAATATCACCAAATTAATCAATTTACGTGAAAGCTCTAATTTAAATGCGGAGTTGAAGTTAACTATGAAATATGCATAATTACCTAATTATATGCACATAAAATGGTGTACATGCAATGAATTACTATAGAAAATGGATACTCATCACATCCCCCAACTTGAACATTGCTAGTCCCTTAGCAATGTAAACAATTATAAAATTAGGACTAGCAAACACTCTTGTGTCACAGATCATGGCAAGAACATTATGCATAATGATTTAGACTTTGGAGTATTACAAGTTCAAGTAGAATATATTTGGTATAAATTTCATCAGTCCATGTGTTTAGACCTTTCCTCAGGATACACTCAAAATTAAATATCTCTTTGTGTATGAGTGATATAACTTGACTAGTGACTACCAAACAATCTAGATGAATGGGTCTTCTACCTTTCACTTAAAGATGATTTTCAATTCTGCCCACCTCTTGAATTAAGCTTCTCGAATTACAGGTAGCTTCACTCTGCTAGTTTATACTTCTTTTTTTCCTTTTTTATCTTTTTTTTTGACACACGGTGCTGCACATCCCTTCGCCGTTTGACGCGAACATCAACTCTTGCCTTAGGAGAAGCAGACCCGGTTACTAAGTTCAGGAGCATTTTCCATATGTGTATTTTTTTTTGGCAGGTAACTTTTTCCTCACGATTACATTCAACGAATGGGCATAATATTCATCATCACCTAAGTGTCAAGTAAAATTCTCATCATCCTAATATTTGTCATCCACCGATCTTGTTATTGTGCAATTGTGTGCAAGTTCAATAGAATTTTCAAGCGTATTCTAAGGAAAAGGTGAAAGAAATAACTAATTAATTCATCCCTTTAATTTGCAACTTTCACGTGTAAGACTCTAAGTCCTATCATTCTAAGGAAAGTTTCTCATCATGAAATATGAACATGAAACACTTGTTAGAGGTGTGATGAAAGGTTACAATTATTTTGAGGAAATTCGAGCTCAAGCCAGCCCCCAACTTAGGTGACATTGTCCCTAATGACATGAATAAGATATAGAAATGAAATAAAGCCATAAAAAGTAGAGGGAAGGATAGATACGACCTGAGAGAGAGATATCGTCATCAAAGAAATATTACTCCATGCTCTATGCTCCTTAGACAAAAGAAGAAAATCAATCACATTTTTTTTTGAAAAAGAGACAGGATAATTGGGTTGCCTCCCAAGAAGCGTTAAGTTTAACATCTTCAGCCAGACACGATATAGCTCACAATGGGTCACTCAGCCTGAGAGAGTCCTCCTGCATCATTGGAAGATTTTCAATGTAATGTTTCAAACGTTGACCATTGACAATGAAAGTTTGACCAGTTTTAGGATCAAGAATTGTAATTGCACCATGGTCAAATATTTTAATTACCACATATGGCCCATCCCATCGAGATTTCAATTTGCCAGGGAATAATCACAGTCTAGAGTTAAAAAGCCAGACCTTTTGGTTGATTTGAAAAGTTTTTCGTGAAATGTGTTTATCATGGAATGCTTTAGTCTGGGCTTTATAAATCCTAGAGTTCTCATAGGCCTCATTGTGAAGTTCCTCTAACTCATTCAGTTGAAGGGCTCTATGGGAACTAGCATGTGCTGAATCAAGATTGAATTATTTGATTGCCCAATAGGCCCTATGTTCCAATTCGACTGGCAAATGACATGGCTTTCCAAAAACGAGTCTATAAGGGGACATGACAATGGGAGTTTTGTAGGCGGTCTGATAGGCCCATAAAGCATCATCTAATCTTTCTGACCAATCTTTCCTATCGGGCCTAAAAGACTTTTGTAAAATATTCTTGATCTCCCTATTAGAAACCTCCACCTGACCACTAGTCTGAGGATGGTAGGGGGTAGCAATCTTATGTGTTATCCCATACTTCCTAAGCAAAGCCCGGAATTGAGAATGGATGAAATGTGAATCCCCATCACTAATGATAGTCCTAGGACACCCAAACCGAGAGAAAATGTTCTTACGAACAAATTTCATGACAATTTTATGATCATTAGTCCTTGTGGCTATAGCTTCTATCCACTTAGACACGTAATCCACCGCCACCAAAATGTACTCATGACCAAAATATGGTGGAAACGGTCCCATGAAGTCAATTCCCCATACATCAAAATTTTCTACAACCAGGATAGGGTTTAAAGGCATCATGTCCCTGCGTGACATGTTTCCCATAGCCTGACAGTGCTCACAAGATTTATAAAATTCGAATGCATCTTTGAATACTGTGGGCCAGTAGAACCCACTCTGTAAAATCTTGGCTGCCATTTTCTTACCCGAAAAATGCCCCCCACAAGCTAAGGTGTGGCAAAATGTCAGAATACTTTGTTGCTCACCTTCAGGGACACACCTCCGAATGATTTGGTCTGGTCCTAAATGGAATAGCTCGGGGTCTTCCCAAAAGAAGTACTTGAGCTTAGCAAAGAAGCGATCTCTTTCCTGTTTGGACCAAACTTCAGGAATTTTTCTCACGGTTAAGTAATTGACAATGTGTGCATACCATGGGGGTGAAACGTGGGATACACAAAGGAGGTGCTCATCTGGAAATGAGTCTTGTAAGGGTGTGGTGTCTGATGTTATAATTAGGGACAAGTGATCTGCAACAACATTTTCACTTCCTTTTTTATCCCGAATTTCCAAATCGAACTCTTGTAGTAAAAGGATCCATCTAATGAACCTTGGTTTGGCATCTTTTTTAGACAGCAGGTGTCTAAGGGCTGAGTGGTCAGAAAATACAATGATTTTGGCCCCTAGCAGATAGGATCGAAACTTTTCAAGAGCAAAGACAACGGTAAGTAACTCCTTTTCTGTTGTAGTGTACCTATGTTGGGCATCAGCGAGTGTGCGGCTCGCATAGTAAATCACCACAGGCTTTTTGTCTACCCTTTGTCCCAAAACAACACCTAAAGCATAATCTGATGCATCACACATAATTTCAAAAGGCATGACCAATTGGGAGTTTGCAAGATTGGGACATCGGTCAACGCCATTTTTAACGATTCAAAAGCCTCAAGACATGATAGGTCAAGATGGAATGGGACTTCCTTAGCCAGCAGATTAGTGAGAGGTCTAGCAACTTTAGAGAAGTCTTGGATGAACCGGCGATAGAAGCCAGCATGACCCAGGAATGATCGGATTTGTTTTACTGAGGTGGGTGGTGGCAGTTTGGCAATGAGCTCAACCTTGGCTTTATCTACCTCAATTCCTCTTGCCGACACTATATGCCCCAGAACAATGCCTTCTTTAACCATGAAATGGCTCTTTTCCCAACTGAGGATAAGATTAGTGTCAATGCATCTCTTCATTACTTTGGATAAGTGATCAAGGCATGAATCAAATGTGTCCCCAAAAATGGAGAAATCATCCATGAAAACTTCTAAAAAGTTATCCACCATGTCAGAAAAAATTGCTAACATGCATCTTTGAAATGTGGCAGGCGCATTACATAATCCAAAGGGCATTCTCCGAAAAGCAAATGTTCCGTAGGGACATGTAAATGTGGTTTTTTCGTCATCTTCTGGGTAGATAGCCACTTGATTGTACCCAGAATATCCATCTAGAAAACAGAAGTATTTTTGCTCTGCTAATTTTTCCAAATTTTGGTCAATGAATGGGAGGGAAAAATGGTCCTTCTTTGTCATGGAGTTGAGCTTCCTATAATCAATGCAGACCCTCCATCCCGTGGTCAACCTAGTAGGTATCAACTCCTCTTGATCATTAGCGATCACAGTCAGTCTGATTTCTTTGGGACTATTTGGGTTGGACTTACCCACTCACTATCAGAAATTGGGTAGATGATCCCGACATCTAGCCACTTGACCACCTCATTTTTGACCACTTCCTTCATGTGTGGGTTTAATCTCCTCTGCATGTCTCTGCTTGATTTTACATTCTCCTCCATATAAATGTGATGCTGACAAATGGATGGACTAATACCTTTAAGATCAGCGACAGACCAACCTATAGCCCCTTTATGAGATTTAAGGACCTCAACTAGTTTCTCCTCACAGTTAGGTTCAAGGTCGCTTGCTATGATGACTGGCAAGGTTTAGTCTGGACCTAGGAATGCATACTTAAGGGAGGCCGGCAATGGTTTTAATTCAACCTGAGGAGGGAATTGCAAAGATGGCAGAGCTGGTTCAGATTTAAGCTGAGGTAAGGGTTCAATTGGGGGCCACGTCCTAAGTTAAGTTGACAGGATGTCAACTTCTTCTCTCATTCTGATCCTCATGTCCCCTTCAATCTCCAATAACTCTTCAATGGTGTCAACAACATAGCAATCTCCTTTTTGATCATGAAATTTGGATGCCTTGAAAATATTGATGCTGACTTTCTGATCCCCAAAAGATATGTCCATAACTCCTGAAGCACAATCTATATTAGCCCTAGCCGTGGCTAAAAATGGTCTACCCAAAATGATAGGAGTATGCTTGATTTCTTGGGAAGAAATCATGTCTAAAATAAGAAAGTCGGCAGGGAAGTAGCACTCATTCACTTTAACAATGACATCCTCAATAAGGCCCTTTGGAGTCTTGATTGATCTATCGGTGAGCTGGAGAATAATGGGTGTAGGCTTGAGCTCACCGATGTCAAACTGCTCATAGATAGAGGTGGGAAGTAAATTCACACTGGCTCCTAAATCAAGGAGAGCCTTATCAAAGGTCGCACCCCCAATGTTGCAAGAGATAAGGGGTGCTCCAGGGTCTTTTAACTTCCTTGGAAGTTGATTGAGGACTACGGCACTAACGTTCTCAGGAAGCCGAACCTTTTCCGAGGTCACTCGTGGCTCCCGCGTGGAGTGCACATTTCCTTCAAGAATCTAGCATAGGCTGGGACATGTTTAATGGCATCGAGGAGAGGGATGTTGATGTGTACTTGTTTGAAGAGCTCCATCATCTCCTCGTTGTGGGCCGGTTGTTTTTTCTTGGGCTTTAAGGCATTGGGAAATGGCACTGTAGGTTGGTAAGTGCTAGGCCCTTCATCTAGTTTTCACTTTCCCTTGACATCATTTTCCTGGTTGGGTTCCTCTTCACTATCAGAAGATATTTCTGGGGTCTGGATCAATGAAGTAGAAGTAGACTCCTGGGGATCTTGGAGGACTTTACCACTTCTTAAGGCTGAAATTGCTTTTGCATTTTCGAGTTGTGGGCCTTTTTGTGGTACTTGGCCTGATGGGTGCTGAAGGAGAGGAGGAATTGGCTGGTTCATGGGGAAGTTTGGTTGTGGGAAGCCCGTGGGATTATTTCGTGGGTTGGCAATGGGCTGACTTGGCAGTTGGCCCACTTCCCTTCTCATGGTGGCTTCAGCCAATTGGCCTAATTGGGTTTCCAACTTAGAGATAGTTTGCTGGTGGGCTTGAAGGGTCTGTTGGAAAGATTGACTTTGGGCTTGAATGGTTTGTTGGAAGGATTGATTTTGGGCCAGAATTAGTTGTTGTAACTGATGGAATTGATCATCAGTTTGGGAGTCCTGGTTGTGATGCAGAGGAGGTTGATATGTTTGTTGAGAATTGGAAGACTGCCCATAATTGGGCTGAGGAGGTTGGTATGGGGCCTGACCCTGGTTGAATCGGGGGAGTGGTTGTTGGGCTTGCGGTCCTCGACCATAAGCATTTCCTTGAAATGGTGGCTGAGTTTGGAATTGGTGTTGGATGGGTGATTTGCAGGCTTGAGACATAGAGGGGATGATGGGCTGATTGGGAGCTTGTTGATTTCTCCAATTGAAATTTGGGTGATTCCTCCAGCCCAGATTATAGGTGTTAGAAAATGGGTCATAGTTGGGCTTAGAGAACCCCTGGGCTGCTTGGACTTGCTCCTGTATAAAAGGTGGTAATTGGGCTGCTGTTAGACAATCTGACACATGATGGTCCGAGCTAGCACATAAAGCACACACCTCATGGTGTGTTGGGTCCGGGTATGGGTTGGACGCAGGTGGGATAGTGGTTTCTTGTTTGTTTTGGGCCAAGAGCTGGTCTAATTTGTGGGCTAGCATATCAACATGTTCTAGCTTTTGGGCCATGATGTCCACCTTATCCAGTTTTTGATTGATGAAATTCACATCCACTCTAGCTTCAGGTTCCACACGATACATCCCGACCCGTTTAGAGGGCCCAATGGTTCTCTCATATGAGGATAAGGAAACATGGTTGATTGAATTCTCGCTCAACATTTCAAATAAGGCATAGGCCTCATCCTCACTCTTACTCATAAATGCCCCTCCACATGATGCATCAACAATCTGCCTAACTTGATCATCTATGCCCTCATAGAAAGCTTGCACTATTTGCCATTTGGAGAGCCCATGGTGTGGGTATTTTCTGAGGAGTTCCTTTAATCTCTCCCATGATTCATGTATTTGTTCATTTGGGAGTTGCGCGAATCCTGTGATTGCACGTCTCATGGTGTTGGTTCTACCGATGGGGTAAAATTTCTTAAGGAACTCATGATGCATATCTATCTATGTGCCAATAGGTTTCCCTAAGGTCCCTAGCCAGTATTTGACTTTGTCCTTAAGTGAGAAAGAGAATAAGGTCAGGGGGAGAGCATCATCTGTGAAATTTTGAATTTTCACAGTGGAACAAATTTCTAGAAATTCATCTAGATGTTTATAGGGATCTTCATTGGTCTTCCCATAAAAGGATGGGAGTATCTGAATGGTGCTAGATTTGATCTCATAGTGCAAAGCAGGGACATTAGGCAGTTGGATACAAGTGGATGGCTGATAATTCGAAGGAATGAAATATTCCTTCATCTGTTTGGGCACCCCTAATTGGTGTTGTTCAGCCATAGGTTGGGTTTGATTTTGAGCCGGATTAAAAATGAATCGCTCAATCTCACTAATGGGCTCAAGTAAGTCAAGGTGTTGAGATCTTCTCCCTTGCATAAACCAAGGTTAAAGATGAGAGATGAGAGAATTATTTTATGATGATTTTTATATATATATTTTTGTTTTTTTTTTGTTTTGACTCAAATAAGGACGAAGAGAGATAAGAGGAGAATTTTTTTTATTTTTATTTTTTTTGTATGCAAACACAAACAAGTTGTCACACAAATTACCTAATGACCTATCTGTGACCTAGACCTACAAATTGGGTTTCACAAAATGGCTAAAGTGAAACTTAAGTTCACCCTCAATATTTCCACCGGCCAGGTAAGGGGTGGGGTAGTGGGACGTTCCCCCTACTTTCGTAGGGACCTAATTATGCCAAACCACTAGCCCGCTTAAGGCGTTTGCCGTCCGACCGTCTTACCTTAGGCACCGATTTTCATAAGAGGGTAAGTCCAAATAACACAAGAACCACAGTGTGAACCTAGGGCCAACGTCTACTGGATTTTATTTAAGGTCTAGGTGATGCAAAGATGCAAGGGAATTATAGTTTGTGGGCTAAGGAAGGGTGATGAAATCCCCACCTTATCTTGCTTATGGGTGTTGCCCTTAAGATACTTTGAAATGATATGCAACAAAGTAAGTTCAAACAAGGGGTTCTATGCAAGCATGGAAGTGCATGAGCATGCTATTAGAAAAGTTAGAGTATTCACCTTGCCTTCCGCAATCTTCAACAATGTAATTAACAACAATTAAGCAACAAGAAGAAAATAAATACTATCCTAAATGATGCATGACCTAAAACATGAAAGTGTGATTTCTACTCTTGGAATGAAGATTTTATCGAGTTCAAGTGAAGATTTTTTTTTTGTGAACCTATATAACCACAATATGCAAGAACATTAAGGAAATGACACAAAATGAGAGGAATAAGTTTGAAGACTTACTTGATGCGCAATCCCCCATTCTCTTTTTTTTTCCAAAATGAATGACAAAAAGACTAAGGAAAAGGTGGAGACTTACCTCTGATTTTTTTTTGAATTTTCAAGTTACTTTTTTTTTCTTTTTTTCCTGTAAAAATAAGAAAATAGAACTTTATTAGTACACTATATACATAAGGAAAATAAAGTTCTTAAGTCAAAAATCACCATTCCTCCCCGGCAACGGTACCAAAAATTGATAACGCGAAAGTTCGTCGTTTAAAACACGCGTATAACAACCTTAAAACCGAACTCGCACAAAATGATCACAAGAGAACGTAGTACTATGGCAAGCACAGGTCGAATCCACAGGGAAGAAGAGATTTTTAGAGTTTAAAACTTTAGAGTCCTTTAGAAAACACTTGTGATTTTATTTTGCTTAAAGAAAATTGTGAAGTGATGAACAAACCAAACACTTAATTAAAAACACCTATGACTATGCGCATATGCTATAAAAAATAATTACATGAAGTGAAGAGAAGAGATAGAAGAAGGATGTAGAGAGGGAAGAAGATCAATAACTAGATCAAAGGAATAACTCTTTTTATTAACTTAAAAGAAAGAGTACATGAAGTGCAAGATAAGCTTACAACAAGGATGTGACGAGATTACAATGAAGTAAATTGAAACTAAAATAATAAAAATAAAAGGAGCCTGAGATATGAAGATGGTAGAAGCAATGGTGATGACAACGCCGTCCTCTCTTGGCCTTGGATCACGAACCATCTTGCGGAAGATGTCGTCTACGCCGGGAGGAAGTCACCTTCGTCGTTGAAGCCGCCTTTAGAGGGTAAATAACTTTAAAACCAAGATGAATTAGGGGATGCCCAAGAAGAAGAAGTTGAAGAGGAGGGAGAGAGTAATAACTTTGATGAAGAACTCAGATAGAAAAGAAGAGTAGAAGAGCTTCAAAATAGAGAAATAACAGAAGCTAGCACCTCGGATGAACAGTGAAATCACAAGACAGCAAGTTGAAAAATGGAAAATAACTTTCAAAACAGAAAGAATTGGAAGATGATGTAGAAGAATAAGTTGTAGAACACTTAAAAATAAAGAACTTTCATGAAGACAGCAGGAGAAGAAAATGACTAGAAGGAGGAGAAATAAGGGGAAGAACAGAGAGAAATACTGATTCGGAGATGAACATGATAGCACAGTGAAAAATACGAAATACATTGAAAACTAGGAGGAATTAGAAGATGATACAGAAGAAGAAGTTGTAGAGGACTTCAAAACAAAGAACTTTTATGAAGACAGCAAGAGGAGAAGAGGGACGGAAGAGGGCGAACTCGGCGGCCTAAGAAGATGTGAGAGGGAGAGGGAGAGAAAAATTGCCCAAAAGAAGAACCTCCTTTCTCCTCCTTGTCATGGACTATTTATAGGGAAAGTTGGGTAAATGGAGGGTGAAGATTGTAGCAAAAGGAGATTGATGGCTGAGATTTAGGTAGAATATGATGCATGGGAAAGAGAAAAAGTAGGTGGGCACCCCCTTTCTTGGACTTTAGGCACCCCATTTCCCAAGGCTCATCATGTCTCTCCTTTAATTCAAACTTTGAATGTCCTTTTCCTCCTTTTCAAACTTGAACTTTGAATTCCTCCTTTTCAAACTTTGAATTCAAAATTTTGAACTTTCTTTTCCCTCCAACCAAAATGTTTTGAATTCTTTATTTGACTTGGTCAAAGTTGTGATGACAGTTTTGCCCCTGGCTTCTTTTGCAATTACCTTCGGTGTCCTGCACACACATAATTACAATCTAGTCCATAAAAATTATCATAATGTCCACATAAATCTCAAATACTCATAGTTATGCAATGGAGAATTAATGCCCATGACCCTCAACTTTAATTTATCAAATAATATCACCAAATTAATCAATTTACGTGAAAACTCTAATTTAAATGCGGAGTTGAGGTTAAATATGAAATATGCATAATTACCTAATTATATGCACATAAAATGGTGTACATGTAATGAATTACTATAGAAAATAGACACTTATCATGCATCAGAAAGCTTCTCACTGAAATAAGCCACAGGGTGGCTCTCCTGACTAAGCACTCCACCTATGCCTACGCCAGATGCATCAGATGAAACCTCAAAGACTTTGGAAAAGTCTGGTAGGCAGAGGACAAGGGCTTTGGTTATAAGCTTCTTTATGGCAAGAAAAGCCTGGGAGGCGGCTTTGGTCCACTCAAAATTTCCCTTACATATGCAATCCGTAATGGGTGCCATAATGGTGCTAAATCTCTGGATGAAGCGTCTGTAGAAGGTGGCTAGCCCGTGGAAACTTCGAACGTCATGGACATTCTGGGGCTCTGGCCAGTCTACTATGGCTCGGACCTTGGATTGGTCCACAGACACTCCATAACTTGAAACCACAAATCCGAGAAAAGTGACCCGGTCTGTCATGAATTCACACTTAGTCAGGTTGGCAAACAGGGTTTCTTTCCTCAGAGTCTTACAGACCTCCCTCAGATGGTGAATGTGGTCCTGAGGGTTGTGGCTATAAATGAGAATGTCGTCAAAATAGACGACAACAAAGCGACCAATAAGGGGATGAAGGGTTTCAGTCATAAGCCTCATGAAAGTGCTGGGGGCGTTGGATAGCCCAAACGGCATGACAAGCCACTCATACAGACCTTCTTTTGTTTTGAAGGCTGTCTTCCAATCATCCCCTGGTCGAATCCGGACCTGGTGGTAGCCACTTTTCAAGTCAATCTTGGAAAAGATGGTGGCTCCACTCATCATGTCAAGCATGTCATCAAGACGGGGAATGGAAAATCTGTACTTGACAGTGATTTTGTTGATGGCGCGGCTATCAACACACATCCGCCAGGTGCCATCTTTCTTTGGTGTGAGCAAGGCAGGAACAGCACATGGGCTCTTGCTCACCCTGAGGAAGCCCTTTTGAATAAGGTCCTCAACAATTCGTTGGAGCTCAGCATGCTCCCTGGGGTTTAATCTGTAGTGGGGGAAGTTGGGTAGGGTGGACCTAGGGACAAGATCAATGGCGTGTTGAACATCACGCATGGGAGGGAGTGTTGAAGGCAGGTCTTCCGGGAAGATGTCTTGGAAGTCCCGCAGGATTGCCTGGACTTCAGGTGGGACGGAGACCTGGGACTCCTCAGAGGTAATGGTGACGACAACAGCCCAAATAGGGGCACCCTTGGCAACCGCTCTATTCATCTCACGAACACCTATGAAGTTAAGGTGCCTAATCGGGTCATGGTCAACCTTAGGGGCCTTAGGGATGGATATGACAGGTGTAGGAGAGGAGGGAATGGGAAGCTTCCCTTTGGTGGGGGTTGGGGCATTCTCCTGAATTTTAGGGGATGCAGCGGGTGTAGAGGTAGGACTCTTTCCCGTGGCCACCTTTGGGGGTGTTGGGAGCAACTGAATCCTCTTCCCATTGTGGGAGAATGAACACTCATTGGACCGACCGAATATAGTAAGGTCTACATCGTAGATCTATGGCCGTCCTAGGATGATGCTCCCGACCTTCATAGGCACTACATCGCATAGGATTTGTCCTTGGTAGGACTGGAACTGGATGGGAATGACACATGTAGTGGTGACTGGGATAGACGTGTCGTCAACCCAAGCCACGTTGTATGGCCTCAGATGAGGATGGGTAGGTAGACCTAGACGGGATATAAAGTCTGAAGAGACTACATTGATACAGCTCCCGTTGTCAAAGATCACCTTGCAGGGTTGAGTTTTGACCATGATGTAGGTTTGGAAGATGGAGGTTCGACGCCAGTCGTCCTCCTGTGGGTGTGCGAGGATGCAGCGAACTACACCTAGTCTTCCCTGGTTTGAACTTTCGGCAATTTCCCCCACTTACATGTACTCGACATGTGTTCCATCATACCCTGCATCTAATTCCTCAAACTGGGCCACGAGATCAGGGTCAGGCTCATATCTCTCAAGGGTTTCTCCTTCCTGAGGTGGAAGCTCCATGGACTGGGGGTCGGTGATGACCAAGGCTCGGGTGGGGCAATTGGTGGCAATATGCCCTAGGTTATGACACCTGAAGCATCGGACTCCCGAGATAGGGGCTGGTTGGGAGGTGCTAGGGATGACCCCTTTTCCCTTGTCATCTCTCCTCTCAACTGGTGGAGTATACTCCAGCCTAGGCACAGCAGCGGGTGCAGGTAAAGGGTTTCTTGGTAAAGGAGCAGTAGGGGCAACGGCCCTAAGTGGGGTAGCAGTATGGACGTAGGAGGTGGAGGGGCCAGCTCTCTCAGTATAGTGGACTATGGGGTTTCGGGGTTCAAGTTGGCGGTAGATGGGAACCCGAGGTGGGACCACCCTTTGAAACCTCTCAACATCTCGTGCAACCTGGTAGGCGTGCTCGAGGGTGTTAACCTCTCGCAAGAATAATTCCCGCTAAATACTCTCGTGTAAGCCAGCCCTAAACCGAGAGAGGGTGACAGAGGCATCTTCCATGACTCGACTCCGAAGGAAGAAGTCATCAAATTTGGCGATGTACTCATCTACGGACTTTCCATCTTGGATGAGTTTCTGCCATTGGTCTAAAAGACGTTGATGGTAGGAAGGTGGTAGATACTTCTCCCTCAATTTCTCCTTCATTTCTTCCCACGTGCTAATAGGCTCCTCTCGTCTCCGTGCTAGGAGATTCTCAACATTACACCAGTAGGTCTTGGCTTGACCCAGGAGTTTCATTTTGGTAAACCTCACCCTGGTGGCAGGGGTCATGCGGCGATGCCAATCAAAATATTGGTCCATCCCGGTCTCCCAATCAAGATATGTAGCGGGGTTGAGGGACCCATCAAAACTCTGAGCGTCAATCTTGACGTTCCGTAGGATAATATCCTCATCATCGTGGTCTCTCTCTCAAGGCGTACGGGCCTCTTGCTCTTTACCTTGGGGAGCCTGATTCGGGCGGACTTGCTCTCTGTCCTCCCTAGGATTGGCTACGGGATCGCCATGGCCATTCACTATTCCTTCCTCTCCCTTCAGTCGATCCTCTAAGGCTCGGATCCTCTCATCTAGCTCAGCTTGAAGTTGGCCTATGGATTCTTCAAAATGGGTTAGAAGATTATGCTCGAGCTGAGCCAACATAACACTCACGTTCTTCTGATCCATGTGGGATTGTAGAGTTAAAGGGCGCTCTAGACGGCCGGATGAATTCCTAGACCAACGTGGCATGCACGACCTCGGACCTAAATGATGCAGTCCTAGGACCAATAATTAGTAAGCTATAGACCCGAATTTGTTGGCTAAATAGGCAAAGGGCCAAGTTTGAAGGGACTGGTCAGGGAGAGTTGCTCGCCCGTAGGCGAAGTAGTTGTGGAACTACCTCCTGACAATTAGGGTGCCCTAATGCGGCAGTCTAGGGCCTAAAGGATGGGTACATACAAGCCCTCACTTTCCGTCAACAGCGATGCACTCAGGAGACTGGTTGCATGGATCGGGCTCTCTCTCACTTCGCGCGGCAAATGAAAAGATACTAAATGAGTAAGTGAGGGGAACACGTACCTAGCTAGACTGAAAAGTCTAACTCCGATCGGAGACGAAGGCGAGCGGGGACGTGCGTGCCCGCACGGCGTCGAAGAAGCTTGACCGGTTACAAAGAATTCACTCCACGCATGGAGGATTGAATTATTACAAAACCGTGTGACTTAAAATTTCCCACGCAGGGGAACAAATTAGTCCAATTTCTCCGCGCATGGAGACTCATAGATACCCACACTCCGTAAGTTACGAACTGTGTGTCGGCGGCCGGGTGACTTGGGCGCCAATCGAGCCGACGTTGTGGACTTTGGGTGCCACAATCAAGGATGTATAAATATATATATATATATATATATAAGATTTATATATATCTCAAATATATATATATTATATATATGTAACTTTTTTTATTTATTTTTCACACTCTTTTTTTTCCACACGTTTTTTTTTCTTTCAAACTTTACCAGCCCTTTCCGCTCAACTCACGGCGGGAGAGGCAGTGGTCAACGTGGCGGGCGCGGCACGAGGCGGCTGGGCGCGAGAGGACGCGTGGGCGGCCGAAGCTGGCTGCAGGGGCCCGGTGGGCGCGAGGGGGCCAGCTGGCGCGGCAAGACGCGCATGCGGGCGCGCCTGTGGGCGCGGTGGCGCCTGTGTGCGCAACCGTGGGCTCGGACGGGGCCACGAGGCGGGCGGGCGAGCGCCTCTGACGCGGGTGCCGAGGCGGGTGGGGACGCCGAGGTGGTCCCGCCTGTGCAGGCGGGCGGGGGCGCCGAGGAGGGCGGTCGGGGCGGGCGCGTCTGGGCGCGGGCCGGGCGCGGCAGGCGGGTCGGAGCGGGCTGGCGTGGGCCAGGTGCGCGGGCGGAGGGCGCGGCAGGCGGGCCGGTGGCGCGCGGCGGCGGGTGCTCGCGGGCAACTGCCGTTGCGGCCGGCCCTTGTTTGAACAAGGGCACGGTCGACGATGGCGGGGTGGGGGCGTGAACCGTTTTGTTTTTCTATTATGCTATGCGCTGAACAGAAAGAGAGAGGGAGAAAGAGAACCGAGAGGGCGAGAGATTCACGGGAGAGAGGAGGGAGAGAGAGATCGCGGGAGAGGAGAGAGAATAACAGAGAGGGGGATAATAACAGAGACAGAGAGAGAAAGAGATTCACGGGAGGAGAAAAAAAAATTTCACTTTTTTTTCTTATGCTTCTCTCAATTAATATCTTTTCTGCTACTCTTCTTTTTTTTTATCTTTTTCTTTCACTCTAGCAACCTAGAGAGAGAAAGAGCGACGACGTCGGGGACGTCGGGTCGTCGGAGACGCCGTTGTTGGGCTCTGATACCAAATATGACGCGGCGGCGACGTGGGAATGGATCGACGGCACTCCGGGACGCGAACAGGGCGGGAACAGATAACTGCTATCTCACACAGCTCGGCCTCACGCCGGACGATCTCACACCGGGCGACACTCAAACTCACAAGGAGAAAGATGGAAGGGAATGAAAGAGGGGAAACTCACTCATGCATAAACCAAACCTTTCATTCTATTCATCAAATCATGTCTTCGTAACAAGCATTGGCCTCCTATTTATAGGAAAGGCCTATTACACATACACCCTCATTATTTCCACTAATTTGATTTATACCCTAGCCTAACAAGACAACCCCACCAACCCACTTAAAGACTTTGTGGGTTTTAATCAAATAAAATATAAAAATTACACACATGTTATTTTGACTTAGACTAGCCTAATAAGACGAAAGAAAAAAATACATGTAGGAATACATGTATACATACACACACAAATACATATACTCAATATGTAATATACTACTGTAGCCCGTAAGCCGAGTCTTCAGGAAGGATCTCCGAGCCATAAGCTCGGTGCAGTGGCAGTGCGGCGTCGGCTCCGAGTAGTGGGCCCGGTAGCGGACCCGGTGGTGTCCCCACCAGTTAGTTGCCAGGCCAGGGTATGCCCCGTGTAGCTATACTTTTGTCTTTGGACTGTACTAGTTGTGGACTACTGTTATATTTTAGACTGTTGTTATTATTGTGGACCATGTAATTTAATTAATGTTATTAATTGCTTCCTGCTTAATTCATTTAATCTGCATAGCTCTGCAATTATTTTAGATTCTTGTGTATCTCCACACCATCCTTTTTAACCCTTCCGAGTCTTCGCGCTCATGGGTGGCGGTTCGAGATTCGGGTTATCGGGCCTTCTCGGTGTTCGGATCTCGGGTCGTTACAAAAACGCCAATCGAACCCTCCTTCACGGCATCAAGACCCACCTGGACCAAGCAGGTGACTCATGGATCGAGTCTATCCCTAGCATTCTATGGGCCCACCGGACCACCGCTAGAGCTGCCACCGGAGAGACACCTTTTCATCTCGCCTACGGAGCTGAGGCAGTGGTACCGGTGGAGATATCCAAACCCTCGCTACGAGTGGGACACTTTGATGAGGCCATGAACAACCAAGTGACGCGGGAGAACTTGGACCTGCTTGAAGAAGATAGAACTCGCGCTCAAGTAAAGCTCATGGCGTACCAACAGAAGCTGGCTCAATACTACAATGCTCGGGTCAAGGAACGACACTTCTTCTCAAGAGATTTGGTTTTACGGCGAGCAAGCGTGGCAGACCCAAGGGGCGCCGTCGGAAAACTCGTACCAAATTGGGAAGGCCCGTACAGAGTAGCGAAAACACTCGGTAAAGGAGCGTACCGGCTAGTGACGTTGGGGGGGGAGAGGTACCCCAGACGTGGAACTCCGTCAACCTCAGGAAATTCTTTCAATAAAACCGTCACCAGCCGTATTCCACTGAGGCAAGCTATCCACATACCCCGAAGAGGTGACCTAAGGGTCTCCTAGAGGCGAGCACTGCCCCCCTCAAAAATGAGAAGGTAGCGTAAGGGTTTCCTAGAGACGAGCACTGCTCCCCTCGAAAAAGAGAAGGTAGCCTAAGGGTTTCCTAGAGGCGAGCACTGCTCCCCTCGAAAAAGAGAAGGTAGCCTAAGGGTTTCCTAGAGGCGAGCACTGCTCCCCTCGAAAATAAGAAGGTAACATAAGGGTTTCCTCGAGCCGAGCACCGCTCCCCTCGTAAATAAGAAGGTAGCCTAAGGGTTTCCTCGAAGCGAGAACCGCTCCCCTCGAAAATAAGAAGGTAGCCTAAGGGTTTCCTAGAGGCGAGCACTGCTCCCCTCGAAAATAAGAAGGTAACCTAATGGTTTCCTCAAGGCGAGCACCGCTCCCCTCGAAAATAAGAAGGTAGCCTAAGGGTTTACTAGAGACGAGCACCGCTCCCCTTGAAAATGACGGCAACAAGCAAATGGAGGGCACAAGCATGGCAAGGATACGCGCACAGAAGGGAAACCAGAAAAACGTCATGCGAAAAGTTCCCATTGAAAGGTACACATTGATACAAACACACCCAGGAAATTGTTATTCCTTAGTCAAAGTACAAAACTGCCAGAAGACATAGAATTGTTATTCCTTAGTCAAAATACAAAGCTGCCAAAAAGCAAGGGTTGTTGACCCTTAGTCGAAACACAAAGCTGCCAAAGTACAAGTGCTACCCTGGCGGAGCCATCGTGCAGACACACTCGATCCCATCCTCACCCTCTCGCGGCAGGAAGTGATGACCCTCCCTCGGCTTGCATGTTCTGACGAAGCGGACCAACAGAGGACTGCCGCCTATACCAGAGAAGAGGGACGAGTGCGCCTCGCTAGGAGCAGACACCTACCAACCCTTTTATTCTGTGGAAGGGTACCGGTGGGGATGCCGCGGGCAAAGAGGCCTGCACAAGGAAACCATCTGACCAACCCACCTCCGGCTCACGGGGGGCAGTGGTACTACGAGGCGAACACATTATGAAGGCCACCCCGGTGCGCTGGCCTTGCCTCCAAACCGGCGAACAAGACCTCGTTGCCCCGACCGCTTCCGGCACCCTCCTTGAATGGAGAGGTTGTCTCGCCGCGGCTAGTATTGCTGGAGCAACAAGGCCCACTCGTTTCGAGAACCAGCCAACCTACCCAACATCAGGCGACGGCAAGCGGTGGAGCAGCAAGGCCCGCTCGTTACCATGACCAGCCAATCAGCTGACCATGTCTGCAAACTGATGAAGGGAAGCATGTTACTCCACGAGCCCCCATTAACGTCGGGAAGAGGTACGACTACCGACGCCAGACGCCCGTTCGGAGACCACGCTCCCAGAACGAGACAAGACTCGAGGTCATGATTACCAGTGTGACTTCTGCCACCGTCAGAGGCACCTTGCGCGCCAAGCAGGCTCTCGAAGCCACCAACTCCCATTGTACGAGAAAATCATCTTCGGATCTTACACTCCAGAAAACCCTCTCTTGGACTACTCTCAGCCCCCTGCAGAGTGCTCGGCGACTAAGAGTAGGGGGAAGTGAGGAGGGTAAATCCAGTCTGGCCCACATTTGGCCCAGTAACGACCGACCCATGCCAAAGAGCTCTCGATAAGCACGCCCAAGAAGCGACCGACATATGCGGTGTAATGCCCCGAATTTTTCGGATATTCTTCGGATCATTTTCGTGGGTCCCGGATTGAGTTTAGCGGTTTACGCATACTTTTCCCTAATGTGCCTTCGGAACTCTGTGCAGGGTGAACCATTACGTTCTCCGACTCCGGGACGTGACCAACGCGTTGTGCTCTTCCCGAGGATCGTGGAGGTAATTTTTCATATTTTTTTGAATTTCTGGAAATTTGGGGTTTTTTTATATATATTAACCTCCTTTTTCTCTCTCTCCCCATCTCTCATTTCTCTCTTCCCTCCCTCTCTCTTCTCACGCTCTCTCCTCTCTTCCTCTCTTCTCCAGCGGCCGACGGAGGTGGACAGGGGCGAGGAGGCCAGGATCATGGGGCGTGGAGCGGTGAGGATGGAGCGAGGATCGCGATGGTGGAGGCGGTTCGTGGGATCGCGAGCCGGCGGAGCTTTAACGGCGTTTTCTTCGTGGATCGGCGTTCATGGCATGTCGAATCTTCAGTGGAGGTAGGGGGATGGTTCCCTAGCTCGTGTACTTCATTTCTCGCGAGTTTTGTAAGCCGTGGTGAGCCGAGCGGGCTTATTTGGGCATTTTGGGAAAAATACATATTTTTGGGGTGTGAGCCCGATCTAGTGTTTTGACCGTATTTTTAGGGTTTAAATGGGTCATCTCGGTGCTAGAGAGGTAGGGGACTAGTTTCCCCTTGTTTTCCCCTTCACGTGGGCGTGAACGGGGCGTGGAATGGAGTTTTCTGTGTGATTTATCATTTTCAGGTTCGGGACGGCCTAGCAGTCCTTCCAGTGACCGCTAGGGCTCCAGGCGGTCTTGTAGGGGACCGCTAGGGTCTCCCGTATGTCGGTTCGAGCCTTGCGGTCGTGCGATGGACCGCTAGGCTCTGCCTTGCAGTCCGAGGGGTGACCGTTTGACCGTGATTTAGTCGATTAGAGGTCGGTGGGGTAGCGATCTTGCGACTGACCGCGAGGCATCGCCTAGCGGTCAGGCAAAAGATCGCCACTCTGCCTAGCGGTCCGAGAAGTGACCGCTAGGGGTTTGCGAGTTCCTGGAGCTTAGCGGTCTAGGGGTAGACCGCTAGGTGGTTTTTCGTGTTCGCTGTGCCTGTTTCGCATTGTGTTGGTCTCCGGCCGACCCGGTGGTGACCCAGTGGTCGACCTTCGGTCTCGTGAGTGTCCCGGACACCCCGTGGGTTCTGTGTCCGTGTTTTTGGGTGTCCGGAGGTACCGTGTTACCTTGATTAGCGTGCCCATGGATTAGAGGGTCCAGGTGACCCCATGTGTTCCGGGCCTTCATGTTTTCATTAGATCGAGTCACCGTGTATCGGTATGAGTGAGGTGGGGTCTCCCCGTACGTCGTGGGTTTCTCCGGAAGGTGGTTTCCGCATGAGCCAGGTGTATGGCCTTGGAGTGTGGGTCCAATCAACCAGCCTGGGGCTGGAGGTTTCCCGCGTGTCCCTTGGATGAGGGAGTAACCCGGTGGCTTGTGGGCTACCTTGGGAACCGTGTTACCATGATTTTAGACCTAAGGATAGGCCAGATTGACAGCGTGGAGCTATCCTTGTACGACGGTCTTGACCCCGAGTCTTGTGACTCAAAGACCGTTGGATTTAGTAGGTCTAGTGGGCTGTCCAGAGTCTGGTGGCGTCGTGCCACCTATTACTCTGTGTTACTCGCGATGGGTGCGTGAGTGGCTTTCCGTGTTCACGTTTAGTGACCTCCCACTGGTCGTAGCCTTCTTACGGCACGCGTGTGCTGACCCACCCGGGAGTGGTGGAGCGGCTTACCCGAGAGAGACGATTTTGAGGCTGGTTTCCGTAGGCCCCTCGCCTTTGCAGCCTGAGTCCGGCTGGGGGGAAAACCAGCTAGAGGACCCGACCTAGAGTGGATGGTCTGTGTGTGCACACTTAGTTGGGGGCTGTTGGACCCACGCTAATGAGCGCGACCCCAGCTAGTCCTTATTTTGTGTTCCTGGTTACTATACGGTGTCTTTGTCTCCGCCTGGGGCGTCGTAGTGAGACACCTGAGGCTGTGGACTAAGTCGTCAGTGGACGCATCCGGCCTTTCTTCTGATGGGTAGGTACTCCTGTCACGTGACGTGAGTTTCCTCGTGAGTCCAGTTCCGCTTCACGTCTGCGAGACATGGTTTTGCGTGCAGTTCCGGGTGTGTTTTCGAGGTAGAGGTCTAGGGTTCCGGTGAGCGTCACCGAGGGTTCTCCCTGAACGGTGTTAGGTCCACGACAGTATTTGTAATGCCCCGGATTTTTCGGATTATTTATCGGATCAGATCCGTCCGTGGGTTTCAGATCGTGTTTGTGGGTCCCGGATTGAGTTTAACGGTTTACGTGTGTTTTTGCCTGTCGGGTCTTCGGAATCCCGTGTGGAGCGAACCGTTACGTTCTCCGACTCCGGGACGTTACCACGACGTTGTGCGTTTTTCGAGGATTACGGGGAGTATTTTTCCCTATTTTCCTTATTTTGTGGAATTTTTGGAATTTCTATATATTAACCTCTTTTCTCTCTCTCCCCTCTCATTTCTCACTCTCTCCCTCTCTCTTCTCTCATGCTCTCTCCTCTCTCCCTCTCTCTCCGTCGGCCGACGAAGCGGGGCACGGGTGAGGCGGGGACGGCGCGGGCGAGGCACGGGTGAGGATGGGTGAGAATCGAGGCAGTGGAGGCGTGTGGAAGCTCGGCCGCGAGTTCGTGTCCCGACGAGGGTCTAACGGCGTTTTCTTCGTGGATCGGCGTCCACGGCGCGTGAAATCTTCGGTGGAGGTAGGGAGATGGATCCCCAGCTCGTGCACTTCATTTCCCGCGAGTTTTGTAGGCCGTAGTGAGCCGAGCGGGCTTATTTGAACATTTTGGGGGAAAACCATATTTTTGGAGAGTGAGCCGAATCTAAGGTTTTAACCGTATTTTTGTGGTTTGAATGGGTCCTCTTGGTGCTAGAGAGGCTGGGGACTAGGTTTCCCTTGTTTTCCCCTTCGCTCGGGCGCAAACGGGGCGTGGAACAGAGTTTTTCACGATTCACGCCGTTCTCAGTTTTTCGGCTTAAAAATGGTCTTAACAGAAACTGCTTATAGGTGAAGATGTCCCCAGTTAGACCGTTACTTATCCGTCTCACCGTGTTTTGGGGTAGCGATCCTGCGATAGACCGCTATGCCTGCCTTAGCGGTCTAAGGCAGACCGTTTCGTTGGCTGGGCGGTCATGGTCTGGCCGCCGCTTGCCCCATATGTCGGTTGACTAAACGATCGCGCGATAGACCGCCTGACGAGTTCAGCAGTCTGGCGTAGACCGCCTGGTACTGTGAAGCGGCCAGGGCCCGACGGTTTTCTTCTGAGGGTCTGTGTGACCCCCGAGGATGCGTTTGACCGTCTCTTTTCTGGTTGCGGTCCTAGGGTGACCGTTTCTTCGATTTGAACGGTCTGGGAGTGACCATTCAACCCTGTTTGGCACCCCATTGCTTTGCGGTCTAGATGAGGCCGCTTCTGCTTTGGGTGGTCGAATGGCAGACCGTATGATTCATTGAACGGTCTGGCATGAGACCGTTAAGTTCTGGGAGTTGTGGCCCGTGTTAGACCATGTTCTTCTCCTGGCGGTCCAGGCTTGACCGCCTTTGCCTTAGACGGTCCAGGGGAGGTCGCCTATTGGTTTTGGTGCCGTTTAGCGTTGTGTTGGTCTCCGGTCGACCCGGTTGTGACCTAGTGGTCGACCTTCGGCCTCGTAAGTGTCCCGGACACCCCGTGGGTTCCGTGTCCGTATTTCTTGGGTGTCGAGAGATACCGTGTTACCTCGATTAGCGTACCCATGTGTTCAGAGGTCTGGTGGCCCTGTGTGTGTGTTCCGGGCTTTGTGTTACGCTTGATCGGATCCCCGTGTGTCGGCATGAGTGTGGTGGGGCTTCCCCGCACATTGTGAGATCTTCCGGAAAGCAGTTTCTGAGCTGGGCATGCGTAAGGCCTTGGAGTGCAGTCCAGTTACCCAGCCTGGGGCTGGAGGTTTTCCGCTTTTCCCTAGGTTGGGGAATCGGCGTGGCGGCTTGTGAGCTACCTTGGGAATAGTGCTTCTGTGCTTTCTGCGTGGGCTATGTGTGTGGGCTTGGACTGTGAGTCCAGTTATACAATCTGGGGCTGGAGGTCTCTTGAGTTCCCTTTTGAGGGGATGGTCTCGGTGGCTCGTGCGCTACCTCGGTATTCGTGCTATCGTGATTTTAGACCTAGGGATTAGGCTAGATTAACGACATTGTGCCGTTACGTACAACGGTCTTGACCCCGAGTTTTGTGACTCAAGGACTGTTGGATTTAGTGAGTCTAGATGACTGTCCAGAGTCCAGTGACTCGGCACCACTTGGTTCTCCTCGACTTTCGCGCAGGGTGCGTGCGTGGTTCTCGAAGTTTCTCCTTGGAGAGTGGTCACATCAGTGACTCCCCAATAGTCGTAGCCTTTCAACACGCGAGTGGTCCCACCAGGGAGTGGTGGCGAGGCTGACCCGAGAGATGATTTTTAGACTGGTTACCGTAGGGCCCCACGTCTTGCAGCCAGAGTCTGGCTGAGGGGAAAACCAGTCAGAGGCCAGACCTAGGACGTATGGTCTTTGTGTGCACACGTGGTTGGGGGCAGTTGGACCCGCGCTAACGAGCGCGACCCCAGCTAGTTCTTATTTTGTGGTTACTAGTACGGTGTCCCCGTTCCACCAGGGGTCGAGGGGGGCACCTGAGGCGCGATCTAAGTCGTCAGTGGACGCATCCGGCCTTACTTCTGGTGGGCAGGGACTCCTGTCACGTGAGACGTGACTCTCCTGTTTTCGAGTTCCGTTTCCCCTCTGCGAGACGTAGTTTCTGGACTATTCTAGCGTGCTTTCTGAGGTGGTGGCCAGGGGTGCTCGGTAGGGATTGTCGAGGCTTCGCCGTGCCAGTGTGGGACTACGGTCCCGGTTGGTCGTGCCTGTGTAGGCAGACTTTTAGCGGTAGGGTTGCCGTGAGTGTTTCCTCGATAGGTCTTGTGTTAGAGTGGTCCAGTTCCCAATGGTGAGATCGATATTTCTCTTTCTTCTTGACCGGTACAGTAGGAGTAGCTGTAGTGCCGAGTTTTGACCGGCCACCGGTTCGTTGTTTCTATCGTAGTTGTGGTTGTTTTCCTTTCCGCCACCGCCGTTGTTCTCAGTTGGGGTTCCGCGGAATCCCTACTGAGCCAGTGACAAAAGGCTCACCCCTGCTTCTCAGGTGCGGCAGTTCTTCCTCGAGGTTCGAGGGTGCTGTTCGGAGGTTCTTAGTTGCCAGCTCGCCGGGCCGATTGTTCACTTGGCATGTGGTACGTTTTACTACTTTAGAGTGTACTTTCTATTGGACCGGACTCTGTTATTGTAGTTGTAGTTGTTTATTTATTTCTACTAATTGTTGAATTATCCTGCATTATTTCTCATTTTTTTATGCCTCCACACTCCTTTTAGCCCTTCCGAGCCCTCCAGCTTGTGGACGGCGGGCCAGGATTCAAATGGTATTGGATTCTTCCCGATATCCGGATCTTGGGTCGTTACAGTATTGTTGTGATGTTTCTTTCGGTAGCGTAGCCAGAGGTTTCCCCGTTAGTTCGGTGGTCCCCCGATTGTGAGTTCGGGGCGTGTTTTCAGGTACAGCAGGAGTAACTGTAGTGCCGAGTTTTACCAGCCACCGGTTTGTTGTTCCTTTTGTCGTTGCTACTTTCTGTTGCCGCCGTTGTTTACAGTTGGGGTTCCGCGGGATCCCTACTGAGCTAGTGACAGGAGGCTCACCCCTGCTTTTCAGGTGCGGCAGTTCTTCCTCGAGGTTCGAGGGTGCTGCGTGGAGGTTCTTAGTTGCCAGCTCGCCGGGCCGAGCGTTCACTCGGTGTTGGGTACGTTCTCTGCCTTAGACTGTACTTTCTGTTGGACTGGACTCTGCTGTTGTAGTTGTTTATTTATTTTTGTTAATTTTTGAATTATCCTACTTTGTTTCCTATTTCTTTGTACCTCCACACTCCTTTTTAGCCCTTTTGATCCCCGGCTCGTGGGCGGCGGGCCAGGATTCGAATGGTATCGGGTTTCTTTCCCGGTATACGGATATTGGGTCGTTACAGTTGGTATCAGAGCGTGGTTGTGGACATACATGAGAATTTGAGATATTGCAGTGATCAGAGTCCGTAATGTCCTGTACAGTCGGCAGCTGGCATAGGGTTTTGTGCATATTTTTCTGTTTGGTTTCTCGCGCGAGAGCTTGAGTGCGCGGCGTTGGCGCTGTGAAGGTGGTTGTTGCTCGTGACAGAGTGCCGGTGCAGAGCCCAAGGGAGGTGATAGAGAGATTTCTTCCCGATGGGTGGTGGCCCCTGTTGTGCTGTGTAGGGCAGAGGTTGCCGGCAGGTGTGTTGCTGCGGTGCTGCATTCGAGGAATTTGCAACGAGGTCAGGTGGCTGACGAGAATTGTTCATGGTTAAGTGTCCGTGAGCGTGCTCTGAGGGAGCTGTTATTGGGTTGGCCACTCCAGCTTGAGATTTATCGAGCCCCTGAGGCGTTGAGATTGTGGTTTCAGGTGTCGGAGTGGGTGCTCTAGTCGAGATGTGCTCGGATGAGCAGATGATCTTTTTGGTGAGGTGTTGATTGTTGAGCCTGGCGTTTTGGCGTGTTATTGGTTTTGAGGTCAGAGGCAGGTGTAAGTGAGGAGCGTGTGGCTGTGTGTGAGAAGCGTTGCCCGTTCCCTGCTGTGTAAGGGGGCGTTGGCACTGTTCCGGAAGGACGATTGCCGGTCGGGCGGTGTTCGTGGGAATTTGCGGTTGGTGTTGTGGTTCCCGATATGTGGAGGAACGAAGCCTGCGGAGTTGCAGAGGGTTGTCGAGATGGAGGATCCCGAGTTGGCGTTGTGGTGGTTGTGTGTGTAGATCAGAGTGCGCGGATCGTAGCGTTGGTTGTTGCTGGTGGATTTCTGAGGAAGAGTAGAGCAGCGGAGGATTGGTTCCTCGATATGCGTTACCTCCAGTAATGTGAGACATGTTGTTGCCGTGCCGTTGCTTGAGATATTGTGGTTCGTGGCACTGGCAGGTGGAGAATTGGGGAAATACGTTGGCGAGTGTGCCACATGAGTGCCATGTTTTGTGTTGGAAGTTGTGTCCGCAGATGAGGCTGTGTTTTTAAGAGAAGTGATCTTTGAGAGATTATGGGTCCCGATTGGTGGTCATGAGTGGCTGGTCAGGTTGACCGAGTGGTCGACCGTGGTAAGATGTGTGTTGTCTGGGGACTCATGTGTATCGGTCACGGCGCCGTCGACCAGGTTGCTGTGGTGGCAAGTGGCACTTGGTTGCGTGGGAATTGTGTGCCGTGAATTGTTCAGGTTGTGTCCCTTGGCTCTGTGGTAAGAGCGGAACCGGGATTGACAGGTGTCCATTTGGAGTAATTGAAATGAGATAGGATTTGATGAGGCATGATGGTGGACAATGCTGGTGTATGGAGGTCCTTGATGGGACGTTGGCGTGGAATGGTGATCCCTGGTCTGCGACCAGCAAGGGAGGATTCCCCGTAAGTCTGAGTCGAGTGACGTAAGGACCGAGGAGAGATCCTGTCATTTGGTTCCGCCGTGCTCCCCTGAGAGGGCAGAGTTGGCTTGAAGTTTGAGATCGGATCGATGCAGTGTCCGAGTGAGGTTTTGGTTGAGATGTGGTGTTGGTCTGTGTGAAAGTCAACGGATGGTCTGTCGCGATGTGGAGCGTGCCTGCTGGGCCGGTAAGGGTTTCCCGTTGACGAGTGTCTGGTGACCGGTGGTTGGTCTTTCACAGACAGAAGATGCTGGTGATTGTGGTTTGAGAATGGCGAGAGCCGTGTGCAAGCGAGGCCTTTGGTGGCCATTTCAGTGGTGTGCTTTCCGGTTGGGATCTGGACTTTGTCGAAGTTTGAGTTCTGCCAGAGTTGGTCCTGTGCGGTTGTGGCGTTTGGCTTGCCAAGTGTGAAGTGGTCCTTGGCGTGGAGCCGACGGATTTGTGGCGGTCAGCCGGTAGAGAAGCTGACGTTTGGTTGGTCCGCCGAGCGTGGTTGGATCGGTGGTTGTTTCTCGTGACGAGGACTGGGTCTCCTTGGTGAGCGAGATGGTGGCAGCGGTGCCATGAGTGGTTTTCGTTGTGACTGAGGTGATGCCAGACTTGTGCTTTTGTGTTGTGCCTGCTCTGATGATCGATGTGTGTGCGGTGTGCGGAGCGAGGTGTTGCTCGTGATTATGGTCTGGCTGTGCCCCTCAGGATTCGTGTTTTCGAAAGAATCGAGGTTTTCTATGCTGGGGCTCTAACAGTGTTGTCAGTTGGTTAAGGCGTTCTCCCCCTGTCGCTTGGCGTTTGTCCTGAATTTTGAGGATTAAATTTCTTTAAGGAGGGAGGGCTATAATGCCCCAAATTTTTCGGATATTTTTCGGATCATTTTCGTGGGTCCCGGATTGAGTTTAGCGGTTTACGCGTGTTTTTCCCTGATGTGCCTTCGGAACTCTGTGCAGGATGAACCATTGCATTTTCTGACTCCCAGACGTGACCAGCGCGTTGTGCTCTTCCCGAGGATCACGGAGGTAATTTTTCATATTTTTTTGAATTTTTGGATTTTTTGGGTTTTTCTATATATATTAAACTCCTTTTTCTCTCTCTTACCATCTCTCATTCCTCTCTTCCCTCCCTCTCTCTTCTCACGCTCTCTCCTCTCCCCCTCTCTTCTCTGGAGGCCGACGGAGGTGGACAGGGGCGAGGCGGCGAGGATCGTGGGGCGTGGAGCGATGAGGATGGAGCGAGGATCGCGATGGTGGAGGCGGTTCGTGGGATCGCGAGCCGGCGGAGCTTTAACGACGTTTTCTTCGTGGATCGGCGTCCACGGCGCGTTGAATCTTCGGTGGAGGTAGGGGGATGGTTCCCTAGCTCGTATACTTCATTTTCACGAGTTTTGTAGGGCGTGCTGAGCCAAGCGGGCTTATTTGGGCGTTTTGGAAAAAATGCATATTTTTGGGGTGTGAGCCCGATCTAATGTTTTGACCGTATTTTTGGGATTTAAATGGGTCCTCTCGGTGCTAGAGAGGTAGGAGACTAGTTTCCCCTTGTTTTTCCCTTCATGTGGGCGTGAACGGGGTGTGGAATGGAGTTTTCTGTGTGATTCGTTGTTTTCGGGTTCGGGACTGCCTAGCGGTCCTTCCAGTGACCGCTAGGGCGCCATGCGGTCTTGTAGGGGACCGCTAGGGTCTCCCGTATGTCGGTTCGAGCCTTGCGGTCGTGCGATGGACCACTAGGCTCTGCCTTGCGGTCCGAGGGGTGACCGTTTGACTATGATTTGGTCGATTAGAGGTCGGTGGGGTAGCGGTCTTGCGACTGACCGCGAGGCATCGCCTAGCGGTCAGGCAAAAGACCGCCACTCTGCCTAGCGGTCTGAGAAGTGACCTCTAGGGGTTTTCGAGTTCCTGGAGCTTAGTGGTCCAGGGGTAGATCGCTAGGCTGGCCTTAGCGGTCCAGGGGTAGACCGCTAGGCTCCCTAACAGTCCAGGGGTAGACCGCTAGGAGGTTTTTCGTGTTCGCCGTGCCCGTTTCGCATTGTGTTGGTCTCCGGTCGACCTGGTGGTGACCCAGTGGTCGACCTTCGGTCTCGTGAGTGTACGTCCCAGACACTCCGTGGGTTCTGTGTCCGTATTTTTGGGTGTCTGGAGGTACCGTATTACCTCGATTAGCGTGCCCATGGATTAGAGGGTCCAGGTGACCCCATGTGTTCCGGGCCTTCATGTTTTCATTAGATCGAGTCACCGTGTATCGGTATGAGTGAGGTGGGGTCTCCTCGCATGTCGTGGGTTTCTCCGGAAGGTGGTTTCCGTGTGAGCCAGGTGTATGGCCTTGGATTGTGGGTCCAATCAACTAGCCTGGGGCTGGAGGTTTCCCGTGTGTCCCTTGGATGAGGGAGTAACCCGATGGCTTGTGGGCTACCTTGGGAACCGTGTTACCATGATTTTAGACCTAGAGATAGGCCAGATTGACGGCGTGGAGCTTTCCTTGTACGACGGTCTTAACCCCGAGTCTTGTGACTCAAAACCGTTGGATTTAGTAGGTCTAGTGGGCTGTCCAGAGTTTGGTGGCGTCGCGCCACCTATTACTCCGTGTTACTCGCGATGGGTGCGTGAGTGGCTTTTCGTGTTCACGTTTAGTGACCTCCCACTGGTCGTAGCCTTCTTACGGCACGCGTGTGCTGACCCACCCGGGAGTGGTGGAGCGGCTTACCCGAGAGAGACGGTTTTGAGGCTGGTTTCCGTAGGGCCCCTCGTCTTTGCAGCCTGAGTCCGACTGGGGGGAAAACCAGCTAGAGGACCCGACCTAGAGCGGATGGTCTGTGTGTGCACACTTAGTTGGGGGCTGTTGGACCCGCGCTGATGAGCGCGACCCCAGCTTGTCCTTATTTTGTGTTCCTGGTTACTATACGGTGTCTTTGTCTCCGCCTGGGGCGTCGTAGTGAGACACCTGAGGCTGTGGACTAAGTCGTCAGTGGACGCATCTGGCCTTGCTTCTGATGGGTAGGTACTCCCGTCACGTGACGTGAGTTTCCTCGTGAGTCCAGTTCCGCTTCACGTCTGCGAGACGTGGTTTTACGTGCAATTCTGAGTGTGTTCCCATGGTAGAGGTCTAGGGTTCCGGTGAGCGTCACCGAGGGTTCTCCCTGGATGGTGTTAGGTCAACGACAATATTGTCGTGATGTTTCTTCCGGTAGCGTAGCCAGAGGTTTCCCCGTTAGTTCAGTGGTCTCCCGATTGTGAGATCGGGGCATGTTTTTAGGTATAGTAGGAGTAGCTGTAGTGCCGAGTTTTATCGGCCACTGGTTTGTTGTTCCTGTTGTCGTTGCTGCTTTCCGTTACCGCCGTTGTTTACAGTTGGGGTTCCGCGGGATCCCTACTAAGCCAGTGACAGGAGGCTCACCCCGGCTTTTCAGGTGCGACGGTTCTTCCTCGAGGTTCGAGGGTGCTGTGTGGAGGTTCTTAGTTGCCAGCTCGCCGGGCCGAGCGTTCACTCGGTGTTGGGTACGTTCTCTGCCTTAGACTGTACTTTCTATTGGACTGGACTCTGCTGTTGTAGTTGTTTATTTATTTCTGTTAATTGTTGAATTATCATACTTTATTTTCTATTTCTTTGTATCTCCACACTCCTTTTTAGCCCTTCCGAGCCTCGGCTCGTGGGCGGCGGGCCAGGATTTGAATGGTATCGGGTTCCTTTTCCGGTATCCGGATCTTAGGTTGTTACATGCGGCCCGCCTAGGAGCGGCCCAATCCGACCCGACATTGGATTCTACAGTGAGGGGAAGCGCAGTTCTCGTCGGAGAACACTCTGACGACCGACCGTTGCCCCCACGACGTCGACCTTGATCCCATAACGGGCGAGCACGCCCCATGAACGCCGTAAGACTCACCCAGAGACCGACCGACGCCGAGGTTATCGCCCCCCAACAGGAAACTCCCGCCAATGTAGTGGGAGAACGTTACTCTACTAAGCGGACCCTTCCCTCTCAAGGGATGAGGCCCCTCGCTCCAGGACAGCCCATATAAAAGGGACATTGACAGAAGTGAAGAGACAGGGTGGATACTTCTGCCATAAGAGCTTCCTACTGAGAATAGAGCAACCAGACCTACTACAACGATAGAGAAGCTACCCGCTACGCCTAAAGAGAAACCTCCTCCTGCGCGGCCTTACCACCCAGCGAGCACTCTCCGAGTACCCACTGAGAGCGGCGAGCACACGTGTAGAGGACCTACACGTCTCTCGGATCAGCTGCTATGAACTCTACTTCTCTCTCATTTCGCTCTTCTCTATTGCTCATTGATCCCTTGCTGACTTAAACATTGGAGGGTTGTCCCCTGGGATAACACCCGGGACTCCTTCTGACGCCTCTTTGGTTTCTTGATGTTCGCAGGCCTCCACGGGCGCGAGACGACTTCCCCAACAAATAAATAGAAAAGGTGGTACGTGACCTAGGAACCATTTTCCTACCACTACAATAATAATAATAGCCATAGAAGGATGATAATTTCTATAATCATTTATTTAATATGGTCATTTTTATAAATTTCTGTATAATATATAGAAAAATTACTGGAAAAGGGCAAATTAAGATACCTGCAAAATATCCAATAAGGACACTCTATGTTTAAAATATCCACAAAGGACCCTTCGTAACAAACTACCAACAATATCAATGAATTTTCTTAATCAAAATCTATATGACGTGAATTTTATATCTTTTAAAATGAAAAATCCAAAAAATGATATCATTTATAATTGCATCCTGGTTTTGATTTTTCTATAACTCACCTTAGAATGACATATAATAATAAAAACATAAATAAATATATTAAAATATAAAACATTATACACATGAAAATAACATAGTTTTCATATAATGATGTAAATAGGTTAGCCTTACATTTTGACCCTAGCCAATGTAGTAATCACATTCCTTTTACGTCATTCTGATATGATAATATATATAGTTTTAGATTAGAAAATCTCATTTGCATAACAATTGAGGGTATTTTTTGATATTATATTAGGAAAAAAACATGTCTTTTGCCCATTTTAGAATTCAAGTTTTACTGAGATTGCCCTTTCAAACAGTGCCTCTATTGAATATTTGACATTTTTTTGACATTTCTTTGACATTTGTAATAATTTCCCTAAGATATATCGAATTTCTCCTCTGGCTCTTGGGTCGGTGGCGCGGAGGGACGGAGAAACGCACCGCGGCGCGGATATATACATGCTACTTCCACTACTTTTTCGAGATCGATGCCCAGTTCATCTCACAACGAACGTACTCGAGTTGCCAGCCCAACAAATCTACTCGGAATTCGCCATGGGCATGATGCAATCGGATCGCATAGCATGCATGGTCGCAATGAGTGTGGAAAATCGGAAGCCAACATCAAACGCTGCTCCAAAGGCTGCTGCTGCTGCCCGTGAAAGGATTCCTTGGGCAGCATACTAATTTTTAATCCTTCTGGCCTACCAAGGCCATCAGAGGGAAACTGATGCATGATGGCGCCGTGACCCAGAACTGTTTGAAGGCCCTGCTCCAAAGGATTTATACGACCACACCCGGCCTCGTTTCGAATCTCAGAGAGAGAAACAACACTTTAGACCAGCTGTGGGTCTTGGGTCTCGATCCATTAAAAAGGAAGGGGCAAGAAAAGAGAGGGAAGGGAGAAGGGGGGGGGGAATGGAAGCAAGAAAAGAAGCAAAAGAGAGAGAGGTAGAGAGAGAGAGTAAGAATAAAGGTCGTAGGAAAATAAAGGAAAAGCTCTGCCAACGCTAGCTTTGCCTCCTTTTTTTCTCACCACCCCCCTCTCTCCTCTCTTTTGTTCCTGCTTTGAATCACCCCGGGCTTCTTTGCGTATTTTATGCTGATTACTACTACGAGTCCCCGAGGAGAATCCCCAAGAAGCTTTTGCAAGTTTGAATAGACCAAAGACCCGGTTTTGGTGCAGCTGAACCAGTACCCTTCCGCATAATCCAAAAGTGTAGCTCCAAGGAACATCACAGATCGAGAGAGAGAGAGAGAGAGAGAGAGAGAGAGAGAGAGAGAGAAGGGTTCTTTTTAGTGTGAGACTGCTTTAAGTTATGCATGCAGAGTAAGTACCAAGCTCGAATAACCCGGGGAAAAAATGACTGCTGATAGACAGCTATGGTTACGTGCTTTAGCAAAAACGACAACAACAGGGCAACAAGATATTGCGTGCAGGTGAGAAAGAAGAGCAAAGAGAGAGAGAAAGGGGGAGAACAGAGGGTGGGAGGGGGTGTTACTAGAACATTTATTGGTACCTGTTCCAGTACTCATCCACCTCCTTTTTATAGTATCTACCATCTACTGGCTTGGGCTTTACATGCAAAAGGACATCACCCTCTCCTCCCTTCTCTCTCTTGTCATCATCTCTGCCTTCTCCCACGTCAAAATCAAACCAAAGGCATGCATGGATAATACCAAAATCACTGCAAAAGGGTCACCCCCCTCCCAGACACACACACACACACACATCTTTCTTCAAAGATTCTTGTGAACAAGCATTAGGTGTGGGGGAATTGCATGAAGAAGCTTGGGCCTCCCTCCCTCCCTCCTCTCCCCTTCACTCCAGTCCCCTCCCCCCCCCCCCACCAAGAAATCACCAAACAAACAAAGTGGATCACTTTGGCAAAGCAGGAGTTTTCCTCCTTTTCTTTTTGGGTAGTTGTGATGGTAGACGACTCTCTCTTTGCCCAATTCCAAAAAAGAAACAGCATATACAGGATGACCCACGTCCAATAACCTCGTATCCCTCCATGCCCGGCAACGCCCCACCATCGGCGCCCACCACCCCCACAGATGTTGTTCCTGCTGATGGAGACCTCGCTCGCCTCCTTGGGGGCCTAAACTCTGCCGGGAGGCCGCCCGGACTTCCCTGCTCTCCTGCAGAGCAAAAACAACAGAATGATCAACATGCAGGAAGCAGGCCATCAGCCAGCCAGCTGCAACTTCATGATGGGGATGGATATCTCAGTTGATTAGCATCCGACTGCAGCAGCATGCACGGACACGCACGCACGCCCTTCTATGTAGCTTCTTCAGGTAAACATTTCTCAGGAATTGTTGCTGTGGGGAGAAGAACTTGAAGTGGGCAAATGTACAAGTGTGTGGGCTCGGGTCATTCGGGTGGGGGAAGGGGCATGCATGGGTGTGGATCCCACACAGGTCCCTTCAGCTGCATGGGTTTTATTTTAGATGAGATCAGACTTGGTGACCTCGATGGATGAGCTTTTGGAGAACGGGAAACCTCGCCTTCCGATTACAGGGGGCTGATGCCTACCCAGCTCACCGTCAACTTCAGCTTCTCATGATTTTGCCAAAGGCTGAAGGAAGAGGGTCACCTACCGGAGTCAGCTAATTTCAGCCTCCTTCATGGGTTCACCGTGACGCTGTGTTTTCTAGTATTTCCATGAAGGCTGCAGGGTAGCGGCATGGTTTATAAATCACTGTTTTGAATAGGCAAAAGACAAAGCTGGAACTGAAACTTATGGCAGAGTTGGGCACCTATGGAACATCCGAGCTTAATTCTATGCCGAAACTAGGTTGGCCACTGTGTTAATGTTTCATTCTCTTTACTGTATGAATGAAAAGGAGACAAAACACATACACACGATACAGAGAGTGGGCATTTCGTGTATAAAATTCTCTGACCTCATTTTTTTTTTCATATCCTTGGGTTACACGAGCATGCTGAGATAGAACAGAGCAGGTGCTTCTGCTACCCAACAAAACACACAAGCCCTCGGCAGGGGAGGTACGAAACGCACAGTAATCTATCAACTACAGTTTACGACATCATGGTGGAAGAAAGGGAAGGATTAAAGGAAGGTCTCATTTATAGAAGGATGTGAAGCTACGGAGATGGCTGCTTCTTCACGACAGCAGAAGCCGTATCAAAGTGACAAGATGGCCAAACCACTTGAGCACGTTATAAAAGATTGAGAGAAAGGACTGTTAGATCTCAGACATGAACAAAGATTAAATGCCGCAACTCTCGAAACTCCACAGAAACGTTTTCGACCTCTAACGCTGCAAACAAAGAGGAAGAAGACAGAGGATACCTATACACACATAAGATAGCACGGTATGGGCCGGGGGAGTAGAATAATTGTTGAGCGTGCCCGTAAGTGTTGTTTCAACGTGAGAAGTTCATCTATTTTTGTGTAGACGTGAGAAAGGAAAAAGAAAATGGAATCTTGTGAACACAGAATGGTACCTGTTGTGAATTGGGTCGGCCCCATTGGGGACCCTCCGCTTGCTCACGTACACGAGATCCAAGTCCAGGCGACCCATGGACCTCCCCCTTCCCAGGAGCACCGGGTGGTGCTTGAGGCCTTCTTCTATGGTGCCCGCCGTGGCCGCAACCCCTGCCCTGTCCCCTGCTCTCTCTGACAACATCGCCACCAGGAAGCCCAAGGACAGCAAGAGCACCACGCTCCCAAGCAGCGCCCGCAGGGGCCTTCGGAGGCGGCCCATGGTCACCGAATCTGCCTGTTGCTCTCCCCTGCGTTGCCTGATCACCACCACCGACTCCTCCTTGCTGGCTTCACGTCGGGGAAGACCTGGGAACGGGCAAGGGCATGTCCTAATGCTAAGCAAAAGCGGGGGAAGAAGGTAGAGTACCGGAACGAAGGGTGCAGTGGCCTAAGGCAAGCATTGCTTCTGGGAGCTTGAGGACTCTTCTCGTGTTCTCCTCTCCAGTATATGCCGCTGTGGCGATTTTCTCTCTCTCTCTGTGTGTATGTGTGTGTGAGAGAGAGAGAGAGAGAGAGAGAGAGAGATGTGGGTGCTGGTAACGGTGTTGGTGTTTGTGGTGGTGTGTGTGGTGGGTGGGTGGTCTTCTGCTGGTCTTTCACCACCTCTCTCTGTTTTTCTTTATGGGTGGGAGGAGGGAACTCTAATAAGCTCCGCTGCTGCAGCTCTGTTACTGCTGGGTAGAAGAACAAAAGCAATGGCCAAAGGCAGGGTACCGAGACTGCCATGGATTTGAAGGCAGAAGCCCCCTCACCCCTCGTAAATTCCTTCGCCTTTGGACAGAGAGGGTGTGGGTGGGGTCCAAAGATGGCTTTGGGTATTTTCATGCAACAATGGAATCAGACATGGACCAAACGGGGACGGACTCCCCCCCCCCAACCCCCGCACACACCCACACCCACAAAAACCCCACCCCGGTTGGCGTCTCCGGCGAGCAAAACGGGGCTTTCCGTGCAATATCTTGTGTTCGACTGTTTGCCTGACACGTGTGGTGCGTTCTTGTGTGTGGGTCTTCCAAAGCCATCTCTCTCTCTCTCTCTCCTTCCTTTGGTGTGGGTGTGAGGGAGAGTGGTGGCCGAAGGCGATCACCATGTGTGCCCCTCTCTCATGTGGCATGGTTTAGCTTATGTAAGCCCACACGGCAGTGCCGTCTTAGACGTACAACGGGGTGAGCTTCCTTTCCTTACAATCGAAGTTCTTTTCCCCCATTTCCAATTATTGAAAGCAGAATCTCTCTCTCTCTCTCCCTATCTCTTGGGTTGGATAGAAGAATGCCCTTTGGTCTTTGGCCTTTAAAAGGCTTTATGGATAAGTTGGCAAAGGAGATGGGGGAATGCTAAGGATTCCACCGTGATAAAAAGGTCTAATCTTTGATCATTACAAAGGAAGAATCCCTTTGCCCAGAACGGGGGGGTCATGGCACATTTTGTTGTGGGTGTGTTCATGGCTGCCTTAACCCTTTCCAACAGTTGTGTCTCATACAAAGTGTAGTTGGATCCTCTCTCAAGTCACATGACTTTGGGCACTCTCTCCAATACAAGGAGTCATGCATGCCCCTCCCCATTTGTAAGAAATTTTTTTTTCCAAATCTCCGATGCGTGGGAGGACAACATGGGAGAGAGCCTTTTGCCAAGGGGAGAGGGAGTGGGTGGGGTTAGTAAAAGCCTAACCATTTTTAGGTCAGTGGGTTAGGGCTGCTAATCTTCAATGTGAAAGATCAGTGGGTCTAGGGTTGGGAATGAGCAGGAGTGGATCCCATGGCTCGCTCCAAAGTCCCAGTGTAAAAGCATCTTGATCTAAGGGAAAGGATGAACCGGGGGGGCAGTCCACTTGCGTGAAAGCGCTCCCCTTGAAGGGGTGGCATTTGATTTAACATCGCATGCTTAGTGTAGCCGTTTTCACAATGAGCATACTAGTTATATTATGGTTGAACATCCCAAAATAAATGGGACAACAAGATTAAAAAATAAAAAGAATATCACACGTACACCGTGAGTTATTTAGGGTTAATTGTAAAATTACCCTTCTTATCTGATATTATTGTTAATAACCTCGTTACGTTATAACATTTGAAAAAAAATACATTCCAGTCGAGTCGTCTTCATCCGTTGTTAGCATTATGTTGTTAATTAGCATTGTGTTAAAATCGACCTCTTGTTTAATCCTAATTAGTCATTAAATAAAATTTAAAAATGATCAAGATACTCGCAGTCTCTTTTATACTCTCTCTCTCTCTCTGTCTACGCTCATCTCTTTATCTCTCTCTATTTCTCTTCGCCCTCGTGAAAGTTATAACTCTTTTTATAGGGATGCTTTCATCTAAAAATTTAATTTTATGGATGTAAATAGAACATTATTTACATCTTGAACGAAGATTAGCTATAGAGATATTTCTATAAGTATTACAATGCAATGGGGTTATTAAAATAACATTAAAATACGATGAATCAGCTATGCAATTATTTATGTAAGAAGATTATTCATTCAATTATCTTAATTATTTATTCATCATATAATAAGAAGCATGTTTTTTTGACTTTTTATTGTTCGCATCTGCTTTTCTGTCTATCAATTATATATGTTCGACGGAGAAAGTATTAGATCTTAAGAGGGTGTTTATTAATCGGGCACGGTTAGCGTAAACGACCGACCCCGATTAATCCCTTTGTGTGCGAGGAGAGTGAGCCCCAAAATGGCCCAAACAAGTGAGGCCCGATACGACTGACCTAAAATCATCCATTCAATACAATTCGCATGTGAGGCCCTGACAGAAGAACGTACTCCATATGCTACCAACAACACTTGTGATTTGGGGGGGTGGTGTGCACGCGAGCGTGCGAGCGACTGAGAGAGTGAGAGAGAGAGAGAGAGAGAGAGAGGCAATGAGACAAAACTTGTAATGCATGTGATGAATGTTTGTGTCTAATTAAGGGCGTGCTTAAGAATACATGCGAGGCAGGAATTCTGAGAGTTTCAATCATTAGAATCTCTGACATCTCTCGTGGCATTTCTAAATAATGATCCATGACAGCCTAGGTTTGCGTGTGCCATCGCCATGGTTGGCCCGAGGGCTCTTGCTCTTCCGGCAATTCTACTGTGGGAGCCTGGTATGCTGACGGCTGCGTGCATGGGATTCATCCGGGTGCGACTGATTTCGACAGTGCGACGGGTGATCAGGCGAGTGTTCGTGGCGAGAGTGATCGAGGATTAGATTGTACGAACATGTAACAAATCTGATAGTCTGCTGTAACAATATTTTTGCATGCTTCTCTTTGTTGTAAGCTGTAGCATCCATCAAGAAGGTATCAGGACCTGCACCACTCCGGCAATGAGCAACACGAGAAGGTGGAGATAAAACTCATGGCAGAATGATGTTGTCGCCTATCAGATACGTTTTCTCTTTTGCGTATTTGCAAATACAACAGCTGCCTGTATATGGAACATATATAATCTGTTGATGAAGCATGCACGGTCCATATATCTTTAGAGACTTTTTCACAAACACATGAGAGGCTTACCGGTAATCTTACATGATGTTTCACTAAATATTCTGCGGTCGTAAAAATCAAGTAAACTTATAAATTGGAAAGTCAAACATTGTGATCTGCACCCCAAATATGAAATTATTTTTACGATGAATTTTAATACAAAATCATTGTGTAACTAGATTGCCGGTCATTATAATGTGCTCTGTAAATATAACTAAAGTTACATGAAACTTTCATATTCCTCAAGTTATTGGTTCCTAATTAAGGAGCTACTAATGGGGTCCAGCCCCACTTTGACAGCTCTACTAGAGCACATTTAATTTTCAAATTTTCATTCATGCACCTAAGTTTTCCTTATAATTCTTCATACTATACTCTTCAACATACATATAAACACTCTACTATAACCCCTTAGTATTAGTCAGTTGCTTATCCACTAGGTAGATGGCGATAATGGGTCCATGGCACACATCATTTCTTTACCCCCATAGCCTTTAAACACGGGGGGATTTGATCTTTGTGTGTAAGGAGAGAGGTCGGGCCCATCACTCTCTCTATCTCTCATATGCTCCCTCACCTTAACCCGTTCTCAAACTGACCTTTAAGGTTTGTTTATTAACCGGGTGAGATTAGTGCAATCGACTCCATAGAGAGTTTAGTGTGCTAGTCAACCCTGATTAGCGTCTTTGTGTGTGAGAGCGGTGGAGTCCACATCGCTCTGTCTGATCGGTCAATCTATCCTAATCGCGAAACATATTGGCCCTATAGTGGTCTTGATAGATTGTGCAAGAATAGATGGAGATAAAACTATCTATGGTTAGCTCATAGGTGGTGCTTGGGAATCGAATACATGCTAGATTCCAAGGATAACCCATGGAATTACTTTTGAAATAATGCAGGTAAAAAGTAAAACTTGACATAAATGACAAGAACCTTCTTATACGACATGTTTTAATCTTTCTTTACCATGGTTACTAGAACTTGTCTGATCAAACAATCAGCTAACGCATGTCAAAAGTTCTCTTATCAGTTAGTACCACTTCTTACACAAGTGGCACATTTAGGAAAAGCTTCTCTATGGAACGGAGTGTAATGAAAGTGGAGAGACATAGATATGGGATAATAGTATTTCTCGGCAAATGCACATCCATAACATCATAAATTTAGAGATCCTTTTACATATGAATGATTATTATAACGAACATTTTACATCTATGACTTTTGTCTTTTAAGTCCGGTTAACTCTAGGTTATCATTTTTTTTAACTCGGAGTTAAACTATTTTTGATTTGACATGATCGGATTTAGATAATTAGATTAAATGAGAGTTAACTCGAATTAATTCATATTAATATATCCTACCTCTAAAGGTTTGATAAGGTAACCCTCTTTGTTAAAAAGACCCATTTGCCCCCCTGCCCATTTGTTGTCGGCGCCGGCGACGCCCCCTCCATTGTTCCAGACCTCCTCGTCTGTCGTTGATGTCACCCCCTCCCCCTCTCCCACAGACGCTACCCCCTCCACCTCACCTAGCGATCTCCCCCTCCCCCTCCGGTGCTGCCCCCTCTCCTGCTGGTGCTTCCTCCTCCCCCCTCACTTGTAGACCTCTCCCTCACTCGCTGGCCCCTCCCCCCTTCAAGAGCTCCCCCTTTCCCTTTGGCACCACCCCCTCCCGCCGCCAGTGCTGCCCCCTCTCCCTCACTCGCATACCATGTCTCTCCCTCTGCCTCTCTCTCTCTCTCTCTCTATCACACGCACGCACACACACAATGTAGGGTTATTTTTGTCATTTTACATCAAAGTTCCAAACTTTAACTCATTTTTTTATCAAATCACACGTACTATCTACTTACTAGATTAATCCACTCACTTAATCCACTTGTAAATAAAATAAATAGGAAAAACTTTAGATTAACTTAATTTATTTATTTCAATCCAGACTAATTTAAATCCCCAACTAAAGTGAGGCTAAATCTACCCCTATGTTCTCAAAAAATGCGTAGTGTAAAGAAAATTACAGAACACGGATTAGGTGTGTTCAGGCGGCTCCATTTTAGAGATCCTCCGCACCATCCACCATCCTGGCTCCAACAACTCCGTGTTAATGACGGTATGTTACATCCACTCCCGCAACTCGGTTTTTGGCTCCTTCCATTTCCGAGCAAGCCCTCTCCAAGGCCGAAAGATACGCATACGCCTCCCTGTGAAACTTTATGGGAAACGGAAACGGGAGTGGTAATAACACACCGCCCTCTCCCCACCAGTCCCGCCGTCTTCCCCTCTTCCGCCCACGGCAATCGGAAGGAAAACCAGAATCCCTTCCGGTGCGAAAATCGCTACGTTGCGGTGTGCGAGATGGGATGCCCCGCTCTCTCTCTCTGTCTCTCTCTCCAGATGGCGACAAAACTCGTCCACATTTGCGTCTTGAATGGTTTGTCGTCCCGTGGATACGCACGACGGCACGAGTCCATCTCCTCGTTGACGCGCACATCCCCGATGCCCAGCGTTAAGCACCAGTGACCGTCCAAGCCAGAGATGTTTTCCTGGTAAACGGTTTTGGTGGTCGCTGGAGGATTTTAATGAGAATACGACGGGCGGAGCCGTTGGTATCACTCCGTTGCCCATCCCTTTGCCACCGCGTTCTCTCTCTCTCTCTCTCTCTCTCTCTCTCTCTCGCTCTAGAATCTCTCTCTCTAACCGCGGGTTTCCAGGGCGTGTCTTCTCCCTCCTCCGGCGGTGGCGGATTTCCAAGATGGCCTCCAGCATCCGGCTACTCTTGGCGGTGGTCCTCTTCCTGCTGCTCTCTGCCGCGTCGCCTCGCCCTTCCCATGCCAAGATCCAGATTGAGCTGTGGCGTGGCGAGCAGCACAAGACGTAAGCTCTCCCCCGCCCCATCCCTCGCCAACTTGTTCGGTCTTCCCTTCGAATTTGGTTCTGCGGAGGGTTTGCTGTTGTTTTGATGGGATGGTTGATCGGTTCGTTTCTGCTGTCCATCTTTGGTGTCCAGGGATTCCAGTGGCGGTTTCGATCCCACCCGGGTGACCCAGCTCTCGTGGCGGCCCAGGTACGGATGTTATCTGTCTACTTTTCCTCCCTCCTCTTCCCGCTGCTGCAGCGGCTTCCGCTTCTTCGGTTGATTCCATCGCATGCGTGTGGGTCTTTTCCCCCCCTCCGATCTTTGCCTCCTTCTTAATTGGGTTTCTGCTGATCGGCTTCTGCAGGGCTTTCTTGTACGAGGGGTTCCTTTCTCATGAGGAATGCGACCACTTTGTTAAGCTGGTGAGACACTGACATCCCTTCCCCACATTGTGGATTCTTCTGCTTCTTCTTCTTCTTCCGTTTAGGAAAGGAACAAATAAAATCTTTCTTTATGTGGAAGGAATGGTGGTCACAAGTGAAATGTGCTTTGTGGAACAGGCCAAGGACAAGCTGGAGAAGTCTATGGTGGCGGACAACGACTCGGGGAAGAGCATCATGAGTGAAGTGAGAACCAGCTCCGGCATGTTCCTCCAGAAAAGACAGGTTAGCAGAATTCTTCTGCATTTCTACTTCAATTCCACGCAGGATTGCCCTTTGTCGAACATTAATTTTCTTCTCTCTTTCGGTGTGGTATCCACAAAATCTTGTGATTTTTTTTGCCTTGTAGTTAGGGTTTGTTGTTTTTGAAGTTGCTGTAAATTGGTTCTGCCTTTATCGTGGAATCTGATTTAATTTCCAAGAGGACACAGGATGTCTGTATCAGGTTAACCTGTCAATTCCTATCAACCATTATCGTTCTCCCAAATGCCCTGTAATTTGATGAACACTTAGGATCGTGTCTCGTTCGGTGTTAGCTAGTACTGAATAACCGAGTCCCAGCTAACAGACGTGAATTTCATTTGATGCATATCTGGTGTACTTTCTTAGTTTTTCCTTTTCCATGGCAGATTCATTGTGCTCTTCTGTGGATTCTATTCCTCTCATCTGTATTTTTGGGGGATACTGAGAAAATTGTTTATCTTGTGTTAATTGGGAGTCTCTTTAGATATTTGGTTGCTCACTCTTCTTCTCACAGATGATATCCTACTGTTTCCTTCCATAGTTTGTAACTTTATATTGCAATGCTTGAATAATGTGTCTTCAAGTTCTCTTCCTATCTTCTTACGTTCATTTTCTTGAATTTGCAATTTTACAATGAATTTTAGCTCCTGAATCTGATAGGCTACTTTAATCTTTTACATGTTCTAGAAACCGTTTAATAGGCTATGAATAGCAAATCAAACATTAAAGACTTGATAACCTCTAAACCAACTTGTGCCATTCTGAATATAGTTCAGCATCTTATGGCTTTTCTAAACACCAGATAACATAATGAGTTCTAGTGCTGTAACATAGAGATTTGAGTAATATGGTACTACATTTCTTCACACACATTTACTACACTTGTTGCAAGCTGTCTGACCATTTGATCAAATGTTTCATCTTAAAGTGCTCTTGGCACGCTTTTGGCATGTCTTTTATCGCAACTTGTACTTTAAAAAGAGCTGTCCTATGAAACGATTAGGCAGCATCAAATGGGCATGGTAGATGGTGTGGTAAAAAGTGTGCTACCATAACATTACCTTAGCTGTAATAAAACTTGCTGATAATGGCATGGGATATCATTTGCTTCTTAGAAAAACGAGTGAAAATAGGGAAAAAATTGGAAATCACCAAAAGAGCCGGCTCGTCATACAGAATCTGTGGTACAATTTGATAATGTCGAAAGGTGCATTAATGTCTGAAGCAAGGAAGGAAGGATCGGGAATCAAGATCGGATCGGCCAGTCCCAACCCGGGTCGGCCGGATCAGTTGATCCCGATCCGATCCCAATACGATCCAGGTAAGTTTTTTTAAAAAAATTTATTTTGAGGTTCATTTGAATGAAGGATAGCTTACAGGGAGTTTTTTTTAAAGTGCAAGGGTGTTTATACCCTCCGTTGCCTCTTCCTTCCCCGTGCCAGCTGAGTCTCCCACCCGCGGAGGATGAGGATTTACTGGCATCCAGTGGCAACGGGGACGGCGATGGCAAGTGGTGACGGCGACGATGACGGCAGCAACGGCAAGTAAGTTCTTGTTCTTCTTCTTCTTTTGGGTAGTGTTCATTCCTCTTGGGGGAACAATAAAAGTGAGGAATGAACAGTACCTGATATTGTTCATGCCTCACTTGTACTATTCATCCGAGAGGAATGAACCTTTTTTAAAAAAAAATTTACGGGGTGGGGATCGCATCGGATCGGTCGATTCGGGGATAATCTCGGCCTATGTAGTCTGAGGCGCGTCTAGGCGCTCGCCTAGGCACGTCTCAGAGGTGAGGCAATGGTTGCTCGCCTCGCCTTGCCCTGTCTCGTCTCGCTCTGACCACAGTTTGTCTCACTCTCTCTCTATCTCACATAGACACACAAAATTTGATTTTTGACAGTGGTTTGTTAAATTCTATGTGAACTTAGTGAGTCATAATAATTTGAATTATAGGATTGAATTCTATGTGAATTTAGGGGGGGCGACCTTCCTTGCGGCGGCAGATGAGCGAGAGGGGCGGCAGGGAGGCAGCTCGCGCAATCGGCGGCTAGGGCGTCATCCTATTGTTTCTGCTGGCCGATGGAAGTGGAGGCAGCAAAGCGGCAGCGGGGTTTTAGTGGGGAAGGAGGAGGTGTGGTGGGAAGCAGAGGGAGGAGGTGCCACAGTGGGGTTGGGGTGCTCGTGGTCAAGAGAGAGAGAGGAGGGGAAGGGGGTTATGGTGGGGAGGTGGTTCGACCGAGTTATCGGTGGCTGAGTTTAGAGGAGGGCAGTGGAGCAAGGGTGCTCGGCGGCTCTCAGGTCAGGCTGGGGGGGGGGGGGGGGAGATGGGGCGGGGGTCCACTGGCGGCGAGAGGATTGGGGGCTACGGCGGGCAGGCAGCGGAGCATGGGACGGCTCGCGGCGACGACGACTGGTTTTCAGCAGGGTGGAGAGAGGGGGTGCCTTCTTGCGGTTGCAAGTGAGAGAACGAGGGAGGAAGGAGGGTGGAGGGTGTGGTGAGAGCGCGGCTGGGGTTGCAGTGGTCCAGATGGCCGGTGAAGGGGGAGGAAGGGGGATGAGTGAAGCACAAAAAAAATATAGCCGCCGTGTGTTTTTCTCTGAAAGGTAGAGCTCGAGACCCTGAGAGAGAGAGGGTGTAAGGCCCGAGGAACCATCGCCGCCACTCGTCTTTGACTCCCTCCCCCCTTCAATTAGGGTACAATGAATATATTTATAGGAGATCAAAAATCTCCCCATTGACCCTTTTGACTCTACACAAAATATGAAAGTATAGAGCCCCAAAATGGCCCAAACAAGTGAGGCCCGATATGACTTCAAACCTAATAGAAAAATAAGGCCCAAAGAAAGATAAGAGAATTTTTTTTACTCCAATTAGACTCAATTAAAATAAAAATATATAATAAAAATAAAAGTGACTCAATACGTCTACTAATATCCACATAAATATCACCAACGTACGACATGCCAATCAAGCTCATTGTCGGGCGTCACGAGTCTTGCTCTGCGTCCTCACGCGTCCCACTTCCCGTCAATCTCCTCCAACTCAAAAAAAATTGTCCTCGAATTTTGAAGTCCTGCAAAATGATGAAGACAATCTCACAAGGATAAACTTAGCGATTGGGGCACGTGATCATAAGAAGAATATCGGGTCATTATTTCTCATGTGTCGCATAAAAATCTCACCACACAACATCAACATCGATAGGGGACGGCTCTTGAGGTAACACAACGTTGGATAGACCAACTGACGGACTAATTGTACAATCATCCTCGAACATTGTGTTGTCAATAAAGTCCAACTCGGATTCGACAACCAATTCATGATCCCCGACATTATGCAACATAGACCATTCATGCATTTGTTCTTCATATTCCTCAGCCAACGCGAGATTGGCCTCATAGATCACTTTTCACTTCTGTTCTTCATATTCCTCGGCCATTGTCGGGTCGGCCTCATATACCACTTCGGTGGCCATTGGTTTGGCCAAATAAGATAGTTGCCTATCTATATTGTCTAGGGTAGACTTGACACTCCTATACTAAAAGGAATAGTCGGCCAGGATGAGACTGTGACTTGGACCTCGGTCTGATGGAACAAACCGGTTCCCTGTGCTTTGATACCAAATTGATGCGGAACAAAGGCGAGTACATGATTTTTTTCTTTTTCTTTCAATAAATATTTTTTGTTTTTTCTATTCCTCTTTTCTCTACAATTTTTTGTTGCTCTTTTTTTTTGTTGCTCTCTTTTTTTATCTTATGTTGCTCTTTTTTTTTTGAGACTGCTACAGTAGGAAGAGAGAGAGAGATAATAGAGTGAATGAGAGAGAGAGAGATGGAATAGAGAGAAAGAGAACGCGGGGAGGAGGAGACGAGGTGGAGCCAGATGGGAGGGAGATCGGGGTGGCGTGGGGAGTAGGCGGTGACGTTGGTGTTGCAGTAGCTGGCGAGGAGGAAGACAGGGGGTGGGGGGGAGCACTGCGGGCACTAAGGTAGAGGCTTGGTGAGGGGGGTTGGGGCACAGCGGCGGCATGGCGACCTTCCTTGCGGCGGCAGATGAGCGAGAGGGGGGTTAGGGGAGGTTGCCCGTGCGATCGGCGGCTAGGGCGTCGTCCTCTTGCTTCTGCTGGCCGATGGAAGAGGAGGCGGCAAAGCGACAGCGGGGTTTTAGTGGTGAAGGAGGAGGAGGCGTGGTGGCGAGTAGAGGGAGGAGGTGGCGCAGTGGGGTTGGGGTGCTCGTGGTCGAGAGAGAGGAGGGGAAGGAGGTTGCAGTGGGGAGGTGGTCCGGCTAGGTTACCAGCGGCTGGGCTTGGAGGAGGGCGGTGGAGCAGGGGAGCTCGACAGTGCAGGTCTGGCCGGAGTGGAGGAAGACAATGGGGGGGGGGGGGGGAGAGATGGGGGGGGTTCGATTGGCGGCGAGAGGACTGGGGGCTGCGGCGGGCTGGTGAATGGAGGGCAGGCAGTGGAGTAGGGGTTAGCTCGCGACGGCAACGATCGGTTACCAGTGGGGTGGAGAGAGAGGGTGCCTTCTTGCGGTTGCAGGTATGAGAACGAGGGGGGAAGGAGGGTGGAGGGTGTGGGGAGAGGGCGGCTGGGGTTGCAGGTATGAGAAGGAGGGGGGAAGGAGGGTGGAGGGTGTGGGGAGAGGGCGGCTGGGATTGCAGCAGTTCATACGGCCGGTGAAGGGGGAGGGAGACGAAGATGAGTGGAAGCGGCGGTTCCTCGGGCCTCACACCCTCCCTCTCTATGGGTCTCGAGCTTTGCCTCTCACAGAGAAAAACATATGGCGACTATATATATTTTTTGTCCTTCATTCATCCCCCTTCAACTAGGTTACAATGAATATCTTTATAAGAGATAAAAAATCTCCCCATTGACCCTTTTGACCCTACACAAAATATGAAAGTACATAGTACAAAAATGGTCCAAACAAGTGAGGCACGATATGACTTCAAACTTAATAGAAAAAGAAGGCCTAGATAAAGATAAGAGACTCTTTTTTTTACTCCAACTAGACTCAATTAAAATAAAAATACATAATAAAAATAAAAATGACTCGATACGTCTAGGAACGTCCACATAAATATCGTCAACATACGACACGTCAATCAAGCTCATTGTCGGGCATCACGAGTCTCGCTTCCCATCAGTTCGGGCCTTTAATATGGTATCAAAGTTGGGCTTTCTCATTCGGGTCGCCCCACTCGTTCAATTGCGCCATTTATACCGTAACCATTTGGGTTCAGCTTCAAGGGAGGTGTTAAGGTTTAGTCCCACATCGGTAATCTATGGGTCTCTTCACTCTTTATTTGTAGAGGAGTCCCTCAACTCGACACCTAGAGTTTTGGGTGAGTTCGGGCCTCCAACATAGACCTAATAGGGTTTGAAATGGGAATTACATGTCAATCCACATAAGATTTTGACTAACACCCAATTTGAAAATTTTCTCTTCAGATCTATTATGATCTATTATGTTCAGTGGGTTTGAAATGCATAAAATCTACGTACATGGTTTTCGAAATGAATCACACCTAACTACCCTCGGTGTCTCGATGGTATGGTAATTTCACTAATGTCATGTTATGACATCACTATGTCATTACAATGTGATCTACTTGTCGAACTTCAGTAAGACTATGACCTAATAACCATTGGCATGTTCTTGTCTCCCCTACCCCCCACCCCCCCAAAAAAAGGAGGAAAAGGTGATTGGTTACTTGTGCTTGCACGTTTTAAAACATAAAGACTGTCGTGTCTACAAAAATAGGACTTCTCATCCTAACAGTGTCCATACCTATATTGCCAACCCCCCATGAACCTGGGTAGAAGATGCATGACTGGAGGTTATTATGTTTTGTTATTTTCAAGTTGGGTTATCTGATCATCAGGCAACCAAATTCATAATTCATTATGCATTTGCTGTACTAATCTTTGTGTAGCTCGAATCCTGCATTAGTTTACACTGCAAATGAGGAAAAACTTTTGCATTGTGAAGCCCTTACCTCTAGAGATTTGTTCCTATTTCTGATATTATGTGACTTTCTATACATAATAGGGATATGCACCTTTGGTTCTCTGTGGATGAAAATGTAGTTAACATTTTAATTGATTCTCTATGGATGAAAATTTATTTGGCATTTTAACTGAGTTGTCTGCTTAAAAGTTGATATATATGTTGTCGTTTCTCAAGGATGAGGTTGTTACGAGGATAGAGAAGAGGATTGCCGCCTGGACCTTCCTTCCTGATGGTATTTCCTGCAACATTCTTTTCGCATACTTTTGAATGAATTACGCTATTAAAGTCTGTCATGTATTGAAAATTTATTTTCTTGTCAGAAAATGGTGAATCCATTCAAATACTGCACTATGAACATGGTCAAAAGTATGAGCCACACTTCGATTATTTTCATGACAAAGCCAACCAGGAGCTTGGGGGGCATCGAGTTGCAACTGTGCTCATGTACCTCTCTGATGTTCAGAAGGGAGGTGAAACTGTCTTTCCCAATGCAGAGGTAAACGCTTTAGTTGCAATTCAGAGGTCAACATTTTCATCCTCGTTTCATCCACCTTATACCATCAAAACATATTGTAGGGTAAGCATTCTCAAGTAAAGGATGACACTTGGTCTGAATGTGCACGACGTGGCTATGCAGGTATGTACTATATGGTGATATATACAGAATTTCTGGTCTTCATCGCATATTGGATAAATTTCCACATCACAAATTATTTCTGCATCAAATTGTATAAAGGAGCATTAACTGTAAATCACGGCAATTGTTCTGTATGAAGTTCTGCATATGTCAAATGCGGTTTTCCTTTCTATTTCATTCTATCGATTGAGAACCATGCAGGACGACTTTACCAAGCCTCCACCCTTAAGTTAATTTGACATTTATTTTCCATGATGGCACTTTGGCAGTGAAACCCAAGAAGGGTGATGCATTACTTTTCTTCAGCCTTCACCCAGATTCAACAACGGATGCAGAGAGCTTGCATGGAAGTTGCCCTGTCATAGAAGGTGAAAAATGGTCAGCAACGAAGTGGATTCATGTGAGGTCCTTTGAGCACCGGGAGAAACGCCGATCAAGTGAGGATTGCGTAGACGATGATGCCCTCTGTCCACAATGGGCTGCTGCAGGAGAATGCCAAAAGAACCCACTTTACATGGTGGGTTCCAAGGATTCACTTGGGTTCTGTCGGAAGAGCTGTAAAGCATGCAAATCCTAGGATTTGGTTTTCACTAGCTGTCAGCTGTACAAAGGGAAACATAGAGAAGGATATTTACTTGGGAGGTTGGATGGCATGGATTTTAACTAATTATCTGCCGCGATGCACTTAAATATGCACAATGTGCCTGCCGTTAAAAGAGTTTCTCAGAGCTACCGTATCTCTAGTCTAGCTAACAAAATGAATAATACTTAGACACACAATAAGTTTTTCTTGGCGACTTCTCAATCGTACTTCGTACAGGATGCTGATGGATTCTATGTTCCTTCCAAGTAGAATACTGACAGCTTGAGTTGAAGTTACTATGGATGTTGCTATTCATCTTTCGGTTGTAAACCTGTAGGAGGTTGTTGTTTCTGGATTTTGGCTGAACCTTGTGAGCTTTGGTCTACAACAACGTAGTCAGGAGAAATGTTTATTGCGCACCCGGGTCAGTTGTACACTCAGGGTGTGTAGCAAATATTTTTTTTTTTTTGAAAATTTTGTACCATGAAGTACACGTCTCTCTAATTTATCGTACAAATCACATCTTTATTAGATGGCTCAAAAAATTTAAAAACATTGGATCAAATGAATAATGTTGGTTTTAGTTTTTTTTGAATTGATTTGTTTTATTTTATTTTTTGGGGTTATACGACGAGAATGTGACTTGCACGTAAGTTACAGGGTGTGATTGTTTGATGCACATTTTGGGTGCGTAATTGGCTAGGATTTGCATTAAGCATTTCTCGTCAGCCAGACGTTGCTCCTTCTGTGGCGTTGGGGGTTCATGCAGTAATGCCTTTATTGGGCAGGGTCACTCAGCAACCCACGGAAGCCTTCAAGATTCTGAGAATTTCAGCATTTCCATTTGCTTCTTGGTCTTACCCTGAGAGTAATACTAACCGAAGGGAAGCCTGCAGGATTCTGAGAGTTCCGGCGTTTCTTGATATGGCATAAGAAATGACTGTGCGTTGAAGTATTTCATAATTTACATGTTGTTCATATGTATTAATGGAATGTAATTCATTTGTAATACATATTTTCATTTTATTATATTTATTATATGGCATATCTCCTATGTAACCAAATTCATATAACAAATGTAGAAAATAATGTAATGGGATTTTTATTTTTTAGTCCCTACGAACAAGTGTATTTTCTCTAACAATCAGTATAGTAAGTAAAATAAACAAGTGAAATAATGGAAAATAAAGGAATAGTATCCATAATAATAAGGGGAAGAGGAATTCCCCTTGGATGAGAATCTCACTTCTGTAGATTGGATTTTGAGAAATTCAACGCTCTCTCTCTCTCTCTCTCCGGCTTTAATGATGAGAGATTCTTTTTTAGTGTAATTTTCAAATCTAATACATGTGATCTCATCTAGTGACGCAATTTTAACGATGTATGTTTAAGGACGACACAGTTCGAAATCACTAACAAGTAAATGATAAAATCATTGGAATCACCAAAAATCCCCACTAATGTGGATTGTGAAATCATTCAGAAACTACACTTTCCCACAATGTTACCCAGCAGTGGGCATTAAAGCTTTTAGTCTATTTAGAGAGAGATCACTGGCCAGCTGAGCCTCGTCAAGCGAGGCAGTGGATGGTCCTTAGCCCAATTCTTCGATTAACAATGACTGATCAACGTAATTAGACATCGACATAAGGGGGAAATGAACATGCATAAACACATCCCCTGCTCTTGGCAAGCAGAGAGTGACTTATTTATGTCAATTTTAAAAATTAGGTTGAAAACTGATATGTCATAATTTATAAGATAATAAGATTTTTAAAAAAAAAAAGTGTTTCCAAACACCTTATTAGCCATTCTCTGGTGGCGTCACAGGTGTAGAGGCACCACCACATTTGTCAACATTGGAGTAACTAGCTGACCAGGAAGGCATATGCAACTGTGAGATGGGAGAGAAGAGGCTGGGAAGATTCTCACATCATTGTGAACACTAAAAATCAAAGGAGCTCAAGCGCCTGATCACTTGCCGGAGTTGACCCCCCCCCAACTCCTCCAAATAACAATAATAATAACAGCAATCTCTACTACTATACATTAATTTATCGCATTCATTTTATCGTCAACATAATACTAATTAAAGCCGTAGGCCAAGAGCAAGTACACAGCAGTTGCAAACCACAATTGTTTTTCCGGCCCACAGCTTTGAAGAAAGGAGCCTCGAGATCAAGAGCTGGCCACGCCGGAAAGAACAGAAATTTAATGCCGGAGGAAGAACTCCCCCCTCCCACCCCACATGCTCCATGACCCCTCCACACCAACGATAACTCTCTTGGGCAGGAGAGAGGGAGGGAGAGAGAGAGAGGGATGCCTTCCCAGTATCAGTCTTCTTCATCACCATCTCATGACCCCTCCACACCAACGATAACTCTCTTGGGCTAGAGAGAGAGAGGCCTTCCCAGACTTCCCAGTATCAGTCTTCTTCATCACCATCTCATGACCCCCTCCACACCAACGATAACTCTCTTGGGCTAGAGAGAGAGGCCTTCCCAGTATCAGTCTTCTTCATCACCATCTCTCTTCCCCACCACCAAGAGCTCTCTTGAGTTAGAGAGAGAGAGAGAGAGAGAGAGGAGTGCAGAAAGGCCTCCGCGCGGTATCAGTCTCCTTCGTCACCACTACTCTTTCCCCGACACCTAGAAGAAAAAGATGACACCTTTCTCTTCTCGTTCGATCACCACATCCCTCCCCATTACCGCCATCTTCTTCTTCTTCCTCCCCACACCGGCCTCCTCTCAGCCCGCCTGTAAGAACACCTGCGGCAGCACCCCGGTGCACTACCCCTTCGGCACCGGCCCCGGCTGCGGCAGCCCCCAGTTCCAGTCATACGTCACCTGCGACCCGCAGCAGCAGGCCCTCACCTTCACCACCCACTCCGGCACCTACCCCGTCCGGTCCGTCGACTACACCAACCAGGTCCTCTACGTCGGCGACCCCTCCATGTCCTCCTGCGCCTGCACCGCTCCCAGCCCCGGCTTCGGCCTCGACTGGGACGCCCCCTTCGCCTTCGTCGACGGCAGCGTCTTCGCCCTCCTCGGCTGCTCCCCCGCCACCACCTCCCCCGAGTACTCCACCAACAGCAGCAGCAGCAGCAGCGCCGGCGGCCGCGGGGAGCCGCTGTGCGACACCAGCAGCTCCGCCGTGTGCAGCCTCCTCTACTCCTGCCCCGCCGTGGGGGAGCAGCTGGGCGCCCCCGTGTCGACGTGCTGCGTGTACGCTCCGGCGAGCCTGGGCCCGTCGTTCGACATCGACCTGAAGAAGCTGCAGTGCGGCGGCTACGCGGGGATCTACGGCTTCGGCGGGCAGGAGGGCGACCCCCGGCAGTGGAAGTTCGGGATCGCGGTCAAGTACAAGTTCAGCGTGGACAACGGGTTCCCCCGGGCCTGCGCCGGCTGCGAGAGGGGGAACGGGGTCTGCGGCTACACCGCCGGGGAGCTCAGGGCCTTCACCTGCAACTGCCCTAACGGGGTGAACACCACCTCCGACTGCTTCTTCATGGCTTCCTACAACAGTGGGGGTGCGGTGGAGAGTGCGCCTCGGCTGGCGATGGGTAAGTACGTACGTACGTACGCAGTCTTGAAGGATCTCGATCGATCGATCGATCGATCGAGTTCCTCGATCCCTGTTATTTAATTTGTCTGCGGCCGGCTCTCTCGATCTGGCTAGCTGTGGAATTAATTAAGCTGAGCCCACATTTTAATCTCTCCAGCTTGTTCAATGTGTTTCAGGGCCCTTGTTATTGTTGATCCTCTCAACGATGGCCATCTTGTGGGTTCCTCCATGCATATCTGGTTGCTGCTGCATCAGTTGATATGGAGAACATGCGTCAGTTTGCATGAGCCAGCTTCCTAGCTAGCTAGCTAGTTCTGAGAAGAACGACGCCAAACCATGATCGAAGAAGATGTGTGATCATGGGGGTTCTGTTCTCCGATCTTGGAAAAGTTCAAAACTGTGAGGAAGAAACTGCACATCCCATTTTCCTTTTAATTAATCTGTTGTTACATTCATTAGAAATTAATACGTACGCTGTTGGAGAAATTTAAGGAAAGAGAGAACTAATTTGTTAGGCAATGTGCATGGTTTTATAGCTGTTACAGCGTCTCGGCCATGTTGAACATGTGGTTTCTTTAATTTGCTCCCTTGGTGATTGATCCTGGCCGCACATCATGTGAATTCTCGCAGTCAAAGCCATGCATGCATGTGTGTCTGTTATCTATATATATATATATATATATATATATATATATATGAATTTGCAGGTACTTTAATACACCAATCACTTATGCAAGCTTACATTAGAAAAATTAGTTCCCTTTCTTCTGGAGACGTGATAAAAGAAATCCCATCGAGTTCTTTCATAATTAGTTTCTTAATGCAACACCGTCGTATCGACTCAATTAAACTCGTAAAACTACACCAACATGACCAGCGTTTCCTTTTATATAAAAATATAAGATAGAGACGTCTTATTCTCTTCTTTGGAATGGAAGTTAAGCTTTCATGTCACCCACATAAAACATGTACATATAAGAGGAATAAATAAAAACTACCGACAAGGAGAGACACATAACGATGCCAACATTGGCAAAGACCCAAAGCATATAAGCTCAACTGTAAACGTCCAGTCAGATTGGAGAAGACATTTGTCTTTGTAGAGGGAGAACTTCAACCATGAGCATATTGTTGCAACTAATCATTCTACATCTGTGAGAAGGGAGAGAGTCTCGAATGATATGTCATTTCATAGACGGGAAGAAACATCGAAGTACGAGACACCTTGACGATTGATGATAAGTACCTAATCGATCACATCAACATCGACAACACGACCACTTTAGCAATCTCCTAAAAGATATAGCTAGGCCGTGATAAGCAACCGATCACATGAGAAGAGAACTACTGTGAATGTCACGAAGGTGGGTGGGGGGGGGGGGTGGGCATAGGTAGGAAAGAAGTGCCGATGGAGTCGGAGGAGTGGGGAGGCGAGGATGGGGGGATCGATAACATGGGGGTGGGGAAGAAGGAGGAGGCATGGGGAAAGAGGCAGTTGGGAGGGGAAGGTAAGGGGAGGCGGTGGAGGAAGAGCGCGACAGAGGGTGGGGGAGGGGAGGCGGTAAAAGAAGATCACGATGGTGAGAGGGGAAAAGTGAGAAGATTGAGGCGGGGAAAGGATGGCGGGTGGCCGGAGCGATGACGATCTCAAAATCAGGAGGAGGAGGGGGGGCGACGGTGGAGGGAGAGGTGGGAGGGGGGCCTTCTGAGGGGAAAGAAGTGGGGAAAAGAGGGAAAAAGCAAGAGATGGGAGGAGTTCCCGACGGGAGCTCCCTCGGCTCACCCAACGTTCCACCGGTGATGGTGCCGGTGAGAGATCCGCCGGAGAGGTCCGGTGAGGTTACCACCGCCTGGGAAGAGTAGGTGGGAGCTGCTCCCACCTACCTCGATTCTGCACGGAGTTGCAAAGACGACGCCCAGATGCCTTATTCTCGTTACTTACGCTCAAGCTATGTTAATGATAAAGACACCATCAAAGTGAGGCCCCTATTAAAATACCAGAAAACTATTCTCTTTTTCCTTCTGGGTGAAGATTCCACGTCCAAAGGGGATAGTTGGGCAGACAATGTGGGGGATGTATCATCCCCTGGCATCGTGCCCCACCATTCGTTCCATTGAAGAGCTTTCAAAGAAGCATGCGTCCCATGTAGGTGGCTGAACATATTATAAACCAAAAAAAAAAAAACGTGTGTGCCAACGGAGACACAGAAGGCAGGGCCTACCCCCCCCCCCCAAGCAGGAAGCGTAGTTGGCTAAGGAAACTTTCCTCCTCATGAACATCCCTTTCCAAGTAATTCCCAGCGGGAACTGATCCTTTGTGAGCGGAATATTATCTAGTATGACATAGCTGTCCGTGCATGCTCCGGGATACTGTGATGCACATGCCTAAAAAAGACAAACATTACTTAAATACTGCATGGCATATTAGACATGAAAGCAGCATTAGACCTGCCTTGTCCTGTTAAAATAAGCGAATGCAGAAGAGTGATGGTATAATCCGCCGTTGACAAAAGCTACAGCCGGAGGGGTAACAGCTACGACAAGTCTTCAACAAACAGGTGGCTGGAACCCACCCTGTCTTCTCAGTGAGCAGCAATGTGCCCTGACGTGGGGGACTAACCCATGTGATGTATTAGAAATCCAATCAAATTTGTACACTTGAAAAATAGAAACTTCGATTAAGAAACAGAAAACAAGATTGATAAATAGTTAATAAGTTTGAGAAACAGAGGCTGAATTGAGAAATACAGATTTCTATGGATAAATATATGCTAGAATTGAACTATATATCTACCAGTATTGGGACATCGATATTCAGTACCAGTGATCCATTTCTGTAGCATCTAAAAAACTAAAGATATTGCGCAAGACATTTATTCTCCTGCATAATTATGACTGTATAAAAAGGATGCCTTGATAAATTGGTGAAAACTCTGACCATCAGGTAATCAATCCCAAATGGTGCATCATCCTGGTTAGCAATGAAACCAGCTGTGGGTGCAGCCACAAGCTGTTTCTTGAACCATCTTTTACATGTGCAACGATGAACCCCTCACCCAAAACCCAGCTTGTCCATCCGCGGGCCATGGATAAACAACTATAAATAAATGAATGAATTTCCTATAGGTACACCAAAGAGAGCTCATCCATCTCACTCTCCATCACCACCAAAGAGAGCTCATCCATCTCACTCTCCATCACCCTCTCCCCTTCCATTTCCACCCCCACGGCCCAACCCCGCTTCCCTCGATACTCAGCCCGCCCAATATACAAGGATGCCAAAACTGCAAAAGTAGGGAGAGACCCTCTGTGCGGTCCGCCATGATCATCTCATGTTGCAGCATTGAGGCTTCCCCATCCGCAACTTGTCCCACATGCAAATCATCTGCCTTGGGGACTGGTAATGAGCAGTGAAATAATCGTCTATGCAGCCAAACTGGCAAAATCTGACGCTGTGTATGTACTCCACAGATTTCGTAGTGTTGAACTGCTCCACCCACATGCCCATGCTCACGTCTTCCATCTTAAACAACTGCATTGTGAACAAGAAGAAAGTTCAGCCTTTCAATACTCTTATTCTACATTTTTCTAGCCATATTTTCTTTTCAATGTATATGTTATACCAAACTCATTTATCCAGCTCGGAAAAACAAGAAACTATTCTTGAATGCGCTCAACAATGTTAAGAAGCTGGTCATCCCCAACGTACAAAAGGTAAAACATGCAAATGCATCCCGTCAATCATATGACAAAAGAAAGCAACAAAAGCAGAGGAGATGAACAATGACAAAAAGAAGCTAGACTTAAACACTTTCGTCTGGATGCCTAAACAAATCACCAGTTTTCATGTTTCCTTGACGAGTTCTAACCCTGTTGAAACGGGAAATCTACATTAGAACTTCATAAATCTTAGTTCTGATTGTCATACATAAAACAGATGAATCTTTTCAGAAGATTATTCCACACTCCGGAAGAGGAAGCAAAGAGTGGGATAGGAGTTTTGATTTTTTTTTAATTTTGTGGGAAAGGAGAGGTTTACCACCAAGATGGGAAAAAAAACCTGGAAAAATGAGTTTTCCATGGTTAGAAATAAACAGTTGGAAAATGAAATCTTGCATGATTAGGGGTTTGGGATAGAAAACTATGTAGAAAATCGAAACTGCAAGCTTGTCATCCATATCATCCCCCATTACATCACATTCATCGCATAGAAAAAAGTAAAGTATGCGCTATTCATGTGTATTATCCCATCTTTTCATAGCAAATCAGGCAATGGTCATGTCCCATCATTACTACTGCTTCAGCCCATGACTAAAAGTTATCAAAATTGGGTGATTCAAACATATCACCATCATGTAAATCATCATCAAACCACTAATCATCTCTATCTTCTTTCTGGATAAAATCATCATCAAACCACTAATCATCTCTATCTTCTTTCTGGATAAAATCATGAAGCCACAGTTACCAAGACCTTGGGTAGTAAATCATGTTTCTCTGGAAACCAACTTTTCTAATCAATTTTATGTAACCTCTAACCCACTCATAGTTAATAGGAAGTTCTCAAGCAATTGCTCAGGAAACAATCAGGAAAATGATTGAAGATGCATCTCTTGCTACTGCTTCCTAGCTACCACCCATTGCACTCTAGCATCCCTTTCCTGCACGCTTATAACTCAATGAAGTACAAAGCCTCTCCCCTGAGAAACTGTCAACACATGAATGATCAGACAGAACTGCCCTTTCCCATGGAAAATTTTAGTCGAGTAACATTACCCTATAAGTTAACTTCTAGTTTTGCGAATGTGTAATGTGTGCTGCCAGGTTCTTGACAGTTCATTAATGTTCCCTTTCTGTGCCCCTAAACATTCGTTAGGCAGAGAAAGATGGTCAGCATTAATCTTCAATCCCATTTTGTCATAAGACTTGGTAGCAGTGAGATGTTAGATCACGAATATGACCTACAAGCATGAAACACTAAATGCTTATGCAGAGTTATATTCATTCTCTCAGGAAAATTTTATATAAATATAACAATGTGATTATGGGTTATTAAATAGTAAAAGGGATAAATAAATGGAAAACAGACTTCTAACTTACCCTTAACATGTGCCTCTCAAACTCAGAAACAATAAAGTGTGCAATGTCAGAGGATATTATGTAGCCAGGACCATTTGCATAGGGCGGATAGTCCTCCTCAGGCCACTCCTGATACCAAAAAGAGGATATATTATGAAGAGATTAACTCAAACGAAATATTAGCAATAAAAGAGGTAGGAAGTTATTCATATATTATGAAATGCTGCACCCAAGGGAACTCTCTTTCATGCCATAGGTATCAAGTTATACCAATCAAAAGTGTAGTTTGCAACATTGCATCACTTGAGTGACTCTAGACCTAACAACGTGGCATCACAAACATCTAGCAAGAGGCCGAGGAATAAAGAAATATATGCATGGTTGAAGAACGAGATGAGGATCACAGCATGCATTTCCTGCCATTATTCTCTACTAAATTTCATCAGATGATTGCCAATAATTCGGCAGAATATTTGCTTTCTTGGTTCGAGAAAGAACACTAAGAATGTTCGCCAAATCAACAGCTGAACAAGCCAACATAACTTTCTTGGAAAATGAGCAACAAGCTAAGAGCATAAGGCAAATAATAAATGCACAAATATTCTTGATAATATCAATAATATAACAGAAAATAAGTGAATGCAAAAGAGGGTGAGAGTCAGGTTACGTGGCCAAAGACCTGAAGTAGCTGCTTAAACTATGTATGGGAGCTTATGAAACGACCAATTGTTCGAATAGGGCATTTTATGCAAGATAAACTTTTTGACAGGAATGTCGTTCCAGACACTAGGCTGCAAGACGATAATGATGATTTGCTGAAGTTTGGGGTTTCAAATTTGGCAGGATGTTCATAAGTAACGAGACGGCAAAGAGAGCTTTCAAAATCTAATGAAAAATATCAGCAGCAAAAAAAATGGAGAAAGTGTCATCCCATCATATCTCAATGAGGTGATCCAATAAAATTCCCTTGTTTAGTGATTGACTCACTAGCTTGGAACTAGCACTCCCAATGCATTTTCAGGATGCAACTGCACTGTCTAAACCTCTCGACAAGACATCTTAAAGCCTCTTACGTTCATGTTCACCCTTACCTGTCATTTGCCCCATAACAAGGAGGATACTCTAAGTGAGAATATTAAATGAACAGAAAATATAAATTGCTTTAAATCAAAGAAGGATAGGAAAGATATATAGACAGCCCCTTTTAACAGTCATCGTTATATTTATTCACATGCAACCAGGATGACAGCAGACATGTCTAACCAAGAATATTGAAGTAATGGAAACACCATATAAATAGCTTTAAACCTAAAAAGGACAGTTGGACATTTAAACAGACCCTTTTAAGAGTCATTAATACATCCTGACATGTATGATTGTACCCAAGATAAAAAAGGAACTTGTCCCAGTAATTCCCAAAATTCGATTATGGAAAAATACACAGGACAGACAGCACACGCACACACACACAAAAAGAAAAAACATACCTCATAAGTCACAGCCCATTTGCCATATCGCAAGGGCTTGTGGTAATAGTTGATGTTCCCCACATAGAGGCTTTTATCACTTGGAACTTTCTTCACCTCATTAAGCACCGAGTCTAATCTGACAAATGTGTCATCATCACACTTCATAATGTATTTGGCAGATACACTGCGAACCTGTTTTGATTAGAAGCGAACGGAATCAGTAGAAATTACAGCTTGTTACTTCCTATCAACAAAAAAACTTCTTTATATGCTACACGAAATTGAACAAGCAGGAACTATCAAAAAAAAATTAAAGTACAGGAAAACAAAAACATGAAGTTGAATTATGTTTAGATGAGCTTACCCCAAATTCACAGATAGCGACAGTCTTCAAAACAACAAGATCATAGCTATCCATAAATGGGACCATAACAATGTCGCCAAAGAACTCTGCTTCTCTTTTTAGTTCCACATTTATTTCTTTCCTCGCATGCTGCAGGAAAGTTGAAAGAACAGATATTGATAAGAGCTTCAACATAGTAGCTGAACACCATGCCTGATTAGAACATAGATTAGAAATTTACCATTGCAACAAAAAAACGTGCCACAACATTTTGTGATTTGCTGATTGACTGCATCCATGACTTTCTCACAGCCATTCGTTCAGCAAAATGGCTGCCTGCTGAAAGAACGCCAATAAATAGCTCGACAGGCCCATCGGGCAACGGTGGTGCCTGCCAAACGCTAGACATTTCTAAATGTCTTTGAGGTGCAAAACTAGGGTGTGTTGCTGGCAAGGATGCGGCAAAAACAGATTGCACATCGAGGTCCCCATTCAATGACAGGCCAGTTGCATCTTCAAGGACAAATCCCTAAAGAGAAGGCAAGATCAATGTTGTAATAGAGTGGCAAAGAAATTATCTAAATGATGCCAATAAAATATCAAAAGAAACAAGACTACGGGTTGTACTCACCGTGCGATATGGGAATGAGGTGATATGCCTTCCATCGACATTAACGTGATAACCTTCCAGGCCGGCGCTAAGAGTAAGGACAAACAGCTTGTCTTCAACAAATGGATATGGCCAATCGACTGAAACCTTCTTCGTCCGTCCAATCAAACGGTTCAACCACCAGGTCGTCTTGGATTCCTCTGAGTGGTCGTCGTCATCTCGAAACCACTTCTCGCACTTCACGAGCCCATCAACTGCAACCAGAATACAGTTCAAACAAGTCACCGAAGAGTCACACTCCTACCCACAAAATAATTCGCGATTTCCCAAGGAAAACAGTTAAGAACATAACTCCAAAAAGAAGTAACAGTTTAAAATCGCCAATTTGCTACAGAGTAGACCTAGATAGTATGAAGATGTCGAAAGTAGACAATAGCCATCAAGGTAAAAATTTTGAGGCAAAAGGCAAGCTTGCTAGATTTCAGTTAGAGATCCTCAAACTTATTCCACAAGGAGAAGCATCGCATTCCAATGCTGCTTCCTACAACTGACAATCCACAGTTGAAGACGAACTTACCGGTCTCCTCGTCGGCCCTCGACTTCCAGCCCTCGCACCGGAGCGCGGTTCCCCACTGCATCCGATAGCAGGTGTTCTGTTCGATGACCGGCTTCCCACTCCAATCCCCCTTCAACCGAGGGTTGAAGTGGAGGATCCTAGGGGGGTCCTCGCCCTCCACTGTCTTCAGCCCCTGGAGCTCCATCATGAACTGGGACACCATCACTGCCTGATCCCCCTCCTTGGGCTCCGAGATCTTCGGATCATACTCGGGATGCGCCAGGTGGGGCCTCGCGACGAGCGTGATGTGCGAGCCCAGCGTCAACCCACAGGGCAGAACCATCAACCTCCCCCGCTCCCGGAACTCCGCCCCAGACAGCGAGATCGAGTGCGGGCAGGCCTCCTCCGAGCGGTTCTTCTCGTCCGCCGCGGCAGCCGCCAGGGACGTGCCCAGCCGCCCCGACCGCAGCTCCCCGAAGAGCTTGACCCCGACCTTCCACGCCTCCCCCGCCACCTTGTGCAGCTCAGAAATGTTACCGACCCGCCCCCCGCCGGCCCCGCCGAACACCAGGCCGGACACCTCCATGGCGGACCGCCGGCGGCGCGACCCGGCGCGGCGATCGGCGGAGGAGGACGGGGGCATGAACGGCGAGACTCTCAAGGAGATCTTCTCGGGGCGGGAGGGGGCGTCCTTCTCGAGGATCTCCTGCTCGCTGTCGAGGGGGTGGACGGCCCGGCGAAAGTAGCCGTGGGACGCGGAGTCCCCGTCCCCGGCGACGTTGGAGAGGACAGGGAACTCGGAGCCGAGTAAGAGGATGTAGATGACGGCCACGGCCGAGAGCACCCGGAAGGAGCGGCGCCGGCAGAGGCGGAGCAGCGCCTCCATCCTGGGCCCCTTCTTCATGGATCCAAACCCCAGCAAAGGACCTCGGGAACGGAGGAGATCGCCGGTGGACGGGGTGGAGGAGGAGAAGGAGGGGGAAGGGGGAGAAACCCTAGCCCTCGCCCTCGCCCTGGAGCTACCTGGAGTTGGGGAAGGGGGAGGAGAAGGAGGAGGGGAGAGAAATGGGGGGTGGGGGGGGGGGTGTTGGAGAACTGGAGGAATGGGACGGGGAGGGGAGAGCCGTTTGCAGCCAGATGGGGACCGGCCGGGGTTACTCTTCCGATTTCAAAAACGGCCGATATAATAATTAGTTAATAAATGAAGTGGATGTGGTGTGGGGGGGTGGAAGGAGTCGGGGTTTGTGGGGGAAAAGAGTGTGGAAGCCCAGAGGAAAGCAACCGTTTGGTCTTCGGGATCTTGGAATGATGGCCAACACAAGCCAAGAAAAAGGCCTTCTCTTTTATTGTTTTATTATTTTATTCATTATTTATTTATTTATTTAGTTTTTTTTTTTGGAAGCATAAAGGACATTTCATTGCATACTAGATACATAATACAAGGTGAATAAGGAAGAGACCCGACCCGATCGACAGAGCGGCAAACATGAGGAAGTAGGAACCCCAAACCGAATAGAAAGCCCATGTAAGGCCCTTTGACAACAGATACAAACATAGAAGATAACGAGCCACAGCAGCCACCAACGAAGGAAACTCCATAAGAACGGAAGACGAGTCAGCCTGGTGCTGAAAATGACAGAGATCTTCCTCGAGGCGCACAAGACAGCCGGACCGCTTCAACATTAAGCAGTGAGAAGAGAACACTCGGGAGGCCGATATCCAGTAGGATACGGGAGGAATGCACTGTATCTCCGAGCTTCTACTGAACCGAGGGAAGAAAGCCGTAACCTGCAACACAAAGGCCAAACCCAAACTCCCACGCTGTCGGAGAGGGCCCAAACCCGCGGATGAAACTGAGTGGCGGGCAGAGGGCTTCAAAATGGTATGGGGGGCTAGAAAACGGGGGTTGGGAGAAGGTCTACGGAGATGGGGGATGGTGAGCGGCGAGGAATGAGACAGTAGAGATGGGAGGTGGAGGGGCGACGGTAGAAGGGGAAGGAAGAGAAGATCGGCGAAAAACAGAGGGGAATGGGGAGGGGGGGAGGGACGGGGGATCGATGGTAGGAGGGGAGCGGGAGGAGAGGACGGAGGGCTGCAGGGGGGGATGGGGAAAGGGGGGGATGGTCGGAAGAGGCAAGGTATCGGCGGAAGGTGGGGGCAGTGAGCGCGGAGGGGGGGGCAGGGAAGGAGGGGTTGGCGAGAGAGGAAGGGGAAACGGGAGGGGGGGGCGGAGGACCGCAGAGAAACAGGGGGAGGGAAGGTGGGGACAGGGGGTGGAGGGGGCGGAAGGGCGAAGGACGGAGGGGGGGAGGGAACGGCAATGACGGAGGGGGGGGGGAGACGGGGAAGAAGGGGGTGGGGCGGTGAGCGGCGACTGGAACGGGGAAAGGGGAGGCCGGAGGGGGCGGAAGACGGAGGAGGAGGGGACGGGGGAGGGGATTTCCAGGAGAAACCCTGTACAATTCCAGGTAGGGTTAGAGCCCCCCTGACAAAACCCAGCCGAGACCCTAGTGGGACTCACCTGGAGAGAACCTCCCGAAGGGGAGACGGCGCCGGAGAGGGGAGGGGGGGAAACCCTGAGGGAGCCCCCCCCCCCCCCCCCCCCCCCCCCCCCCCCCCCCCCCCCCCCCCCCCCCCGCCGAGAGAGCCGCGGGGGGAGCCCCGGCGACCGGAGGAGGCGGAGAAGACGCTGCGCGCCGAGCCCGCCCCCCACGCTCGTGCCAAAGCTCATTTACTTATTTAGTTGTTATATATTATTATAATTTATAACATTTGCATTATATCTCAAATGTTTATGAATTGTCGAAACATCCCTACATATGTTCACGTAGTGTACAATTTAAGCATTGAAATGACATATCTAATCTTACATCAGGTTCTGATATATTAATCCGTTACTTTGTGATATCGCACCTATCAAATTATATCAATCGAACATCGATACGATCGGTGTACATTACGCAATCAATATAATACTCATCTTTTAAATATTATATATTTTATTTTATAATTAATATAATTAAATATATAAATTAATTAGAAACGTTCTTTTTTTTGAAACTTTTGGAATTGAATTCGAAACATACTAGTCACATTATTTTTTTTTATTTTTTTATTATTCTTTCATAAAAGAAGTTAAAAATTTATGACAATTGTGCGATTCGAACTCACGTGTGATTAACACAATTACTAACCACTGAATTACACATAACTTTTATTATATTTTAATATAATATATATTTATTAAATAATTCTTCATTCTTGACACACGACGATATAATATGGTATAATACGATATCGTATCGATAAAATATCAATACGATCGGTACAATTGGGCCGATAAATATTTTGTTAGAATAGATTTGTACCAACTTGATAAGATAAGATTGTATGAGTTTTAGGGGTGTTTTTATATTTATTAATATATTTATAGTATTTTTAAGTATATATTTCAAAGTTGATCACATGAGAACTAGAAAATATATAATTACAAAAATGTTCAGATGGCCATGGATTTTTTATACTGTTTAAAAAGATAAGGATATATACATAAATATGATTTATTATACAAATATATGTGTAAGAAATACTGTGCTATCATTTAGTCTAAATAAAATAATAAGTTAAACAATTTTAAAGGACTTAGTTCTTGTAAAGGATATCTTTTCATCAGTAGACGTGACATTCAACATAAATTAACATCATGGACAAATATTGGAAAAAGACGCTCAACCCAAATATAAAAACGACAAAAAAAAATTCAAACGCCTAACTTTAGTTTACAACAGAAAAAAAAAATTTATTCTCGTTTTAAATCAAAGTTTGATAAATCGATATGGCACGTATCAGGCTGGTTAGACATTGTCATCGGTTCAAAACGTACAAGATTTATGATTTTTTATTTATTTTTTCCTTTCTCAAGATAAAAAAACTCAAAATCAAGAGAAATTCATGTGATTTGAACTTTGAAGACAACCTAAAAATAGAATGCACGTCACCTAATCAATCGAGTTATAATTTTTTTAAACTATTTTATAAATAATATATATATATATATATAAGAAAGAAGAGATCTTCTTTCTTATATATATATAACGATATCAAATCGTATCTGGTACAAATGTTTTATCTAATCTTATTTCAAATTTTGTCGCCTTTGTTACTTATTGTAAGTGGATTAGTGTTTAAAAATTATCCCCCAGATGAAAATATTTGGAGCGTTTCCTCATCTTATTAGTCATCTAACGTGAACATGTTCCGTTAATTCCCCGTGCATAAAGAGAATCCCCATCGTGAAAATTCTAAAAAAATTAGTTAAATTAAACTGGGCGTCGCCATTAATTAATTAACGAAGGAAGGGGGGCAACGGAGGGTTGCCGTCAGATCGAGTCCAACACATTGAAGAGTTCAAAAACGCGTGTTGGCTCGGGTTGTGATTGGGGGGGAGGGGGGGGTTTCTTCTTCGCGGCACCGGGCGGATAGTGGTCGGCGTTTCCTTGGGGGCCACCGTGCCCAGTTGCATGATTTCATACAGATATAAATCTAGAGTATTTAAATTACACATGTTACTGCATTTACTTTTTTTTTTCCATGCACTTGTTATGCGACACAATATCGTACATGAAAGGATCTCTTACAAAATTACTAATAATTGAGGAGGAGAAAAATCGTGGGTCGAGTGTGGCCCGATAACGCTAAGTCTTTAAGTGGTTCTTTATTGCTAGGTACAATATGTCCGTCGCCAACCAACCTACAGATTAGGAATGCTGCATAATTGAGATCCACTCGGGACTAGTTGGCCCGTGAACTTGATCTCCGCGTACGTACATCTCGGATGCTACGAAATCTGTGAACGTGTGAACATTGAGATCAGAGTTACAGGATTTATCCCGACGAGCGTCGAATCTTACCCACGCCGTCGAGATGTCCGCCACGATATCCTTCCTCAGAGAAGAGACGAGTGGACAACGGATGATCCTCACGATCGAACAAATCATCGCTCCACTAATCAGACCCTTGCTATGCCATGAAAGAGTTGACGTCACAGTAACCGATATAAATAGGGTCCCAGACGGACCTAAGAGAGGAGACACATTCTGACACACATTCTGACATATAGAGAGATCGCCACACGCATAGACATGTAGTCACACTCTTGCCTCCAGAGATATATCGAGAGAACTCCACTGCCTCCAAACTCTGATCTCGTCTCCGAGTACTCTCCCCATCTTCAAAACTCTCGTGTCTCTCTCTCTCTTCCTACTCTCTCACTTATTTTTATGTGCATCTCTTATTTAAGCATCAAAAATATTATCTCCTAGGATCATAATTCCTTGTCGTTTAAGCGTAGCAAAACACCACCACCACCACATTTTGATGGGAGCAGCGACAACGCCGCATATTATACGTCGGGGGCGCTGTCTCCCGGTTAGCATGTGCTGTCTCCCCCCGGTCCTCTTCCTTTATCTTATTCTCTTTGGAATAATGTTGGTGGGCTGCACTTGCGTTGGAGGATATGATCTGTTATCTACCTGCACTCATAATACTCTTTACATATCCCAGAATCTCATATGTTTTACTTTATATTATTATATTTTCACTTTGTTATATACACCCCCATAATATACTGTATTTCATTTACACCCCTGATGTCCTCCGTCGTTTGTTTAACATGATTTAAGAGAGACTAAGACGGTAAAAAGATTAATCCATCCTTGTTTAATTTCTTCACGTAATAAGATAATGGCGTATATATCACTAGAATCTTTCACAGTGTCTTGCATACTTCTATGTATAATCTCATATTTTTATATGTTCAATAGAATATTCCATTAACTCCAATGGTGTTAAGACCAGGAGAGTACAACTGAAACATCATCACTTAATATGAGGGCATGTAAAACGATGTGAGTAAACAAAGTATAAAGTAACGTGTGCAAAATCTTGAGAGTATATATATATATAATTATCCCTATTAGTAAATATGAGACTACGTCTAGGTTTGCGGTGGTGCATTAGGTCAGTATGTTTCACGTGTATCGAATCGTGCTAACAAAAAATTGATATGGTCGTACATTATCATTGGTATGCACTCAATCCGATGTCAAGTAACTGACGGCCTAGTGGATGTGGTAAGGATGTAACACTCTTAAATATAGTTAAATTGTACTCTATATCATCAAGACGTCTTTTGAAGTATCGGCTCAGTTCTAGTAAAGAACTCAAAAGTTAAGTGTGCTTAATGGGGAGTAGTATTGAGATGGGTGACCTCTCGGAAAGTCTATCATTCTGGAGTCGATCACCCTTAGAAATGGACAAAACCGTGAGGTCGGTAAGTCAAAGCGGATAATACCTCGACGGTATAAAGTACGGGACGTGACAAATGGTGGCAGAGGTCAAGGGGGAGATCGACTTGAGAGAGAGAGAGAGAGAGAGAGACATGGGAGTAGGTGAGGTGAGATGCTTTGACGAAGTCCGGGGGCACATCGTCGATAGGCCAAAGCGGATAATACCTCGATGATATAGACAAACAGCGGCAGAGGTCAAGGGGGAGATCGACTTGAGAGAGAGAGAGAGAGACATGGGAGTGGGTGAGGTCGACATAGGAGAGAGAGGTCGGAGGAGAGGATGGAGAGGAGGGGAGGAGGGGGAGTGAGATGGCAAGGGGATGCGAGATGTGTGGAAGACAACAACGAGAATGACAAGGGTAGGGAGGAGGAGGGGAAGAGATGCTGTGGGGGTTGGGTTACCCACACTGGCTATGGCACCGAGCAGGGTGAGTCAGAGGACATGAGAAAGAGGGGAAGAGATGCTGTGGGGGTTGGGTTACTACTATACCACGGCTTCCATGTCAATTTTATTCTGGAAGCTGAAGCTAACTTGTTCTTTGGGAGTAGTCCACACGAAATGAGAAAGATGGAATCATATAATAATAATAATATATGAGTTTGACACACGGCTTCTAAGTGTCGAGTCGTAGAGAGCCCACTTCTAACATCGGAATCTACACGGTTTATGCTTTCGATTTGCACACCCAACTTTATGTTCTTGACAATCTATGTTGGCTTGCAATTAGAAACTTACATTCTTGATGAGAATCTTATTTTTTTTGTGCCGGTAAAACAATCCTCGGCATAGAAGACTTAAACCTTGTTTATAATCACGTACCCCCATCTTTATAATTTCTGACGTTGACTTAAATCTTACTTAATTATAATCACGTGATTATCTTTGTAATTTTTGATACGGGATCTTATAATTAAATCTCATTTTTAAGTCTGCGCATTTTGATTCGCTAAGCCAAGAGTTTAGATCTCAGTGCTCATAATGTTTTCCTCCGAATAGATAATTTTCTTCGCATGATTAAGATCATTTCATCTTCTTCCGATTGAGTATTCTGGATCCGGAGATGTCACCGTATTAAGTCTCCTTGGGTCATGTTCACACTCTTCTTGTTTAGATAGTCGTCCCCTGCGTTGTCTGGTTTTCCACTTCTTCCATGGCACCGGAGTCCGCTTTGCCGTCTAGAAAGTCGGGGGAAAACCCAAGTCGCATTCATTTGTTCGTAGATGGTGACTGGAAGCGCGATTGAAGAGTTCAAAGTGCGTGTGGCTGACCAGAGTTAGTAGTAGCTCAGTGGTCATTGTCTTCACAAATGGAAAAATCGTGGGTTTAATCCCACTCATTTATTAGGGACTCTTTGATAAACGAATAAGGGAGAAATAAAGGCTCTTGACTCTAAGAATAAGAAAAAATACAGTTTGATAAGACGGATAAATTTTTTCACCTCTAATTCAGATTTTCTTAGAATAACTAGTTCTAGTTAAAAGGTAGAATTAGTTGTTCTATCTTAACTCGGATACGTGTCAAAATGAAAAAGTGAAAAAGTAGAAATAATTTATCTGAATTTAAGTTAACCCGATTTTTCTTATTTTATTACCAAAGAGACCTGCCCTTCATGTCAAAATTTATAAAAAATTGTTCACATAGGTTAAATTATTACAGAGGATAAAGGAGACTTGACTTCGTGTCAAGATTTATAAAAAACTGTTCACAATTTTACATAATGAAGTTATTATTGAATAATGACCATATCAGACGCGTAATCACCGAGCTCTTAGTGCATCTATTAATAGATGTGGATCGGATCTCACACCCCTAATAAGGCCCGAACCACCGTCAAACGAACTTTTCCATGAAACTCCACATTGGGCATTTCACTTTCATAACGGAATAAGAGTCGATTAAGGTGATTTATTATGTTCACTTGCATTTATTTTAATTTGATAATAAGGTTACTATAATCTAGATCAGTTAAGATTAAGTCTTTTAACTCGGAATTAACTCATCTCACTCTCTCATAAGAATAGTCTACCTAATTCTCTTAATTTGGAACTATCTCATTCTACTCTCTCACAAGAATACTCTATCTAACCCTAGTTAAGATAAATTATCGAATCAATAATTACTCTAACTCAAGGATAAGTTAACTGGGGAGACTCTCCCCCCAATTAACTTATCCTAACATGTCATCAAATTAGCCATTTATAAACAACAAAAACACCGTGTTTAAATGGTAGAGTCGATGAGTAAGAGCCTAGTTCGATAGACCTTCTGGAGGCATATGGATCATGGGGTACCTAATAAATTAATGAACTCGTGACATGATTCCTCTGAAGTATATAATACCTTTTGTGGGTACGTTTGGCAAGATCTTAGCAGGAAGCTATTTTAGATTTTCATCTTTAATACAAAAAATGTCAAATCAGAATGGTGATGGGCTTCCAGTCGGCTAAGGTTGAGTTTGGAAAGGTTTATTTGAGGAGATTATTTTCTTAGAATTCTCACCCCCCATAATTATTCATAGATGGCCAATTGTCACCTCAGATTTTCAAAATAAATGAGATTATAAAAAGAGTAGAGAGAAAGAGAGAGAAAATAAGAGCTTTTCAAGTTCTCAAAAGTTGATCAAAACTCTCTCTCTCTCTCTCTCATTATGAAAAAAAATTCTACAATCCCTGATCATTATCAAATGTTCACCAAGCTGATGTGTCGGCGGCGTCGGAGGGGAATACATCTGGCCAATTACGCGGCGGCGACGTGGAAGACGGATCGACGGCACTCCGGGACGCGAACGGGACGGGACGGATAACTGCTATCTCACACAGCTCGGCCTCACGCCGGACGGTCTCACACCGGACGACACTCAGATCTCACGAAAATGAGAAGAGAGGGAAGGAGAGGGGTGAACAAAGGGGCAAGGCTCCTTTAACACAAAAGCTTTCATTCATTCATCATACGTAATACATCCCTTGGCCTCCTATTTATAGGAAAGGCCTATTACATACATACCCTCAATCTTTTAAAAATAGCATATATATCCTTAGCCTAATAAAACACACTCACCTACCTAACTTTTGACTTGAGATTTTAACCAAATAAAATATATAAAACACACATGTTTATTGACTTAACCTAGCCTAATAAGACGAAAGAAAGAAATACATGTAGGAATACATGTATACATACACACACAAATACTCAATACGTAATATACTACCATAGCCGTAAGCCGAGACTTCAGGAAAGATCTCCGAGCCATAAGCTCGGTGCAGTCGGGTGCGACGTCGGCTCCGAGTAGTGGGCCCGGTAGTGGACCCGGTGGTGTCCCCACCAACCCTCCCGGGGCGGCTGGAACTCGACTCCGTCGAGTAAGGGGGGGGACACTGCTGTGGTAGTACTCCAGCAGATCTGGATCGAGACGATGGAGATCTTCCCGGCTGATCCAGGAATCATCAGAAGGTGGACGGTCCCGCCAACGGACAAAGTAGCGCTGGTACTCCCTGCTCCGTATAGTGGTCACATGCTCATCCAGTATCCTCTCAATATGCTCGCGCGGTGCTCTCAAGGACGTGGGACGCACAGGGGTGGACTCACTCTCAATGGGAGGAGAAGGCTCGAAAGAATCACTGGGAATCGATGTGGGTTCCTTGTAGGCCACTAAGTCTGCCACATTAAAGGCCGAGCTAATCCCCTCTTCGGGAGGTAAGTCCACAACATGGGCATTGGCGCCAATCTTCCGCAGGATTGGGAAGGGACCATCACTACAGGTTTGTAACTTTTTAACGACTATCGAGGGGAGTCGTTCGGGCTGGACCCGTACCATAACCAAGTCACCTTTTTGAGATTCATGGTGACGCCTATGCGAATCAGCTGACTCATGCAGACTAATGACGTGCTGTGCAAACTCTTCGACTGACTTGGGTATCCTAGACTCTAGGGGAAGGTTGGGTAGGATGGACCCAGGGGCAGGCGCAATAGCGTGTTGTACATCACACATAGGAGGGAGTCGAGAAGGCAAGTCCTCGGGGACGATGCCTTGGAAGTCATGCAGTATTGTCGGGACTTCAGTTGGGATTGAGACTCGGGATGCCTTGGGTGTGATGGTGACGTCAACAGCCAAAATAGGGGCACCCTCAGCAACCTCTTTGTCTAACTCACCGACATTCATGGAGTCAAGGCGCCTAACTAGGTCATGACTAACCTTAGGGACCTCAGAAATGGGTGTGATAGATGTAGGAGAAGAGGGAAGGGGAGGTTGCCCTTCAGTGGGAGTTTGGGGATTCTCTTGAATTTTGGGAGTTCCGGTGGGGGTGGAGGTGGAACTCTTTCCCGGGGTCACCTTGGGGGGTACCGGGTACAACAGAATTTTCTTTCCATTGTGGGAGAAGGAGCACTGATTGGACCGACCAAAGGTAGCGAGGTTGACATCATAAATCCATGGTCGTCCTAAGATGACGCTCCCGGCCTTCATAGGCATCACGTCACACAAGATTTATCCTTGGTAGGACTGGAATTGGATGGGAATGACACATGTGGTGGTGACTAGGATAGACATGTCGTCAACCCAAGTTACGTTGTATGGCCTTGGATGAGGGTGCGTAGGTAGACCTAAACGGGAGACAAAATCTGAAGAGACTGCATTGATACAGCTCCCGTTGTCAAGGATTATCTTGCAAGGATGAGAGTTCACCATGATGTAGGTTTGAAAGATAGAGGTTCGACGCCAATCGTCCTCCTGGGGTGCTGAGATATAACGAACTACACCCAATCTTTTCTGACTAGAACACTTGGTAATGTCTCCAACCTGCATGTACTCGTCATGCGTGTCATCAAATCCCGCATCCATTGCCTCAAACTGGGCGATGAGGTAAGGATCGGCCATATATCTTTCCTGTTCCATGCGTTCTAGACGGCCGGATGAATTCCTAAACTGACGTGGCATACACGAGCTCAGACCTAGATGATGCAATCCTAGGACAGACAATTAGCAAGGTGTGGACCCAGCTGATATGCAAAGGGATCGGTCAGGGGAAAGTTGTTCGCCCGTAGGCGAAGTAGTCGTGGAACTACCTCCTGATTAACTAGGGTGCCCTAATATGACAGTCTAGGGCTTTAAGGATGGGTTCATACAAACTCTCACTTTCCGCCCACAGTGATGCACTCAGGAGACTCACTATATGGATCGGACTCTCTCTTACTTCGTCGCGCGGTAATTAAAAAGATACTAAATGAGCAAGTTTGGAGCACGTACCTAGCTGACTGAAAAGTCTACCTCTGACCGGAGACGAGGGCGAGTGGGGACGTGCGGGCCCGCACGGCGTCGACGAAGCTTGAGTGGTTACAAAGCATTCACTCCACGCAGAGAGGATTGAATTATTACAAATCGTTTAAATTTCCCGCGCAGGGGAACAAATCCGTCTAAATTCTCCGCGCAGGGAGACTTAGAGGTACGCACGTTCCGTGATCTTCGGATCGTCTGTCGGCATCCGTACGACTCAGACACGAGCCGTAATAGCGGACTTGAGTGCCACAAGAAATAAGTTAAATAGATATATATATTTAACTCTCTTTTTTTATCAAATAATATATATAGATATATATAGATATATATAACAATATATATATTCTATATATATATATATTTTTCAATCTCCCTTTTTTTTTGACTTTTCTTTCTCTTTTCAAATTTCACCTATTTTTTTTTGACTTTTCATACTCTCTTTTTTTTTCAACTCTTTTTTTGACTCTTTTAAACACCTATTCTCTTTTCTTCTTTTCACACTTCTTTCTTGTCAAATTTTTCCTTTTTTTTCTTTTTCAAATCTTCACCTACTCTTTTTGACTTCTTCGAAACCCATTTTTTAACCTTTTTTTTTCTTCAAACCGTCACCTTTCAACCCCCCCCTTTTTTTAAGCCCTTCGGCTGGTGGTCAATCAGGGCAGGCGGAGGCGGGCTCGGGCGCCTGCTGGCGCAGGCGGCTCGTCGGCAGCGGCGGGGTGGGTGCGGCCGCGGGTGGGAGCGGCAGGTAGGCGCGTGCAGGCGCCTGTGTGCGCGGCCGGCGACAACGGTGGTGCTGGGAGCGCTGGCCGGACGTGAGGGGAAGGGCCGCAGGGGGCGGCGTGGCCGCGGGTGGCCGGGACGGGTGATCGCGGCGACTCAGGCGACGACCTTGGCGGGTGACACGGCGACGCGTCCGACGCCGTTGGGGTGCTGACGGTGACAGGCGGCAGGGACGGCGGGTCCGGGGGCGCCTGCGGGCGCAGGCGGGCGTCCTGGGCTCGCCGGACGGGCGCGTGGGCGAGCGCGGCGGTGGCCTGGTGCACTAGGCGCGCTGGCGGCGGCCTCCCGTTGACGGGCCAAGCGCGTCTGGCGGGGCCGGCGACGGGCTGGCGCACGAGGGCGCAGGGCGGGCATGCCTGGGGCGAAGGCTGCGCGGGTCGCCGCGTCCGCGGCGGCTGAGGCGGGGCGGCGGAGCGCGGTGGCGGGTGGCGTCCGGGGCCTGCTGCAGCAGGCAGCTGCCGGGGGTGACGGGGGAGCCGGCGGTCGCGCTGGTGGGCTCCTGCGACGCGAGAGAGAAAGAGAACAGGGAGAGAGAGAGAGCGAGAGAGAGCAGAGAGAGAGAAACGCTGGAGGGAGAGAGAGAACCGAGAAAGAGATTACGAGAGAGGAGATGATTAACACAGAAAGAAATAGATTAGCAGAGAGATTAACCGAGAGTTTTTTTTTCAAAAAAAATTTTCTCCCCTTTTTTTTTCAAAAACTATTCTCAACTAAGATCTCTTTGTGCTACTCTTTTTTTTTCTCTTCTTTTTTTTTCACTTCTATCAACTTAGAGAGAGAAAAAGAGAGACGTCGGGGACGTCAGGCTCGTCGGAGACGCCGTATTGGGCTCTGATACCAATTTGACGCGGCGGCGACGTGGAAGACGGATCGACGACACTCCGGGACGCAAACGGGACGGGACGGATAACTGCTATCTCACACAGCTCGGCCTCATGCCGGACGGTCTCACACCGGGCGACACTAAGATCTCACGAAAATGAGAAGAGAGGGAAGGAGAGGGGTGAACAAAGGGGCAAGGCTCCTTTAACACAAAAGCTTTCATTCATTCATCATACGTAATACATCTATTGGCCTCCTATTTATAGGAAAGGCCTATTACATACATACCCTCAATATTTTAAAAATAGCATATATATCCTTAGCCTAATAAAACACACTCACCTACCTAACTTTTGACTTGGGATTTTAACCAAATAAAATATATAAAACACACATGTTTATTGACTTAACCTAGCCTAATAAGACGAAAGAAAGAAATACATGTAGGAATACATGTATACATACACACACAAATACTCAATACGTAATATACTACCGTAGCCGTAAGCCGAGGCTTCAGGAAAGATCTCCGAGCCATAAGCTCGGTGCAGTCGGGTGCGACGTCGGCTCCGAGTAGTGAGCCCGGTAGTGGACCCGGTGGTGTCCCCACCAGCCAACACTATCAATGTCGGAGAGACAGACTCTCTCCAGTGCCCTTTCCCCTCTCCTGCCTTCTTTCTCTCTCTCTCTCTCTCTCTCATTGACCGGGGCAAAATGGTCCCTTCATATTCCTTTCATATACTCCATTATCTTCGTCTACTCTCAATGTAACCCCAAGGGCATCACACCTCAAGTTAACCGAACCGAATTTAAGAGTTTACGAGTGAATAGCATAAAGGTAAAAGTCTAAGGATAATTCTTGAAAATTTTAAGAATATATAGATAATTTTTTAACATATATATATATTTATATCGGCTCTAGAAAAAAAATCTATAATCCCTAATCATTGCCAAACACGCGCTGAGATTCGGGAAGACTCAAAAATGCCTCCAATGCCACCCCAAACATGAGTTCTATGTGCATACTCAACTCACATCTAGGGGTGAGCACGATTTGATTTGAAGAGAATTTTTCTCAAACTAGATCGAACCGAATTAAGATTTCAACCCGAATCAAATTAAACCAAACTAGTTTGAAACCAAATCAAACCAAACTGAATTAATTCGGTTTGATTCGATTTGGTTCGGTTTGAATCATATTCATCTCTCATTTTATAAATTAGATTGGATTCAAACAAGATTAGAGAAAGGTATGGTAAAAGAATTTCTACCAAATAAAGTAAATATTAAAAAAATAACATATAAAGTTGTAACTTGTAAGAACAAGCTCCATAATATTTTTACATAAAAAATTAAGAACTTCGGTTACAGTAAAATAAAAGGTGATTTGAAACCTATTTCATAAAGTCGGAAACCCCATTTGAATGGCGGGAATTAGACTTTTTAAATTCGGATTTATAGTTACATATACATTTATATTAATTTGATAAAAATATTTTTAAATTCGAATTATTCGGTTCAGTTTGATTTTGTTCGGTTTCTTGAACTTCAAAACTAAACCAAATCAAATTTTTTAATACGGTTCGATTTGAACTCAAACCAAATTTTTTTAAATTTCAACCCAAACCAAACAGAACTAAATCGTTCGATTCGATTTTATTTTCAGGTTGAACCCGAATAATGCTCACCTCTACTCACATCAGCCAGTACGAAATCACAACAGTTTGGCTCTGATAAGTGGATAAACCGAACCATAAAACTCAAGGCATTGTTCAGCCAGCGTTAGGCACCTACAATCGTTTGAAAGGGTTTGGTAACTCCAACAAGACCTTGGGCGCTCTTCTCCCACCCTCTTCGGCACAAACGCATGCTCGTGTTGCTGGTTGCCGAAACTGCCACTGAGATCTCCCGGTCTGCGTGCACGAAACAAGAAATTATGTCATCCCACCGTGATTAGAGCAGTGGGTGCACCTGCAGCGGAGTGAGTGGCCTAGTAGGCACGGTATGTATATACCTACAGATGATGCTAACCTTGTTGAACTATCCCACGTTAAATAAAAACAAAAAATCTTAAAAATATATATGTATATATATATATATATATATATATATATATATATATATGATTATAGTACCATATGATTTAACAGCATGTGAAATTTATAGGCCGTGTTTGACAAACGGATGATCAGACGATTAGCCGACATGGGCTAACCGGTGGGCCCCGTCTCCCCTCGCCCTCCCCCTCACACAAACCCCCTAACCGACCTCGGGTACCGTAATCGACCCTTCGGGGTCGATTACGGCACCCCCTTACCCGATTATCAAATCCCCCCATAGTGATCCGTGGGTTTTAGTCTACCTAAGACTTTTAACCCCTCTTTGTAAGGCCCAGTTTAAAAACGGAGTAGGTAACTTGTTCGGCCCAAGTTATCCAACTCCGATTAAGACACTTATGTGTGACAGTGTGAGAGACGGACATGGGGTCCACACACACTCTCTCTCATCGGGTAGTTTACACGCGCTATCTTATTCTATTTTCAAATTGGGCCTAAACATGAGTTGAGAGCTTATGCCTTGGATTGGCACGTTGAAATACACAAAAATCACGATGTCACGGCGTTGAGATATACGGGTCAGAGTCTTAAGCATATGAACCACACAATTCATTAACTGATATTGAATTATTCTTAAATTCTAACACTCTCTCTCACGTTCAAGATGGATCGTAGAGAGATTAATTAGATGGAGGTGACAAGGTAAAAAAATATTTGAGATTGAGATCAAGATCATACTCTGATCCCACGTTTAAATACATAAACTCGCAGTGGTGAGATACACAGACCAAGGATCATAAATACATGGACCCCATTGACCCCTGCGAGACTATGCTCATATTCTAACACGGCAGCCCTCATTTTTGTTGTTCACGATCTACATCGTCAATTTGTTACTGCCTACGTACAGAAACCATTGGGAATTTCTGAGGCGCAATCATTTTATTCTTCCGTTGCTAATTAATTTGCACTTCTCATGTTTGCTTGTCGCCACATAAAGCCTAAGTTGTCGGTAGAGTAATCAAAGTCCTTAGTTTATAGCTTCGTCGAGCAGTATGGAAACGAGATTAATCACGGCACGTCACTTTCTTAAACAAATAGTTGCATTTTTTTTCTCATTTATACTCAAATACATCATATACCCTTAAAACATCTTTATCGCATGAGCAATTCATACTTGCCGCAGACCGGACTCTCATTGGTCTACGTAACGTGGAGAGGAGGAAAAGATGTTGGTCTCGTGTTAAAAAGATGGCGAGGCGTTGGTCTTCTCTCTATACCATTACGTCACATGATGCACCGAGTACTATTACTCCTTTTAGTATTATTATAATAGTTGCTGGACACTCAAATTCAATTTTTAGATGTCGTCTCCTAGCGCACCGTCTAAATTTATTTAGGGCGGCTTTGACATCCGGATAAAGGGGGCGACTAACCGACCCCGAAGGGTCGATTGAGATAATCGACCCTCGGTTAGCCGATTGTGTGAGGAGGAGGGCGAGCGGAGGTGGGGCCCCTCGGTTAGCCGGTGTCGGCTAACCGAGGGACCAAGCCGTTGTCAAAGACGGCCTTAGAGATTACAATTCTCTAAGCTTGATATTTATTCATAATCTCGTGCAATCTTATTGTTGCCAGAAAATTAAGAACAACTCCTCCAAGTTTTATAAAATAACATCCTTCAAAAAAAGGTTGACAAAATAAACGGCAGTTGTGGAGGATTTACAAAAAAAAAATGGTATGACTAAAAGACTTTGACTGGACTAGGACAAGTGGAGGGCACTAATTGGCCGGCTTGCGCGCGCGTTTGAGGTCACCTGCGGAGTGCTCCTTGCGTTGTGTCGCTTGCTCCACCCCGAGTGTTCTTTGTAAATCCCGAATGAACTTCGCACGTGGTGAGTTGGTCCACCATTGAACAGCTCACGGGAGGGTGTCGAAGGCCGCGTGGAGCGACGTTGGGAACAGTGTCTCGACGGCGCGGGACTGGCCTGGCACTGGAGCTTGCCCCTAGCGAGCTACCGTCTAGGGAGCAGTCTCAGGGTCCGTTTCGTTCCCTTCATCTATTTGTGCCGTGTGATACGACCAAATGCCTCAGAGTCCGGGCTTTGACTTGAGCTCCTAAAGTGGGGTTGTAGTAGTGTTGCCCTCAAGGTGTTCAGGGGTGATCCCCGCCCTCGAGGGGTTCGTCGTGCGACACGGCTAGCAGTCCCCAAAGATCGAACGTGATTTGGTGGCCAGGGCCGGTAGTGTTTGGCTACCGATGGAAGGCGTATTGGGAATGATTCTTGGCCTTTTTGTGGTGTGCTGTGCGATGCAGCACGTTGCTGCAAACCCCTGAGGCGACTATAACATAGGCGGCCCAATGCCGCATGTTAGGGGGTCAAGGGTGGTCCCCACCTTCTTGTTGAGTTGTCGTGTAGTACAACAAGTGGTTTTGAGCCCAAGGCATGACCCGGATTATTGTAGAATTGCCGATAACAAGGCACCTGTAAGGTGTTCGGGATAATTTTTAACTTTTAATTAGGAGCCGTGTAGTCTGGTTAACAGTTCCCGGAGTCCGAGTTTGACTTGACAACCTAGGACATTACTGTTGAGTTACTTATAGGATGTGTCTTAGGAGTGATTTCCAACCTCATTGTCGTGTGCCGCATAATGCGATATGTTGCTACGAGTCTGCAGGTTGGCCGGGTGACCAAAGTGTTGGTGGCTCAATGCCGTTGACTGAGCGGTCGAGGGTAGTCCCCGCTTTATGTTGAGATTGATGTGGGACATGGCAAGTTGTTTCGGGTCCAAAGTCGGGCCCAGGTTGTCGTAAAGACGCTAAATAAATAGTGCCCACAAGGTGCTCGGGAGTGGTCTCGCACCTTTAATTCTTGATTATTTTAAGAAAATAAATGTGTATAACACATGTGCTTCCAAGAAATTGAAGAATCATGAATTTAATTATCCCACACATGATTGGTCGGCGAGAGTAGATCTCGAGAACAAAGAAGACTCCACCGGTGAAAGTATTACGGAGAACTTGCATAATCGAGGAGGTCACTTGAGAAAGGGAAGAAGAAAGGACGAAGAAATATCCATAATTATTTGATAAGTAAGAAATATTAAAATTTAATTATTAAATATCTTTAAGTGGGCGACGATATGTAACAACCCATTTTTATAAGCCCATTTGAGAGCCCAGTAAGAAGCCGAATAAGAAGGCCCATGAGGACTTCCTCTCGTTGAGAAGGTAAAACCTGAGTCTTTAAAAATGGCCCCCTTGTAAATAGCATAACTTTTAGTAGCATGATCCAATTAAGGCTAAACCAAGCCCATTTGAAAGATCACAAACCTATCTACAAGTTTCATCTTGAGCTGTACGTTCAATTGTGCTTCAAAGTTTCAAAGTTAGTTTCAACTTATCTACAGGTCAGTTCATTTAGGTCCTCCAAGCTTCTTCCTTCCATAGCTGTACCTTTGACTTCATTTAGGTCCACAGTTATCTGCAAACTATCAATAGCTTTTTGTAACAATCGACAATTCTTCTGAAACAGTTGACATTTTTAAATTTTTCTGAGCAACTGATTCTTAGGGTACGTTTAGAAAGGATGTTTTTCCCTCTTCAATAATTGGAATCCCTACTTTTTTAAAAGTCTTTCCAAATGTTCCAATATCCTATCAACTTTTTTTTGGGTGAATTTCGAGATTTAAAGAGAGATAGAGAAAAATAGAAGTGAAGTGAAAAATCTCTAAAAACTATCTAAAAGATGACATTTTTAAATTTTTCTGAGCAACTGATTCTTAGGGTACGTTTGGAAAGGATGTTTTTCCCTCTTCAATAATTGGAATCCCTACTTTTTTAAAAGTCTTTCCAAATGTTCCAATATCCTATCAACTTTTTTTTGGGTGAATTTCGAGATTTAAAGAGAGATAGAGAAAAAGAGAAGTGAAGTGAAAAATCTCTAAAAACTATCTAAAAGAAACTTTTTCTGTCTCTAAAAGATTTTAAAAAAATCCCTCCACCTTACGAACCTTCCAAACGTGCCCCAACTTTTCTCAAATTGCCGATAGTTTTCAACAAGTTGTTAATAGTTTGTGTAGGCTGTTGATAGCCCATTTTGTGCCGTCAACACTTGGGTCTGAAACTATTGATAGTTTGCAAAAAAACTGTGAACAGATTTGGGCTACGTTTCTAGTTAAAGATTGGGTAATTTTCGATTGTTTAAAGTTACGAAGATGACTTGTCATATACACCTAGGTTAATCCATGCGTCTTAGGCTGGCTTTGGTACGGAGTTAGGATAAAGACGGACTAATTCAACCCGATTAAAGTAGTCTGGAGTTAACTCATTTTTAGTTTGATAGGAGGATAGTTAATCCGATAATAAAGAGGTGGGTTAATCTACTTTTAATCTAGTGTGATTTGATAAATAGTAAGCTAATCTGGTAATGGTGACAAATAAAATAATATATTTATATATTTTTTAAATTTAAAAAAAATATAAAAAAAATTATTCTCACGATCTTCGAAAAACGCACAACGCGCATATTACGTTCCGGAGTTGAAAAACACAGCGTTCGTCTTACACGGGGTTCCGTAAATTAATCAGCCAAAAATCCGAGTAAACCGTAAAATACACTCTGGAGCCCACGAAATCAATCCGAAACTCACGGATCCTGATCTGAAAAATATCTAACAAATCTGGAATGTGACATTCTATATGATAAATATATTTTTATAATTATAAATTTTTAATATATATATATATATTTAAGATTTTAAAAATATAAAATATATAAAAATAAAAAAGCATCCCAACGATCCTCGTAAAACGCACAATGCGCATATAACGTCCTGGAGCTGAAAAACATAACGGTTCGTCCGACACGGAGTTACGCAGGTTAATCAGTCAAAAATCTGAATAAACCGTAAAACACACTCTGGAGTCCACGAAATTCATTCGAAACCCATGGATCTTGATCTGAAAAATATCCAAAAAATCTGAGACATCACACTCTATATGATAAATATATTTTTATAATTATAATTTTTTTATAAAAATATATATATAAATATTTTGAGCTTTTAAAAATTTAAAAACTATTTAAAAATAAAATATATATATCTTAAAAATAAAATTTTTTTGATAAATAACATAATTAATCTCATTAAGTAAAATTTAAAAGGTTGAAACGTCATTAGTCACCAATTTAAGTTACTATATATATTGATTTTTTTATTTAATTTACTTTTTTAATATTTATATATATTCTATAAAATGAATATATTATGAAAATAAAATATTTTGATAAATGACATGATTATTCTCACTCAATAAATTTTAAAACTTAGAAATGATCATTAAATATAAGTTTAAGTTACTATTTATTTTAATTTTTTATTTTATTTTAAAATATTTTTAATATATTCAATAAAATTATTATATTATAAAACAAAATTTTGTTTAATAAATAATATTATTATTTTAACTAAATAAAATTTAAAATCAAAAAGTTTAATCATTGTTCAATATTGATGTAAACAAAGAGGAGGGAGAGAGACCGGTAGAGAGAGAATGGGAGGGAGCATTTATTAGGGGGAGAGGGCATTTATTACCATAGGTTAAGAGGTTAACCCACCTCCATAGTTGGGTTTCAAAATCCATGCATAATCTTAGGTTAGCCCTTAGTCTAACCTGATTAAGTAAAATTAGCAAACAATGCACAAAAAAGATTAACATTGGGCTAACGTCAGGTTAACCCAATGTTAACTCTCATTCAAAGTGAGGCTTAAAGATTGAGAAATATGAATTTCAAATTATGTACATGATATTTTTTTTAAATTTATTTGATTATTTTGTTGAAATTACGAAACTGAAATCCACGCTCACATCCCTTGATTCTTTAAGTCACTCAATTCTAAACACAAATTGATGCACGTAAGCGATTAAGACTTCACTCCCTAACGTGGTTTCCTATTTTTGAATTTTCTTAGTCTCTTGCCTCAATAAGGAAATAAGATAAAAAAAAATTTTACGTGAAAATCATTGTTACATGAGAATTTGCACACACAAAAATTCTTGAAAATATATTAACAGACATATCGCTATGCAAATATGAATTGTGCAAAATTATCATTTTTATTTACAGGCATATCACTTCTTTTTGTCAAAAACTTGTAAAAAATCATACTTAACTAATATTTATGCACTATTTGAATTAACACAATGATATATTTGCTAATGTATTTGCAGGAATGATTTTTTTACTAATTCATTTTTAACGATGATTTTAATGCAAAAATGCCTAAGATAAATATGCATGTGAGCATCGCTATCTTAATAGAAATTTGGACTACTCCATATCAGGATTTGACAAACCGGTCCGGGACGGCCCGAATCGTCCGTCCCAGACCGTCCCAGTCACAGACCGGGACGACTGGTCTATGAGACGCAACCGGGACGTAACATATATTTTTATAATTTTTTTATATCAAAATTATCTTGTAGGCCGGTTGGTTGAGGACCTCTCACGGTTGATCGTGAGGTCTTGTGTTTGAACCATGCTAAAAGCACCCTATTTACATTTTTTTAAACTACTACCTTAATTTTAAGATAAAAAAATGCCTACAAACGTGAGTAAAGTGAGATTCGAAGGAGGTTCAAGTTTAACCAAAGACTATCTAACCAACTAAGTCAGAAATTCATTCAAGTATTATTTTTATATAACATATATATAAAGGTTCTTTAAATCTTACGGTACAGAGCGGGACAGCGCCGTACCGTCCCGTCCTGACAAAAAATCGGGACGGCCGGTACGACAATCCGGCAAACCCTTCTCCATAGTGCGATCGTTATGAAAAGTCAATTTAATATCTGTGGGTGACAAATTTGAGATCCAGGAGTTGAACTGTGTATGGTGGTTATAACGGGGTATTGAGCTCCAATCTTGTGCAATTGATCAAGACCTTAGGGCCACTTTAATAAAATGGTAAGTCGGATTAGGGTGGGTTATCCGGGGTGGGATGACTTAATCTTGGTTTGACTTTTTTTATCTTAACCGGAGTCGATTAGAGATAAGTTTAGATTTTTTTCACTCCAACTAAAAGGGTGGAATAAGTCACCCGGGGTGGGTTAGGGGTGGGCCACCCGAGGTGACTTACCCGCCCCTAACCCACCCCTTTATCAAAGTGGCCCTTAGTGTCTTTGCCTAGACACCTCGACGCCCGTCACTTCATTTATTTGGAGGTATGTCCGATATGTGAAAGTGGGAATTTGAAATTCAAGTTTCTCGATAAGTTCTGTTTGATTATGAAAATTTGATTACGAAGTAGGAATATAGAAGTTTGCATAATATGGTTTGTTTCCTATAAAGCAGACGCCAAGACGAGACAGCTGTGGACACGTCATTTTTAACATCATATCGAATAAATCTCATATCATGCCATAATATCCCAAAGTGATTATCATTATTTAATTATTTGAGTGAAAAATCTAATTTTATAATTTTTTTAAAATTTTGCAGACTTTTACCTTTGAGACGTCCTCTAGACGAGACGCCTCTTTAAAAGGCATCCCAGATAGGGATGCCTCTTACTGGTTAAAGTTTGGCACCGAAAACCCCGATTTTCAACGCACGCGCCGAAAACTGTAGCATATTGTAGCAATTACTATAGCATTATTATAGCAAATTGGCATTTTTCAACGCCTATGCCGCGAGGGGTTGATAATCGTGCGTTCGGCGCCATGACTGGCGCTAAGAGGAGAAAGGGGCATCCCCTCGAGAGGACGAATTTCAAAGGGGCGTCGCCTTCAGAGGACGTCTCAAATCTAAAGAGGTGTCTGGTCAACGGAAAGCGTTATTTAAGATGGGACACCTCTTTCACCCATTTGCCTATAAATAGGGTACCCTCTTGTAGATCTATGGAGAAATCCACTAAAGAAAAATAAAGAATTAATATCTAGGAAAAGAAGGGGAAAGAGGAAGAAAATGGAACATGAGTGGATGCTAATGGAGTGTGATCGCTAGAGACACGCAGTCCTCAAATAGATATAACAATAAAACAAAGGGAGGGATCGCAAAGAATACCTTTCAAAAGAAGCGGGGAGATGTGAGTGTCACCTTCTCTTCCAATCGGCCGACCGATGAAGAGAGTTTCTCTTGATTTGATTACCCTTGTAAAAATAATAAACCAACAAAGAGGAAATTGATTAGAAATACAGTGTGTAGCATCAAATCCCACATATGAATAAGCAATGAAATCATGGAAAATAACACATCTTGTTGGTGTTTGGCTTTTAAACCCCTATGCAAAGGGTGAATAAAAATATGATGTGATGAAAATAGGAGGGTGCAACTGTTGCACAAAGGGAGGTCTCAACGTGGTTGAGATAATGAAATAAAGAAAAGAAACATGATATGATGTGTGAACTAATTAAGATGCAAGAAAAGAATAAAAGAAATAGGGAAAGAATTCACTTATTGGATTGTTTCTCCAAAAGGGGCTTTAGATCTTCAAAAGAGGAAGAAGAACTCCAAGTGATGAAACTTTAGTGTATGGGAGCCTCCATCTTTGAGCCTTCAAACCAGCAGCACCTCCCCTTAGATTAATTGAGCAGCCTTAAACACAAGGGAGAGAGGGGTCCTATATAGGGCCAAAAATTGGAGTTTAATCTCACAGAAATTAGAAAATCAAATTTTAATGAGATTTGGAAGAGTATATTCCATGGCCAAGTGCCCTTTCAACCTTAGAAAGTATTAGGATCCTTTCCCAAATGGAAAGGGAGCTCAAAACGGAGAAAGAAGGAGGTTCTGCTCGGGTTCAGAATTCTACAAGAATGGGCGACCACCATAGTTGTAACAACCCGTGAATCCGATTATCGGGAGAGACCCGATAACCCGAGACTCGAACCGCCGCCCACGAGCCGGGAGGGCTTGAAAGGGCTAAAAGGAGTGTGGAGGCATAAAGAAATATGAAATAAAGTAGGACAATTCAACAATTAACAGAAATAAATAAACAACTACACCTACAACAGAGTCCAGTCTAACAGAAAGTAAAGTCTAAAGCAGTAAAATGTACCACATGCCAAGTGAACACTCGACCCGGCGAGCTGGCAACTGAGAACATCCGCACCGCACCCTCGAACCTCGAGGAGGAACCGCCACACCTGAAAAGTAGGGAATGAGTCTCCAAAACAGAGACTCAGCAGGGATCCCGCGAAACCCCAACCGGAAACAACGGCGGTAACGGAAAGGAAAGTTACAACGACAACAGGAACAGCGAACCGGTGGCCGGTCAAAACTCTGCGCTACAGGTACTCCTACTGTACCAGAAACACACCGCGATCTCACGATCGGGGGCTATCGAACCACACTAGTACCACCTATCGAAGTAAAACTTACGGAAACCCCGCTGTAGAGGCCTGTCTCCCAGGACACGGCCAACCTGGACACGCTGTCCAAGGTACAACCCCGACCATCCGGTCGCGGACACCGCACCAATAAGACGCAACCTCGGTAAAGCTACTAGCACCAGTCTCACGGCATGAAAACCGACACGCACGCGACGGCGAAACAACCGGAGGTCGACGGTCAACACGACCAAAACCCGAAGGTTGAAGTCATAAGACTGACAGTCTGTCACTCCCGACTCAACAGGAGTACCTCCCCCTAGAAGCACAGTCGGTAGCATCCCTTGACGTCTTACACCGCACTGCAGGTGAACTGCTTGACGTGATAGCGCCTACCAAAGGCACGGACACCGTACAAGTAACCATAAAGCAAGTGACTAGCTGGGGTCACGCCCGTCAGCGTGGGTCCAACTGCCCCCAACCACGTGTGCACACACAGACCATGCGTCCCATGTCTGGCCTCTAACTGGCTTTCCCCTCAACATGACTCTGGCTGCAAGACGTGGGGCCCGACGAAAACCAGTCTAAAAATCATCCTCATGGTAAGCCCGTACACCTACTCCCGGGTGAGATCAGCACACGCGTACTGGTGGGTTACGACTAGTGGAGGGTCACTAAAGGAGTAGACTCTCAAGTCAACGGAAAATCACGTCCGCATCCGACGACGTACGGGGACCATCCCACGTATCGGCACCGTCGCACGGTGACCACAGTCGAAGAAGAAACGGGACTCACAGTCCACAAAGAAACGCATAAATATGGTTCCCAAGGCAGCTTAAAGGCCGCCAAACAGAATCCCACTCTCATGGAACAAAGGGAAACCTCCAGCTTTAGGCTGAACAACTGGACTCGCGGTCCAAGGCTACACACATGGCCCACACGGAAAGCACAGAAGCACGATTCCCAGGGCAACGCACAAGCTGCCACGCCGATAACTGGACTCGCAATCCAAGGCCAAACACATGGCCCACTCGGGAACCATATTCCAGGAAAACTCACGACATGCGGGGGAGACCCCACCGCACACACACCGATACCCGGTGACTCGGTTAAGCGTAACACAAAAGCTCGGCACACGAGGAGTCACCCGGACTCTCAAACCTACGGGCACGCTAAACGAGATAGCACAGTCCTCCCGACACCCTCAAAACACGGACACAAAACCCTCGGGGTGCCTGGGACATTCACGAGACCGCAGGTCGACCACTGGGTCTCAACCGGGTCGACCGGGGACCTACACAACGCGAAACGATCGCGGCAAGCACGAAGAACCACTCCGGCATAACACAGTGCCTGGCGGTCTACCATTGGGCCGTCACAGCTGTAACGATCCAAGGTTAAACCGCCACAGCACTCTAACGGTCCAACACAGGAGCGTTACGCGAGAGGGGCAACACCGGCTGTGACGCACCCACCCTGGGGCGTCACAGTTTCTAACGGACCAAGCCTGGTGCGTTAGAAGACAGAACGAAACAGGTTGTGACGCACACCCCCCGGGGCGTCACAGCCTCTGACGGTCCTACCTAGGCGCGTCAGAAGAATGGGCTGTGTCAGCTCTGACGCTCCCATTCAGGGGCGTCACAGTGCTCTGACGGTCCTACCTAGGCGCGTCAGAAGACTCGTGACCCCCAACGGTCTGAAAACACAAGAACGGACGTAGCGGTCGAACCCAGGCGCGTCACACTCTCTGGCGGTTTATCGTGGGACCGTCAGAGTGACCGACGCCCTGTCGATAAAATTGGACCCTGTGACGCACCCTACTTGGTGCGTCACAGCACGTAATGCACCCACCCTGGGGCGTTACAGACTGTGACGGTCACTGGAAGGACCGTCACACCGTCCCGAGAACGCTACGACGAGAAACGACCCAAAAATCATCCCACGCCCCCATACCTCCACGGGAGAGGGGGAAATCAAGGGGGAAGCCCCAAAATAGCCCCTAGCATGCATCTATGGCCTCGGATTGGCCAAAAACGTGATGGATCGGTGGATCGACTCACAACCTCAAAAACATGGATTTTTCCTAAAAAACCCAAATACGCCCGCTCGACTCACCACGGCCTACAAAACTTGCGGGAAAGAGAAAGCACGAGCTGGGTGTCCATCTCCCTACCTCCACCGAAGATTTCGCACCCCGAGCTCGCCGATCCGCGAAGAAAACGCCGTTGAAGCCTCGTCGTTCCATGAACCCGCGGCCGAGCTTCACTGCGCCTCCACCGCCTCGATCCTCATCCATCCTCGCCCGTGCCTCGCCTGTGCCGTCCCCACCTCGCCCGCGCTCCACCCCGTCGACCGTCGGAGAGAGAGGGAGAGAGGAGAGAGCGTGAGAAGAGAGAGGGAGAGAAGAGAGAAATGAGAGGTGAGGAGAGAGAGAAAGGGGTAATATATAGAAAAGTCCAAAAAATTACGAAAATTTAAAAAATTACGAAAAATTACCTCCGCGATCCTCGGGAAGAGCACAACGTAGTGGTACTGTCCCGGAGTCGGAGAACGTCACGGTTCGTCCTGCACAGAGTTCCGAAGGCACATCAGAGAAAAACACGTGTAAAGCACAAAATGCACTCTGAGACCCACAAAAAATATCCGAAAAAAACTGAGGCATTACAACAGTGGTCGCCAATTAAAATGGTGCCACTTCGAAATGTCACCAATTCTAAGGTATTTTGAGAAGGATTATGAATTTCTAAAATTAGAAAAGAATTGGCACCTATGGGCCGGTCGTCAATTAGGAGTTAATACGAATTCTGTACGGAGTTAAATGCTCAAACTGAGGCAAGGAAATTGGCGACTTGTCGTTCGGACGCTCATTTATGAATTAGCGACATTCCGGACAGTCGTAGAATCAACAATAATCCGAATTCGACTCGAAACATGAATAAAAGAATCGGCGCCTTCTATCAGGTCGCCAATTAAAGAATTGGCGACCTTCTAGTGTCACCAATTCAAAAATCAGAAAAAAAAAGTAATACAAGAATGAGCGCCCTCTGGTAGGGCGCCAATTAAAAATGGGCGCCAAGTCGGTCACCACCAATTTCAAAAGGCCCCGAAAAATTAGAGAATTTTTTTGAAAAAAATCAGAAAAATCTGAAAAAAAAAATAAGGAAATGTGTGGGAAAGTCGAGAAAAGTTGAAAATCCTCATAAAAATAAGGAAAATCACTCAAATAAGTCGATTTGAGAGTCAAATTAGGGTATTACAATACGATAGGAGATATGCTCAAAATGATATCAATTTTGGCGTGTCTACACCCCTCCCACAAACAAAGGGTCCGGGAGACTTAAAAAAAAAAGGAAAACTCTGGAGAAATTTCTTCTAGCTCATGAGGTTTTCTTTCAGGATTGAGGGAAGGTTCTGCCAAAATTTTGAATGCCCGATCATTTGAGAGAAGGGTGATCCCTTCATCTTCTGCTCATGCACGACATCCTCACGCTGTCTGAGTTCCTCGAAGCCTGCCACCGGTGCTACAATATGCCTTTTCTTCTCCTTACTCTTCTTTTATATTATTTTCATCAACTGCATGCATCATTTGTTATTTTAATTCTTATTTTATTTATCTTCATAAGAGAACCACACACTCGCGCATTTCTACATAAAATCTCATTTCATCATAACTTTTTCCACCCTTTACATTCGAAAGGAATTTAAAATAACACCAACAAAGTGTGTGTTTGTTTATGATTTTATTGTTCTTACATCACAAGAGACTGATACTACACTACCGTTGTTTCTAATCTAATTCGGTGTTTATTTTATTTGCTTGTAAGGGTAATCAAAGGAAAGCTCTCTTCATCAGCCAACCGAGAGAAGAGAAAGAAGAAACCCTCGTAAATCTCCCGCATCCAAGGTATAATGCGTGATCACTTTCCCTTCTATTTTGTGGATCTTTGACCCCTGACGATCACACTCCATACACCACACACGCACTTACACGTGATTTCTCGTTAAAACCTGCGAGGATAACTCTCACAACCGTCTCTCGCACATTTATTTTTCTCTTCTTCCATGGCATTCACAGCGGTGACGTGACCCGACTATGCCAAAACTTGAGACATCGAATGAGAGCTCTGCAGGCACGCCAGCGGCTCATTTAGGTCTTATGATGTTTCTGCCGACTGCTTGCCAATGGTGTAAAAAGCAAATACCTTGATGTAGCACAAAATTGTGCTCTAGATAAGAAAAGAGAGACGTGAGGAAAAGAAAGACATGGATCATGATCGCCACCAAGTAATTATAACACAACTACATTAAGAGACCTGTTGAGATTATGCTGCTTACCTTGGAAAAGAAGAACCAGCCAGAACCCTATCTGACTGAGAATGCGGTCCATGTAGATGTCGTGTTCTGAAAGCAGTCCCCGTGACCACCACGTTCAAACAAAAGGTGCGGGAGATCTGAGTTCAGTTCTTCCTCGCTCTTCAGTTGGCCAAAGAGTGAGGGCCTCACGTCTGTTGCCTACATGTACCTGCCAAAGAGATCAAACAAGAGAAAAACCCTTTAGAATAATGAATTACGTTGTATCTATCCCTTAAGAGAATTAAACATGTAAAAGGAAGGAGAAAATACCCGCAGAGTTGGATTTTAACCCCTGTCTAGGGAACAAAATATAGGTGTGTGTATGTGTATGCGGTAAGAAAACAAGATAGAGAGGTGTGTTCTATGCTAACATGCTATGAAGAGAATATAATGTAATAGAACAGTAGGAATAAAAGAACAACAAAGAGGAAGGTGCTTCTCTAGTTAATGGAGGGCGAAGAAAAGATTCAGAATTACATCGTGACTTCGTCCACCTCGAATTGAGCATCCCCTTTGAGCCATAGACCTAAGGGGTCTATTTGTAGGAAGAAGAAACTCTAACGTGGACTTAACGGATAATCATTAGGAAAAGGAGTCCTAAGGCAATAATTCCATGAAAAATAGATCGAACAAGATTTCTAGGGCATCTAGGAACCTATCTGGATCGAAACCAGCCCCCAAATCCATACAAACAAGGACTTTAGAGTGATCACTATTGGAAGAGACGTGTTCTGATTGGGTTGCAGGAAACTCTGAGAACGTGATCTATCGTACGACTTTGACTTCGCCAGAACGCGGTCACGCGATAGACCGCGTTCATGCTAGGTCTGCCAGAACGTGGAATTTCGTGAAAATTAAAATTTCAAGACTAATGGGCTGAAAAATGAGTTGAGTGGGCTTATAATAGATCAAAGAAAGGCCCAAAAGTAATAACCAATTTGGGACATCATTAATGTGAATAAGAGAAAGACTCAACTTATGGGTCAAAAACGGGTGTGTACACTTGACAGTATCGTTGGTCACTGGTACCACTCTTTTCTTTTTTGGTTGCAGTCCCAGACGGGAGGGTACCCCCAATCAATCAAAGATTGAGACCCGAGATGTGAAAGCTTCGGCTGGATGGTTGTCTTTGGCTCAAGTTAGTTTTGAGGGTGATGAGTGTCGGGGCTTTTTATAAATCCCTTTCCGCTTCTGCTCACGGGGGCATAGGGTCTTGTCCCCAGAGGTCGTTGGAGCCTCAGCTTGTTGCCACTCTACCAAACTTTGACCTCATTGCAAGTCCGACCCGTGAACGGGCCTTTCTGCCCTCGCCCGCCTAATAGCACAGGCCTCCTCCTGGGTGACCTAGGCCTTTTTCATGTGGAGCTGGCGCTCCTCCACTGGACTTAGGCTTGGAGCTATACCAGCGTCTCTATCCCTAACTTGTCGTCGGTGTACTGGATTTCTTTAAAGCCACCTTGTCCTCCCGCACTTGTCGCAGGAGTTCAAAGATGTTAGATGTAGGAATGGTTGGGGCATGCCTATCCCGTGGTAAGATCGGCTCGCCTTCATCGAGTCGAATATAGAGGTCCCTAACAATGATAGTTTTGCCAGACCTGGAGATGGTTGTTGCTGGCTTCTTGTCTCTGCGGCCGCCTCAGTGATGCCCCTGTTGATCAAGGGTGGAGTCGGTGCTAATGTGTTTGACCGAGAATACTCGGTCGGTGACAACTTGGGGCTTGGTGGCCTTAGCAGGTGCCAGTGTGGCTAGTTGCTCGTTGGCCACGGGGATGACGCCCAAGAAATAGGGCGAGTTGATGACAGGTGAAAAGTCACCGAAGACTATGGGGGTCGCCCTAGGTATTTGAACCTAGCATGGTTGGCGATGACATGGGGGCCACAGGTGACCGCGACCATTGCTTTGTGTGATTGGCTACCTTGAGTGCTTGGTCGCTTGCTGCTTGTCGATCGCTTGTTGCAACCCGTGTGCCCTCCTCTTCCTCTCCTATAAGAAGGAGAAGGTGTGACTCTTCTTCGACAGAAAGAAGAACGGCGAGAAATGTCTCACCTGTCGTGCCAGTTTATCTTCGCGAATGAACGTGCGAGGTTGGATTTGAAGATATATGTATCTATATATAGATATAGGTGCACACATTTATAGCTATTTAGGTAGAGTGCGCACTATTAACTTTGCATATTTAAGGTTTATCAAACAATTTAGGGTTCGGGTGTTGGGCACTTCCCCATCGACCGTAGTCAGTGTTTACATCGGAGTGAAGTCCGAACACTCTCGATTAACTGCCGAAGAAGTTATCAACCTTTGTGATATTGGTCGTGATACTGAGGGAATATTTGCGGCAGCGCTAGCAAACACTCTAAAAGGGGATGAGGGGGTGCTTCTACCACCAATGTGGGTACCCAGTGTAAGAAAATCCGGGTTTGGGAAAATGCAGTGGAAATTACAATTTTGAAAAATGGGATTTGCTTCGCGGATCGTTACGAGGCGAGTACGGTTAAACCAGAGAGAGAAGATCCAATCTTCACCTCATGGAGATCATAGATCTCCTTCGTTCGTTGCAAAAGCTCATCATAGATCGAAGTCGCATATATGTATGACCTCTAGCGGTATCCACATGAGCAGTGGGAGAAGATGCCTCTCGCCTTGGACTCCACATGGGTGACTCCTTGCATCTCACGAAAGAAGAGAGAGAGAGAGAGAGAGAGAGAGAGAGAGAGAGAAAGAGGAGGGAGGAGAGGGGTAGCTGGGCTGGGGGGCTTGATGCTTGGCCAAGTCCTAACCCTGCCTCTCTATTTATAGTGTTGCTAAAACCCTAAATTTTGCCCTAACTAGGACTGAATTGCCCCCGAGTCCTATTCACACTAGATCTAATAATTGGGGTATGTTCACACTAGGATTGGACCATCCGTTCTTAGTGGGCGTGGCCCAATAGTCCAAAATCTAATTTGGACTTGTCAGATAATCCGACTGCGGATCCGTGCGAGGATTTTGAGTCCCGTATACAGAAGGCCAAATGAATATCTCATATTTATTCCACTACCGTCTAGTCCACCACTCTTATGAGTGTGACCCTCTAGGCCCAATATCGCACTCGCAGGGCCGCTTTGTTAACGGAATAAGGGGCGAATAGGGTGAGTTATTCCACCTTCTCACCCTTAACCGAGTTTGATAGCAGGAATAAGTTACCAGGGGTCGGTTAGGATTAAAGCTCTTATTCTAGGAATAACTCATTCTACCATTTCTATGGAATGAGTTATTCCTAGGGTAAGAACAAGTTATCAAACTAAAAAAGTGAAAAGCCAAGGAATAACTCATCCTAACCCATCTCATATGAGTTATCCTAACCTATTATCAAAGTGGGCCGCAGTGAACCGACTAACCTCAGAGCGCCTTCTGACTTAGTGAATTAATTATCTGCATAATTAATTCACTTCGGTCCATCGATCATAGATTGCACCAAGCAACGCACCATGACCCCTAGACGACACAAGAGATTCGTAATCCATTGGAACATGCAAGTCCACAGTTAGTGTGCAACTATAATCCTTCATTAGCAGACATGGTGATGGGGACATCGCTTACCACTTCCCATTTCTCCATGGGTCCCGATGCTCGCCAGCTATGCGTCATCATGTTCACGGCATTTTTTCTTAATCATGGCTTACAATTTTTATATTTTCTTGAGTCATAAATTATGTAATTTCCCTTTTATTGAGTCAAGTACCTAGGTTAAAGAGTCATCTACCTAGGTTAATTGTCATTAGAGTGGTTAATGAGTCAGTTGGGCCCAATTAAGCGGGCTAGGCCCATAGGCATCCCCCCTTCCCCCTTGGTTTATTATCATTAGTCAAAAACTCAGGGTCTTTTGTTAAATTGTGGGTTTCCTATAAATAGGACCCCAATCCCCCCCATTTGAGGCTAATGAAGATTTGATAAAGTTTGCCAAAGCAATTGTGCATCTCTCTCTCTCTCTCTAGCTCTCTCTCTCTCTCTTCTTCTCTCTCTCACTAAAAGGGGCGAACCCCTCTCTCTCTATCCCTCTCTCTCTCTCCCTTGGGCGCACCTGCCCCTTCACCTCCCTCTCTTGCCACCTCATCTGCCACATCAGCCTCTCACCCCTTCACCTTCCCAAAGCCCTTAACTCCACTTCAATTCCCCCCACTTCCCAAGCAACCCTCCCCCTTCCCCATACAACCTTCCATCTTCCCAAGAGGTATCCCCACTTCCCAAGCAACTCTTCCCCTCCCCAAGGCAACCCCTCCCCTTCCCTAGGCCTCCATTAAGCACCTCCATTAACCCTCCACCCAAATCAAAGAGAACCCTCCCCGTTTCCCCAAGCTACTTGCGCCCCCATCACTCCACCACCTCCCCCCTTGACCATTTGCGCACCCAGCCCCTCTCCCTGCTAGCTCCGCCCCTGGCCTCCACCTCACCACCCCTCCCACCTCCCAAATCACTCCCCTCCACCACAGCATCCATCTCCCTCACCCCTCCACCAAAGAAACCACCCTCCACCCTTTTCTCTCTTCTCATTTGCATACAGCTGAAGACTTGCAGATCAGCACCCTGTTGCAGCGTCGCCCACAACCTCATCCCGGATCTTCTGGGGGCGTGGCCTACATCAACAGAAAGCTCTCCCAGTCGTCTTCGCAGGCGAGGCGGTTTCGTCTCAATCCGAGGTCGGAGCTGCCCGGGAGGTCTGATCTCCCCCGACGGCGCAGAAGTCATCCCTGCAGAGTACCTGAACCAGATTAGAGACTGTACCACGACGAACCACAGAGGAATTCGGCCTCAAGCCCTTCTACAAAGTTCTTCCTCGCCCAGTCCTCTTTCAGCATTAAGAAGCGGAACTACATTCGGCCTCCGTGGGACAGAGTTACCATTTTTTCTCCCTCGGCTGCGTGGGTCTGCCTCCCACAGTCTACAACGACCTGCCTCCACTATTCTGAGTCCCCCAGTCCTCTCCGACATCAGACGGCTTCCCCGTCAGTTTTTTTGGGAAGAGGGCTTGTCCACGGTTCCAGAAACTCCGGCGGTTCATAAATCGGAGTCCGGGAGCTATCGAGGCACTCTCTGCAAACGGCTGTCAGAAACAGGAAGCTGCCGCGCCCAGATTCTGTCTCCCTGATCGAACCTCGTCCCGGGCCCGCAACTGCAACAGAAGAATTCCGAAAAATTCAGAGGCATCCTAGTCCCAGATACGAAGCGTTCCCCACTGGTCTCGCCATCAGAAAAATTCCAGAACGGGATCTACGGCCTCGACATCAACTGTCAGTCAGCCATCGCAGAGAGCAGGCAGATTCGGCCTCGACTTCTCCTTTCGCGTTTCCGGCGAATCCCCCCTCCCCGCCTGGCCGGCTCACCGCCCCTCCCTGCGTGGAGGTAGTGTTTGCATGTAATTCAATCATCCCCACCCCAAGTCCACCCTCCTGCGAGAGGCGTAGTGAGTGTAACTAATTAAACAGGATTCAAGCTTCACCGGTGCAGTGTGCGGGGATCCCACACTTCCCCGCTCGCCCATCGTCTCCGAACGAGGTTGGTTTCTTCAAACCAACCAGGTGAGCCTCTACCCTTGCTCCATTTACTTCTGTTCATTTCATATCCGTAAAACTTGTCCGCTGGTCGGTGAGAGAGTGCTCGTTCCCGGACCCACCGACTCTTGTGTGGTCGCCGTGGCTAAAGTGAGAGAGTGACCTAGTGTCCCCAAGGCACCCGGCCGCCCTTGATTGTGGGCATCATACCTTCGGGAGGGATAACCTTAGTGGTGCTGGCCCTCAACCAGCAAGGGTCTTTCTCCATCACCTCGACTCGGCATCACCGAGTCACCACGGGTGACGGGTGCGCACGGTGAGGCGGCGTCTTACAAACTCTCTCAAATCTTGTGAATGTGTATGCGAATTAAGTCCCAGGGATCATATTGGCTTGCTGCATCATTGTGTCACATCAACTTGGTATCAGAGCAAGTTCTAGACTTGTCTCTACTAAGTCTTGTCCCAGGGCGCATAAGCATTTAGAGTCATTCGGTTCATCAACATGGCTACCTTTCTTTGGTTCCACTCGGCCCTCCACAAAGGTCCGATCGACCACCCATTTTCGGACATCTTTATAGATGAGAGTATCACCTTTGATGGGTCACATCCTAGTGATTATGTTAGGTGAGAGACTTTCATGACAAAACACTTTGATAGGACTAGGATCTATGGACACGCTAGAGTCCGCAGGGCCACAGGGCGACTTCGGGGACAAGCCAAGAAGGAGTGAGAACGCATAGTGAGCTTAAGAAGGATTAGGCGGCAAGAACCCATAGAATCATGGGAAGAGATGAAAAGTGAGCTTAGGAAGATCTACGCTCCCCGACCCTCCCACTCCTACCGTGAGGTCCATAAGTCGAGGAGCACTCCCACTCCCCCTTTCCCTCCCAGTCAACCCAAGACCTCCATTAGGACCCAAACCCCACCACTCAAAGGACCCCTAGACACATTGGAGGAGTTAAGGATTGAGATCAGGAAGATCTTCACTCCCCAACCTGCCCACTCCTACCTTGAGAACCATAACCCGAGGAGCACTCCCACTCCCCCTTTCCCTCCCAGTCAACCCAAGACCTCCCTTAGGGCCCAATCTCCACCACCCCAAATGATTCCAATCCCGATCACCACCACCATTCAAACCAAATTGGCCACCACCCAACCCAACATTCCCCATCAAACCCACACCCCTCAAGCTTCCACAAATCCTCATCCCACCCATTTCCAAAAGAAACTTACGGAGGTGACCGAAGACTATGAGGCTCCCCTAGATTGGGAAGAAGAATATGAATCACAATGTCATGGGTTAGGCCGAGAAGTTCCCATCCCAGGTGGAAGAAGCATCATAGCTCACTCCACCCCCACCATTCAAACCCACGTGGACCCCATGTCCACCCCTCCACCTAGGCCCGTGACAGCCACCATTCCCCAACCCAAAGCTACTCACCCAACCCACCTTCCACTTCCAACTCCTATCCTACCCAAACCTAGCCCCCCGCTACTTCCACTCCCAACCCCAACCCAAGTCCGGCCTCACTCACCACCCTGGGTACACCATCCACCAACCGTTATCATCTCGCCCTCAGAGGACCCACTCACCTCCCTGGTAGAGGAACCCATACCCGACCCCATAGTGGTGAACACTCCGGACCCAACCCCCGCCATGGAAATCACCAATGTACAGGAAGAAGAAGAAACTTCACATGGTGGTCTTCACCTTACACCACCCTCCCTAGTAGGGGCCGAGCTCATCTTAGGAGAACCCCTTTCACGTTGGCTAAAGGAGAACCCATTTAGAGATCTCATGGCCCATGTTTGCCCTCCTATGGAACAAAACCTTCCTATAGTACCCTTACCCACCTATCACACCACAATCTAATCATCCTATCAAGTGGAAATATTAGGGGATTTTCTTAAGGGTCTATCTTGGCAAATGGAGTTAACTGGCATGTTGACCACTGTAGCCGACCAACCTAGGAGCCTTGACCTCCTACACCTATGTGTCGGGTCCATCTCCTCGATATACACTGTGGGTTGCTACACTAGCGACCTTCTTTTATTCCTCCCAACACCCGAAGAGCCCGATGCTATCCGCGAATTAGAGTTGCTTATTTCGGGTAGGATGCCAAGCCCTCCATTCATGGCCAACCAACCCGCCAAGGACTTCGGTTCAATTACTTCATTTGAGGAGGAGGACTCACCATCATTTGAAGACCTTGAGGAGATAGAATACCCCTGCCTTGGTAACACATTCCATGACCCCTTTGATCCCTCCCTATGGAAGACATTGAACCCATGGGACCTAGCCGCCTTACCCACCACCCACTCCCTCCTACCCTCACCCACCATGTTGAACCCAACCCACCCATTCCACTACTTAGTTCACACTATGAGAGCCATGACCGAGGGCGACATCCACCTAGGAAATGAGGAAGTGACCTATCCCAAAATATCCACCTTCTTGGACCCCTTCGACCCCTATGAGTGGAAACCCCCAAATCCACCCCCACCTAAAAATGGGACCATCTTGATTGTAATGCATGTGTCACAACATTTTGCATCATGTAGTAAGGCTAGTCACGTCTTTTATATCATTCACACACTAGGTCCAGTGCACGACAGGTTTACCTTTGGACATGCTGGTCCTCCCCCACTCTTCATCCACCTCATGCATGATAGGGCCATTTGTGGCTGCCCCGGTCCACCTAAGTACATCAAGGTCCACATGGTTTCTAAGCATGATAGGTCAATCCATGGATGCCCTGGTCCTCCTAAGTCTGTCAAAACCAATCTAACACTTGATAGGGCTGAATTTGGTTGTCCAGGCCCTCCCCTCATCCATAGAAAATCATCATTTGTGACATTGCATGGCAACCCTCGCAAACACATCAACAAGAGCAATGGGATTTATAAAAAGACAGCCGATTCCCACCGCCGCCACCAGGAATTCCAAGTTGGTGATTTTGTGATGGTGAGAACTGAGAGGTTATTCCTTGGGAATGTCTCAAAGTTGAGGTCGTGTGGAGCTGGCCCCTTTCAGGTGTTGAGGCGCCTTGGCACAAATGCTTATGTGTTGAACCTCCCCGAAGAGTACGGAGTAAGCCCCACTTTCAATGTAGCTGACCTGGTGCCCTACAAGGGTCCCGCGGCGACACCCAGTGAGGAGATCCAGCCTATCCTACCCCTTGAGAGAGCCCCTACACCCACGAGAGCTCCATCTGGCCAGAGAAACCAGCGTGATCAAGTGGAGCAGATATTAGATGAACAGATCACCAACACACGGAGCAAGGCGTATGAGCGATACCTGGTTAGGTGGAAGGGACGGCCACCTTCGGACGATGCCTGGGTGAGTCGGGAGGATCTCCAGCAGCGGGACCCCGACCTATTGGAGCAGGACCGCAGCAGGGTGGACCCTTACTCGACAAAGTCGAGTTCTCTGCACCCCGGGAGTATGATGGGGACATCGCTTACCACTTCCCATTTCTCCATGGGTCCCGATGCTCGCCAGCTATGCGTCATCATGTTCGCGGCATTTTTTCTTAATCATGGCTTACAATTTTAATATTTTCTTGAGTCATAAATTATGTAATTTCCCTTTTATTGAGTCAAGTACCTAGGTTAAAGAGTCATCTACCTAGGTTAATTGTCATTAGAGTGGTTAATGAGTCAGTTGGGCCCAATTAAGCGAGCTAGGCCCATAGGCACCCCCCATCCCCCTTGGTTTATTGTCATTAGTCAAAAACTCAGGGTCTTTTGTTAAATTGTGGGTTTCCTATAAATAGGACCCCAATCCCCCCCATTTGAGGCTAATGAAGATTTGATAAAGTTTGCCAAAGCAATTGTGCATCTCTCTCTCTCTCTCTAGCTCTCTCTCTCTTCTTCTCTCTCTCACTAAAAGGGGCGAACCCCACTCTCTCTATCCCTCTCTCTCTCTCTCCCTTGGGCGCACCTGCCCCTTCACCTCCCTCTCTTGCCACCTCATCTGTCACATCAGCCTCTCACCCCTTCACCTTCCCAAAGCCCTTAACTCCACTTCAATTCCCCCCACTTCCCAAGCAACCCTCCCCCTTCCCCATACAACCTTCCATCTTCCCAAGAGGAATCCCCACTTCCCAAGCAACTCTTCCCCTCCCCAAGGCAACCCCTCCCCTTCCCTAGGCCTCCATTAAGCACCTCCATTAACCCTCCACCCAAATCAAAGAGAACCCTCCCCATTTCCCCAAGCTACTTGCGCCCCCATCACTCCACCACCTCCCCCCTTGACCATTTGCGCACCCAGCCCCTCTCCCTGCTAGCTCCGCCCCTGGCCTCCACCTCACCACCCCTCCCACCTCCCAAATCACTCCCCTGCACCACAGCATCCATCTCCCTCACCCCTCCACCAAAGAAACCACCCTCCACCCTTTTCTCTCTTCTCATTTGCATACAGCTGAAGACTTACAGATCAGCACCCTGTTGCAGCGTCGTCCACGACCTCATCTCGGATCTTCTGGGGGCATGGCCTACATCAACAGAAAGCTCTCCCAGTCGTCTTCACAGGCGAGGCGGTTTCGTCTCAATCCGAGGTCGGAGCTGCCCGGGAGGTCTGATCTCCCCCGACGGCGCAGAAGTCATCCCTACAGAGTACCTGAACCAGATTAGAGACTGTACCACGACGAACCACGGAGGAATTCGGCCTCGAGCCCTTCTACAAAGTTCTTCCTCGCCCAATCCTCTTTCAGCATCAAGAAGCAGAACTACATTCGGCCTCCGTGGGACAGAGTTACCATTTTTTCTCCCTCGGCTGCGCGGGTCTGCCTCCCACAGTCTGCAACGACCTGCCTACACTATTCTGAGTCCCCCAGTCCTCTCCGACATCAGATGGCTTCCCCGTCAGTTTTGTTGGGAAGAGGGCTTGTCCACGGTTCGAGAAACTCTGGCAGTTCATAAATCAGAGTCCAGGAGCTATCGGGGCACTCTCTGCAATCGGCTGTCAGAAACAGTAAGCTGTCGCGCCCAGATTCTGTCTCCCTGATCGAACCTCGTCCCGGGCTCGCAACTGCAACAGAAGAATTCCGCAAAATTCAGAGGCATCCTAGTCCCAGATACGAAGAGTTCCTCGCTGGTCTCATCATCGGAAAAATTCCAGACCGGGAGTTACGACCTCAACAGTGACTGTCAGTCATTCGTCGCAGAGTGCAGGCAGATCTGACATCGGCTTCTCCGCTCGAGTTTTTCGGCGACTCTCCCCTTTCCGCCTGGCCGGCTTATCGCCCCTCCCTGCGCGGAGGTAGTGTTTGAATTGTAACTCTAAGTTCCCCACCCCAAGTCCACCCTCCTGTGTGAGGCGTAGTATTTGTAACCTTTAAACAGGGTTCAAGTTTCACCGGCGCAGTGTGCGGGGAACCCACACTTCCCCGCTCGCCCATCGTCTCCGACCGGGGTTGGTTTCTTCAAACCAACCAGGTGAGCTTCTGCCCTTGCTCTCCTAGTATTTGTTTGTTTAATATCCGTCAAGCTAGTCCGCTGGCTAGTAAGAGAGTGCATGTTCCCGGATCCACCATCTTGAGTGGTCATCATGGACAATAGTGAGTGAGTGACCTAGTGCCCCCAAGGCACCCGGCCGCCCTTGATTGTGGGCATCATACCTTCGGGAGGGTGAACCTTAGTTGTGCTGGCCCTCTACCAGCAAGGGTCTTTCTCCACCACCTCGACTCGGCATCATCGAGTCACCACGGGTAACGGGTGCGCACGGTGAGACGGCGTCTTCAAAGTTTGCTCGAATCTTGTGATTGTGTTTGCGAATTAAGTCCGAGGAAGCATAGTGTCTTGCTGCATCACTGTGTCACATCACATGGTATACTATCAAACTCGTCGAGTAGTCGGATCCAAGTCCTACTATGATTCTGATTTGGTCGGAAACTCTTTACCACTAAATTGAGTAACCATGGCCATGGATTTCCCTGAGTATGACTTTGTGGGACATTCTCTTTTAGGATATCGAGAGTGAATGATTCCATGTTGACCACTCAATTGCCTTCGCATGACTTGCCCTATACCCGATTACCAGACTATACTAGGCTTGCGAAATGCGGACCCATAAACCCAGCGTCAAAGCACAGAGATTCTCATGCAATACTTATCCATGGCGTCTCAGGTCTAAGGATTAATCGCACCAATGTGATCAAGAGAATCTTGACTGATAGTCAGGTATCCATTACCATTTAGAATTCTCGACATAGTGCTATCACAAGGGCGTTTTTGTAACATACCCTAAGCACACAATGCCACAAACTTGATGCCCGAAGTTGTACGTCCAGGACCAGAGTTGCACGTTCTATGTGTTCTTTTCTTATTCTGTTCTTCTTGTTGTCGTCTCGTTGCCATCCCTTTTTTGGGACCGTTGGGGTGGGTTTATAGGGTTTAGGATTGAGGGGGGGGGGGTACCTAGATCAGGTAGACCCTTCGAGGTCTACTCAGTCCACCTGACCAGGAGAGAGGGCAAAGGGGGGCGGGGCCTAGCTATAAAGGCCCTCCCCATTTTTTTCTGGTTTTTCTTGTGTGTGCTCACCACTTGGAGAAGAAATCTACAAATCTGAGGTTGCTTTGTACTCCGTCTTTCGTGATGCTTTGTGTTGAGATTGCTTCTATTTCTCACTTGACCACTCTGTGAGTATCACAAGGCATTATTATGGTTGTCCGCTTACTATAAGACCTCGTTACTTCATATCGTCACTACGGCGGGATGCCCGAGACCCAAGTATCGGAGCGGCCTTGACTTTGTGCCGTTCTTAGTCTCCATGAGATTAATTCCTCTAAATTTATCTCAATTATTTTGAGAAAATAAATGACTGCAACAGTGATGCATCGCGAAATAAAAATTATGAGATTTTGTCATGTGATCATTACGAACTTCATGAGTTGCTTGGTAAGTTTATTATGTTTTTAATTAATATAATGTTAACTCCTCAAATCTAAGCTATAATAATTTAGAGAAAGAATTTCCTCGGTTTACGTGATTGTAATCAAACTAGAGACCAATCTCACTACATGAAACTTTATTTTTTGTGCTATTATCAATTATCACGGTGGTAATTCTACATTGGTGTCTTCATTGTAGAAGATTTTTTTTAAAGAAGAAAGAATCTAAATATGGTTACTAAGTTATGGCCAAATCTTATCATGCTTGGATCTTCTAGATAAATTTAATCTCCCCGAAATTTGAAACTACCGGTGAGTAGTTTATTGGGATAATTTCATATATATATCATTGTTATATGGAAAATATAATAAATGTTACATTACATGTTAAATGATAATACAATATTCATATTTATCATAATCATTACACTCTGTCCTCTTAAGCAAACTAGTTGTAGTTAAAGTTAACTCAACGGTCAAAAGATCTTTTTACTGGTGGTCAGTAGACGAGGATGTTTCACTTTTGTAACTGAAATGATTAACTAGAAGTTAAATTCTAACGGTTGAAAGGAATTATCAAAGTACGTGTAAACAGTAACAAACGGCAATTCACCCGAAGGACAGTTTTGAATTTAAAGTTTGATAAGGGTGATATACATGATATTTCACATATAACGATAATATTTTCTTTTTTCAGATATTTTTATTTTTAATCCCTAAAACCTTTCACGTTTAAGAATTAATCTCTTAAATATAGATATTTATTGATAACTCGTTAAAATCTCAAAGTTATTTAGTGAAACACCCCGTATAATTAATAATAAACCCCTAAACTATTTATGAAAAAAGTTTTTTAAAAAAGGTATTAAATAAATGTGTAGTTGGGAGAGTTTATAACGGATCGTTTGAATTGAAGAGTTAATTCATACGTGTGAAAGGTTATAGGAGTTGAAAATTAAAAATCCCTTTTGATACGCAGGTGACCTCTCCCTCTCTTCGGAGGAGGATATCAAGAGATGTCTAGAGACTTTTATTCCGGGTTGTTCACGGAGGACAAATATTGCAGGCCGTAGATTGCTGATGACTTACTTTTTTGTCTCTCTGATGAGAAGAGGGTGGCTTTTTCCTAAACTTTCTGATTAGAGGAGGTTCACCATGTTATTTTCTCTCTAGCAAGTGACATAACTCCAGGGTCTCATGGCTTCCCTTTGACATTCTTCCAGAAATGTTGAGAAATCATCAAAGTTGACCTTTTAACTGTTGTGTGAGAGTTCCAAGAGGGGATGGCACACTTAGGGATATCAATAAAACCTTCTTGGTGCTTATTCTCAAGAAGCCAAGTGCACTAGAGCTTCGAGACTTCAGGCCCATTAGCCTATTAAATGGTACTTACAAGATCATCTTTAAGGTGTTGGCAGGGAGGCTTGTGGGAGTTATGGATAAGTTGGTTAGCTATTTCTAGAGAGCCTTCATTAGCGGAAGACATATCTAGGAAAAATTTTTAGTGGCTCACGAGTGTTTGTTTGCTATGAAGAAGTAAAGGGAGAAAGGGGTTGTCTTAAAACTAAATTTCAAGAAGGCCTATGATAGGGTTAATTGATAGTGTATGTTTGATGTGATGGAGAAGATGAGTTTTGGGGAGAGATAAATTGGGTGGGTTAGAGCTTGCATTTCTTCAGCTTTCTTTGCGGCTCTTGTGAATGGGGAACCATCCTCGATTTTCTACAGTGGGAGGGTACTCTGCAAGGGGGACTCTATGTCTCCTCTCCTCTTTGTGTTGGTAGTTAATGTCCTGAGCAGCGTGTGGCAGAGATTTGAGACAACTGGTCTGATTAGGAGGTTTCAAGTTGGTAGAGGGGGCCTCTCTATTTCTCACTTACAATATGAAGATGATATCATTTTATTCTTATTAAAGGGAGAGAAGTAACTTTTCATGGTTAGACTCTTGTTGGAGTTACTGGAGGAAGTGGTTGGTCTCAAAGTCAACTTTAATAAGAGTTTGCTCGTAGGGTTAGAGTTTGAAGGAGTTGTAACACCTAAGATTTTTCGGATCAGAATTCGTGAGTTTCGGAGCGCTTTCGTGGGTCACGGATCGAGTTTTGTGATTAAATCAGATTTTTGACTACCGGACCTTCAGACCCCTGTGTAGGGTGAACCGTTATATTTTCGGGCTCCGGAACGTTGCAGGTGCATTGTGCGTTTTTCGAAGATTGTGGGGATAGTTTTTCCCATTTTTCATATTTTTTAGGTTTTTAAATCCCACATCATTTTCTATATAAACTTTCCACCCCCTCTCTCTTCCTCATTTTCTCATTCTCTCCCTCTCTTCCCTCGTTTCTCTCTTTCTCTCCGTCTCTTCTCCGGGCGGCCAATGGATCTAGAGGCATGCGAGGTGGAGGCGATGTGGGGGCGGCGAGCGGAGAGGATGGAGCGAGGATCGGAGGCAATGGCGGTGTGCTTCATCCGTGGGTTCGAGTGACCGCGATGGTTCGAGTGCCATTTTCGCGTGGAATCGACGTCCTCGACGCGAAAAATCATCGTAAGAGGTAGGGGGATGGATCCTAGGCCATTGTCTTCCATTTTCCCGTGGTTTGTAGCCCGAGGTGAGGTCGAGTGTGGGTTTCTTTCACGCGGGGGTGAAAAATGCATGTTTTTTGGGTGAGCGGCGGATTCACCGATTCGGCGGGATTTTCGTGATTTGAACGGGACCTCTATGTAATTTGAAAATTGGGGAAGAGTTTTCCCATGTTTTTCCCCTCATTTGGAGTGAGTGGGATGTGGGTTAGGACCACACGGAAGGGGTTTCACACGAGTGTTGCCAGAATCGGTCGATCGATTGGGCAAATTAGTCGACCGATGGGCCATCTGTCACAAAGAAGGAGTCTGCCCTTAATTGGTCGACCGACCCACTACATTGGTCGACCAATCCAGTGTTTGGTCGACCGAATCGGTGGATTGGTCAACTGAATTAGGGTCTGTTGGCCTTTTTGGCCATTGATCGACCAATGGCTTGCACTGGTCGATCGTTGGGGCTTTGGGTTGACTGATGGCCTGTGTAGGTCGACCTATAGGGTCTCTTTGGGCATCTTTTGCCCCGTGAATACCCCGGACACCTCCGTTGACTCGGATTCGTGTTTTTAGGTGTTCGAGGAGGCTATGGTTCCTCAAAACATGTGCCCATGTGGTTTTGAGGGTCCAAGTGACTCCATGTGTTTCGGACTTCCTCGTTTCGCTAGTTCGAGTCATCGTGTACTCGTGTACGTACATAGGGTTATCCCTGCACAATGTTAGCTTCTTCGGAAAGTGATTTTCCATGTGGGCCATGAGTATGGCCAATGATTGTGAGTCCCGTGACCCAGCCAGGGCCTGGGGGCTTTCTAGTCTCCCTTAGAGAGGGAATGAACCCAGCGGTTGTGAGTCGCCTTATGAATTCTTTTGACCGTGGTTTCAGACTCGTGGACTAGGATAATTGACGGCATGGTGCCATATGGTACAACGGCCTTGGGATGAGTCGCGTGACTCTATGGCCGTTAGATTAGCGAGTCTAACTAGTCATCCTGAGTCTGGTGGCACCATGCCACCCCGTGCGCTGAGTTATTTGCGACGGGCCTGTGTGTAGCCTGTCACTACTCTAGTGGTTTCTTTTTCGAGAGATCCAACGTCGAGTGGCTTTCCCACTAGTTGTATCTTTCCTGGGCACGCGTGTGCCGACTCGCTTGGGAGCGGCAGAGAACTTGACCCTGGAGAGATGATTTTAGGCTAGTTGCCATAGGGCCTCTCACTATGGCTGCTCGAGTCTGGGCTGGGAGGAAAACTAGCTAGAGGGCCTAACGTAGCGTAGTCAGTCAGTGTGTGCACACGTGGTCGGGGACTTCGGATGCGTGCTGATGAGTACGACTCCGATTAGACCCTTGTCTTTGTGTTACTTGTACGATATCTCAGTTTCAGCCTGGGGCGAGTAGGGAGACACTCGAGGCGCATACTAAGTCGTCAGTGGATGCATCCGACCTTCCTTCTAGTGGGCAAGTTCTCCCATCACATGACAAGTGACTCTCGTGACTTGAGGTTTAGTTTCCCGTCAGCGAGGACGTGGTTCTTCGGGTGATTTCTGCATACGTTTCCCGACGATGAGATCTAGAGTTCGGATAGAGTTACCGAGGTTTCACCCGTAGACAGTGTAGGGTTCACGATGGTGAGGCCATGACTGGACCCTTGGACCGCGTGGTCTTGGTTGGGCCTCTGTCTATGAGGACGGGCCTTCATGATAGAGATGTCAGGGATTTCCCTTCCTGGTTGTATAGCCAGGGTTTCCCGTTGGTTCAGCGGTCCCGACTGTGAGGTCAGAGTTTCCTTTCTGTTGCTGGTAGGAGTGACTTAGAGAGCCGCGGTTCCATCGACTGCTGTCGTTACTGTTCTTGCTACGGCTGTTACTCCCGTTGTTATCGTTCTTGTTGCTACTCTTGTTACCACTGTTGTTGTTATTGTTATTGCTGTTATCGATAATGTTTATCGCCATTATTTTAGTGGTGGGGATCCGCGAGACCCCTACTGAGCTAATGAGATGATGCTCACCCCCTTTCTTTTCAGGTATAGCGGTTCTCCTTTGAGGTTTGGAGATGCAACACAGAGGTTCGTAGTTGTCAGCTCGCCACAGCCAGGGGCTTACTCAGCGTTTGAGTACGTTTCTTTTCCCTGTAAACTGTACCTTATTGGACTGGACTATGTAGTTACGTTATTAATTGAAAATATAATTTTATTTTTTTGTTATTTAAACAATTAATTATATAGTTATTTCCTGCATTATTTTAAATTTCAATATACCTCCACACACCTAAATAATCATTTTGAGCTTTCCGACTCATGGGTGGCGGGCCAGGATTCGAATGGTATCGGGTAATTCCCGATATTCGGATCCTAGGTCGTTACTGGAGTGGTCTCTATGGAGGGTGACTTGTATTATGGGGTGCAAGGTAGGGGAGTTCCTTATCTTGTACCTTGGCTTGCCACTATCCTCGAGTGCTCTTCACTGTGCAGATTGACTTCCTATTGTCCAGAGGTATGAGTCCAGGTTGGCTGGATGAAAGGCAAGATTGTTATCTTATAGGGGTAGACTTGTCTTGTGTAGATATGTGTTAGATAGTCTTCCAATCTGTTTTCTCTCTCTGTTCCAAATATAGAAGATAGTGGGCAAAAAGGTTGAGTCCATTCAGGGGACGTTCTTTTGGCATGGTAATGGTGGGAGGTGTAGAGGGTGGCATAATATTACTCGGGGGAGGGAGGCTGTGGGCAAGGAGGTGGGCGGGTTGGGGATCATGGATGTGAGGGATTTCAACCTTGCACTCATGTGTAAATGGTTGTGGAGGTTGGGGGTAGGGAAGAATGGTCTATAGACGCAGGTGGTTCGATAGAGATACTTTGGCAGGATGAGAGTGTGGGACGTGGGTCCTATCCCTCAGTATAGGACTTCACCTCTTTGGCACGATATTTGGACTTGCAGAGACTTTATCTCCCCTGGTGTCCGAGTCCAATTAGGGAGAGGCGACCAGTGTCTCTTTTGGAAGGATAGATGGTATAGAGAACTCACCTAGGTGCATGACATCCTTCCTTACTCTGTTTGTTGTCTCTAATTCTCCCGTGGGGACAGTGTCCCAAGTTTTCGACTCTCATCTTTTGTGGGGCACTTGGGTTCCGACCTTCAGGAGGGACCTCAGGGATAATGAGTGCGAGTAGCTCCAAGACCTCCTCTCCCTCCTCCTCCCATTTCAGCCGGCTTGATTGTGAGGATGTATGGGCTTGGATGTGGGGAAATGAGGGTGCTTTCTCGGTCATCTCAGCCTATGCCATTTTGTCAGATGGTGGTCTTCGCCATAGTCTCTATTCTCAAGTCTGGAGACTGAAGAGCCTGCTAAAGGTGAAATTTTTTATTTGGAGGATCTTTCATGGGAGACTACCTACTTGGGGATAGCTCGAGTCGCTTCATCCCGGGTATCTAACCGACTTGCTACTTATGCAGGGTGGACGTTGAGACCCTAGACCACCTGTTTGTAGGCTGCACCTACTCACAGGGAGTGTGAGATGAGCTTACTAGGAGGACTCATAGTGGTTTTGGTCAACACAACTAGGTGCACTATCTAATGGAGCATTGGGACAGGAGCTGAAGCCTTACAGGTGACATGACTATGTGGTGGCTCATCCTCCATGCCACTCTATGGACATTATGGGGGAACACAACAACTAAATCTTCAAGGAGAGTAGGGAGTTGTAGAGTCGATTATCTCTTTTGTGTGTGATAGAGTGAGGGAATGGGTTGGTCTTCTTTGTAACGTGAATTCACTCAAGTCGTCTCTTTTTATTTTGTTGGAGACTAAAGCGACCCATACTACCTTGGCGTGACATGTTGTATAGGGTCGGTTGGAAGTTTTTTACCTACCTACACTTGTATATTCCTCCCATTTTTTTCATTTGATGTAATATTGACAACATCTGATTTAAAAAAAAAAGATGGTATATATGCAACTGAGTGTTTTTTAGTGAAAACTTATTTGGATCACAATCTATAATATTTCATTGGTCATAATAAGTTTATCCAAAGATAGTCACTAGGTTGCAACGTTAAAGATGCATAAAATATTGGTGTCAATTCTATTGATACTCCCGGCGCAACCAGCAATAACAGATGACATCCATAATACCAGGAAGATCACGTACATAAGTTAACGTCGTTAAAACTGGCATAAGTGGAGAGAATAGAGGGGTAAGAAATAGACATAAGTATTACTCATGTATCTCCACGATATGTCATATTTATATTTAAGTTTTTTTTGCACGAAAATAATGGTAAAATTAATTTTAAAAAATATATTAATAAATATGTCATTATATAAATTTAAATTATGTAAAAATATAATATTCATTTATAGATATATCATTTATTTTTAAATTTTTTTTAAAAAAATTTGGTTTACATAACATTTATATATTATTTAAAGTAGCACAATGATATGTCTGTTAATATATTTCGAAGAATATTTTTTTTTATAAATTCAATTTTAATAATAATTTTCATGATAAAATCCCTTATATTTATATTCCTATTTTTAAAAATTATTAAAAACATCTTTAGATATTTTCAAATGATTACAGCTATATATATATTTCTGGCCTTTCTATTACTTTCAAATAATATTTTAAAAAGATGTTATGGACAATGCTAGTAAGTAATAAGTACAAAAACATAAAAATGTCCTTAAAACACATGCATTATCTCAAGCCTTTATAAAATTCTGTCAAAAAAATTAATTTGCCGTTTCAGCATCAAGTCATACTTAAGTTACGAAGAGGATAGAGTCATAATTTGAATATATTTGAGAATGTTTTTGACAGTTCTCAAGAATCAGATACGTGAATATAAAGGCAGCAAGACTATAATAACATATGTGTAAAAAAAAAAAACGATAGGAGAAAGGGGCGGCCTTTTCCGCCGCGCTCCACTGCCACGTTACCAGTCGGGGTACGGTTCGGACCGCATTCGGAGCCCCTGGATACTCGGTCGGGTCGGGTCGCTCCTGCCGGTCATCGTGGAAACTAGAAACCAACCCCCCGCCCCCCCCCGCCCAGTCCCAACACAGAGCTCAGTAGTATTCCGCGACCAAAAAATCGCTTTTTATTTACTTTTCTACCCTTCGCCCTTGTCTCCCCTCCTCCTCCTCTGGCCGTCGTCCCCTCTCTCTCTCTCTCTTCTGCACCCCGTCCTACGCGTTCGCCGTGGTCTCCTGCAGGTCCGGTCGCCGCCTCATCCGTATGGGCGCGGCTCCGCGCAGCCGCTGCCGCCCCTGGCTCCCGTCCCCGGACTCGCTCGCCGCCGCCTCCGCCGCCGGTACCCCCAGATCAGTCTCCTAATTCGCCCCCGCGAGGCCCCCGAAGGCGGACCCCGGTGATGGCGGACGAGGGTGCCGCGACCGCCGCCAACCACCACGATGGATCTTCGTCGGAGGAGCAGTGGCAGCCGAATCACTCCAGCGAGCGGAAGCTGCGGTTCCCGAGAGCGTGCACCTCCCGCTCCGCCGCCAACCGCATGTACCAGGCGGCGCCAGAGGGAAGGAGGTCGTCCGGCGCCACCCCCGCCGCCACGCGCAGGGAGAAGGAAGAGCGGCAGCAGCGGAGCAAGATCATCACACCGCTGGCGGGGCCACCGCCTCTGGCACAGCTGCCACGGTGGTCGCTCCGCTCCATGTGGGAGTTCGCTTCCCTGCTGAACTTCCTGCACGTGAGTTCTATGTCCACCTCAATCTGCGACGGCGGCTTTTGTTGTTGCCTAGGTCTGCGGTGCTGGGGCAGATTAATTGCTCCCGTGGTTTCACTTGTTCCTTTTCTTGCAGGTGTTTAGGCCGCTGCTGAACATCTCTGCTGAGTTTTCCGCGGAGGAGCTGGAGACGGCATTGATCACGCCAAACAGCACCTTGGATGACATTCACATACCCTTGCTGAAGGTTTGCGCTTTCCGACTTGGAAGATGCAAAATACCACCCTTCTTTGTTGTTGCTGCATAAGAAGTGCTTCTATGGCTTTGGTTGCCAAGTTCCGTGTCATAGTGGTTTCACTTGAAGGCCAAGAGTAAACCCACCCACTTAGGATAAAGCCCGAATCATTGGTTGTCCGAGCTGCGGGTAGGCCAAATGTCTCTTGGATAGTGGGTCCACCCTTGGCCTTGCCAAGCCTGTGAGGTCGGAACTCACGTCTTGTGACTCTGGTTGGTATCCGCCTTGCATTTATGTCCACTGGTGGGATTTGGTGCTATGACCTCGCAATTGCCCACGAAGTGCTTATCCAACTCTCTCACCCTCTAGGGATGCTGGAGCTTTCAATCTTGTGCAAATGTGAGGTGTAAAAGTTGTGTTTTTGTCACTTACCATGTTTGAAAAGTTTCCAAATGCTTTAACTTTTGCAGAAGAAAATTGTTATAATTCTAGGCTTATGTTTTGAGAAATTATGTAGGGAACTTGTTCTCTTTCGATAGAGTTTTTTAGATCCTTTGAGTAAGATAAAGACCGAAAGATATGAATTATTTCAAATTAAGTAGGAGAAATTGAAGTCAAGGAGCTTGATTTGCTTCATTATGATGAATCTTTAATCCATATTCTTTTTTTAGTGTTTTCTGCAAAGATCTCAGTTTCTATTTTTGTTCATATGCACCCCCTTTCAAGTTTTATGAGTTTCAAGTCATTTTTCCACCTTGCCATCAAAACATTTCTGAATAGCTAACTCAACTAAATGTAATTTGGATTATTACAGACATCTGCATTTTGTGGGGAAGACTTATCGTAGAGCTTGTTGGCATGCATAAGTTTGCTTTTTAGCTGAGAAGCAAGGGTCGCATTGCTTCACTTTTTCCATCTCTAGGGTTTGCAGACCTTTGTATGTGTCTCGTTTTGTTGGTTATCATTGGGTTAAATAGGGGTTATAATTGGTTTTCTTAATTGTTCCATTGGATGCATCTGCCTGGCTGTTGCATATTTGACTGATTCTCACTTGCCTTCCTCAAAAAGCATCACGGCTTCTATAGCTCGATTGTTACCCACTTCTCACTCATGATTTATATATAATAAAGAAGGCAAGTACTTTCCTTTGTGGCAAATGTTTTTCACTAGATTCATTCTCCATACTCGGGCCATAGGAAGTGGGAAAGCTAAGGCAGCGTTTGGAACACTCTTGTTTGCGGATTGCAATCATTGGAATCTCTGACAGAGTTTCATTCTTTTCAAAGGAGGACAACCGTTCTTGGCTTCTGTGCAATTGGCTTTACGGAAAGAAGAGAAAGAAAGACACAGACGGGTGCCTTCACGGAAGCAGCTTGGATTAGGATTTCTACAGTGGGATACTCTTTAATTAACTCCCCTTCTTTTTAACTATGACAGCTAACCCTTCGTTCTCTCCTTTTTCCCTCTTTCTCAACTGAACCCCCAAACCCACGTTTCTTCTTCTTCCCGGACCATCATCTTCAGACTCCCGCTTTTTCCTCCCCAAAACCATGTTTCTTCTTTTTCTCCAACCATCATCTCTAGACTCTCGCTTTTTCCTATTCCTGGTGGCTGGTAACCGATGGATCATCCCAAACAAGATGCACATGTCGACAGCTTTGCAGGGAAATTGCTTCTCTCTAACAGATCTGTCAGAGAAGCGATTGTGAGAAAATCACAAAGTTTCAGTGTTTCAAATGCTGCCGAAGTAGTTATTTGCAAGGATTCAAGGATCGGGTCAGGTCATGACAGTCACTTTACTCGCGCTTTTGGTGCAATCAATTCAATACTGCCCTTGGACAATAGTTAGCAAGTTAAGGAGGTATATAAAAGAGGAAAGAGAGAGAAATGATATACAACAAGAGGGGGGTCGAAGAACGGTACAAGGAGAAGCCCTATATCTTCACCTTGTAATGAGTTTTATGGACAAATCAAGAAGAATGTAGCCCACGGCTCCTCCTGCTGTTATATATAGTAGAAACTGAGAATGTCGATGTGCTATATATAGCAGAACTCGTCAACTTGGAAAGAGAGGCAACGGCTGTTTTTACTATATATTATTAGGGGAGGAGAAGGAAGAAGCCCGTGAGCTTCATTCTTCTTGTTTCATGTTTCATCTTTTCAACTCATTGTAGGATGGGTGTGTAGGGTTTTTCCTCATGTTGCCCTCCTACCCAGCTTTCTTATCTCTTCTTTCTCTTTTTTCTTCTCACTTTTTCACTTTTCCTCCTGCTTGTCTGGTGTTCTTTGTTGGGACTTAATTTTTTCTTACTCTGTGGTGCTGGTTTGCAAAAAATTCAATGTGAGCCTACAATGTAATATAAAATTTTCAACACATTCGATAAACATTTTGTTATTTTATGTAGAGGAGAAGAGCCTGCTACAGAGGAGAGGAGATGTGCAGAGCCTACCATAGATGTTCTTGAGAGAACACTTGGCAGTTTGGAATTTGCTAAGTTCTCTTTAGCTTACGCTCATGCAATCGTGGAACAACCTATTGAGATTCACTATTCATTAAAGAGTATCGACAAAAGGGAAGATTGCAAGGCATTTTATTAGGAAATGTAACTGTTCATTGGAGGAAAACAATAATTCTGGGCTTGATTTAGTCCCAAATGTTGACAGACCACTGATGTCTACTCTAAACCTCACCTAAAACAAAACATTTGAAAAATAGGTTCTTTTTTCCTACAGCTCGATGGAGCCGCAGTCATCAGGCTATGGTTGCTAGAGGAAGCGGCGGCGGCGGGCATCGCCGACGTCGTAGTTAGGGCATCGGGAGCTACGTCGGGAGGAAGACGATGTACGGTTCGGGCAGCATTTGGCGGTCGATTCAAAATTGAATCGACTGCCCTGTAGCGCCCAGCTTGGGCGGGTTGCTGTGGACCGGGCCAGTCGGGGCTCGATACCGGATGTTGGGTCGATGTCGTAGCGGAGTGGGTGAATGGGTCGGGCATGGAGACCTATGACTTACCCGACAAGGCATTTCGTAACGGGTTGCCGTGACCCGCTTTGGGCCGTCTCCCCCGCTTGATCTCACCGGATGAGTTGCAGACGAAGCACAATCTATCGGTGGTTGGTCGTTCGCTCGTCATTGGCTTCCCCCCTTCGGCCGTCGGCCGTTCTCGTCGAGCGCGGGAAGGTGCCCCTCCTGCTCAGCCTTCTGGGGGGCAGGGGCGGGAACTTGTAGTTGTTGGCGGGAAAGGAAAAGAGGTCGTCGCCGGTGTCTTGTCGGAAAAGGGGAAAAGGGGAGCTGGTCTCCTCCGTCGGACCCTATCTTCTCCGAAATCAGCCCTATGCATAGGGGTACCACAGGTGGCCGATGCTGCTCGACACCCCTTTGCTGACTGCCGCTCGTCTGCTACAGGTAATGGGGCCCTGGCGGTGGTGTCTTCAGAGGATGGCGGACTCCGAGAGGCTGCGGAAATGGAGTAGGTCATTAGGGATGATCTAGAAGACCCTATCCAGGGGTCTCAGGTGTAGGAATCTGAGGACGACGACTTCTTGGATGAAGAATCCACTTTGTCGGCTTTGCCGGGGGGCCAGTGGCCCTAATCCCTTAAAGTGGGGAGCAGAAGAAGTACCACATGACTAGGGAGGAGGTGAGGGAGATGATGGCGGCTGCTCAAAAAATGATGGAGAGCCAAGTGAGGGAGATCGTCGATCAAGTGAGTATCTCCTTTGAAGCAGAGGCTGAGAAATATGTGAGAGGGGCATGTACTAATATCTGTAAAAAGTTGTGTGCAACTATCTTGCAAGCGGATAGGGCTCAGTAGAGAGGGGCGAGGGAGGAAGGGGAAGGGGAGGAGAGGGATACCATTGTGTCTACATGAGGATAGTCTCCTAGAATGCGGGAGGTTTAGGGGGGGTGGAGAAGAAGAGGGTGATTAAGGAGTTGGTGAGAAGATGCAAGATTGATATTCTTTGTATTCAAGAAACCAAATGTGAGGGGGATGAGGAACTTCTTATGAGAGAGTTAGGGGGTGCTAGACTATCCAAAGGTGTTGTTTCTTAGACGGAAGGAAAGTCAGGGGGTTTCGTGATCCTATGGAACCCTTATGAGGTTGATGAGTTGATGGTGGATAGACACATTAAAGGTGGGCTATCTCTCTTCATTTCACTTCGGTGAAGGATGCCTTCTAATGGGACTTCACCGAGGTATATGGGCCACAGAGGAGAGAGGAGACGCGGCTCTTATGAGAGGATTTGATTAGCCTACTCCTTTCTTCGAGTAGGCTGTGGTGTGTTGGAGGGGATTTCAATGCAGTGGCGGTCCCGTGGGAGAGGTTGGGAGATAGTGTTCACATAGGGGGCATGGAAGACTTTTCTGATTTCATTGAGGAGGCGGCTTTGGTGGATATTTTCATGGCACATGGTCGTTTTATCTGGTCCAACATGCGACCTGATGCTTCGTGTTCGAGGTTGGACAGATTCTTGATTTTTGTTGATTGGGAGGATCATTATCCACATGTTTAGGTGCTTCCTTTGGCTAGATTTGTGTCGGATCATAAGCCAATCCTCTTGAAGACCAGTTGTCGGTTGGACAAGAGGTTCACTTTTGGGCTGGAGAAGTTTTAGTTCAGGGAGGTAGACTTCATAGATGCTGTCAGGGGAGCTTGGTTTGCACAGGATACTGACACGTCTGCTATGACTACTCTTGTCTCCAAATTGAGGCATACTGCTCCCTCCCAGGAAGGGTAGCTAAGGACAGAATTCTTCAGCAGATTGAGGGGCTTGATAGTTTGGAGGAGGAGGACTTATAGATGCAGAGGACAGGAGTTTGAGAGACACTTTGAGATGCCAGTACGATAAGATCCTCTCCAGGGAGGAGATTTATTGGAGGCAGAGATCGAGGGATAGATGGATCAAAGAGGGAGACGGGAATACTGTTTACTTTCAGCGTATAACATCTGGGAGGAGAAGAGTGAATATCATTACCTGCATTTGGGAGGGTGAACTCTCCATCTCTTCGGATGAGCAGATCAGGGGTCTGGCGAGGGACTACTATTCCAGACTATTTTTAGAGGATGATCACTTCAGACCGAGGATTGCAGAAGATCTCTCACGGCTTTCCCAGGAGGAGAGGGATGGCATCTCGCAGAGCTTCACTGAGGATGAGGTTAGACGGGCAGTGTTCAGGGGATGGAGCTCCAGGTGTGGATAGTTTCTCTTTGGCCTTCTTTCAGCAGTGTTGGGATGCTATCAAATCTGATCTTCTGACCGCAGTTAAGGAATTTCATAAGGGGGGGCACACTTGAGGGGAATTAACAAAACCCTCATTGTTCTCATCCCCAAGAAATAAGGTGCTCATGACTTCTGTGACTTCAACTCTATGTGTTTGTTGAATGGTGCTTACAAGATCATCACCAAGTTGCTGACAGGGAGATTGGAAAGAGTTATGGACATGATGGTCACTTGCTTTCAGGGAGCCTTTATCAGGGGGCGTCATATATAGGACAATTTTTTGGTGGCTCATGAGTGCTTGTATGCTATGAAGATTTGAAGAAAGATAGGTGCGGTCCTGAACCTGGATTTTGAAAAGGCATATGATAGGGTCAATTGGTCTTGTCTGTTTGATGCCATGGGGAAGATGGTTTTGGGGATATTTGGATCAGTTGGATCAGGTCTTGCATCTCTTCTGCTCCATTTGCGGTTCTTGTTAACGGGAAGCTTACTTTGTTTTTTCACAGTGGCAGGAGACTCAAGCAGGGAGATCTTATGTCTCCTCACCTCTTTGTGCTTGTGGCTAATATTCTTAGCAGGGTATGGTAGAGAGCTCACTCTGCAAGTTTGATCAGGGGATTCCAGGCTGGGAGAGATCGTCTCTCGGTCACCCATTTGTAGTATGCTGATGATACCATATTGTTTCTAGCAGAGGATGAGAGGCAGATGTATGTGGCGAGGATTTTGCTCGAGTTGCTGGAGGAGACTACTTGTTTGAAGGTTAACTTCAACAAGAGTTTAATTGTTGGGGTTAAAATGCATGCCAGGCCACTTCAAAGGGCTGCTCGTATCCTGAGTTGTCAGATAGGGGATTTTTTTATCACATACTTGGCTCTCCCTCTCACCCTTAGGGCTCTTCGGTGTGCTGACTGGCGTCCTATTATCCAGAGGTATGAGGTGAGACTGGCTGGCTGGAAGGCGAGGTTGCTATCCCATGGGGTAGATTAGCCCTTTGCAGATCGGTCTTGGGCGCTTACCTATCTACTATCTCTTTGTGTTCCGCATTCTGAAGATTGTGATGAGAAAGATCGAAGACATTTAGGGGAAGTTCTTATGGCATGGGAGTCGGGGGAGGTGTAGGAGTTGGCACGACATCAGGTGGGGGAGGGTGACTGTTCCCAAGGTACAAGGGGGTATTGGGATCAGGAATGTGGGCGACTTCAATTTGGCCCTATTGAGTAAGTGGTTATGGAGGCTGGGAGCAGGGGACGATGGTCTTTGGGCACAGCTCATTAGGCAGAGGTACTTCGGCAGGAGGAGAGTTTGGGACTTGTACTTTCCAGTCCCAACCTAGACGTCTCCTATTTGGTGCGACATCTTCTCTCGTAGAGACTTCATCTCTTCTAGCATACGGGTCCGTATAGAGAAAGGTAGCCGTTGCTTTTTCTGGAAGGACATATGGTGTGGCGACTTCATTTTGGAGGCTTCCTTTCCTAGTTTGTTTGTGATCGCGGCTAACCCTTGGGGGTCGGTTGACTGGGCTTTTGATCCCCATCTCTCTGGGGGCACTTGGGCGCCGACCTTCAGGAGAGACCTTAGGAGTGCCAAGATGGGGCAGTTCCAAGATCTTCTCCTCACCCTCCTAGACTTCTCCCCACGTTCTAGGGAGGATGCGTGGAATTGGAGGTGGGGTAGGGAGGGGACCTTTTCTGTAAGCTCTGCTTACATCATCATCTCTGAAGGCGGGGTGCGATGCAGCCTCACTCCCCACATCTGGAGACCGAGGAGCCCGTTGAAGATGAAGCTTCTCATCTGGAGGATCTCCCATGGGAGACTTCCCACCCGAGATAGGCTCCTTCACTTCCTACCGGATATTCAAACGACCTACTGCTTGTGTGGTTTCAACGACGAGACTGTGAACCACCTGTTTGTAGGCTGCCGCTACTCATAGGTAGTGTGGGAGGGTGTGGCTACAAGAGTCTGGTGTGTACTCGGCCGACAGATTGACGTGCAACACTTTATCGGGGCTTGGGGTAGGAGTTGGCCCCTCAGAGGTGATCGTGTGGTTTGATGGCTCATCCTACATGCCATTCTTGGGTCCTTATGGTGTGAAAGGAACTGCAGGATCTTCAGGCGGGAGGTTAGAGTGGAGGTTTCTCTTATTTCTTTCATTTGTACTAGAGTGAGGGAATGTGCAGAGTTGCTATGTAATGTGAATGCCCTAATCTCACCTCTTTTTGTTTTGTTGGGGGGGGGGTGTAGACCGCGTCACACCGCCTTGGTGTCTTTTTTGTACAGGGCATCCTTTTGGGAGGGTTTTGGCTACACTTGTACATCTTCTTTTTCATTTAATACATACAGTGGTACTAGCCACTTTCAAAAAAAATATTTGATGAAAATTTCAGAGCGTATATCAACATAAGTCTTTACATAGCCTAGGCCTGGGGGAATGGTGAAGGTTACTCCTTGATTGTATGAGCTTAAATTGCATGACCAAGAAGTTAGTGTTCTGTATGCTTACTGGCCATATGGGAGTTTCAATAGGCCCTCTCAAAGTTATTTTAATCAAAAACTTGGCAGTTGGCACCACCTTCCAGTGATGTAACGTAGGCATCTGAAAGGAAAAGCTTGCTAAATTCTTGATTCTTTCACGGGATTTAGCCAACCCTAAATTGAAGAGATAAGGCATATGATGATGCTTGTGCCCTTATGGGAGGCTAGGAGTGGAACATTCCAAAATGAGGAATCATAAATTGAAGATGGAGCTTCTTTGTTCTTGCACATGACTGTGAGACTGTCCACTAGATGACTAGAGTGAAATGCAATGCTAAACACCTACCATATTATGTTCTGACGAGTTCCCACCTAACACCAGCTGGTTAAATTTAAGTAGATTGTTTTCGCCCCAGTAATTTTGCATCCAGTATCTTCTAATTGATATGGCATATTATTATGCAAGGATTCATCACCAACCTTTCTATGACTGCATATGTTGGAAGGCAGCATATATTTCTTGTTGCTGTCCCAAGTGCGACCTGCATTGAGTGTTGTCTATTTTAGAGGATGTACCTACAGTATTCAGTTGTTGATTGGAAGTGACAATGACACCTTGGATATCCTTGTACTGTACAATTCTTTTGCTCCAGTTGTAGGTTGCATTAAGTTTGGATGGGGTCTGGTGCACTAGTAGTGATATGGTCGCTCCACATACTGTAGCCAAACTTCTTTGTTTCATGCTGTAGTGGAGATGGAGAAATTTTCATCAAATTCCTTTCTATTATTAATTTGATGTTGTTATTTTCACTAAAATCATCATGTTGATTCTTGATCACATATATAGTTCAAGGAAATGTAACTCCTAAGTGGTTCAATCTGGTGATATTCTAAGAGGCGTTGAAAGAAATTGCTAAACTGTGCAGAAATCCTGTTCTGATCATTCCAACATGTGGTTTTTTCTCTCTCTCCTTTTTGTAGTTATTTGTAACTGAACAAATGGACATTCGGCCCCATTCTCAGGTTGGAGATGGAATTATGTGTAGAACCATTTTACTAAAGAAGCAATTGCTTTAAAAGCAGCTGGTGCCATGTATAACTACTTCAGAGAAGGCAAAATATGGGGAAGGATGTACAGACCACAGCCCCATTTAATCCTCAGATAAGGCTCATGCTTGTCGCATATGATGACGGTATGGCTAGCCCTGTTTGCAGCCAAAATGACGATGAGCGAAGGTTGACTAACTGTATCAAGCTCCTTAATTTTCCCAACATAACGGACTTCTCTGCATCAATGTTTCCCACAGTGCATCCGAAATTGTTCCGGGCCATCTGACCAATCTCATTCATCCTGTGTAATTCTACAAAAGCCCTAGAACTCCTCTCTGCTCAAATCCCTTATATAATAGCATGCAGAGGGATCCTCCAGACTCTCAAATCTGTTTAGTAGAATGCCAACTTTTGATAATATTTTACCATTATGAACTTTATTTTTTCCCGTGTTTGGCACAGAGTCAATTGAGCTATTTTGTTAAAGATTAAGATTTTAATTGATCAACAATCTTCAAAAGCCTCTATTTGAATGACTAGAACGTTTCCTGCCTTATTTTATTTTTATATTGCCTTTTCCGTTTGGCTGTTATTGTTCATTAAAGAAAAAATGGGGACATTTCCCTGGTAAGTCAGGAACCAGTCTGCTTCTGTATAGGCAAGTAATCCTTCTATTCTGGTCTGATGTTTGTAGGCAATCCCCCCAATTACCCGAATGGCATTAGGGCGTGCTACTTGGGTCACTGTATTGTGCAGAAAGTTGAAGGATTGGTGGCATTGGGTATGTTGGTCACTATTTAATCTTCTCTTTACTTCCAAACTGTCTGAAGTAGAGAGATCTCAATAGAAGACTTCGAGCTAACAACGGATTGAATGTGCAGGTTGCAGAGGGGGAAATACCTATAGTTGCATCCCATGGGTGAGTTCTTTGAACCTCGTTCCTTCAGATGCATCACATAAAAAAGCTATTTTGCTAGAGTTGTTTCTAATGCTTATTCTTTCAGGGCGGAAGTCGATACATACAGGACTCTTGAACCTGCAACACGTGTACTGATCTTGAAAGCACTGTGTGATATCCGTGTGGAGGTACTATCTCTGGAAACTTATGCAAGCCTATGACATTTAACAGTTCACGATAATTTGGTTTTGTATTTTTTGTACCTTTATTTTTCCTTTCTGGGATTGGTAAATGGTATATTCGTGGTATTCTTTTCCCTAAAAGTTGTGACATGCTACACCTGTCCTTTATCTCAAGTGTTTCAAGTTCAGATGAGATTTTTTCAGGTCAGTTTTGCGTATTATCCCATATAGAATGGTTTCAATCAATTGTACCTGATCATAGAAACAAATGTTAATATATTATTTATCCAAAATATTCTTCTCCCTTCCCAACTCCAACACATGTAGATGCAAAAGTTAAGTCCTTCACATGGATCAGAGTTTTGCTACTTTGCCCAGGGAAATTTCTAGATTTTAAGGTTAGTTGGAAAAGGATGGATAGTCTTGTCTCTTCAGAGTTTTGGTACAATCGAGTAATGACGATCTATGAGCACATAGTAATTTCCCAAAGTGGGCATAAACTGCCTGCTTCATGGATGATCTATGAGCACTGCCTTTAGTCCCTTCTGTTCCTTTTCTTTGGCATCTGCCTTTAGTCCCTTCTCTTCCTTTTCTTTGGCATAGCATTTGATTTCTTAGTTAGATGACACTTTTTTGACTTTATCTTTTTTTATTTTGTTTAATCCAGTGGCCTGCAAAACATTATTAATGACATGCTATCATTTTGTAAGATCATGGTATTATGTGTTTCTGAATTTTTCTCTTTTTTGTTCCTTGTTAACTTGTGCTCATATATGCATTTTCTTTAGATCTTTTATATTTGTCAGAGTTATTTGCTGACTAAGTAGCAGCAATTAGGATCTTGGTTTCTCTAAAGGCAGAACTCCCTTGCCTGCAACTGGTATTTGTGAGGGTTGTGGCATAATGATTGGGTCATTGGTGTCAGCCTGCAGGTTGACAGATGGCCACCAGATGTTTCAGGGCTTTATGATGATGCCAATGATAAAGAGGAATGGACGTTAAACTTAGGTTTTTGTCATTTCGAAGTCAACTCAGGCTAGCCTAAATTCTTTACCGACCAACTTTTAATTAAAGACTGTCAAGCTTGTAAGTTCAATATTAACGGGCAGGTCAGATTGAGGTCAGAGAAAACAGTTAGTCAGCTATAATTTATCCAAATGAATCAGCTCTTCCAACCAACCAATTATCCATTCAGCTTGTGCTTTCCTTAATTAAATGGGTGGAATGTAAGGGGCCTATTTAGTTTGGAACACTGTTTGCCATCTCCCGAGATCTCTTCAATATCTCTGTCTCTTTAAGGGTCATGAGATGAAATCCCTGCTGACATTAATAATAAGAGGGGTGTGGGGGAAGTACGATAAAGGAGTAGGAGATGGGAGAGAGAGTATCTCTTGATCTCTTTGAGGTCTATTCCGGGGATCTGTCCAACATGCTGAGATGGCATTAGTTGGCATATGTATAAATGCATTTATGCATTTTTTCTTTTTATTAGTGTGTTCAATCATATTAAATGTTTAATGGATAAGTTTTAAAGTTTTTTCTAGGAAATATATGATTATCATGTTCTCTAGCTTGTTCTTTCGATCTTTGAGATCTCTTCTCTTTGGCCTTCCGATCCGATGGCAAGACCTGATACGACATTCCTTGGTGTGGCAAAGTGGAGGATTGTGTGGAGCTACCGAGGAGGTCCAAGATCAACCGTCTGTGCCTGCAGGAAACTGAGTGTCAGCAGCTAGCACCCAGTTTTGTAAGGGAGGTTGGGTGTAAGTCGTCACACGGCTTGGGCATGCTTTGGAGCAAAAGGGGGTGCAGGAGGATGTGAAATGTGTATGTTTTTGGAGGAGATGTGGGGTACACAAAAACATAGCAAGTATTCTCTTTTGTTGTCCTTTAGATGTTTGGAGCATGCTTTTGTGTGGGATTCTTTGGGAGTCTATTGACCTCACTTGGATGAGGAGATTAAAGTAATACTTGCTGTACATCTTTGGTGTGTAGCAAACTTGCACACCAAGTTTCTATTTCATGGAGCACTCGAGCATAGGCCCTCAGTTTCTATTTCGGGGGGCACTCGAACATAGGCCCTCACAATTCTGTGGTTAAATCCCTTCTCTTGCACAGCTGCGGGAGGTGGGATTTGAACCTGTGACCTCCCCAATGAAAGGGAGGTGAGGTGCCAACATGGATGAGGAGAGCAGCATGTTGATGGAGTTTGTTCCCTCGCACTCGGAATCTGCTCACCCTTGGGGTGCTGGAGGTGGCTTCTGCCCCATTCAACTTTTGAGGGAGTCCATAGGGGATAGTTACTGGGAGAGGAGATGGTTGATTCAACAAATTCTTGGAGGCAGAAGGTTTATCAGATATTCTGATTTGCAATGTAGGGTTTATGTGGTTTAGTTCTTGCGAGAACTGACGCTATTAAAGCTGGCTAATGTCCTGGTGTCTATATTGTTGGAGGATCATTTTCCTGTGCTGGAGTCTAGTTGCCTAGTCAGGCCATCTTTCAACCTACTCCTACTGACTAGTAGGAGCATTGGAGGAATGACCAGGTTTCCATTTTGAGAAGATGTGACACAGGGAAGAGCTTGGTGGGGTGAGAGTTATCTGGTTGGGAATCCAATAGCTAGCTCTATTGAGAAGCTCAATGCATAGGTGACCTAATTCAAAGTTGGCACGGTTTAAAGTTCAGACCATTGTCAGTGCTTGAAATTCATGCACTTCCATTATTTGCCTATGTTTGCTGCAGGCGGCAAAGTTGATGGCTACTCCCTCCAAATAACAATGGTTTAAACCTTGTGAGCTTTTAAGAGAACAAATTTGAGTGTCTACTTTGTGCCTGTACATTACCCTTGGTACCTGAGACTGAAACTCATGTAGGTCAGGTTTGTATTCTGTGTTCATGGATGTTCGTGAAATCACACATCTTTCAGCCATAGAATAGGGTAAGATGGGTTAGGGCAAGCCCAAGTAAGGTATTCGAGGATTAAGCCTAACCGAGTTTGATAACCTTACCCTACCTGACCTAGAATAAGAAAAAAATAAAATAGATAAAATAATTAAAAAAATAATAACTAAGAAACCCACAAAACCTTACCCTACCCGGCCCCTGGTAGCTTATTCGGCCATTTTGGTTGAATAAGCTACCTACCCTTAACCCTCACTTACCCTACCCAACCGCGAATAAGCTACCCTACCCGAGCGATGCAACCTAAGGCGGATAAGCCAGGGTAAGGCGGATAAGCTACCCTACCCGACTCTTATTCTGTTATCAAAACGGCCCTTAAAGAATACATGTATCTGGTGATCAAGTAATGTCCTACTGTTGAAAATACCAACTTTCACTTCGTCGTCTTAAGTTGCAAAGCCTTTGAACTTCCAGCACAGCATTAATGGTTAACTTTAGTTTAACTGAATGTTCCTTTGTACTTAAAATTTTAAGTTTGATTATACTAAAGAATTTTCTTTTAACTTCTTTGTCATATTCGCAATGAAGCTTGGTTGTGCATTGTTCATTTCTTTAGCCTCTTTCCTGTTTTTGATCAGATTTTAGTTGTCCATTCTAATTTCTTGTCATCACTTATGGTTTCTATTAGCATTTAGTTGGATAACATTTCCTTTGCCTTTCTCAGCAAGAGGATATCCGAAGTTTCATTGATGATTCCATAAAGCACGGTGTCCAACTTTCAGCATTTCGTAGAGAACGGGTCGGTGGTGATTCACATGGAGTCTCATTTTGGTAAACTTGACACACTTGCAAATTTGGCTAAGACATTGGAATGAGTTTCATGGATTGCTTATCAAAATGAGCGAAGTTCTAAATATATATTTATCTGTTTTTCATACTTATGTATACATGGGAGAATAAAAAGAGGAAGAACTACTTTATTAGCTATGACATTTTTGTGACATGGGGGAGTAAAAAGAGGGGGAACCACTTTATCTATTTTTGACTTTCATGTATTATATGGGAGAATAAAGAGGAGGAGGCTACTTTATTAGTTTGATAATTATTTAATGCAAACTTGATACACTGTCTTCTCTTCATTTAGGTACGAGGATGATCCCATTATTGGTCACCGACTATATCGTGAAATTAGAAAAATTGAGGTGGTGAAGAAGGCAAAAACAAAGGGATCTCGAACTCTTCCAACCGTATCTTGTCAATGGGAAACAGTCGCAACCAATTTGGATGAATTTCAAGATGTTTCGGTAATAGATCAATATCTTATATTTTTTACTTTCATAATCTGGTGGATGCCAAGGTGTCACTGGATGCAGCTAAAGTTATTCTTTTTGTCAGTTTTATATGCAAATCATTTATGTATAAACTCGTGAAATTTTTATGTCAAGGCTTGGTATGTGCATAATTGATCTTAAGATTTTTCAGCATTGAAAATGATTATGTGATTTTGCATTGCATGATGATGTTGGAAACTGTGTGATAATGGATGCTGCTCTGAAGTTGTTATATGCCACACATGTGAAAGAATGCATTTTTCACATTTTGGGTATTTTTTGAGTGCTTGGTTTGTGGGACCGAACAGAGAGCAATAGGCTCAGGCTTTCTAAGAAACCACACCATCTTGGCACCCACTGGCAATTGGCATAGATGCCATGTTGCTGAGTGGGTTGGACAATGGCATAGTGTGATTTAGAGTGACAGAGGTCATAAGGTCTAGCAGGAGATCTAGGGGGTTGGCCTACTGTACCAAAAATTCAAGTGCAGGGGATGGGATCAGCTGCTTCTTTGTGTGGTTGTCAATGGGTTGGGTCTGCCTAATGGACCTATAGGGCAGGCATCCCCTTTCTGGCTGTGGGTCAAACTATAAGATATGAGAATTGTTATAAAATCTTGCATAATACTTATTGCTAAAGGGTGAAACTATATGCTATTGCACAATACTTATTAAAGCAATTTTCTTTATAAATGTGAAAAAAACATTAGGTGCCAATGTGCGTGCATCAAGCTCATAAGCAATCACCATATCGTATTATGGGTCTTTGGCCTGATTCTAAGTTTAACTACGTGTTGAAATTTAGGCTGAACCAGGCTGGCCGGGTCTAAAATATTCTGACTGATTGTTGCTACTTCCCTGTTTCTTGGATTGACTATTGCTGATTTCAATCTGGGTCTACTGATTCTGCAAGCAATGCAGTAAAATCATCTCCAGAAGTTGTTAGAAGTGAAAATTTTGAGGATGGCTAAAGAAGGTTGATTGATGTGCAACCATCTATGGTTTTTCCAGTAAAGGATGCTGAGAAAAGAATGGAAATGGTAGACATCTACCTTTAGGAAGAAAGTGCATAGGATGTGCTTGTATAAGGAGTTGAAGATCAAAACTATGAGCTGTGCCCAAACCTGGGATTAATTGCGATACCTTGAGCTTCTGCCATGAAGCTCTCGATGAGATTGATTGTCTTTTCTTGTTTTAATGGATATGAAATGAGAAAGGGATGGTTATAGGAGAGAAGCTCCTTGCAGTGGAGGTTTATTAGCTATGAGAGCACAAGGGAAGGTGCCAAAGTAGAAGGGGTGGTTGACAGCAGTGGCTGGAGGCCATGGTATTTTCATCCCATGTCATGACTAGGCCCTTCAGATGGAATTGGAAGTTGATGTCAGAAATGTATACCAATGGCCGTAGTTGGAGTCAGTTGTGACGAGGTATGGAGGCATTTGTGTCCACAAGCCTTCAAACAGGCTCAAAAAGCTATGAGGTCCGAGATTTTGCCAATTACGATCTTTCCAGAACTCTTTCAGTTTTGCCTAGATTTCTCTCTCTGGATTTAGATGGCTTCATTTTCTCCTAGAAGGGAAGTTACTTTAGAAACTTATCCAATATCTCTGATATTATTTTAGAAACTAAACTTACCCATTCTCTCTGATGCCTTCTCTTTTGACCTCCCAAGATGCTTCTGATAATCAAGATGTCAAACCTTGGTTGGGCCTCAAGAATTCGCTGAGCAGCTAAACTGCCTAAGGCCTAATCTAGTTGGCAGGCTGGTGCATTGTCCTTGCTGCCCAAATCAAGTAGATGCAGACTGGTTCTCATGTGATAGGGCCTGGAGGTGGCCCAGAAGCAGGGGTCAAGCCTAATTGTCCTTGTGGTAGAGACAGTGGCTGACGACGATCGCTATGTATAGACCATTTTAATGCAATGCAAAACATATAATGCATTCTTTTGAGGAGCTGCAAAGTCTAGCTAGAGGTAATTATCATAAAATATCCCTAGTAAGCATTACGAGGATGTCAACACAATGTCATTTGTGCACTGTAGTGCAAGAAGTAGTCAATTCTAGTATTTGTGAAAAAGTAGTAGAACCATAAAATTCTGATTAGGTTCTCATGTCATATTGTGAAATGGATGTTCATGTATCTGTAATTTAATGTCTGGTCAAAGGATTATGATGGTGACGTAGGAGAAGGTTAAATATGGATTGTTAGCCAGAATTCAAGTTGAGGCCTTTCAGTGTTGCTTTGGTTCAGTAGTGCCTCAGACTTCATTCTTGATCTTCACCACCAACTTTTCCCTGGGATTGATGTGAAAAATTGTGAGTTTGGATGTAAATCTTGTTTGAAAATACTTGCATCTTTCTGTGATACAGTAAAAGGTGAAGAGCCATTCTTATCACCTTGGTCACAATTTTTATGATTCTCTTCAACTTTCAAAGTGTCTTGTAGGCATGTTAAAAAAATCACCTGGTTCGGACTGAAACCAGGTGAACCGGACTGGACCTGATTATGACCTGTCTGTTTCTACTGGTTCTAGTGTTGTACCAGCCAATTTAGTAATTGGATAATAAAAATATAAAATGTTACCGTAAATCTCTTAAACCATGCTTTCAAAGAACAATGTCCCCCCAACCCCCCTAAACAAAGAAGGGGGGATAGACTAGCTTGAACAGGCCAAAAAAAAAAAAAAAAACTAAAACTGGCTCAGAACCCGAAATTTTAATTTTTTTACTTTGTTTCATTTTAAATAGTTATTAACATCATATTCTAAACATTCATTATAAAAATGTAATTAGGGCATCTGTGTGTGTGTGTGTGTGTGTGTGTTTATATACCAGCTTGAAATTGGGCAAGCCAAACAAAAACACTTGAAGAGGTGTGATCTCGCGCTGGTCCTGAGCGGATGGAGGATCACCGGGTAGTGAACTGCAAGACAGGGAAACGGATCAGGGGGCCCAGGGGAAACCCTGGGGAAAACCCTCCGATGCTTAAGTCAGTGGAGCTATGGCGGGAGCAATAAAGGGAGGTGAGAGCTTGTGCGCGAGATCCCTCTCCACCAAAAGGGGTGAAGTGGTTCTTGCTCAGGAGCTTTGAGCGTATGATTGCCCTTACCTTCGTCGGAGGGTCTCCCTGGTTTAAATAGTACGCCGTCTCCTGGAGTCCTGTAAGCCGAGGGGTTTCAGGTGGGGGTTACGTCCTCATCGTGGGCTTTTATTGCCTTATCGTGGGAGCGTTATCACCTTGGGGAAGAAGAAGTCCCTTGCCTTCCTGAATTCCTGCCTGCTGTGGACTCTTAACGGCTGCAAAGGATAAGCAATCGTCGGCCGTTCCGAGCTCAGAGAGGCCAGCCCTATCGGGCGATAGGCTTAGCTCGGAAGAGGATGGGTCGGATGGGTCGGCGTACGCCTTCTTCTCCCGGGCGGAGATATGGCTTGGGCCGGACCTTTCCTGTGACCTGACCGACACTCGGGCCCTCCGAGCCTAGAGGCCGCCTAGGAAGGTTGTGTCCTCGAGCGATTTTTTATTGGGCTTTCTTCCCTGAGTGGGCCCTGTGGGCTGTCACTTAGGCGAGCTTGGCCTCGTTGGGTCCTGTCGGGCCTAGTCGGGCTGCTCTTTGAATGGGCTACAGAAATCCCCCTCTCCACTTGTCCCCCTCCTACTCCCGAGCCAAAGGAGGCTCGGACGAGTAGTATTTGAGGGTTTTGGACCGGCGTGGCTCAGGTGGGTGGAGATCTGGCGGTGTTATGAAGCCACGTGCCGTGGTCACCTGGGCCCGTAATAATTGTGATCCTGACGGATTTGAAATGAAGGGGCCCCCTTTTTCTCGGAGGTCGGAATGACGCGCCGCCTCCCGCGAGGGTTTATAGGCGTTGGGCGCTGGTTGTCATTCCAGACTCTCTAGGGTTTTGGCTTTCCTTCACTCCTTTACTTTTGGGGCTCCTTGATGTGCCGTGAAGACACAGCGGAGAAGCAGAGACTTGCGACGGCGTTTGAGGAGTTGGCGAGGATAACTGCGGAGGCGGTCCGGCAGCTTCCTCCTCCCCCGGAATCTTCGAGATCCCTCGAGAATTCTTCTTCCAGCTCTTCCTCGGAATCCATGGCGGACCAGCGTTTGTGTGCTGAAGGATGGGGTGACGAACCGATGGCGAGAGCGCCCGTCCCGAATCGCAGCGAACTGGGGGAAGCTGAGGTGAAGAGACTGGAGCATAGGTTCCGTCTGCCTCTTAGGTACAACTTTGTTGTTGCTGCCCCGTATGAGACAAGTCTGGACGACCGCACGGGCCACATCTGCACCTTTCTTCTGGCGTGGAAGAGCGGGTTTCGCCTCCCCTTCGAGCCCTTCGTCCTCACACTCCTCAAATTTTTTCAGTTGGTGCCCATTCAGTTGGTTGCCAACTCGTACCTCCTCCTTTCTGCCTTTCGAATTCTCTGCCGTCAGTGCGGGGTTCCTCCTTCTCTGGACCTTTTCCATTATTTCTTTGAGTTGAAGGCGCATCCGTCGGCGGGGAAAGGTTTTTACTTCATCCAGGCAAGGAGGAACAGGAGCTGCATTTCGCTGGCGGCGAAGGATTCCTTGCATAAAGGGTGGAAGACCCAATTTTTCTGGGTGAAGATACATTCGGTGGAGGAAACCTGGAGATTCCAAGTGATGCCCAATTTCCACCCGAATATCCCTCCCCGGCAGGAGGAGTTCCCTTCAGATGTGGAGGAGTATGCCGCTCGTCTGCTGAAGCATCGCCAGTCTACCGAGGAGTTGGTGACGCCGGAGAATGTCGAGCGGTGTCTTCTCACGCGGCTGAAGCCGTCAGGTACCACCATCTAGGTTTTTCTTTGGGGGTTGCCTTTCTTTTCCTGATCACGCCTTCTCCTCTGTTGCAGACACTAGGCGGGAGCCTCTGGAGGAAGTTGCTGAGATCATCGATCTTGCTGACGACTCGGGGGCCGATGAGCCGGGCGTCCCGGTGGGTCGCTCCCAAGCCTGAGATAAGGGCAAGGGGGCGGCTTCCGAGGGGGCCTCACGGCCGGGCGGCGCAAAGCGCAAGGATCCCATGGAGGGAAGGTTGCGGGAAGCCGCGAAGGCCAGGAAACGGGCCAAGAAGGCCGGTCTCCTCATCACTGCCGGGGGCGACTCTGGTTCGGCGGCGCTCCCCTCTCGGGGGCAAGATGGGGCCGATCCAACTGGGCTGGCTCCCCCATCCGCCGAGCGAGAGAGGGCCGAGGAGATCAGGGGCCCCTCAGAGGATGGTGACGATGGGTCGGCTCTCCCCTCGGTGGGAACAGAGGGGGCCGAAGTAGAAACAGCCGAGGCCGAGACCGGGGGACCGGTCGAGGTGGGTGATGTCTCGGGTGGCGATGCGCGGGCCGAGACAGTTGAGATCGGGGGTTCGCCTGTAGAGGCGTCGCAGCCCCAAGCGTCCGAGGTTCCTGGTGCGGCCGGGCTGGTGGCGTCGGTCGAGGTCGGGGGTTCGCCTACGGAGGCGTCGCAACCCCAACCGACCGTGGAGCGCGGGGAGGCCGTTTCCGCGGCTCGACCTGGGTCTTCCAGTGCGGCGCCAGGGGCGGAGCGGGTGCCCATGCCGGTGGCCTTGGAGAGGCTCGGCGTCTCGAGCGCTCTGTATCAACTTTGCTGCGAGGTGTCCGCGAGGATGAAAGGGGGAGACAGGCGTCATTCTCCTCCCGGGGTTCTCGACGTCATCATGGAGGGCGGCTTGGTCATGGCCCGGATGGGTGCCACGATGGCGGAGACTTACGCCCGGACGGAGTCAGAGCGGTCGAACTTGGCTTGGACCCTCGGAGGGTGTGAGAGGAAGCTGGCTCGACTCAACGAGGCGCATGAGGGGCTCCGTCGGGAGTTCTCTGTGACTAAGGAGTCATTGCGATCGAGCCGTCTGGAGGTCGGAGTGCTGACCGAGCAGCTGGCCAAGGCCCGGGAATCGCTTGAGAGGAAAAGCAAACTCCTTGAGGAGGAGCGCCTTCACCATCTCGAGCTGGACGGCCGTTGGGAGGCTGAGCGCGCCGAGCTGGTGGACCGAGCGGAGGCAGCGGAGCGCCTTCGTTTTGAGGCCGAGGCCGACCGAACTGAGGCGGAGGAGCGATCGGCGGAGGCCAAGGAGCGGGCGGCCGAGGCTGAGCTGAAGTCGGCTGAGGCAGAGAGGCGATCAGCGGAGGCCGAGGAGCGTGCGGTCGAGGCGGAGCGGAAGTCGGCCGAGCTTGCCGAGAGAATGGGGCTGGTCGGAGCGGAGGCGATCGAGCAATACAGGGGCTCGGAGGCCTACCTAGCCGACCTGCAGGAAGCTGCCCTTCCACACTACGAGGCAGCACTTCGCCGAGGCATCCGCAAAGGGTTCGAGCAGGGTTACCGCCGGGCCGTTGCCTATGCCGAGGTACAAGATTCCGGGATCGACTTCCCCTCTGGCCAGTGCTATGACTCGGACGAGTCATCTTCTAGCTCCTCTGCATCGGGCGGGGAAGATCCAGAGAGCTCTTCTCCGGTGGGGTCACCAACTCCGGCTGCCTCGGAGGGCTCGCGGTAGAGGCAGTTCCCGCGCAGGCGGGGTCAGTGCCAAGGCCGGCCGTCACCGAGGGTGCCGGGGGCGAAACACCCGTGCCTTCCGTTCCCGAGCTTCAAAGTGGGCCCGACGCCTGATGTATCGCTCTATTTTACCTTCTTCCTTTGTTTGTCTCTTTTCCTTTTCTGAAAAAGAAAGATTTTCCTTTTTGCAAGGCAATAAATGACTTACTTGCTTCTTGCCTTCCTTGCCGTGATTCGATTAGCGTATCTGCAGTAGTTGGAAATTGCCGATACGTCCTTCGTGATTTTCGCATGCTGGTTGGATGGATTCCTGACAGGGTGTTTTTCCGTTTCCTCACACTTTGAATGCCTGGCCGCTTCGTGTATCCCGCTGAGGCGGGAAACAAGGGGTTTGAGGTGACCGTTCAGAGGGGAAAATTCCTTTGGCGTGTTTTCGAGGGGGGAGTCATTTAAGGCAAGTAGCCTCCCTTAGCCTATAAAAAGACGAAGGGCGTCCTTCCTCTCCACCGCTTAGGATTTTCACTAACAGTCTTTCCTCGCCCCTTCTTCACGTTGCGTTGTGCCGTTGCATTCGGAGCATGGAGGATCCTTCGGAAGACGACGCTGCCGGTGATGGAGAGCAGAGAGTTCTTGCTGCTTTGGGCTGTTGAGCAGGTCCGACGGTCGTCGCGCGGGTTGAGACGGGTCCGATGGTCGTCGCGCGGATCTGGAGAGGATTTCGACGTGCGGAGGCACGCCGTTTACCCTTTACCAGTTCCCGCGAGGCTTCCCGGGGGGCGCCGAGATGGAGGACGGATGGGGGCATCCGGGACACCCGCCGCCACTCTCTCTCTGCTCGCTCCAAGGGTGGGGAGGAAGCAAATTAAGCTCCCTCCTTTCTGGGCCCTCCCCTGTCATTTCTTTCACTCTGCGGAGGCTGCTTGCTCTCTGTACGTTCCAAAGAATTGGCAAGTTGGAAAGGAGGAGGCCTTCATAGGCGTTCCTTCCCTCTTCCTCTTCCAAGTTCAACTTGGAAGGTAGCCTTCCTTCTTTTTAATCCCTCTGTCACCTTTGTCACGGGCCACCCGAGCCAATTGGGTCGACCGCCCTTTGACCGAGCCAGTTTCTGCGCGAGGCAGAGTCAGTGGCTGGACGCAAGGAGATCAAGACCGAGTCGGCCGAGCGATGGCCTCTTGCAGTGGTGCTAGATGGATTTTTTGCTTTTTGCTATGCGATGTACTGGCTTTTGCCTTTCTGATGTACCAACAATTGTTTGAATGAAAAGAAGAAAGTTTTATTTCATCCAACTTGTTTGCACAACTTCAACAGTAGAATTTGCGTAGTGTGGCTGCGTTCCACGTCCGAGGGATGGGTTCCCCTTCCATTGTAGCTAGCCTGTACGCACCTTTCCCGAGCGTCTCGACCACTCGGTAGGGGCCTTCCCAGTTAGGGGATAGCTTGCCCGCCGCCTCTAGTGGTCGAGAGGCTTCGGCTTTTTTGAGGACGGAGTCTCCTGGTTGGAAGTGTCTGTCTCGGACTTTGGTGTTGTAGTATCGGGTGAGGCGACGCTTGTATTCCGTTGCTCGGATGCTGGCGATCTCTCGGAGTTCATCTGCTAGGTCGAGATTCTCGAGTAGCTTTTGCTCGTTTACCTCGGGCGAGAAGCGGATGACTCGGAGAGAAGGGTTGGTGACCTCTAACGGAATAACGGCCTCAGTGCCATACACCAACTGGAAAGGACTCTCACCGGTTGCCGTTCTGGGAGTCGTTCTGTGTGACCAAAGTACGCTAGGCAGTTCCTCGAGCCAGCTACCCTTGGCCTTGATGAGTCTGGTCTTTATGCCTTTTAAGATAGTCTTATTGGCATTTTCGACCAGCCCGTTGGCCTGAGGGTGGGCGACCGAAGTGAAGTGGTTGCGAATACCTAGGTCGGCGCATCGGTCTCGGAAATAGCGAGAATCAAATTGCCGACCGTTGTCGCTCACTATCACCCGGGGGATGCCGTAACGACAGATGATCGACTTCCAGACGAAACTCCAGACGACTGTCTCGGTGATCCTTGCCGTGGCTTCGGCCTCGATCCATTTTGTGAAGTAGTCGATGGCGACGATGAAGAACTTCTTTTGAGACTGAGCCTTAGGGAACGGCCCGAGAATGTCGATTCCCCACTGAGCGAAGGGATAAGGCTCGGTAAGGGTGACGAGCTCCGTAGCCGGCTGATGGACTAAGTGGTCGAATCGCTGGCATCGGTCGCACTGTTGTACGTGGGCCGTGCAGTCGCGCTGCAGGGTGGGCCACCAGTAACCCTGCCGTAGCAGGATCCTGGCGAGCGATCTTCCTCCTGAATGCGTTCCGCACAGACCTTCATGAATCTCTTGGATGGCTCGGCTGGCTTCGTCGGGGCCGAGACACTTCAGGAGGGGACCGGAGAAGGACCTCCGGTAGAGAGTGTCATCCAGGATGACGAAGCACCGAGCTTGGTACTTCAATCTGCGAGCCTCTCGAGGGTCGGAAGGCTCTTGGGAGTCCCGGAGCCATGACAGGTAGGGGGTACGCCAGTCACTGAGAATGGCCGAGTCAACAGCGAGGAGCTCCGAGTCAATGCTCGGGCGCTCTAGCTCTTCAAGGAGGACCGATCGGGTACCTTCCGGGTCGAGGGATGAGGCCAACCGAGAGAGGGCGTCCGCTCGGGAGTTTTCCTCCCGAGCTATTCGGACTACCTCGAATCCCTCGAATTGTTGGGCCAGGTCTCTGACCAGCTGGAGGTATTTGATCATTGGTGCCTCTCGAGCTTCGTATTCGCCGTTGACTTGGCTAGCGACCAGCTGGGAGTCGGTGTGGATTTTGACTCGCTTAGCCCCCAACCGTCGGGCCATGCGTGCTCCCGAGATAAGGGCCTCGTACTCGGAAGCATTGTTGGATGCCTGAAAGCTGAATTTCAAGGCGTACTGTAGTTCTATTCCTTCGGGGGACCTCAGGAGGATTCCGGCACCACTACCGACCGAATTGGAGGATCCGTCGACGAACAACTCCCAGGTTGGCCCGGGCGCGGACGGAGATCTTTCTTCAATCGGGACGGTGCTCTCGGCGATGAAGTCGGCGAGCGCTTGGCCTTTCACAGCTGAGCGCGGCCGATAGGAGATGTCGTAGGTCCGGAGCATGATGGCCCATTTGACGAGTCGCCCTGAAGCTTCGGGGTGGGCCAGAATCTTCTTCAATGGTTCGCCGGTCAGCACGGTGATGGGGTGCCCCTGGAAATAGGGTCGGAGGCGCTTGGCGGAGGTAACCAACGTTAGCACGAGTTTCTCGGTTGCGGGGTACCTCCTTTCAGCCTCGTTGAGCACCTTGCTGGTGTAGTAGACCGGCCTCTCGATTCCCGAGTCATTTCTGACTAGGACCGAACTGACTGTGGATGGTGTTGCCGAGAGATAGAGCAGCAAGACTTCGCCCAGAACGGGCTTGGAGAGCACCGGGGGCGAGGCCAGGAACTCCTTGAGCTCGGCGAACGCTCTCTGGCATTCCTCATCCCATGCGAACGTAGCAGATGCCAACTTGGGCCCCCTCAATAGCTTGAAGAAGGGCAGGCATCGTTCGGCCGCACGGGACAGGAAACGGCTGAGAGCGGCAACACGCCCAGTTAGGCGCTGGACGTCCTTGATGCTGGTGGGCGGACGCATGTCCAGGATGGCCTGGACCTTGTCGGGGTTGGCTTCGATCCCACGCTGAGTGACCAAGAAACCCAGGAACTTCCCAGATCTCACTCCGAAGGCGCACTTGGCAGGATTGAGCTTCATGTTGTACTTCAGGAGGGTGTCGAAGGTTTCAGCGAGGTCGGTGAAGTGGTCTTGGGCCTTAGGGGTCTTGACGAGCATGTCGTCAATGTAGGCTTTGACGTTCCGACCTAACTGCTCCTCGAACATGTGATTGACCAGCCTTTGATACGTAGCTCCAGCGTTCTTCAACCCGAAAGGCATCCGGGTGTAGCAGTATACCCCGTAGTCGGTGATGAAGGTGGTCTTCTCGATGTCTTCTGGATCCATTCTGATCTGATGGTAACCTGAATAGGCGTCTAGGAAGCTGAGTATCTCGTTGCCCGAGGTTGAGTCAACCAATTGGTCGATGCTCGGTAACGGATAGCAGTCCTTAGGAGTGGCCTTATTCAGATCGGTGAAGTCCACGCACATCCGCCATTTGCCCGAAGCTTTAGGCACCAGGACGACGTTGGCTAGCCACGTCGGGTACAAGACCGGTCTAAAAAGACCAGTCTCTTGTCCCTTGGTGACCTGCGCCTTGATGATCGCCTGCTTTTCGGGTGCATGCTTCCTTCTGCGTTGCTGAACGGGCTTTACGGCGGAGTCGAGGTTGAGCTTGTGCATTACAGTCTCCTCTGGTATCCCAGGGAGTTGATCATCGGACCAAGCAAAAACTCGGATGTACTCAGAAAGGAATTTCTTATATTGCTGCTGAACCTTGGGCGGTAGGTTGGCTCCGATCCTTACTCCTAGGGTCGGGTCATCGTTTAGGAAAACCGTCAGTAATTCGCCACCAGGTTCGGTGGTTGCGGTTTTATCCTCGACTCCCCGGGGGCCCTTGTCCTTCCCGTCCGGCCTTGTGGCCTCTACCGAGATATTGTAGCACCTTCTGGCCGTGGCTTGGTTACCTCGGACTTCCCCCAACCCATTTTTGGTGGGGAACTTCATTTTTTGGTGATAGGTAGATGGTACGGCCTTTATTCGGCTGAGGATGCCCCGACCGAAGATGGCGTTGTACGCTATCATACTTTTAATCACTATGAAGTCCACCATGACCGTAACGGTTCTGGGTGGGGTGCCGAGGGTAACCGGCAGGCTCAGGGCTCCCTCGGGATAGGTGGCCAGGCCATTAAACCCACAGAGGGGGGTTCGGACCGGGCGGAGTTTGGATGGATCCTCCCCCATCTTAAGGAAACAGTCATAAGACAATACCTCAGGGGCACTCCCATTGTCAACTAGAATTCTATCTACGTTACAATGGTTTATCGTAGTAGAGATCACGAGGGCGTCGTCATGCGGGGTGCTCAGCCCTTCTAGGTCTCGGTCGGAGAAGACTATGACCTGGGGCTCACTTGGCGGGGCCTTGGGAGGCTCTATGGCTCGGCTCGCCCGCTCGGCATGACGCTTCCTTCCTCGGCTGCTGTCGCTTCCTGATGCCGTCCCTCCGGAGATGACGTTGATGTGGACCCCTCGGGGGGCGTTGTCAATCTCCTCTGCGGCGCCTCGATCTTCTTTACGCTCGGCAGCGAACCGAGCTAGGTGACCCAGACGGATGAGGCGCTCGATCTCGTCTTGGAGCTGGTGGCAGTCACCGGTGTGGTGCCCGTGATCGCCGTGGAATAAGCAATGCTTGTCGCGATTACGGTTCTTCGACCTCATCGGCTCGGGCTGGCGGAGGAGTCCCGAGTCTTTGATGTCTTCATATATCTCGTAGACCGGGGCGGCTAGTGGGGTGTACCGCTCGTACTTCCGCTTGCGCTCCCCATCACAGTCTCTCTTTTTCCCCGGGCCTGAGTTTGGCTCGGAGCCCGCTTCTTGTCCCTCTCCCGACCCGGGCCGGTTGCGTCTCGGCAGGCGCTGAGCACTTCTTCGCACTCGGCGTGGCGCAAAGCCAGAGTCACTAGCTCGGCGAGGGTCGAGGGAGGGTGGAGGACAAGCTCGCGGCGGAGATTCTCGTCCCGGGTGCCCCCAGTCAGTGCGGTTATGGCTGAGGCCACGTCCAGGCGGGGGATTCTCAGGGCTTCCGATTTAAATCGGTGAATATAGGCCCGGAGTCTTTCCCCTTGCACCTGTTTAAGGGCCAGGAGCCCCGCTACCGACCTTGGGGGGGCACTTCCGGCGAAACTCTCTTTGAAGACTCGCCCAATTTGCTTGAAGTCTCGGATGGATCCGGGGGCGAGGGCACGGAACCATGCTTGAGCGCCTTGGACCAGGGTGGTCACGAAGGCTCGGCACTTGATGGCGTTGGACGCTCCGTGCAGGGTCATCAGAGCGTCGAAGCTGTCGTAATGATCGGCCGGGTCGCCCTGGCCGTCGTAGGGTTTGAAGGTAGGGATGGAGGTTCTGGGAGATACCTCTGCCTTCAAGATGTACTCGGAGAACGGGGATTTCTCCTCGTCCTCCGGAAAAGAGGTCTTCTGCAGGGCGCGGAGGGCGCGCTCCTGTTCTGCGAAACGCCTCTCGAAATCTCGTAGCCGGAGGGATAACTCCGGCTGCTGCCGTGTCGTGGGGCTAGGGGGAGCGTCTTGGCGATCTCCGGGAACGTCAGTCTCCGAGTTCGGACGGCGCGCCCCCAGTTTTCCTCTCCTCGGCGTGGAGGAAGCCTCTTGCTCCGGAAGCGGAGCATGCGAGGGGCCTCCAATCCGGTTGCGGATGATCTGTTGGCCGCGGAGGGTGAAGCGGCCTCCGACGGTGTGCTGGGACATATTTTCGCGGGGAGGGCTCCCTGTCGGAGCGCGGGACCTTCCATCCCTACCCGCCTGGGCCCTCATGAGTTCCACGAGGACATCCAGTTTCGCGTTGAGGGCCTGGAAGGCTTCGGCGCCACCGTTGGGTGGTAGCCCTACCGCCGCAGGAGGGGGTGGTGGATCGTCGGCGGGGGCGCTGGCGTTGGAGGGAGGATTCTGTGAGGCCCGAGAGGGGCCATCCCCTGCCGCTACCACGGCCTTTCCCCTCTCGCCGGCGGACCTCCTCTCTGAGCTCCTTCGCACCATACTGGCTCTTTGTACGTTTCCCACAGACGGCGCCAGATGAAGATGTGTGATCTTGCTCTGGTCCTGAGCGGATGGAGGATCATCGGGTAGTGAACTGCAAGACAGGGAAACGGATCAGGGGGCCCAGGGGAAACCCTGGGGAAAACCCTCCGATGCTTAAGTCAGTGGAGCTATGGCGGGAGCAATAAAGGGAGGTGAGAGCTTGTGCGCGAGATCCCTCTCCACCAAAAGGGGTGAAGTGGTTATTGCTCAGGAGCTTTGAGCGTATGATTGCCCTTACCTTCGTCGGAGGGTCTCCCTGGTTTAAATAGTACGCCGTCTCCTGGAGTCCTGTAAGCCGAGGGGTTTCAGGTGGGGGTTACGTCCTCATCGTGGGCTTTTATTGCCTTATCGTGGGAGCGTTATCACCTTGGGGAAGAAGAAGTCCCTTGTCTTCCTGAATTCCTGCCTGCTGTGGACTCTTAACGGCTGCAAAGGATAAGCAATCGTCGGTCGTTCCGAGCTCAGAGAGGCCAGCCCTATCGGGCGATAGGCTTAGCTCGGAAGAGGATGGGTCGGATGGGTCGGCGTACGCCTTCTTCTCCCGGGCGGAGATATGGCTTGGGCCGGACCTTTCCTGTGACCTGACCGACACTCGGGCCCTCCGAGCCTAGAGGCCGCCTAGGAAGGTTGTGTCCTCGAGCGATTTTTTATTGGGCTTTCTTCCCTGAGTGGGCCCTGTGGGCTGTCACTTAGGCGAGCTTGGCCTCGTTGGGTCCTGTCGGGCCTAGTCGGGCTGCTCTTTGAATGGGCTACAGAAATCCCTCTCTCCAACACTAAAATGGCATAAAACTGTGGAGGACTTCTACTCTTTCCTTTTGTCAGAGGAAGACTTTTGGCGACCTTCCTTAGTGGATCCTCAGTGGCCAACCATCTTGGAGGAGGACAGAGATACTATCTTCCTCCTCCTTTGTTGAGGAAGTCAGAGAGGCGATGTTCTTCTTGGCTGGGGACTAGGCCCCTGGACAAGATGGCTTTCCCATGTTTGTTTTTCAGCATTGTTGGGACATTATTTACCCCGATGTGGTGGAAGCAGCGGCAGAATTCCAAGAGGGAAAGCAGAGCTCAGTGGCATCAACAAGACTTGTATTGTCCTTATCCCTAAAAAGGAGGGGGCAGAATCCCCCAAGGACAATAGAACCATAAGCCTGCTCAAGAGCGTATACAAGATCATCTCCAAATTGTTGGCATCCGGATCAGTTAGAGTGGTGGACAAGGTGGTTAGTAGTAGCCAAAGTGCCTTCATTAAAGGAAGGCAAATCCAGGAGAACTTCTTGCTGGCACAGGAAATGGTTAATTCCTTCAAGGTCCTCAGAAAGAAAAGTTTGGTGCTAAAGTTGGATTTTGAAAAGACATATGACAGGGTTTTTGGGTTGTGTCTCTTCCATGTGCTTCATGGCATGGGCTTCGGGGACAAGTGGACTGGGTGGATCAGAACCTGTATTACTTCGGCCTCCTTTAAGGTGTTGGTCAATGGGGAACCCACCTTATCATTTCATAGTAGATGGGGCGTGGGGTAGGGCCCTCTCTCATTTTGTTGCTTTTTGTATTGGTTTCCCACAGCTTGAGCAGATTTTGGCAGAGAGCAGAGGCGGCGAGACTCATTACAGGGTTTTAAGTCAGGAATTGGGGCTGTAACATTTCACATCTTCAATTTGCAGATGGTACCATGTTGTTCTTCTCAGAGGGCTAGGAGCAGCTATTTACTGCGAGACTTTTGCTTGAATTGTTGGAGGAGGTTACCAGCCTGAAGGTTTGGGGGATCCACATTCCCCACGGAGGACCATTCCTTGCAAAGGGCAGCCCTCATTTTTGGGTGTTAGATTGATCAATTCTCCATCACCTATTTGGGCCTCCTGTTGGCTAACGGTGCCATTCGATGTAGAGATTGGTAGCTGGTCATTCACAGATTCGAGACAAGGTTGGCTGAATGGAGAAGACTACTCTCCAATGGGGGGAGGGCGGTGCTGTGTAACTTGGTGTTGGAAAACCTTCCCGTCTACTTCTTGTCCATGTTTTGGATTCCTTGCTCCGTAGCTGCAAAATTACGGAGTATCCAATGCAGATTTTTCTTGCAAGATGGTGCAAAAAGAGTGAGAGGTTGGCGTGATGTTAGTTGGGGCCGAATTTGCCAAACCAAGAGAGGTAGTGGCCTAAGTTTCAAGGATATTAGGCTATTCAACTTAGCTCTCCTTGCTAAATCACTATGGAAGCTTGGGACTGCAGAGAATGGCTTTTGGCTCCAACTTATAAAGGATGAATACTATCATCAAGGGCAAACTTGGGACCTCACCTCTACACAGTCCTATTTACTGTCACCAGTCTACAAAGGTATCCTGCAAGCAGTTGACATTATCTAGGCCTCCATGCATATAAATTGGCAATGACTAGGCGTGTCTCTTTTGGCTGGACAGATGGTGCGAGGGAACCACCCTGGCAAGCAGGTTCCACAAGCTCTTCCATATTGCTACTGACAAGCGGATGCTGGTAAGACAAGTGTGTGATCCCACAAATGGTTGGTGCCTGACTTTTAGAAGAAGATTGAAAAAAGATGACATTTAAGAATTGGCTGACCTTTTGGCGCTGTTTCATGGCCTTAACCTGGATCTCACTTCCAGAGATCATTAGGTATGGAGAAGGAACTTGTCGGGAGTTTTTTCTATTCGGTCGGCATATTCTTTTATGATGGACAAGGCGACTAGGCATCCCCTGTTCTAGCAACTCTGGAGGCCACTTAGTTCCCTCAAGGTGAAGGTTCTCATGTGGAGGATATTCATATCCCGATCACCTACAATGGATAGATTGGCCAGATTTATGGTTGGAATTGATACGGTGTGCAGCATGTATGGGAAGGATGAGGAATCTATGGACCACTTATTTTTAGATTGTGAATTTTCTACTAAGGTGTGGCGGCACATCTTCACTAAACTCAAGTGCGCCATACCGATTGAGGGCTTGGTGGATAAATTCATCAAAAATGGCAAGTGCAGTGGAGTTCAAAGGTCGACTACCAATTGTGGTGGCTGTTCTTGCGTACAACCTTTTGAAGCAAGCTCTGCAGTGGCCAGAGCGCCGACGATGCCTTCTGCCTATGACACTACCTCTCCAATGGGAAGAAGAACACCTGGAGAGGTCAGCGGATATGTTAGCGACGCCCCATGCAGAAGGGGGGCACCTATCATCGGTGCAGATGACGTCGTCCCATGTACCGCCGGCTGTAGGGGAGCACCGTTCTCCACCAGTGGAGCCGCAAGTCCCCGTCGACGGTGTTGCCAAGCCTTCTCGACTGGAGCAGCCGTAGACGGTGGTTCGTCGCCGACTTGAGAGGATGCCTATGCAACATGTGTTACCGGAGTTGGGTGTTAAGCAGTACGACAAGAGGAGGGGGCATCGTGGCCTAGCAGATAGCATCCCGTGCAGTCGACCGGGAGGGAGGGATACCGGACCTGCTGCTAGTATCCTCCAAGAGCCCATACCAATCCAGATACGGTTCAGATAAGACCAGCGAACGTCTAGCTCCATGCACCCTCGACCCACGGATGCTTTGGTGAGTTGGGAGGTGCTCAAGGCAACCTGGAAAACACCGTCGATGTTCCCGGCTATGGATCGAACACAAGGTTCATGAAAAAGATTGGCTTTGAAGGTCGGGAGATCAATCCAAATGGGATTGGTGGGGGGCTCAGTGCCACACTCAAAATTCGGGTGCCATCGAAAACGTTTAAATAGATACCCCTTGACGATCATCTGCACCCAAAGAAGAGCTTTTAGGCAATCGACCTATATCGTGCATTGGATCAAAAGATGTCGATCATCCAGGGCCCCCATAATGAAATCCTTGGGGAAGCTGAGCCACTGGATTAGCTGGGATTTAATATACGGGAATGAGGGGCCAGCCGTATGGCGTCTTCGCAACTAGGGAGAACTGGAACGGCGCAAGGGTCGCTTGGATCTCGTCCTCGGGGAAGAATACTGTCGGCTCGCCGCTGTCGGTTAAGGCTAGAGGATGCACAGTCAGGGACACCGTCGGTAAGAGGCGTGCCACAACAACAACTATTGCTTAACTTCTCGGTGCGGCCGGAGATGCTGCAGTGTAGCAGGGATGGCAAACTCGGTTTCAGACTCGGTTTCGGCCGGGTCCGAAACCGATACGACTCGGTATCGGTATCGGTTTCGGCCGAAACCCGCTGAAACCCAATTAAAAGGTTTTAAAAAAACATATTAATTCTAAAAAATATGAAAAAAATCATAAAAAATATAAATAATCACTTAAAATCATGAAAAATAATACACATGTATTTGAGTGTATAAGTTAGTGCAATAACCTTGAAGTAGACAATTACGCATTGAACTTCAAACATTGAACATGTGAAAGTTAAATTAATATTCCATTGTACATTAATACAAGAAGTACAATAAACCTAATTAGACAAAATAAATGTTACAAAAATTCACTGATTCTTATCTAATATGGATAATAATTACTAGAAGAACCTTCTCCCTCATCGTCTGGCCCTTGATGTTGATACCCATAGCCAGGTTGCATGTATGGTCTATATTCACTATAACCAAACAATGAGGTAGCCAAGTCCTGCATCCCTCTTTGGATCCCTCTTGGAGTGTTTGGTTGGCTTGAGCCGAATCCAGTATCAGCATAAGAATCTTGAGGAAGAGAAGAGGAACTGGTCGGATATGGATGGAACTGGAATGATGGTTCATAATTTCACGACCCATAAATAGCTGCTTCCTGTTGGCCACCTTCGTAACCTGGTGAATCATATCCTCGCTAACCTTGACTGTATCCAGTAGTACCACCTGCAGCACCTGCATCACCTGCATCACCTGCATCACCTGTACCACCTGCAGCACCTGCATCACCTGTACCACCTGCAGCACTAGTACCACCTGCAGCACCTCCGGGATGATCACCATCATCATCATCACCACAAGAAATTAGTCGCTTTTTAGCCTTCGGGGATGCTTTTTTCTCTTGTGGTGTCAATTTTTCAGTGATCTTTGACATGAGTCCTTTATCCCTTGGCGTGTGCCTCACATAAATCTGCTTCAACTGCTCAATTGTCGGGTCCTCTCGAGCAGCATCATTTGTCCTCTCAGTTTGCCCATGCACTGGTGTACTTCTTCTTAAGGAGACCGGTGGCTTGACCATTCTAGGAGTGATTGGCCTGCTATCTGTATCTGAGTGTCTAGCTGGCTTAAACTCGAACTGCTCCTCAGTGTCATCAACAACCCTAGACTGGTGCGCATGAGTATGTCTAGCCCTCTTTGATGTTCTTTTGAATTCGGGATCTATTGGGTCATCTTCATCAAGTATGCCCTCTGCCCATGCTCTATCATCAACATCAAAAACGGGCTCATCAACTTGCTCCCGTGTCTCGACCCAAGACTGCAAGAGATTATCATCATCAAACAAGGCATCCACATCAATTTCTGCGGCGGCATCCTCGGCGATGCGTTTGTCTCGCAGCTGTTGTCTCAACCTCATATTCTTTATTCTCAACCTCATATTGTAGTGGCAGTACACTAATTTCTCTAACCGATCAGCCTTTAGGCGATTGCGAACCTTTGAGTGTATAAGGCTGAACGTGCTCCAATTTCTTTCACATTGGCTTGCTGATGTGGTTTGACTCAACACCCTGATTGCAATGAAAGCCAATGCAGAACTGCCCAATTCTCTATTGTTCACCATGATCCACCAGTCAGCTGTTACACCAACCAACCATAAACAAATAAATATAAGTTGTAAATAAAAATCAATTAAGGAAGATGTAATTGCAAAGAAAGTACAAAGATGAAGTATACCTGGGCTCACTCTTCCCACTGCGTATAGCAATTGAGAGTCAGAATACGTCCCAGTTCTCATTCTATAGTTGTTCATCTACAAAAATTACAGAATAGATTAGCATAACTACTTAAGTAAATTCTATACCTCTTATTCATGAAATCAAACAGGCCAACCTCTACTTCCGCCTGAAGCCTCTTATCTTGTGTCCTCGATAAACGACCAATGACTTTTAAAGTGCCTTGAAGCACCTCGGCATCAACATGTGCATTGGCATCGTACATGAATCGAGGGTTCAGAAAATAACCTGCATTTGTATATAGTTTATGTATGGTCAATAATATTTGAATACAAATAATCACTCACCGGCTGCATGCAGGTCGTGGTATAATGTGGTGTCCCATCTATGGTCAATAATCTTCCACCATTTTGCATAATGTTTGGGAAGGGAATGCTGCAACTCCAATTTGGCACGGTCCATGGCCTCGTATAGATAGCCCATATCATTCTTCTCATCGCCATCCACCATTCTTAGGACCTTCACGAGAGGTGTGACTACTTTCAAGTACCGTGACACCCTGTCCCAGAATTTGTTGTCGTCCACGACGTGGCAGACATCCAGATAATCCATCTGTGTATCAACATTGCCCTTGTCGATGTATTCCCGCAGGGCATTGTGGTACATGAAAGCTTTCAGCTCATTCTTGTACCTGTGCAGATAAATGAAAATTGAAGCTGCATCAACTGCTACATATCAGTAAGGATAAAGTATCAAGAATTGAGATCAATCTTATACCTGTGCAAAGACTCCAAAGAAATAAAATTGGAAGCAAATCTGGTTGGGCCTGCACGGATGATATCTCGCCCTCCACTGGCATGCGCCCTGAACATATTTAGTATCCTAGGATGGCCATAGATATACTGTGTGATCTTTTGTGCCCTTTCAACCGTCTTCTTCACATGTTTGTCCTTCCCTATGTCTTCAAGTATGGGATCTAGACAATGTGCTGCGCATGGGAGCCAATATAAATGCCTGCGCTTATGCATCAATTTCCTCCCTGCTGCCTTATAATTGGCTTCATTATCAGTAACAACTTGTACAACATTTTCTTCACCAATTTCGTCTACCATGTTGTCCATCAAATGAAACAAATAATTGGCAGTTTTTTCAAAATTTGATGCATCTACAGATTTTACAAATACTGTACCTTCGATGTAATATACCAAAAAGTTAATCATGGACTTTTTCGTGGTACCAGTCCAACCATCGCACATAATAGTGCATCCTCTCTCCATCCATATCTGCTTGAAGCTTTGAACCCAGTCATGGAGCTCCTCAACCTATGTCTCAAGCCCACCCCCGTATATGTCCCGACGTGACGGCGCCTTCAAGCCAGGGCCAGCATCTGCTATGGCATCCAACATAGGTTGAAAATATTCACTTTCAGCAGCATGTGCAGGGACACCTGCATGAAAAAACCATTTACAGATGCTTTTAAATGTATGCCCTGCAACTTCTGCAGATTTTTTGACCCCTCTCAATGCACTTTTGATCTTAGGTTGTGTAGTCTGGGGCCTTCTGTGGAGATAACTGTCCATGGGGCCTGTTCTATACGTCTGCGGGGGCGGGGCAGCACCAACGTTAGGACGTTGTGCAGCTGTACTGGAGTAGGTCCCTCCTGAACCCATGGGTGCTTTTCCTTTCCTTCGAGCGGCTTCTTCACGCTCCCTTGCTTCAGTCAGCTCCGGATCAGAATCTTCAGTGCCTTTCTCATCATCATCCCTCCTAACCCTTCTGTCAGAAATCTCCTCAACAATTTCCTCATCATCCTCAGCTCTTTGTTGCATCCTCTCTTTTTTGCCCAGAAGACACTGGTGCATCTCCTCTCGCACCTCTCGTGGACAGTGGTCGCATTGTCTCACCTCTCTTCGTACCCCTTGTCAAATGTTGCTTTCTTCTGGTAATTCCGCCGTACATCTCCCTACCACAATAATTACATTTAACCTTCCTTCTCTTAGCATCAACTAAGGACAGGTGGGCCCACCCCGGATCCTCCTGCCGTTGCTGCTCCTGTGTTTCTTGACGTCTAGACATGATGCTGCATTAAGACAGTAAAAGACAATGTCTTGTAAGTACAATGAAAAAAAGATAATTTCTCATGAAAGAGGTTAAATTTAGTCAATGAATCTTAATTGAGCTTCAATTGAACTTTACTAAACCTAATTAGAGGAAAGCCCCAAAATTAATAATGTCAGTAGGGTTTAATTAACACATATAGCCTAATCACCCTTCATAAAAATTAATTCCGAGCATGATAGAGCTCTAAATTAATTAATGAAACTTAATTGAGCTTCAATTGAACCTTACTAAACCTAATTAGAGGAAAGCCCCAAATTTAATAGTCTAATTAGGATTTAATTTACAATTTTAGCCTAATCACCCTTGAAAAAAAGCAATTACCAACATGATAGAGGTCCAAATTAGTCAATGAAGCTTACTTGAGCTTCAATTGACCCTTACTTGACCTAATTAGAGGAAAGTCCCAAAATTATTAGTCTAATTAAGATTTAATTTATAATTTTAGCCTAATCACCCTTGACAAAAATTAATTACCAACATGATAGAGGTTAAAATTAGTTAATGGAACTTAATTGAACTTCAATTGACCCTTACAAAACCTAATTACATAAAAGCCCTAAATTTAATAGTCTAACTGGGGCTAAACTAACATATTTAGTCTAATCACTAAATTAACAGAATTATTTAACAAATTAATCATTTAAGAAATCTTACCTAGCCCTAATCAGAGCTAATTAGGGTGGTATGGTGGGCGGGAGGGGAGCGCGGGCTAGGGCTGGCCGCTGGTCGGTTGGCGGGTGCGCGCAGGCAGCACACGCACGCACGCGCAGGAGGCAGGCGGGCCGTGGGCGACGGGCACAGCGCGCAGGGGGGGTTGGGCCGGCCGGCCGGCTGGCCACTGGCGGGCCTGCTGCTGCTCCGCGGCTGCTGCCGCTGGCACCTGGTGTTTTCGCGGCGGGAGGGGACAGGCCGACAGGGTGAAGGGTTTCGGGGTCGGGGGGGATTCGGTTTCGGGCTGAAACCATTCGGTTTGGGGCGAAACGGGCCCTTCGGGCTACAGTAAAATAGGGTTAAACGGTATCGGGTCCGGTCGAAACCGATACGTTTCGGCCGAAACGTATCGGTTTCGGCCGAAACGAACAACCATGCAGTGTAGGGCTTCTTGTCGGCACAGGTGAGGCCGGTGGACGCCTTGGAGCTGGTGTAGTGGCTGGGGAAGGGGTGGCTAGAGGTCGAGCAGTGCTCGAGGAGGATCCTGCAGTCGATTGAGCAATTCAGGGAGCTGCCAGATCAGCAGAGGGCAACATAGCGGGGAGTAGCAGAATCGATGGAGCAGAGGCCGCAGGTTGCTAGATTTGTTGTTGTCGAAACTGGAGTAGCTTGGGGTGCCAGATTGATAGAGGCAGCATCGGCCGAACCTTGAGACGTCGGATCTGCAGAGGGAGATGGCACAAGAGTATTGACGGGGGCCGGCCACGAGCGAACAGTAGGACCCAACGGCGCAACAGAAACCGGTGTTGGGGAAGCAACTGGTTGGCGGCTGGAGTTGCAGAAACCAGTGTAGGAAGCAAGCTCTGCATTGGCCAGAGCGCCGGTGATGCCTTCTGCCTACGACACCACCTCTCCAATGGGAAGAAGAACACCTCGAGAGGTAAGCGCAGATGTTGCGACGCCCCATGCAAAAGGGGGGCACCTATCGTCGGTGTAGATGACGTCGTCCCATGTACTGCCGGCTGTAGGGGAGCATCGTTCTCCACTAGCGGAGCCGCAAGTCTCTGTCGACGGCGCTGTCGAGCCTTCTTGACTGGAGCAGCTGTAGACGGTGGTGCGTTGGTGACCTGAGAGGATGTGTATGCAACATGTGTTCCCGGAGGTGGGTGTTAAGCAGTACGACAGTAGGAGGGGGCATCGTGACCTAGCAAATAGCATCCCATGCAGTAGGCCGGGAGGGAGGGATACCGGACCTGCTGCTAGTATCTCCAAGAGCCCATACCAATCTAGATATGGCTCGGATGAGTCCAACGAACGTCCAGCTTCATGCACAGCTGACCCACGGATCCTTTGGTGAGTTGGGAGGTGCTCAAGGCAACCTGGAAAATACCGCCGATGTTCTCGGCTATGGATCGAACACAAGGTTCATGAAAAAGATTGGGTTTCAAGGCCGGGAGATCAATCCAAATGGGATCGGTAGGGGGGGGGGCTCAGTGCTGCACTCAAAATTCGGGTGCCGTCGAAAAAAATTAAATAGGTACCCCTTGACGATCATCTGCAGCCAAAGAAGAGCTTTTAGGCAATCGGCCTATATTGTGCATCGGATCAAAAGATGTCGATTATCCAAGGCCCCCATGACGAAGTCCTTGGGGAAGCCGAGCCGCTGGATCAGTTGGGATTTAATATACGGGAATGGGTGCCAGTCGTATGGCGCGTTCGCAACTAGGGAGAACTGGAACAATGCTAAGGTCACCTAGATCTCGTCCTCAGACAAGCATACCGCTGACTCGCTGCTGTCGGTGAAGGCTAGAGGATGCACAGTCAGGGACACCGTCGGTAAGAGGCGTGCTGCAGCGACAGCTGCTGCATAACTTCTAGGTGCGGCCGGAGATGTTGCAGGTGTAGGGCCTCCTGTCGGCACAGGTGAGGCCGGCTGATGCCTTGGAACTGGTGCAGTGGCTGCGGAAGGGGTGGCTAGAGGTCGAGCGGTGCTCGAGGAAGATCCTGCAGTCGACTGGGCAATTCTGGGAGCTGCCAGATCAGCAGAGGACAGCATAGCGGGGAGCAGCAGAATCGATGGAGCAGAGGCCATAGGCCGCCAGATCTGTTGTTGTCGAAATTGGAGTAGCTTGCGGTGCCAGATCGACAGAGGCAGCATCGGTCGAACCTTGAGATGTCGGATCTGCAGAGGGAGACCGGCACAAGAGAATTGAAGGGGGCCGGCCACGAGCGAACAGTAGGACCCAACGGCGCAGCAGAAACCGGTGTTGGGGAAGCAACGGGTCGGCGACTGGAGTTGCAGAAACCAGTGCAGGATGATGCAAGGGTGGTGTAGAGGTTGACAAGGAAGAAGGGAAGAAGCTGGTTGGAGGGAGGGCTGTGGTGGGGATGGTTGGTGGATAGGCATGATGGAGGAGGCCCCTGAGATCATTTTCCTCCTCTCCTCCCTTGAAATGCTAGAAGAATAGGTTCCACCCCCTCTCGCGTCTCCTTCCTGTGGCGATCGTCCTCCGACAAGCAGCGAGTGGCGACCCTGAGTGGATGACGATGTCTCCCCCTCTCTCTCACAGGTGAGGGTAACCCACCTCACCCCTCTCTCTCTCTCTCTCGCATCTTCTCTCTCTATCTCCCTCTCTTTCTGTCTGTCTCTCTCACACATCGAGACACACATGCTCGGTCCTTCTTTCTCTCTCTCACTCTTTCACTCTCTCTATGTCTCTCTCTCACGTCTCCTCCCTTTCTCTTCTCTCTCCCAATTGAGCCCTCTCGTCTCCCCCTCTCGCATCTCTCTCTTTCTCGCTCACAAACACACAAGGGTCAAATCCCACTCTCACTCTCCATTTCACTCTCTCTCTCTCTCACTATCTGTCTCGCCCTCTCTCAATATCTCTCTCTCTCTATGTATTACTCTCTCTGTTCCACATTCTCTGTGTCTCTTACATACACACGGACAGAGAGAGGGGCCACGCCCCTCTCTCACTCTCTGTCTCACACACAATCACAGACAAAGGGGCCGAGCCCTCTCCTTATGTCTCACTCTCACTCTCTCTCTCTCTCTCTCTAATCGTATTCTCATGCCAGTATGCTGCAGGGGAACATTGAAGCATTCATTTTGGACTACTCTGGGCGGCAAGGAGCTAAAACAATAAATTAAAATTTTTGTTTAAATTTGTTTATTTTTTAAAATTGTTTATATTTATTGTTAATCTTATTCAATTTTGTTTGATTTTAGGAATGAATGAATTTAAGATGTTTATTGATTTTATGTATGCATTTTTGTGATATTTAGACATATAGTCTAAATTTTGAATTATAAATATTTATTTAATAAAATCTCGCCTCAAATGTCTAGACCACCACTTAGGCGTTTGAGGCGTGAAGCGACCCCCTAGTCGCCTTGGTTGCCTCATGCCTCTGACTATATAGACCCTTATGTGAGTTGCCCTGCTGGATCTATCTTAGCCATCGCTCTTCCTGCATTGGATAGCACCGGCTCGTCTCCTAGTGAACCGGGTCCGAGTGGCAACTCGGTTGACGAACCGCCCACAACACCCATGCCTTCCCAGGAAGGTATGCCCCCCTAGAAGGATACCCACCTGGACTCTTCGATTGCCTTCCCAACAATTGCTAAGCTGCCGACGGACACTATGGATTCTCCTCCAATTGGTTCCTGAATTCCGGTTGCGATGACGGAACCTGCCACGGATGGAAGACCTCCTAGGAAGGAAAATGCCCCGGTCATTCCTCCGACACCGCGGCTATGGTGGATCTCATCCCAGACGGCTCTCCAACCCTAGTAAGTACATCCACCTCCACTGTTGGATTCTCAGGTGGTGCTGCTCCTGCGAAGCCAACTCCTTCTCTGGATCTCGTAGATCTTGATTTGAAGGCAACCCAGTCTCTAGAGACGGCACACCCCACGGCAATGGTAGATGCAAAGGCAACTCCTATGAAGGCAACTTCTTTCCGACAACGGCGGGATGTGTCTCACATACGTTCAAGGAGGGAGAGGGATGATCTGCACTGCCTCCGCACGCCCTCTGCCACCTTCCCCATCGGTCTTGCAGCCCTCTTGTAGTTTCGACGACTCCCAGAGCTGTTGCTTTAAGATGCTCCTCCAACGCTGCTCGGCTGCATCCTTTGGAGTTGCCTCCTACACAGGCTGGGCACACTCTTGCATTGGCGAGGCCACAAGTAGAGAGGGGAGCCTTGCTTGCACCAGATCCGGTGGCCCAGGGCTCCGAGAGGGAGGGGTTCGGGGTTGAAGATAGTCGACGGTGGCCAACTAGCGAGCTGTTGGATGGAGTGCTGTCTTCTCAGGCAGAGCCACTGGCTCCGGGACGACGGTAGAGTCAAGGGAGCTGGCACAAGCACTGGCTCACCTTGGGTGTCACCTACCGGGACCTGTGGGTGCAGAGCCAACTGATCGTGACGAAGGCGAGGAACTCATCTTGGAGACACAGTAATGGAGAGGAGGCAAGCAGATGAAGAGCCCAATGGGGGTGTCTTAACTGTCGGGGGCGATTTGGGTAGGGAACAGATGAAGGAAATAGTGGGGATAGTCGAGAGGCTAACAAAGGCTCAAATGAAGGAACTTGCAGTTAAGGTGAGAATCTCCTTTACAGGTTTGGATAAAGATTTGAAAGGGATGTTCTCCAAAGTTTAGAAGAGATGGCTCATGGCTCTTGGGTATGGCAAGGTAAGCGAAGGGGGGGAAGTCTAGGAAAAGGGAGCAAGGGTGAGGGAAGAAGGGGGAAAGGAGAGCAACGAGCCACATGAGGAGGGAGGTCGACCCGCTTATGTCTTCTTGTGGAGAAGGACAATCAAGACTGTAGTAGGACCACGAGATCATAGTAGATTTACAATTGGTGACAGAATCAGCTCGGTGATGATTTTTATGTTTTGTAATGTAGAATATTCTTCCTTTGGATGTCACTAGGGGGACACATGGGGATTACATCCTACGGATGCACGTTTTGTGCAGGTGTATTTTGAGTGTTTACTTCTCACACTTGTAAATCCCTTTTTTAATTTATTTTTATATACAATGCTATGTTGTCAAAGGCAATGGAGGCGATCACCTGGGAGATGGAGGCGGCCACAAGTTGTCTCGCCTCCGCCTCGATCGCCTCAATATGGTCTCATGGGTCCGGCCCACCTCCGCACGCCCTGGCCCGTTTGATTTTTTGTTTAAATTGTTTAGATTTGTTGTTAGTTTTATTTACATTTGTTTGATTTTAGGAATGAATGAATTTGGGAAGTTTATTGATTTTATGTATTCATTTTTTGTTATATTTAGACGTATATTTATATTTCTGAATTATATATATTATTTTAATAAAATATCGCCTCAAATGCCTAGGCCATTGCCTAGGCGTTTGAGGCATTAGGTGACCCCTTGGTTATGTCTCACCTATGACTGCATGGATACAGTGATACCATCCACTTTCCAAAAAAAAAATGTACAAATCCCTTATTTTACCCCTTGCTTTAAGGGAAGGGAAGCTGGTGGTTTTTGTATAGGGGTTTTTTTGGGAGCACTCCCTCTTGTACATTCTCATTTACTCTTTTATAAATGATGTGGTACCATCCATTTTCAAAAAAGAAAAAAACTGGGTTAGAACCAGATTTTTTTAATATTATCTGACTCTATTACATTTTAAATACTCATTACCATCATATTTTAAACATTCGTCATGAATAATATAACTTATGCATCTGTGTCTATCTATTTGTCTATATATATATATATGGGAGATGATCCAGTAAGGACGTCCTTACTGAATCATTCCATGCGAACGCCTCTCTTAACTTTTATGCGCCTATGTGAACCTTTATGCGCCTATATTACACTTTAACATAGGCGCATAAAAAATCACATAAGGGCATAAAAGTGCATGCGCTTATATGAACTTTTATGTGCCTATGTTAAGTGTAATATAGGCGCATAGTCTATGTGAACTTTTATGCGCCTATGTTAAGTGTAATATAGGCGCATAAAGGTTCACATAGGCGCATAAAAGTTAACAGAGGCATTTGCATGGAATGATTCAGTAAGGGCGTACTTACTTGATCATCTCCCTATATATATATATATACATATACATATACATATATATATATCTGCCGACTTTGAGTGCATTGGCAGCGCACTGTATCAAGGCACCCCAATCAAAATCGGGAGGTTTTTTTTTTCAAAAGAAAACAGCTGTACTCAGGCGAAGGCAGAGCATCATCTGATCACACACCTGTGCAGTAGCACGGTGTGCTGGTTCATTGAGCGACTTGGTTACCCATGCTGCAAATGGCAACCCTGCCCTGTGGGCACATCCACTTGGGCCCCTCGTGCCCCTGTCTACCCAACTCAACTTAAATCTGATTCAGAATTAAAAAAGAAAGATAAAAAACACGGATTGCACACAAATAAGCAGGCAGGTGGGTTGCATTGCCCTCCCATTCACGGGCTGGATGCATTTGAAATGGGTGTGTTTGGCTGGTTAACCCAACCAATCTTGATCTGATGCTTTAAGCATTTCTTTCACCCTGTTCCCTTGCGGTCTACGAGGCTTGATCAGACAAGCTAGGCATTTTCCCCTGCTGCTCATTTACTGTGTTTTCTTTTTCTTTTTTTCTTTTAAAGAACATTCAATTGGATGGCAGTGAGGAGGTCACATTTGATGGCCTTGTTTATTTCTGGTTCCCAATCTAGTTTTTGAAATCATCTATCAACTGGCCTTGCTTGGTTCTGGTTCCCAATCTGGTTTTTGAAATCATGCTTGCATATATTTATATTTATGTCAAATAATGTAAATATTTCATACATTTCTTTCTTGTCACATCTTTTTTTCTTTAAAAAAAGAAACAACTCCCAATGTATGTTAGTTTATCCAAGAGTCATTCAGGAGAATGCATCTTCCATTTATTTTGGGGTTTGTCGACATGAATCCTGTCCCATCTCTCTGATTTATGTAAAGCTATAAAGCCATGTTTGTGGTCAATCCTAAGAAGCTCATTTCTTACACTTGTATATCCCTTTTTTTTCATTCACTTGTATATCCCTTTATTTTGATTTTATATACACAGTGGTAGCATCCACTTTCAAAAAAAAAATCCTAAGAAGCTTATGTATTTTCTTACTTTATCAAATCATCTTGTTTTAGGCCTTCACTGAGTCCTTTTGCCATGCCACTTGAATTTGATCACACCTCACGACTGGGGCTTAACTTGGACCATGAGGCATATGTCTAAACCATTGAAGCCTGTTTGCCCTATGCTTAACGTTACTTGGAACTACACCTAAGTCCCAACATACATGCTGCTCATTTTGAATCATAGTTTTTCTACTCTTTCTTTACATCCATCTCATCATCATCATTTTTGCCGCACACATTTTCTAGAGGCCTTCATCCATTATAGAAGGCTTCATAATGGTTCTGTAAAACTTTCCTTGTATCTTTAAGGGGGCTTGTCAATCACAGCAGACTCTAGACTCATTTCTTCACTTCAACCATCTTGCCTTGACCCTATGTGTGACATCTTCTTGGATCTCTCCATTATCTTGAATAATAGATCCTAAATATGGAAAGTTACTATTTTTATGAATAACTTGACCATCAGTTATGACCAAATTCTCATTATGTAATAGTCCTTTGTCAACAATGGAAGGGAGAAGAAGCCTTGTCCTTCTGCAAGAATTTGTACTTCTCTGGTTGGAGAGTTCTTGCTGCATGCTGCCCTCACTTTGTGGAGAATATGCTGTATCATAACTAGATTGTACGAAAAGAAGTAAGCAGCATGCTGAGAGAAATGATTTTCCGAAAGATCAAGGTTATGCAAAGAAATAGGGAAAAGGACACGAAGGGAGAAAACCACATCTAATGGTTACTGGATACACCTCAAGAATGGCATTCAACTGCTTGTCATACCTCCATCATACTGGCCCATAAATAATAGGTACATTCATGGGCGATGAAGGTAAAAATACTATGCGCCTTCACATGAAGTAGCGTTAGGTCACATCAAGAAAAAACTCTTTGCATTGGTAGGGCCATATCTAGTATTTCAAATTATACCTACGTTGGATTGCATCAATCTTGTTCATCTGTACATTATCATGATTACACCATATGGATATACTGGGACAAGCATATATACCATCAGACCATGGCTTGCTTCCTATCTGAACATAGACTTGCTTATATCTAAGCTACTTGCATTCTTCTGGTATGTGTGAGTATCATATCATCAACTTGGGAGGAAGGCATGCATGGCGAGGACTTGAGCATGACATAACATATATAAACAGAGAAAACATAATAACTTTGGTCATATTTCTTGTAATAGCTTCACTCATATTGCATGTGCATAAGGTAGCATAAGATATTGTAAATTTTGACATAATAAATGACCAAGGATTACTAACTGAAGATGAAAGAGAACATTGGGAAGCTCAGAAAAGAATATGAAGAATGGTCCTTTAGAGAAGAGATCAAATGGAAACAAAGAGCAAAGGAGCAATGGTTCAAAGAAGGAGACAAAAACACAGCTTATTTCCATGCAATGGCAAGTGTCAAGAAAAGGTCTCTATGTATTCAAAGATTGAAAGTTGGGAATGAAGTGCTGCATAATGAGGTGGACATTCAGCAAGCTATACTCAAAACACTATGAAGAATTGTTCAAGAGGAAGAGTTGGAGGCCATACACGAGCAGCGAAATCTTCAATAGGATCTCGGAAGCTACGGCCAATAATCTCACCAAGCCTTTCACTGAGGAGATCAGAAGTCTTCAGCATGGACCCAAACAAATCACTGATGGCTTCTCAACGGGATTCTACCAACATTTCTGGAAGGGGGTAAAGGGGGAGGTTATGGAGGCAGTCCTAGAATTTCAGAATAACCCAACAGCTGTGAGGTGTTTCAACTTCACCTGTATAGTGCTTATCCCAAAGAATGAATGTGCTGAAGCTTTGAATGATTTTCGGCCAATCAGCTTGTTGAATGGGAGTTATAAAATCATCACTAAGGCTTTGGCTAACAGGTTGAAAGAAATGATCAGCAATTTGGTAGATGCCAATACGTCTGCTTTTATTTTCGGCCGATACATACTAGACAATTTCATGGCTGCCCACAAGTGCTTACATGAACAGAAGGTAAAGAAGATAGAATGTGTATTGTTTAAGTTAGATTTTGAGAAAGCTTATGATAGAATTAGTTGGGACTGCTTATTCCATGTTCTCCAATGCATGGGGTTCAAGGATAAATGGGTGGAATGGGTCTGGTGCTGTGTCCAGACAGCCAAATTCTCTGTGTTGCTGAATGGGTCACCTCATGTTTTTTTTGGAAGCTCTAGAGGGCTGAGGCAGGGGGATCCACTATCCCTTCTGCTCTTTGTCATTGTAGGACAGGTGTTGAGTGCTATGTGGACGAAAGCAAGGCAGCTAATCTGATCAGTGGGGTCTCGGTTGGGAGCGGGAAGGAAGAGGTCACACATCTTCAGTTTGCAGATGATACTATGCTTTTTTGCTTCAACTGATATGAACAAAATTGTAAACCTTTGAATTTGTTAAGATTGCTGGAGGTTGTCACAGGACTCAAGATAAACTTCGTGAAAAGTGAACTGGTGGGAATCAGTATTAAGGAGGATGATAAGAACCTCATTGCTAGCATGCTTGGGGCCAAATGGGGCAATTTCCCAATCAGGTGCTTGGGCCTGCGACTTTCTCTAGGCAACCTGAAGTCTTCTGATTGGAATGTGATTGTCAAGAGGATTGGGGATCGTATAGCGGCCTGGAAAAGTAAGCTTCTGTCTGCAGGAGGCAGGTGGGTTCTGTCCAAAACAGTGCTTCCCAACATCGCAGTCTTTTTTCTGTCCATTTTCAAGGCCCCAAAACAGGTCTACTGGAGGATTGCGACTCTTAGAGCATCTTTTTTCTGGAGAGGAAGAGGGCCAGGTGAGAAGGGAATACATCCAGTTGCATGGAAGAATGCATGCAGGACAAAGGAGGAAGGTGGAATGGGGTTGTCATCAATTGAAGCTATGAATCACTCCCTATTATAGAAATGGTTGGGCGGATATGGAGGGATCAGCCATGTGGTAGGATATAATTGTTAGTAAGTACTTGGGGGAGTGGAATGGATGGTGTTCGGAAGGAATCTTTAGCAGCCAAGTGTCCAGCATATGGAGGAACATACTCAAACTAAAAGATTTCTATAGATGCTCTTCTTTAATCTGTGTAGGGGACAGTAGAAAGACCAAGTTCTGGGAAGAGCCATGGCCGTTGTGTACTGACCTTAAAGAAGCCTTTCCAAACCTTTTCGCAGTTGCCTCTATCACTGGGGCAAAAATATATGAATTCTGGTCCCAATCAGATCAAAGCGCAGGGTGGGTGGTCTGTACATTTTAGAAGAAACCTGTCTGAAATAGAGTACCAGGAGTTCCTGCAGTTCACATGCATTTTGGACCAGAAGAGATTGGCACTTGGATCCAATGACTCTAGATGCTGGAGATGGGAAAAAGAAGGGATGTTCTCGGTCAGGTCAGCAACCAAGATTCTGATGCAAAGAGGTAGGAAAGTACCCTGGTACAAGCAAGTCTGGAACATAAAGGCCCCCATCAAAATCAGAATTTTCCTATGGCAAATGGCTTGGAAGAGAACCTCAACTGCGGACAGAGTGCACAAGTTTAAGCCGGGCATTAAAATCAAATGTATCTTTTGTGGTTGTTATACAAAGAATCTGGACCATCTTTTCTTCAAGTGTGGCATAATCCAGACAGTTTGGGCACACTTCTTCAAGGCAACCAACATTCATTGCATCATCAAGAATAGCTTGGAGGAGTGGTGGGCAGAATGGAAGCTCCTTAACCCAATAAAGGAAGAAAAAGAGCTCTGGGAACTGTCTTCCGGCTATACTATGGTCAATATGGAGGGAAAGGAACAATAGAGTGTTTAGGGACCAGTTCAAACACCCATCCAGCATCATCCACAACTGCATCACTTGTTTAATGGACTGGTATTTTACTGCCAAGGGGTTGCCATGGCACCAATCATCCTTTATGTCTAAAATACAAGGGTGGAAGAAACTCATATTGTAATCTTCTGCCTCTTGGGGGATGGGTCTTTCTTGGTAGAACTCCCGAGTGCTCTTTGTCTGAGTAATTAGTGCTTGTACCTTTTATTTTTGCCTAATGATATGTGGCTGTACGCCACCTTCCAAAAAAAAAGGTAGCATAAGATAGCAAGCTCGACATTTCATCATAATCGACAACTCATATGGATTATATATCATGAATTAGGCGTGTTAAACATGTTGTCATTGTCAATGCATTTTGATAGCATGATGGAAGTATCTTCTAATAGTAGGAACCTCATTTTCATTCAAGTGACATGAGCAACAATTAAGGGAAAATCTTCATGCATAGGCATGAGTCAGATCATAAAACCTCACGTATCTTGTCAGTCATAGCATGTGGTGTTCTCCCCACAGGTCTTAATCCTAATGCAATCATGAGTCATAATAGAGCATCATCCAATCTTCACATTAGAGCAAAAGTCTACATTTTCATTCAAGCATAGTCTTTGGGCAGTTGCTGGTTGGGTGTCTTTCTCTTCATCTGTTACAGGACATGCATGCATCCAACCATGAAACGAGGGGTCGTATGCCCTTAAGGTGTGCAAGTGTCTGGAGTCTATGGTTTATTAGTTAGCAGCCGTGGACCACTTCCACATGTACCTTGTCATGCAGTGTAAGGCCACTCTGAGGTGATTTATCCCTGACAACCTGGGGAGGGTAATTCCTTCATTGGCCAAAAGGAGTCTTCTCAAGGTGGCACAGAATGTCTATTTCCATGTGTTAACTTGTGCATGGGCACCAATTGTAACATAAGCATGATAAATTCACACGAGTGGTTTCTGAAGGTAACTTGAACTTAACCTAAAAAAACTACATGCAATTCACAGATACTAAGCATAAGCATGCCTGTAATTCAGTTCACTTTCTTTCTTCTAGCATTTAAACATTTGTGTGTATTATTCGATTAGCCAACATAATATTGGAAGTTACTAATGTTTTCTTCTATGCTTCATGATGCCAATGCAAAGACATCTGACAACTTTTGGAAATTGTCTGGATAATCTACTGATTTATCTAGTAAACCACAGAATTTATGGTCCTTGATGCAATTTACAGCAATAAAGCAGAAATCCAACATATATCCATATGTTTACAATAAAAACTACAACATCAAATTTCCGGAGTTAATAGAAAAACCAGAGATACAATGATTTTCCAATTAGATCTCAGATTGTATATTTTCTAATAGAATTTTCAGAAATATTTCAGGACACAAACGTGATATGGTGAAATTTCATTCAATTAAACAAATTTAGATGAATCCAGTTTGCCCCGGGGAGAGAAAGAGCCCCTTCCTCCTAGATAAACTCTAGTGGGGTAAGCTACTAGTTATGCCTTCTCAAGCTATTTTTCTAAGATGCTGGCCCATTAAGTTTGCAAATCCCAAAGCAAGAAGGTTGTAGAAAGCATTGAGAGTTTCTTAGTCACTCTAGACTTGTGTCATTATTGGGAATGGGCTGAAAATGTTAAGTTTTTCCGAAGTTGACTGGTCTTGCCTGCCATGCCGTAAAGGGCCATTTCACAATTTCGAGGTCTTATTTATAGTTTTGGATATCTGGCTGTTCTAGGTGTTACAATTCTTGACTTGTCTCAAGTACGATCAAGATTCTTATGGACTAAGCCCATCTGTGCTTTCAAGACTTGGAAGAGATGTGACCTGCAATAATATAAGTGGTTAAATTTATTATTTGACTTGGTATTTATATAACTCAGAGTTCATAGCCCTATAGTATGAGACATGATGACTCCTTACCAGTGAAATACAGATTTTGAGATGATGAGTGTATATTTGTCAGGTTACTCCATTAATGTTGTTGCCTAAAATGTAACTGATGGGCTAGTTTTGGATGCCGTCACAAATAGGAGAATGCTTTAATTTTACTGGTTGATGACATTCATTAAATATTCGCAGCATTAATTGAATGCAAAGTCAGTTGTTCCAGATCTCTAAAGGATATATACTACTTTATCACATTTGTAGAATTCCTGTGTCGACGCTGATGACACATTGGGTCATTAGGACTTTTGGTATTGCCTCTTCATGCAGATTTGAGTTTGTCCTTTTTATGTTGTATTGGGGTAAATAAGTAAATTGTTTTCCTCTTTTGTGCGAATGAAAAAGTGGGCACTTTTACTGAAATATGATCTGCATCAGAACTGGTGTATCCATCCTTTTTTTTTTTGAAGGTCAACTGGTGTTTCCATCCTTGGTTTAGGTCTTGTCGAATTTTGCCTTGCAGCCAGTCGTCCTGAAGAAGGGTACCCAGGTCTCCTGGCAAGGTGCTATGGGAGCTTTCCGTGGTGTGTGCATGGTTTGGTTTGGCTGATTTGGTGAAAATTTTTGCCGAACTGAACACCTCACATTAGTTGAACCAGACTGAACTGAAAGGGAATCAGTTTTTGTTTGGAGTGTGATGTGATATGTATGTTTCTCATGTTTTATGTTGATTTTCGTAAACATTGATTTAAAATCATATCATGATAATATTAATGTATCAATTCTTAACTATGAAACAATTTATCATGATAATATCTACATACATTTACATATACAATACATAAAAATATAAATATATATCTATTTTGTTGGTTCTGCATAGTGATTTTCCCTTTATACTAAACCAAACCAAGGAGGGAAGGATGGGGGATCAGACTCGGATTGGCCGACCCAAAACTTATCCAGGTCGATGGGATCGGCTGATCCCAGCCCGATCCTGGCCGAGTCAGGCCAGCATCCTGTAGGCCAAGTCAGTCCGGTCCGGGCTATAATCCCGCCTGATCTGGGCCAATATTGCCTGATCCGGGCCGATCCTGGCTGATCCCAGTTTGAAATTTGAAATTCATTTGAGCGGGATCGACTAAGATCACCCGATCCTGGCTGATCTGAGTTGATCTGAGCTGATCCTGGCTGATCTGGCCCAAGAATTGGGATCAGATGGATCGGGATTGGATCGGTCAGACCCAAAACTAATCGGATCGGCCGATCCTGGCCGATCCGATCTGACCCTTCCATGAACCAAACCAAACATTGGAAAAATAAAAAAATGTTACGTTGTTTTAGTTTTTCAATTTGAATTGGCTGTGACACATTTGTACTTTTCTCCCCATATCCCAAAAAATTCCGGGTTTAAATTTTAAAAAGATTGATCATTTTGGACCAGACCCAAAAAGGGAAATCTGGTTGTTTACTTATGAACTGGTTGACTGGTGGGTTTGCTTGTTTTTAACTGGTTCAGATCCGTCCTCTGGGTCCTTTATTAGCTGCTCTGCTTTCAGAATTTATAAGAATTGCCTGATAGTATGCTAGTAACAGTGAGCAGCAGCTGAAGCATTATGAGTATGAGGAGCAAGCTGGTTCTGGGACTGGAACTGGAACTGGTTGGTGCTGGTTCCGGTTCTAGTTCCAAGGCCAGTTTTGGCTGGTTCCGGCTGGTTTCCTCTCTATTGGAACCAGACCGGTTGATCACAGGATTGCCGAGAGTCGGCTTAACCGGAGTTGGGAAAGTGACAAGTCACAAGAGTGGAGCACTCTGCGCACCTGATGGAAGAGATAACTCTCAAAACTGATAGAAGGGGGGATAAACTCAAATTCTCATTACCAAATTCGTAACCCACAAGGGGGTTTATATAGGAGTACAAGAAACTTCCTCTTAATGACCACACATCATCCCAAAGTTCACTCCATTATCACACTAATAACTAGGCACCCCTAGGAAAAGGAAAAGACTTCCATAATACATTTATGTTCCCCTTAGACTTAGACTCCCCCCTCATTAGTATGCATAGAGAATACAAAAGACACTAAATTAAAGACTCCTTGAAGTAGAGGATTAAGTGTGTGTTTAATTATCTTCTTTGAGAGGGTTGCCGGCATCACAGGTTCTGGCCGGTTTCAGTCTAGTTTGGCTTGGTATTAGCACCATGATGATGCTTGAGGATGAGATGTTCACTTCCCTCACAACCAGGCTGGCAGGCAAGGAATTCAGAAATGGATCAGGAATGTGCAATCCCAATCTGGATTGGAACAGATTGGCCGAACCAATGGAAGTGAGCCCATCCAGTGAAAGAACAACAAAAGTACTTTTTATAATTAAAAATGATTTTATAAATTGAAAGTACAAATTTACAAATAATGTATTTGTATAAATACAAAGTTATATAAGAACATTTTATAAGACTTCATCTCTCTTCAAATCAAACTCTAATCAGCCAAGATTGGCTGTTTCATAAAAGAGTTGGCTCATCCATGTCTAATTTTTGGCCAAGTTTGGTCCGATTTGGGTCAACTTGGCCCAAGTCTGACCAATCCTTATTAATGTTTTTTATTTTTTTGATTGGGATCGGTCTTAATGGGTGAAATTGGATCTGCCACTGCCAATCCCAATCAGGACCAGCCTATCCCGATCCATGGAGTGGATTCCATACTCGCAACAGCCCGCAGCAGACCAAGAACCCCCTCCTCAATATAACTTTTCTGTGTTTATTCCTTCAGTTATCAATTCTCTCCTCTCTTTTCCCCTTTTTTTCCTTTCAGCACATTTCTGATTCCTCTTCCTACCCTTTTTTCCTTTTGTTTTTGGGGTCCATACCAGTATTTGACCGGAACTTCACTGGCCTGATTCTAGTCCAGTTTTGTGTTTTTTAGAAACTAGTGTGTGCTTAGTCAGCAATGTCTAGTGATAGATGGTAGTGTGTGCTTAGTCAGCAATGTCTAGTGATAGATGGTACATTTGTCTGAGTCTCATCGGAGCAGCAAGCTGGCTCCAAATCCACCTAGAGTTGGGGGTTCTTAATACTTGAATGCCATTCTCTGCTGGTTTTGATGATTGCACATGTACCTTGCTTGGGTCACTACTAAGTGAATGGGGTTGTAAATTTGTAATATGTCCGCAGACTATGCATTTGCAGTTTGTGTGCTCTGTTTCTCCTCAAAATGTTTATCAACATTGTCTTTTCGACCTTAGATGACAAGTTCTCCCCATGGAGTTTGAATCATTTCTGCATACACGTCTTTGTATGCTGTCATGCTGATGGTTATTGTTGAAGATTTATATTATTCTCTGTAATTAGTTCAAGAACCATTTTTTTCATATGAAAAAGTAATCTAAGTTTGGCACTGTATATTGACAGTGCAACTTCGTTAGTACTTCAGTCACACAGCACTCTGGTGCTTATTGTGCATGTCTTGTTTTTTTTGTTGATTTTCTGTTGTTTATAACCAGGAGAAACTTTTTTCAAGTCAGAATAGGACAGAGGCTGCACTTGGTAAGAAGTTAAAGATTGATTTTCTTCCAGAGATTGAGAAAATCCATAAGGTATTTCAGCCTTTGTGTTAGAACTTTTTAATGCTTAATGCTGAGTTCTTTTCTCATGCAAAGTACACAACTCTTGGCCTCTTGTTTTATGAAACACAGCTTTTCTATTTTCAAAGACGGAAAAGAAATGAGTACCTAATGCTTACTCTCTATATTTATTTTTTGAAAAGTTAGTAACAACCTTGTCCACTTTTATTGGCAAATATGAAGAGGAAAGAGAGATTGCTCAAAAAACAACACAGGGAAGCTCTCCTTCTTGATAGCTTTTTGACCGCCGATGGACTTTCATCAGGACGTTCCCTTCGTGATAGGAAACCTGTGACATATACATTTGGTAATGAACACACTTTCCAAAATTTTCAGCTTCGGATGTCTGATGGTTGCATATAATTGCTGTTAATCTTTCTGTTTAAGAATGCAACGGAAAATAAGATATCTTCAATTTATAGTTTTATTCATTCCATTAGTATTTCATTTTCCTTAATTTCTCTTCTCTTAATTCCTGAAGCAACTTGTCTGTCTTATGATCATTTTGTGGCAATTAAGCTGTTATCCCTAATCTATAAGGGATAAATATGTATCCTGGCTTTGTTGGGAGGGTATTTGGCCCCACACCGCCTTGGTGTGCTTTTTGTATTGGGTCTCTTTTTGGGATCTTACTTACACTTGTACACTTTATTTTCTTTTATACAATCAGTGGTATTACCCACTTTCAAAAAAAAAAATGTAAAATCCTGGTAGATGTATGTTCCTGGGATACCTGACAAAGTAGAAAATGTCCATAACATAATAGCTCAGTGCCTTGGTGTGCTTTTTGTATTGGGTCTCTTTTTGGGATCTTACTTACACTTGTACACTTTATTTTCTTTTATACAATCAGTGGTATTACCCACTTTCAAAAAAAAAATGTAAAATCCTGGTAGATGTATGTTCCTGGTATACCTGACAAAGTAGAAAATGTCCATAACATAATAGCTCAGTGCCTGTAAATGTTTATAGGAACATATAATTACATCGGTCAGTGGTCACGTATGATAATCATGCTACTGAGGGCTATGGATGGTGACACATTATGTAGAGTTTATTCCAACCTTCAAGTGATTGAAGCTTCATTGCCATTCCTCCCTTTGAATGTTCCATATATTATTCTAGAATTCTGCTGTTATGTCAATCATATGCTTGTATAGGCATGGCTTTTGCATTTGCCAAAATGCACATAAAATATAGTTTCTCCATATTGGGATGTCCTTCATGTGTATTTCCCTTGATGATTGATTTTTATGCGTTCACTAAGAGAATGAACCTGCTGTACATGTAAGCATGCCCAATGTGCATTTGGTCAGAACAGCATTCTACCCAAAAGTGTATGTATCAAGTGAAATGTTTTGGATGGCTTTTCCTAAGGACTTTCTCTTGACCGTTGATGGTATAACATTTTTAGGAAAATAACCTGTATACTCTTGAATCTTTTCGAAATAACCACTAGACCCCAACCTTTATGGTATTCCTAAGTGCTCTCTGTCTAGCCAAATCGACTCTTAAGAATGGTATATTAGCAGATATCCCCTTAATAATTTGATCCTTTGAACCATGTGCAAATATAAATTGATTTTGCTAATCTCAATACTGAGTTGGATAGTGTACCAATGGACTGATTCTGATATTCTAGATCATGAGACAATGAACGTGAATGGCATCTAGTAATTAATTCTTGACTGATTGATCGTGTTAACGACCTTAAGATTGTTGGGAGTAATAATAGCCTGTAAACAAATGTTTACAGTGGTATCATTGTATCCATTAAAAGTGACTTTTATTAGAATTGTAGATAGTGAAATGATGATCCCACCTTTGTATATGCAACATTTTGTTACGATTCATTGGATTATATCTCAATGCTGGGAATGTGTACAAAAGTTTGCAGTTCTTTTATGTTTTGTTTGTTTTCTCTTAGGCACTTAAATCATAAGTGATCAGATAGTAGCAGATTCTGATCATTTGATAAAATATGTACACGAGGAACTAAATCCTGAGAAATGAGCCAACTCTCCCAAGGGCTAACCTACAGCCTACAGGAAGAAGTTTAGTGTTTAAGAGGAGGGAAATGCAAAGTTGAAATGACAAATTAGGCTACTAATAAAATCAGGTCATGAGAGTATCTCGTCGGAGTCCCCCACAGAAGCAACCGGGCAACCACAGCACATTATTCTTTCTTCCCATCATTATATCTTTGCATAAAGGGGTAGGCAGCTGGGACAGATGGAAAGAACCAAGGGGAATGTAATAGCATTTGAAGTATTTTCTGCGTCATTCTTTTGCGTTCCTCCTAAACATGAATAGTGAGATATATTTAAAAAATTACCATTATACCACTAAAAATTATAAATAACCAATATACCCCTACATTTAACAATACTATCTGTATACCCTGAAATTGGATAGCTAGGGTTGCTTATATCCCTGAAGATAGATGCCGTTGGGGTTAAAAGGAATATTCACAACATGCTTCCTAATAATCGAAACCGCTCATTGCACAATGATGCTTCTGAACCTTTCAGGGGTACAATGATAGTTTTCCCATGTATTCTTCTTTTATTACTCACCATCATATTAGGTGGTCATTGAGCTCCCTAGCCATGGTGCCACAGTGAAACCCTCCTCTTCACCCTTTCTCTTTCAACCTATGTAGTCCGAGGTGAGAGGCGACCGAAGCGAACAAGGGGTCGCCTCAGGCCTCAAACGCATTGGCGATGGCCTAGGCATTTGAGGTGATATTTTATTAAAATAATATATATATAATTCAGAAAAATAAATGTCTAAGTATCACAAAAATGCATATATAAAACCAATAAACTTCCTAAATTCATTCATTCATGTGTGTCAAATTATTGTATGACTCACTAAATTCATGTAAATCAAACAACAAATTTAAACAAAAATAACAATAAATTTAAAATAAATAAAAAAATAAACAAAAATTCAAATTACTATTTAAGCTCCTTGTTGCCCGGAGTAGTCCAAATGAGATAGAGAATGTTCTCCTGCACACAGAGAGTGAGACAGAGATTGAGAGTGAGACAGAGTGAGAGTGTGAGGCAGAGACTGAGAGAGGGGATTGGCCCCTCTCTGTCTGTGCGTGTATGTGAGACAGAGAGAGAGGGAGAGAGAGAGAATGAAACAGGGAGAGAGAGTGAGACTAGAGAGAGTGTGTGTGTGTGAGAGAGAGAGAGAGAGAGGTTCCCCTCTGTGCATGTGGTGTGTGAGAGAGAGAGAGAGAGAGGCTCGGTGGGTGTGTGTGTGTGTGTGTGTGTGTGTGTGTGTGTGTGTGTGTGTGTGTGTGAGACGGGTTCCCCTCTGTGCGTCTGTGTGTGAGAGAGAGAGAGAGAGGGGCGGAGATGTACCGGATCACTGTCGTCCGCTGCTCGTCGCCGTCAGCCGCTCGTCGCTGTCCACTGCTCACCGCTGTATGATGCTCACCGGCATCCGCAAAACCGTCGCTGCTTGCCAATCGTTGTTCGCACGCTGGCTGCAGGGGAGAGATGCGAGTGGGGGGAGAGAGAAGAGAAAGGGCAGAAACCTAGGTTTTATACCCGGATCCCCTTATCGGGCTCTCGCGGTGCTGGGCCAGGGAGTGCAGAGGAAGGGCCGGGCTCGCAGGCTCACCGGCCTGGGCTGGGGAGTGCAGAGGCAGACCGGGTGCGAGAGGCGGGCCTAGGCTTCCCGAAAGGTGACCGAGGCGTTCGCCTTGGCATTTTGGGCCGGAGCGAGGTGACTTGTCGCCACCTCACCTTGCCTTCTCGCCAAGGGCAGTGGTTTTACATCAATGCTCAAGTTCATGGCACCCTTGTCCAGGCCACTGCCACTGGAGCCCCTCAACTAGGATGATCTTGCCTACATTGTCAACCTAGAGGCTCTGGCCAACATCTTCCTCGTCAACATTAACCTTGCCTCTGCCAGCCTCTGCTTGCACCACTAGCACTCCTTGGCTGCGAACTCCACTGAGAGGGGCTTCTAAGCATGATGCCGTCTGGGCTTTCTCCGGTGAGGTCCTCACTGCAGCCACTTCCGCTAGGCAGTCCCTTTTCTGACCTAAGGGAATGTCATGCAGTGACTGGGCAGCCTGGCAAATACAGTGGCTTCATGATGTTCGGGCTGGCACAACACTGCAGCAAATACTTCACCTGGATTGGATTGGGACCTTGTTCACCATTGCCTACATGGTGCTCAGCAAGAGGAGTGATGTGGTCTGGGTCCTCTGCACCCCTTGTTGACCTCAATGGGAGGGTTTCTTGATCATACATGGAAATGTCTTGCGGGGCACCATTGTGCTTGCAGCTGTGTTACCCAGTGCTGTTCCTGCCTTGACTCGGTCTCTGACAATGATGACTCCACTCTAGGGGAGTTCTCCACGATGACGAGGCGGTGCTTCTCCACTGTTGTCTTTGATGAGTCGGCAGTGCCCACATTCGGGGGTGTCTTCACTCCCATGATGGTGAAACCCCAGCTGGACATGTTCTACTACATGGAAGTCCCCTAGATCAACCACGGCGGTGCACGAGAGAGCTTGATTTGTGGGGTAATAGTTGTTTCACCTATTTAATCCATTTAAGGTTAGCTCCTCTAGAGATCAATGGGGTTGGGGGATGAGATTTCGGAAGCGACTGATTTATTGTCCTTAAGGTCACTTTGGATACCACCCCCAGAGTTCAGTGGGTGTGGAGATGGAACCCTCGGGAGTGTTCTCCATTTGCTCGGCTTCTTTGTTATTGACGGGGGTGTCAGACACCCTCTGTTCCTTCAAGTTTGGAAGCCAGTCAGTCCCCTTAAGGTGAACGTGTTCATGTGGAGGATATCCCTTTCCCGACTTCCTACACAGGATAGGCTGGCCAGGTTCATAGCTGGGATGGATACAGTTTGCAGCATGTGTGGAAAGGAGTCGTCGTCTATGGAACACCTATTTATAGAATGTGAATTTGCTACTGAAGTTTGGCAACATATCTTCACTAAGCTCAGGCGCACCAAACTTCTTAAAAGTACGGTGGAAGATTTCATCAGAAATTGGCTAGTGCAATGGGGAGCCAAGATTGATTGCTAGTTGTGGTGGCTGATATTACATGCAACCTTTTGGATCATTTGGAGAGAGAAATGGCAGAATTTTCAGAAGATAGGCTGAAGATCCTTGTAAGTGTCTGAATTTGATTTACTTTTTTGTGAAAAGTTAGGAGTTCCTTTTTGTAGAGTGGATAGTTCTAATTCTCTTATTTTATCCCTACTTCAAGAGTAGGGAGACTTGTGTATTTTCTTTTGTTTAGGGGAGCTTTTGGGACCACTCCCCTCTTACTTGTACATCTTCACTTTTTATATATGATGTGGTATCATCCACTTTCAAAAGAAAGATTAGCTCTTCTAGATGGTTGTTGACAATCGGGGTATGATAGATTTGTGTAGATGATTTTGAGGGTAATGCAGATATCGTTGTTAAGGTTAGGGAATATAAGACTTATACTGAAATTACAACAAATAATTGTTCTATCAATCTCCATCTATGAGGATTTGAGGGCTATATTGCTAATTTTCCTTTTATTTATTATCAAGTCACTAATTTTATATATTATTTTTAGTTTTGATACACAAGTTACTTTTTAGTAACTTGCAAAATATCAAGTTTTATGTTATAGAATAGTAGAATATTACTTGTATATATCATATAATATATGTTTTATATATTATATAATATACATTGTCATTATTTTATATTATAGAATTCATTTATATACTATTTGCATTTTAGGATATATGATCTATATTAGATATATTAGTTTTATTAGTTATATATTAAGTGATTAATGAATCAAACATGCTCATTTTTGTCAAATGCTTTTATCAACTGGGAGGCAGTATGCTAAACAATTCGCTGAGACATCATCTTTGTACTTGTCAACCACTTCTTTCAGCGTTCAGGATTTGTGTGTTACCTATTCAGGTTTAAGATGTGATGCTTAGATTTCAGATTTAAGTTCCTACACTATCAAACATAACCTTCTCTCATTTTCCTCCAGTTGAGAAGAGTGGTAGAAATCTGAGGATGCTTCCTACAATGTTGGCCAATGTCCTGTGGCCAGAACCCTGGTCAGGCCAAATTGAAGAGGATGCCTTGCTTCAACTGATTGAAGATAGCTGAGACTTCCCATTTCAGATTACCGGTTATTTTGATTAATTTCGTTGTTAGGGACGAGCTCCAATTCTAGATCTTTCTGCTTTATTAAAAGTGCAGTGTATGTCATTCATGACCTCATCTATCTATTCCATGACTTTGTTGAAGCAATGAGAATCCACTTTCTGTGAGCCTCTGGTAAAGTTTGTATCTGAAGTTACATTTGAACCTTAAAGTAGTTGGGGGTTTGAAGTACGCAATGCTGACTAACTTTACACTATTATCAAGACAGCAGTATGCTTCAATCAGACTGCTCAAATATTCATGCTACCTTTTGCGGGGAATAGGATTTCAGAGTAGTATTACTTGTATCTGTTTCTCGGCTTACACTTCTAATCTGTGATATTGGTATATTTCTGCTGTATATTTTTTCGCGCTCTTTGCCCATTTCATTTTTTCTCGTGACCCAACACTGTTGTAATATTGCTGCAGATGATTTTGATCGCTCAATTAATGAAGCCATAAAAATCACCAAGTATGTTTCATCTTGTTTGACTAAGCTTAATTCTTTCTTTATGGAGGTCATTGTTTGTTATCAAAGACCTTTGTATCTTTTTCTTTATATCAGGAAAAGGCAGGCTTCGCCCGAGCAGCATGTTGTTAGGAGGGAAGCCTCTGGTAAACCAGAACCATTTACCAATGGTAGGTGGAATGGTCTGCCGCAAACACCTCATCAAGAGTCCTATGAGTCATTGTCTCCAAGGTCAAAAGATTATGAAGAAACTGATGGCGAGCACGGAAGTGGAATTCTTGACCGCAGGTACTGTTTACTTCTATTTTGAATGGAAAGCCTTGATTGTGCTTCTCTTTGTTGCTCATATACTGACTGCATTCTGAACTGGAATATAGAAATAGACGAAGAAAAAGACCCCAAAGGTATTCAGAGAGAGATTTTGTGGAAGCCATTTCAGATAATGAGGCAGAGTATGACAGTGATGATATAATGGGTGAAGCAATATATGATGATGAGTACCTAAGAAGCCGGAAACAGAAGAAAGTATCGAGTAGTTCAGAGGAGGATGAAGAGTATCGCTGGGAGGAAGAAAATTTGGAGGATGAGGAAGAAGAGGAAGCCGATGATTCCTTGAGTGCCAGTGAAGATAGTGATGAGACCGAACGGTATAAGAAGGCTCCAAGCCGAAGCAGGCGAACTAAGCTGAGATCGGTTGACGAACTCCAGTCAGGCCTTAGGCGAAGCAAGAGGTCTACCCGCCCTCGGATTAACTATCGGCAGTATGAGCTTTCGGACTCAGATGTGGACTCTACAAAGCCAGACAAGTCAAATGCTTCTGATGGGCGGTCAGATGCAAGTAATGAGTTGGATCTTTCGATTCCAAGTGAAGATTCCCAGGAAGATGGAGATGACAGCAAAGAACAAGGAGCTGATCAAGGTTGTGGGGAGTTGGAAGAGAAAGAAAACAAGCCCGTGTTGAAGGTGAGTAGCCCTGATCAAGAAGGCAATGGAGAACTAAAAAGACCACGGTATCTTGATCTGAATGAAGTTGCTCCTAGTTCTGGCTTTGACGATGGACCTGGCTTCATACTGAAAGATGAAAATAAAGATGATTTTTAGAAATTTTAATGCGAAGAGCTCGGCACACATGTCACCTCTTTCTATGCATGCTCAGAAGTCCATCTTCTGTCCACCATGTTGTAGTTCACTGAGTTGTAAACTGGCTCAGCCGCTCATGAGTGAGGGTCCTTGGGTTCCTTCCAGAGTTCTACTTGCACATTTGCGAGCACAAATGCTGTGTAAATTTTCGCTAACGTTCGTCTGGTGGCCTTGGGTTTGGGGGTTGACATCTGTGGTTGTGGGAGTATGTAGATGATAATTATGATTTATCTGCTGTCGTCGGAGGCGATCTACTTATCGATAGGGAGTTACTCTATTAGTTCTTCTCCTGATTCGCCACCAGTGTACTATATACAGAGCCGGATTGTGGAGTTGGAGTCGCTTACTGGCGGCATTCCCACTTTTTAATTCACCCTTCCTTGGGGATGCCGTTTTCCGCTTAATTGGAATTATATTTCTCATACCTGTCCCATGTCTGCTACCCCATCTCTGTACATGTGTGGAATCTTTGTGCATCAGTTTGAGGCTTTTAGTTATTTCTTCAGAATATCTTGTTAACGGTGCTAACACGACAGAACCAGCAAGTATAATCCCAGAAAGAGATCTAATTGAGCTGCCCTTTCGTTCACTGCTGTGGAATGCCCTTCGTGAATCCACTGCCGTGAGTGCCGTTGCTCACCCTGGAAGTACTCCTTCCACGGTGCTAGTGTTTAGGGTGTCGTTCCTGCCGCAGTTTCTGGCTTGTATCACGATGGAAGTTGAGCGGAAAGCTTGGAGTCCGTGCCTGTGCAACACAAAGGCAGTGAGGATGCTTATTAGGTGTTGGCTTAACTTGTATATATATATTTTAACTTTGGTTCTATTTGAGTTAGCAATATTTTTAGTCTATTTTCTTTATGCTGTGCTTGTTGCAAACTTCTGAGGAATGAGATTGCAGACTTGGTGTACTGCAGTCGGTTTCCTGTTGCTACAAGGCATCAAACAAGTGGTTAGGCATACATTACTTGGGTTCGTACTTAGTAGTTTCTTAGACTCAAGATGGCGCGCAGTCGCACTAGAGTTGTCTAAAGTGAGGGTAATATTTGTTGCACACGGTAGTATGCAGATTGTGTTTAGTCATCTTGCAAACTTATTTATACTGTCCACATGGGCTGATGGAACTTGAGGATGATAAAATTCTCATTTTTTTATTTCCTTTAATGGGGGGCTTCTCATTCTCCGAGTTCTGTTATTTCATATAGGCCAACCGTGGATAAGGTTTTTTTATTAGCACCCACTAAGATTCATCGTTAAAGGATAAGTCTCTGACGATGATGACGACGACGAATCGTGGATAGATATGTAAGACGGCCAGATACAAATTACAAATTAAGATGCACAGCAAGTATTCCTTCAGAAATAAATGGAGGCTTAAGATTTGTATGTTGGAATTTTGTATACTGGGTGTAAAACCACCATGTGAAACCTTGTACCCCGAAAGGCAATACTTCATTTTGGGGACAACTTTTATGGGGTTCAAATGGAATTAGTGTACGGACTCTTTAACATTCTTTGACCATATGATTGCCTTTTATTCCCTTTTATGGGGAAGGAATGTAGCGTCCTAGGTGCAGAAGATTTAAATTGGTTGGTTTCACCATGAAGGGAGGCATGTGTAATAAGACTGCTTGAGCTCCCAACTAGGTTCCTTCTATGGATGATAATCCAAATGATAACTCATTCTGGATCGCTGTTCGCAGTCCTGGAATAAGATAATCAGGTGAAGGCAGATTACCTCACCGCCGTGCAATAAATCAACAACATGAAGATGGAAAATGTTCATCCACGGTCAACGATCAGTATGCAGATGGTTGGTTTTTCTTCTAATTCTTCGGAATGGGTGGTTGAAATTTGTTGTTGAATCAAAAGATGGGGACAAATCCCAGTGCACTGGATGGTGCATATGAAGAATCTCTACCATCGGAAAGTACGATAATTCGAATGATTTAATACAGTCCTGTGCCGACTGGCTTTCCCGGCCCCTTCTTCCGGTTCTGATCCCCAGCATTACCTATAGTTTTTGCCAGGCATACCTTAGCTGACTGTTTCCCGTCTTCAGAGCTACGTTAAATATGGTGGAACAACAAAGGTAGTACAGCAATACACTTGCATATGATTCGATTCAACTCTTTTTAAGATACAGATGGTCAAAAATTTCTCAACTAGCTGGAAATAGCAAATGGGTTATGACTTGTGTAGGATCAAAATAAAGAAAAAAATGAAACAAACATGTAGCTAATGTGCGAACAAAAGTCAACAAGATAATGAGATTCTGTCAAAGAAATAAAAGGATTTTTCACTTCTACGTAGAGAACAAGTTCACTCTGTCTTTTGCCAACAGATGTGTAATCGTATATCATCAGAATACATCAGAGGTTATTGCAAAGAAAACCGTACTCAAAATACGGGTTTTGTTACAGTCCGCTGCCAACGTTTTGTCTGCTGGCGGCGGACTGCAACAGGAGCCGCACGATCAAGATCATGCGTCTCTGATTTAAAAAGAGAGAGAGAGAGAAAATACAAATGAAAGGGCGAACGGCGCGCTCCATGCAAATCCGGGGGCACCGTCCGATTTGCCTGGATCACGCCTTCAGTGCGCGCCGGCGATGAAGCACACCAGGAAAGGAGCCATCCGTTGCCCAGATGTGCCGCCCATCACATCCCTTCCATGCTTTTTTTTTTCACTTTTTCCAAAAAACCCACCTCTTAGTCCTGCCAAGCATTTTCTCCCCGTGAATTTGAGGGTCCATTCTGTACGATCCTCTCAACGCATGCATATGCATATAACACATGCCTAGTACAATCATCTAACTAGCTAATATTTAGAACATGAACAACCTAGCTTTGCAGCCAAATCAGAAATTTCTCTCTTTAGCAATCTCAATGCACTCATTGATGACAACAACATCCTAATTATCTTGTAGAAAGTAAAGAATTATGGTCTATGCATAAGCACAGCGAGAAAATCTTATTCAACATGAATTACACAACACCCAAAAAATGTGTAGAACATAAAAGAGAGCAGTTTAGACAAGGGCTATAAAGTAGAAAAGGTCGTCTTATTACTGGACAAACCACTTTGACATCTTATTTATCAGACAAGTGAGCTTCAAGGCCCCCTACTTAAAAGTATGCTCTCATTTTACCGAGATCATTGCTCTGTCACTGCTGTTTCCCATACCGGTATCATTGCAACTCACCGACTGGTGCCTCGTTAAGCCACAGGAAATGAATGAAATCATACAACTTTGCACTCACACTGACCTGATAAGAGAGAAATCAATTTTTAGTTTCCTGCTTGAAACCAGTGAAGGATACAGCAAGAAGGGAATAACAAAAAAAAAACCTTGTAGGGAGTAGGGTTTAGTCTCCTCATGTGATCTGGCCGCATTTGGTCCAGCTGTTGAATACAGCGATCTCTGATCTTCTGAAGGGGAGGTAGTTCTTCTCTTGCTTTACCTTCAGAAAAGAAAAACCAATTGTATGTTTAAGTATGAAACCCAGTCACAGAATTCAAAGAATTGTAAGTGGAAGCTGCTCATAACCTCCAGACCAACCCCCCCCCCCCCCCACCCCAAACCAAAAAAAAAAAGAGCCAAAAAAGACATTTTTCGGTGATAAGTTTGCTGAGGATCCAAAAGAAATGGTTACATCCATGCATATGATGGGTTCTATTCTCAGGAGCAGATCATACAAACTGCTAGACCCCGTCTAACATTTATGGGGTCTTGCTCTGCCGCACCAAGCAATATGCCGACTAACCAACAACCTTGACGGTTATGCGTTAATATTTATCCGGGTGGCTGTAAGCTCAGAAAAGTGCTGTAAACCTGCACAAACCACGTGAACATATGAAATCATGCTCAGGTCATCAAGGATGATGATGCCAGTACTGCTCCCTAGTCCCTAGTCTGTGGGGTCTATTTCTTTTGTTCTTTTTTCCTGGGATTTTTAATTCTTAATCCCTATAATATTTCATATTTATGGATTAACCCCTCCAATCCACATATTTCCTTATACATCATTATGAAAAGGGATACTTACCTATAATCTTACAAATTTTATCTATACCCCAATATTCTTCATATTGTCATGTATACCCCCATAATAACCATATTTCATCATATATACTCTTGCTGTTACCTACCATTTGTTAAATTTAATTTTAGATATATTAAGATGAAAAAAAGACTAATCTACCCTTGTTGAATCTTCTCACATAATCAAAACAATGATACATATACCCCTACAATCTTTCATATTATCTTGTATACCCCTTTAAAACCGTATGTTTTACATGTTCAACGGAATATTTTGTTAACTTTGACGGTGTTAAAGCATTCCTTAATACACGGGTATACATGATAATATCAAGAATATGATGATATAGAGTAGAATATGCAAGATCCAAGGGGTATATATTGTAATTATCTCTTACAAAAAGCCCCTGCAAAAGGTGTTTAACAAATAAATGTGTAATTGTGAGGTCTTATGGTCAAATAATTAGATTGTCTGTCTAATCTGTAAATATGAAGATTACAGGAGCTGAAAACTAAAAATCCCTTGTTCGTTTTGTGGGGGGGGGATGTTGGTGTTGGATGGAGAAAATGGTCAATTGTCACCAATTTTAAGCAGAGGCGGCACAGTATGAAGATACCGAGGTGAGAAGCCTCAACTAAAACAAGATACCAACACAAAGATAGGATTGAGAAAAATGATGAAAACATAGGATTAACAAAAAATCAGCCTCACTCAAAAAGGAACAGTCACCAGCATGGACACTAGGAAAAAAGAAGAACCCCTGTATCGACTTGACCACCATGGCAATCAAGAACCCAAATCTCCATACCTGAGTGAAACAAGGCAGAACAAAAACTTACCAAGTAGCATATACTAGCAGATGGACAGGAGGGGGGAGGCAGCATCATTAGCACAATATGAGGTTTACAGATCTATGAAATCAGTAAACTTTCTCCTCCAAATCTACTTCTCTCCTTGTCACTGCCCTTGCTCCTTGCATTCATTAACTACCTCCAAAATTTCACACCCAACAATATGCAATGTTCCAATCCCATGGTCCACACTCTAGTGATGAATAAAATGATAAAAATTACAACTATTCAAAACATTTAACCAGTGAGGAAAATCACAGCATGACTTTTCCTTTCCCTCCCTTCCAGACACTTCCTCACATTAAGTGCCTAAAACTTTACATCTTGGAGTCATTAAAAGGATTTTTGCATAAATACCCCTATAAATATCAGTTTTTGCAAATAAACCCCTCATTAGACCTATTATCAAAAATATACCTGTTATATCTCGAATGGTTGAGATTATACCCTCATCTTAATCCTTGTTTGTTTAATTGTAGTTAAGTGTGGGTCAAAAGAAAAAAATGACTAACCTACCCTCAGGTTGGCATTCTCTCTGAGGATCCATGGAGCTGGCGATGGCCGCCGCCGCGGCCCTTAGTCCAGCTGCTGCTGTTACCTCTGCAGTGGTGGTGCTGGCGATCTCCCATCCTCGGCAGCCAACCCCCTTCCGGTCCCAGCCCTCGCCACCTCCTCGTGTTCATGGGCACCATCATATGCTTGCAAGTCCTATTGCCCACCGGTGCCAAGACCTTCGTGGGTGACGCCGACACCCTGCACCAGATCAAGGAGGCGGTGGACCCCTCCTCCATCTCCCCAGGCTCCTTCCTCACCGATGGACACCGATGGGTCCTTCTCCTCCCCACACTTCTTCCCCTCTCTTCTCTCTCTCTCTCCACTTGGGGTCCTGGAAGCCAGCGGCGGTGCCCCTTGCCCCTTGCCTTCCGAGCTGAACCCAGGCCACCCCCCAATAGCCATCTTCACTCCCATGTCGGCGTCGAGGATGTACCACACCACCTCCGGCTCCAGTCGCAGCTCCGACCACGCGAGCCACGCAGCCACCATCTTGATGGCAGCGCTGTGCAGGGCCTCCTGCTGCGGCACCCGATGGGGCAGAGGTAGTGCATCTGCGGCAGCAGCGGCTGCGTGTAGATGGTACAGGTGGCTGGCAGCAGCACCAGGCAGGCGAACCTGACGGTCACCTCGATCTCGCCCATCTTCTTCATTCCCGACCACTGCAGCACCAACAGCAGGTACGAGTTTGTGTAGACCTGGTAGCTCTCCAGAGTCTGCGAGCAGAGGGGGAGGTCGCCTAGATGGGGACGGGGGTCATCTGGATGGGGGAAACCAGGGGTGGGGGAGAGGGGGAGAAGGGGAGCTGCTGGGGGTCGTATTTTGGGAATTTCGCATACCCTAACGTTTTCTGTGAATATTTCACCGAATATTCGCCTCTCGTTGACGTCTGGGAACCGTAGGGGTGTAACTGGAAGTATTCGAGATATATGAAGGATATTGTTGATAATAAGTCTAAATGATGGATTTATTTGACAAAACTCATATTCACAGGGGTATATATATAAAAAACCCTAATTAAAAGCCTGATTGAAGGCATTTTTGTATGTCCCGTATCTCAGGAGCCAGCCAATGTGGATCATAAAGGAGATCTGGTAAATTAATATGTTTTCTGATCCTGGCCACATTGGTCAAGAGAGCTGGCTGAACTTGAACTGAAGGTTATGACTAATTGGAAAGCAGTTGGCACCTGGCTCGAAGATGCTCACCCTGAAATTATAAAGTATAACTAGTGAGCAAGGTGGTTCAGTCACTGGGAGCTTCTCTAAATCAGAATGTTCTTAGTAGCATCATGCTTAGATTCAAATAAAAACTAATTTCTACAGAAGTGAATTTATTCTGGCGTAAGCCAGACAAGCTACTAAATTCTTAGATGGGATATGTAACACCGACACTGCTCTCCTTCCTCTGGTTTTCTCTTTCCTGAACTGCTGTCAGTGTAACTGCAACGCCTCAGCTACCACATGCCACAGCCTCTTATGTAACATTGCAGACATCTGCCACAGCCTCTTCTGTAACATTGCAGACATCTACTCTGTTTGTTGCTTATGCAGATGTTCCCTATCGCCTTCACTGTTATTATGAAGCGTTCTGGCAGACTCTGCCATTGCAGTCACTAGCAATGATTCTTCTCATCATCACTGGCTTCTGCCATCATTGCTGTCATGGCCTTTTGATGTCAACATCAGTCTGTCACCACTGCTGGCATGCTGGTTGTAGCTGGGCTATGGCTATCCCCCTAGTGTGCAGGCTGTTAGGGTCCTTTATTGAAGGATCTGGGGGACAACCTGGTTTCTACACGTGGATCCTCACCATCATTACAAGGCTGTCTCTTTCATATTCTGGATCAGGTCCAGGTCAATGGTTCAAGATCCTTAGGAAGGCAGCTTAGCTCCCCTGTTTATCTCCTTTCTTTTCATCACTTCCCTTTTACAACTTGTTCAGACGACTATGAACAACCAGTTCAAGCCCTCACCTCAGCTGGTTTATGGCACCACTCACACTAGATGATGCCAGTGACAGTAAATCTGACATTGGGATCTGTAAGGGTAACACTAGCCAGGTACAATATACTCTTCCAGGGTTTTTCAACATTCTAATCACAGCTGTGGAGTCCATTTTCTTGTCTGGGAGCCCCATTGTGAGTTTCTAGTGTTTGTTTTACAGCGTACCTATGTTTTCCATAAGCATACATACAAGATGCTTGTGCTTGATCTTCTCTTCTTTTGTGAGTTGAGAGAGCACAGTTTAAGTCTGATTACAGTTTTCACTAAACCCAGTGAGCTTTAGTAATACAGATGCCCAATTTTTAAATCAAGAGAAACATGAATGTGAAGAGGCCACATCCTACTTGTTCCTATTGGCCTTGATTCTTCATGGTGATGAAGGACCTGACAGCTATTTTGGATAGCCCATGGTAACCACCCACAACCAGCAAGTCATGACTTTAAACGAACATGAAACATGGCCAGTCTTGTTTAGTCTGCTTCAATCATACACAAGTCTTGCAGGTAAACCTTAGACTTCTCCTGTTTCACTCCCCCTTCCCCAAAGGTGCCCCTGCTCTTTGCTGCTTAATCTACAGCTTTCAATTAAATATTTTGATCCTAAAAATCCATTCTGGCATAAAAGCCCTTGTTAATTGATGGTCAGAACCTTCAGGTTTTACCTATGCATATGTGGTCCCCTGAATGTATATGCATGCAAACTCAGAACCTCAAAGGACCAGGAACCTCAAAAGAGAACTGGTAAGAGAGCATACATTCACTCAACTCAGAAAAGCATCCAGTCATTATATCCATGTATAGTGAAAATAACATGCTGACAAATGATAAAATATGACATGGAGGTACTTACATGAATCTCCTGACCAATAACACTTCAAAAGCTCTTCAACATGCTGCGGCACAACGTATGCTCTCTTGGATTCATTGAATGGATGGCGACAAAGAATTCTTTCTGCTATCTGTGAGTAAAAATTAATTAAGACGCACCATAATATGGGACTTTTACTTTCTAACCCTATAATCTTGCATTCTTACAGATTAGCCCACCTGATCTAGACACTTATTTAACTTCTTTAAATCTCAAGTTATTTAGTGAAATGCCTCATATCATTACGAATAAGCCCTTCAAGTGTTTACGAAAAAGCCCCCGAAAAGGGTGTTTATCAAATAAATGTGATTGTGAGAGCATATAAATGAATATCTGGATTGGAGGAGTTAATCCACAAATATGAAAGAATCTAGGGGTTGAAAACTAAAAATTTCTTTTAATACTCATATACTGAACATAATTTTAAATATAAACATTCATGAGTGACAAGGATTTAGGACTCAACACAATGTTCAACAATAGTACTTTAAAACTGGACCGGACCATACAATTGGGCTGAAAAGAACTAGACCTGCTGGAATTTCCAGCCTGGTTCATCAAAAGACAGAACCTTCCAGAAAAACCAAGGGAACCAGACAAAAACTGGCTGATCTAGTCCATTTATGCCAAAACCAACCAGCTCAAGTTAAATATTATATATATATTATTTATTTTTTCTTACAGTGACATTTGAAACTATTCAGATTTAGACCCAAACACCACACAAGCGTGAAATGTGTACATCACTGTGCCACGATGAGCTTTGTGATAAAAAATAAATACAAATAGCTAGATAATACATGTATATGTGTAACATATTGTTTAATTAAATAAAACAGTCTGGTCCAAGCAGACTGGACCAAAGGCCTCACCAATTCAATCAACAGTCAGGCTTTCTAAGCAATTCACATATGTAACAGTTATTGAGGTCATGTATAATAATAAAAAAATGCTTATGTATGTAAGATCACATACCTTTGGAGGTGGTTCATTTTCTCCGCTCATTATATCAACTAATGGGTAGCCTTCTCTTCCATACAATCTGTAAATTCGTTTTTTACATGGTATGGAAACCTATATAAAAAAAAGTATAAAGCTCTAGCATAAAAAACCAGAAAAGTGGCAAGAGCATATGGTGTCATCTAACCTTGGTAACATCCTCAGAAAGTTTGATACGGGGTTGGTTATTAATCTCCACAAGTTTGAAAACACAACCAAGTGCTGCCTGAGCATAGCATGTAACGAGATAGGTGCCGATACCAAAGGCATCTACTTCATGTCCCTACAAAAAGACAGCATGACCATCAATCTCATCTATCTGTCTCTCAAAGTTGAGATAATGAATAATGTCTGCCCAAAGGAATACATAAAGACAGAATCTTACTTCCTCTAAAAATTGTTTGGTTTTTTGCATATATACCCCGTAATCTACCATATATATATGTTTATATATTTGACTTTCATGAGTTGTCAATAATATCCTTCAATATATCCAAATAGCTGTGGTAATACCCTCATCCTGACTCAAGTGTAGTGTAAGCACTGAAATGATGAACCTTTAGGTCTTATAGGGGCATGATGAGATAACATATCTTAAGGTTATTTTTTATTCGTTTACATTTGCTAACATTTTCTATATAGCATCTTTTAGTGGTATAAAACTGGAAGTGTATAATTGCAACCATTTGGAAGTATTTAGGGTATTGTTGACAATTCATAAAAGTCAGGGTATAAATGCAAATATGATGGATTAGGGGATGTGTAAAAAATCCCAAAATTGTTTCTTTTTCAGGCCATATGAACATATTGTTGCTCATGAAATGGGAATGCAGTCCTTGGGTTCAACACATCAGATAGAATCCACAGGTTTCTCACCTGCTTGTTCAATGCATCAAGTGTTTCCTCATTAAGATCATTGCTAGCAGTAATAATCATTGTTCCAAAACCAGGAATGCTGAATTCCTTCTCTATTGCGCAAAAAAACTTCCGTGCCTCAATGGAGAGATATGCTAGATCACCAGAGTCCAATCTTATTCCAGATGCTTTATACCTGTTAAGATATTCTTTAGCAAGATTATATACTGCATAGGATACATCCTTTTAAAGATCAAGTGAATTGAAATCTTTCTTTATGTTGATAATATATCTTCAGAATAAAAAACCATGCAAAAGTAACCAAAGCAAAAACAAATGACTTAAAGTATGTTGCCATGTACCAAAAAAAAAATGCAGCCATTCTCCATAATCTATAGCCACTCAAATAAATCAGAAATAGGGACAATCATAGAATATAATGCTTGTAAACCTACAGATTAACATCTAGATGAAAACTATTATCCTTGTATACAATTGACTTAAATCAAGAAAATTTTATTGCTTTAATCATAGAACCAGAACATGACTGCCTATGACTTTTGTTGAAATATAAAGGAGGTCGTAATGAGCATTAGCAAAAACAAATAGAAAGATGCACATGATATTTTAATGGCCCACATTCCACCATTTACTCAGATGAAAGTAAACCAATATAAATGAAAGATTGTAGATATCATAAATGGCAGAGACCATCAGAAACTGGGTTGAAAAGAGGATCTCAGAGAAAAGCTTATCTGCGTCATCAGTTGAGAATGAAACAAACAGCAATTCAGAAGCTTGTTCACCCTAAACTCAGACCAGAGGAAGCAGCAGTTAATAAAGGATCACGTATACAAGTCCAGGGAACTGGAATGGGAACCAAAAGAAAACGTGTTTGGAAGAAATATTTGAAGATATATTACTATATGATTTAAGTTATCTTGTGGGTTCAACACTATCTTATATCATCTTACTTCCGGTATTTGCTATGATTAAGATATCTTGCATGTTTGAACAATTTTAATTTTTGCATCATCTTATTTCTGGCATTTTATATGTTTCAGTACATCACAGTACTGGGCCCTGGCTGACCAGCCTCTTCTGGGCAATATCCTCTTCAAATGTAGTCTTCACATTTCCAATCAGTTAGCTGGAATATGTCATCGTCAGACATGCCGACCGGCCAACCAGAGAATAAACAAAACCAGCTCTATGGACAATTTCTCATTTTTGTGGCCATGTTCGAATGAAAACTTTAAAAGATAGGTAAAGCTGCATATGAGACAGCAGCACAACAGGACAAACAGTGATAGCCCAATAGTATGCAAAAGCAAAAGGTCCATCTAGAAAAAGGAACATGACAATTGTGGAAAGAAAAATAATCCTGTATTCTCTGGTAAAGAGAGGTCTTAATCCTGTATTACTATTCTTCGGTAAATAAAGGCCTTAGCTGCCAAAATCCTTCGATTCCATGTTTCCTCCTTATGGGTAGAAATTGAATCATGCGTGGGAGCTTTTCTCCTTTCCTCAAACCAAATTTGAAACGCCCGACCTGTCCCAATGAAACATCCTCATAAAATTGCCTGCACCACCCATATACAAGGGTGGCTTCTTTCATGTTTACCTAGAAACTATGGTGCAGTCACATTCGCCTGGCAGCCCTTTACGGTAAAAGCTGAGTATTTGCAAGGCACAAATCTGGGTGTACGTTATCTGCACATGCTTTGCAGGTCCAACTATCTTAGGATTGTGCTGGACCAACTTGATTCATTCTTTAACATGGGGTTCACCTGTGATTTGTGGACAAAAGCTGGTGAAAACGTTGGGCATAGAAAACTGTCAGAAAGCAAATCTTGAAGAGCAAGGAATTAAAAGATTTTTGCCCCATCAGTTTGCTAAATAGAATTTGCAAATTAGTGCTAAGGTTCTGGTGACCAGATAGATGTTCTTCTACCTATACTCATTCACGAGAACCAGTCTGCTTTTATGCCTGGTCAGCGGCTCAAGGATAATTTTGTACTGGTTGATGAAGTTCTGTTTGCAGCTAGGAGAAGCAGGAGACCTTTCTTGATGTGAGTTGATCATAACAAGGCTAATAATAGGGTCCAGTGGAAGTGTTTATGGAATGTTATGATGGCTCATCATTTTCCCGAGACATTCATTTCCATAGTCAAAAACCACCGCAGCAACAGCAACCTTTTCCATTTCTTTCAATAAGAAAACCTCTGAATATTTTTCTAGCTCTCAGGGTTTAAGACAAGGTGACCCCCTTTCACCTCTACTCTATGTGCTGATGGCAAATTTATTGAGCCAGATGTTGTTGACAGGGAAAAATTTATGATGGATTAGTAGTATTGGGATCTGCAGCAGTCCAAAGAAAATTTCAATTTAAAGCTCTCACTAATGCTGACTGGAATCCTTTCATTAGTAGAATGCAAAAGAGGGTAACAGCGTGGAAAGCCAAACACCTTTCATTGGGCATTAGAATCACCCTCCTTAACTCAGTCCTCTCAGAAATGCCCCTACACTATCTCTCTGTTTTCCACATGCCAGTGACTGTTTGCAGAAAATTGATGCTATTTGTAGAAGATTCTTATTGGGTGGCTCTAAAGAAAATTCTGTTGGCATTCCTTTGATGAAATGGGCGGTTGTGTGCAAATCTAAAAAGCATGGGGGCTTAGGGGTCCTATGCCGGATGAACTTGGCCTTGGTTGGGAAACCATTTTGGGAATTGGTGGGTGAGGACTCTCCACTATAGAAGATAATTTTGGTACATAAGCACTATGGCAGGCATAGAAAATTTTAGGTTGAGTTGGAATATTTCTCCTGTGTGGCGGGGAATTTTGAAGGCAGGTCCTCTAATGGAAAGGGCAATCCAGGCTGAAGGATGGCAATGGTTCAGATACATTGTTCTGATGGGACAGGTGGTGTTATCTGTTCTTTCTGCGGTACTCAGCTGGAGGATGTAGATCATTTGATGCTCACTTGTCGCATCAGCATGGAGGTTTGGGGAATATTTAGCCACTTCTTCAATATTTCAGTGCCTTTCTCTAATTTACAACATGTGGACGCATTTCAATGGTTTGAAGGTCAGAATAATGGGCAAAGCCCCAAGATCTTTGCTAGACATACTTCCACATAGCATATGTGTTTACAGGAGAGGAATGACCACATCTTGCAAAGAAGTAAACTTTATAATGAGAATATCTCCCTTAGGGCCATGTCTTTCATTTACCAGTGGTTTCGATACATTCTCCATTTGTCTCTCACTAAGTGGTCAAGGGCTGTCTCTTCCTCATAGTGTAATCTTCTTTTAGTCCTATCTTTATTATTTTCTCAGTGTGAGGAACATCTCCTCACCTCTTCTGTTGCACTACGTCTATTTATTTAATAAAATTGAGGGTACAATCCACTTTCTAAAAAAAGGGAAATGACTACATATATATATATATATATATATATATATGTGCATTTATTCATGTACGTGCCATGATGAAGTGTATCTGTGCTTTCTCAAATACTTTTGGCATGACAATCCAGCTATACCTCTTCGCCTCTACTGAAAATTATAGAGGTCACAATTCAATCGGTGTTCAAAATCCTAGAAATAAAGTTGTTGACATGCATAATATGTAGTTTTCAGCATGTCCCTCGAATCGTAAACTATGTAGTCAGAGGCATGAGGCGACCCTGACCTCAAATGCCTAGGCGATGGCCAAGGCGTTTGAGGCATTTTATTAAAAAGTATATATACAATTCAAAAGTTATAAATATCACAAAAAATATATACACACAATCAAGATTTTCAATAAAATTAACAATCAAGATTTGAGGCGAAAATACATAGGGTAAGTCAAATCAATATCTCCTGGGACCGGCCCTCCTGAGTGTGAGGCGTTTGAGGCAAAAGTGAGGCGGTTTGGGGCCGCCTCGCCTCAAAAAATTCCTGGGCAACTGCCTAGGCTCGCTTTTGATAACATAGATCGTAAAGTCCACATATCATGGAATTCAAAATGAGGTTGAATCAGCGAGTGACATTCTGATCTCGGTCCCAATCTGAAGGACCTTGAATCAACCTGAATCAGCCAAAGGGGACAAGACCTTTTTGTTTTACTTTTTTTAACAACCGGAATAAGCCAATTCCAATTCTGATCCCACCTTGACCTGACTGATTTTGGCCCATCCCATTTTTGACTGTTCCCAGACAATCTAAATCGTTCCCAGCTGATGTCTGAGATCCTCCTATTTTCTGAATCGACCAGTCCCAATCCCAACCAAACTGTGAATCCTGCAAACAATGCCACATGTATGACTGTTCCCAGACAATCCAAATCGTTTCCAGCTGATGTCTGAGATCCTCCTATTTTCTGAATCGACCAGTCCCAATCCCAACCAAACTGTGAATCCTGCAAACAATGCCACATGTATGAAAATTCCTCAATGAAAACATGTATTAAATCAATATTCAATGTTGACTCCATACACACGAAGTGCACCACCCAGCAAATAACTTCCTCTTTAGCATATACATCATTGGATATTTAAGATCATTCAAGCAGAAAAGCTTTACATGTAGAAGTCCATTGCAAACAGAGAAAAAATGTAAATAAATGTTAGCACAATGAGATAAAAGCAGAAACTGAAATACGCAATATGTTGACCAGTCTGTGAGGTGTGCATACAGAGAGAGAGATAGACATGTATTGGAAATTCCAATCCTGAGTGCTTACCCCAAGTCATTAAGCGCTAATGCTACTGCACAGAAATTAGGAACTCCACTCTTCATAACCTGGTAGAGAAATGCCAGATGAATCTCAAAGTTGGATAAAAAAACTCCTACTTTCTAGTCTAGCATCTCTCACAAACATGAACCATGGGATTATGTTCAAGTACCATGGTAAACTCACCAAATTTACATTGAAGGGCAAAAGCTGTAAAAACAACTGCAATGCATACAATAGCCATCCAAATACCTTCATATTGCCTTTTATTTCAGTTGTTGCTGACTTTATATGCAAGCATTATCTTTGTGGACTAGGAGAAACTACTCAAAGATTGGAAAAGACAATGGAGGAGCAGAGGAGACAGGAGAGTGTGGTGGCTGATTCTCCATCCGACCTTTTGGAGGATCCAACGGAATAAGTAGGCCCTTTGACAAAGTTGTTAGGTTCATTGTGGGCAGGGTCTTAGAGCAGACTGTACTTTTGAGAGAGAGAATGATTGATACTGCTGCGCTGTCAGAGAGATTGAGTTTGTAGATAACCCAGTACTTCCTTGGTATCTGGGTCAGCTTTTGTTTAGGGGTTCTGTTTTCTTTTTGAGATGGCCTATAATGCAAAGTGGCTTCTTTTACCATAGAGAGTATTTTTGGGGGTCCTTATGAATTTACACCGGTAAATTTTACCTTTTTTGCAATCAACGAAATCAATGGTACCATCCATTTAAAAAAAAGCATTCTCTATCAGGAACGCAAAGAAAAGTACACAAAATTCCATTTTTTATGCCTGAATAGATCCAGAAAGAAAAGAATAGCTTCTATAAATGAAAAACATGAGCCTTGTGGACATTACACTTGGGAAAATATTCTGTTTTAGTTAGATGATATCCCCCTTCCTCCCTCCTCTGCTCAAGACATGTAACTTTTCCAGAAACAAGAAAGCCAAAGGGGCTACTATTTCATGAAAGACAAAGGGGCAGGGTGTCAATGCTTTTGTTTGGATCTAAAGTACGGAGCGTCTCAGAAAGCTGTAGCCTTGCTGGATCTTCTTTACACCATGAACTTCATGTGGATGAAGAAGATAGATGAGCACATGGCAGATGGACTTATAGTGCGGATGTACCGTGGAACCTCCGGACAACATTGAAGCTGTGGCAACTTCTCATTGGAAAGATTGCCAAGCTGAAGCTCCTGACATGTGACAGTATGCATCACCATATGACATGATGATAGATTGTTACTTTTGTGTAGGGATGTAAATAAAAATCCATACTATCCAACCTGATTCCAACTCTTTAAAATTGGAATCACTTCTCAAAAAAAAAATCAGAGTTGGGAATGGGTATACATTGGAGTAAAAAAAATCCAATAATTTTCTTTTATTGAATGTAAAGAACCATATAAATAGAATCATGTAACTTTAAAAGAGACTGGACCAGTCCGCAGGGTTCAAGTCCCCTTGACGGAAACTGGCTGCACCAGGCAGCTTGGCTCAAGTGCAAGTTTGCAGAGTGGGCATGTGCTTTAAAGAAATCCCATGTACTCAGCACACATGAGAGGGGACATTTAATTCTTCACTGCTACCTGGAGTTGGAACAGTATGATATGGTTCAGGCAAGTTGGCCTCCTTGAACATCACTAAGGAGCTTATATTGTAGGCAAAATACTGGCCTCTAACAGAAGCGGGAACATCAGTTGGGTTCATTTGCTACGTCGGTAGGGAGAAAGGGAAGTCAAGAGTCTTTTTACAGATTCAAAATGATCACCAGGGCCCTTGAAAAGATTATCAGCATTATGGAATGATAAGCATCTATTATGGATATGTGGACATCAGTTCTGTATCTTGCAGATTCTAGCATGACAACGTGGACTATCGGTTGGCTGTGTTGGTTTATCATTTGGGATAAAACCATGCACCTAACGGTAGGGACTATTTTGAATGGATATCATGCTATTCTATAGAGGAATTTTTGTGTAACAGGCATACTTTTATTTAAATACCAGTAAGTACATTTTTTATTAGTGAATTGTGAGACAATCAACTTGAGAGTCGTGCATTGAACTGGCATCAGTTACCCTGATACGGCTGTTCAGAACAGTTCCTACAAGCACATGGTTCACAAGCCCAACAGAAAACTCATACGACCTTGCTTCTTTGTTGCTACATTTTTTATTCTCTTTGTACATATCTTCATGTTGGTAATGACAGATTAGTGTTCTCTCAATTAATTTTATAGGATAATTAATATACTCCCCCAAAGCTTCATTTACTGTTATGAGCAGATACTGCAAGTGCTTAGAAAAGAACAAATTCACTCTAGTAGGTATCCAAATGGTTTCTCATATCTACATCTCCATTGAGCTCCAATGGCCAACTGTTTTGCCGGGTTACAACTCCAGCAGTATTAACCCAATTTATATCAGATTTCATATGCATTTTCTTTTTTCAAAGTGGATGGTACCATGTATTGACTAAACTGAGATTTCAGATGCATTTTCAACCCACCAACAAAAGAACATCTTTTGGAACTTTCAATTCCCAGGTGAGTGTTCAGATTAGTGAGCCATCAGGAACTGCTTACATCCACAGACGCTAGAGACATTACAGGGCAATGGCATAGCTATCACCGGTTACATTTCTAGTTTCAATCTTCAATTTATTCACATGACACATTTTTAAAGGTAGAAGAAAGTGCAGGCCTCAGTGATTGGAAGGAAAATGCCATCAGAAACAGCTGAGGTTGGAAGGATGGCGTTTAAACCTGTAGATCTAGCAGGATTTTAAGTAACAAATGCATTCATGATAAATGTAAAAATGAAAGAAATTTATTGAACATATGAAAAACTTACATCATAGGTGTCTACAAGAGCTAGGAAGTTATTTGGAAATGCCAACGCATATGAGGTGAATGCCGCCAGCTCACTTTGATTGGTCTCACCAAAAATGCCACGGAATGAATCTGAGCACTATCAGCACAAACATAGGACAATAAAGACTTATGATCTTCAAGAATAAACAATCTGGAGCTAAAAAGTTAGATGCATGGAGAAGCCACATTTATGAATTGCTTTCATCACTATTTGGCATGCCAAAAAATGAATTCACTATAAAACAAATCCATCATAGCAAAAAACTGGAGACACTTGAAACCCATAAATCATTTTATTCAATTACAAGCATCTTTGGACATGACCACCATATACAAAAGATCTATTTGATAAGACACAAGTTGTGTACCCAACAAACTGATACACATAACAATGGCCTTGAGGAGGCAAAATTAAAATACACATAATTTGCATAACAAATCCAGTCACATAATATCTGATTTCCATGCTAAGTCGTCACCCACAATGCAGCAGTATAAGAAAAACAATATACTTTCATATTTCCAAGCATAATCCACTTTCCTTCTTGCTTTCTGAAGTCAAATACCTCAGTTTGCTAGGATAACAAATTTTCTTTGCCTAGAGAACTCAATCCTGGGTTGAAAAGCAGAGCTCAAATTGTGTTTTTTCTCCTGTTTTTGAGATTTTTAGATTTCAAGCCTTATGTAATCCATCATATTCAGTGATTAGCCCATCGAATCCCAACATTTGTTTTAATTCTGTATGTTTACAGATGTAATTGAGAGATGCTACTTTCAAGGATTTCCCCCCCAAAACCTTGAAGGGCTTATTCCTAATTTCTTTGTGTTCACTAAATAACTTGGGACGTAGGGAGTTACAGATAAATATCAGCATTGGAGAGGTTAAACCCTAAATATGATACATTGTAGGTGGCGATTTCTAATCTAAAAAGCTGTTGAAGCACATGTTTATGAAAGAGACAGAAGAAAACATGTGTATGTTGACAAACTTCCCACCCCCCACCCCGACTTGCCAAAAGAAAAAGGAAGAAGGAAAATAACAAAAAAAGGAGAACATCTTGTCCGTCCCTAGTATAAGCCCCTTAAAAAGGAAAAACCAGGGTTACTTAAGTTCTCTCATGTACTCTTTATCCATTCCTGCCCAACAACATCCCATCCCCAGAGAACAAAGAAAATCATGGAAGCAAGAATTGGCCAATCCCCTCCCAGATCAGACGATTCAGATCAGGATCGGCAGGTGCCAATCCGATTCTGGCCCCTAAGGCGATCACAATCTGAAAACATTAAAGAATTGAAAAACCAATTAAAATTGATTGACTTGGTCTGAATCAGACCAAAACCGACCAAAATCAGCTGATTCTCTTATGTAGTGGCTGATCCTAACCTATTAGGGTTTGATTAAAAGATAAAAAATTGTCTTTACCATATTTATATTTGTGTAAATACCTTTTCAGTTTATAAATCTACTTTTTTATTTGTTTAAAATTACTTTTAATTATATAAATACTTTTTCAAACTTTTTTTTGCGGATTGGCTCGGTTCCCTTGGATTGGCCAATCCAGCCGATCCAATCCAGATCAGATCAGGATCGGGCATACCTGATCCAGGTTTCTGATCCGATTCTGCATTCCTTGCAGCAAAAGGATTCTGAAGTGCATTTTGCTTTCACATCTAAATAAGAGTACATCCATGAAAGCTTAATTCCATATTATATCATAGATGATTGTCATTTCCCCTTGATAGACAGCCTTCACCTTTTTAACTGCACACCCAATGATCCCCGCTCAAGTATCCAGTTAAAAATTCACCACCATACAGTTATTAGCACATCACACTACATCCCCATCCTAGCATCAACCTTTGTCCATACCAATTGCAACACTAGTATCAACTATCACATCCGGCACTTCACATTCAAAGGAGGAAGCATCCCCAGCATAATCTCATGTTTCTGCATAAGAACCATGGTGTGCTCACTCATTTGTGAATCATGCTGACTTGTCCAGGTCACAGTTTTTCAGCTGTGAGAATTCTGATTTTGTTGATACAAATTGTCCCTGGTTGATCTCTTCATTATAAAAGAGAGTTTTCCTAGTCAAATCAATTCACACAAGTTGTACAACTTGGGCATGAGTCGACATAAACTATCACAAGTTTGACTCATTTAAAAAAAAACCCATGTCAGGTTCCACTACAGTCAGCAACTTGATAAAAACCTTGCTCTAAAATAAGTTTAATGAAGGAAAAGAAAGCACCAGCACAATACACTACCTTTCTTGCGCTGCTATGAGTCACCAAAGGCCACTTCAAGTTTTCTCTGAGGGGTATCACATGGTTTCTCTCTCTAGCCCTTTCCTAGAGAGAGAAGCTCCAAGGAAAGGGAATGCTGCAGGGCGGCTAGAGAGAGAAGCTCCAAGGAAAGGGAATGCCGCAGGGCGGTCCCCCAGAACGGGTCTCCAGCATGAGTCGGTTTACCCTCTGGGACTCGGCTCGCCGGAATGAGTTGGGTGGCCTGAGGGGTCAGGGATTCCAATCGGAGGGAAGAGGTGCTACAGGTGCAGTGGAAGGGGCCATCTGCAAAGACACTGCAGATCCTCTTCGGGGTCCAACGAAGGTTGGATCCATCCCAGCAGGTCCATTAAGAAGGTCGTGCGGTCCATGCCAGGTCGTACAGTGCACGCGAGCGGAAGTAGGGCCTATGTGGTGGTGGATCCATTGCTGCCGGAGGTGGTGCAAGGGAGGCTGCTTTGGGCCAGTACCAGTAGGTGTCTGAGGGTGGACCTGGTGGAGGGACGAGCTGGGGTGGTGCAGGTGAAGGTGATGCTGGACGGTGGGGTGAGCAAAGGCGACGGGTGGCAGGTGTCCCAGATGGGTCTGAAGCGATTCTTGGCAGTGGGCTGGAGTGAGGAGGCGGCCATCACATGGGTGAAATCTGGCTTCGCAGTGGCACAGGGGCTCTGTTTCGCCTCCATAGATGGTCCAGAAAGATGGGGACCTTCCTCGACCCCAGGGTGACTAGGACAGGACTAAGGCTAGTCAGGGTGCTCCTCATCCTTTGCGATGAGACGGGAGTGTCGATGTTGGTTCGTGGTTTCGGTAAACTGGACCTGGGCACTGTATTTCTGATGGACTCACGGAAGAAGGAGATCTCACAGCGGTCAAGGCTGTGGTCCGGAATTGCAGACCTCAGGGGGTGTCGGCGGTCATCGGTGACAGCTTCCCGGTGAGAATCTGCACCCGGCCGGAGCAGCATCAGTCGGTGCAGGCGGCACCTGGAAAGGGCCAATAGGGGTGGCACTAGGGCGACATACCTCGCATTGGGAGGTTGAAGACAGTGGAGCACCCTCCATTCAAATTTTAAAATGGAGGGCGGGTCGGCGGGTCTAGTTGGTCACATGTCGGTCCAGAACCCTTTTCATGGGGGAGCACGTGGGCTGGTTGGGATCGCAGGACAGGCCGCCGGTTCGTCGAGCTAGGTGCCCGGGTTGGGGAAGAGGTTGGCTCGGCTTTTAGAAGCGGACCGGTTGGGTGGTCCCGGCGTGGTTGGATTAAGAAGAACCGGACCCGATCCTGACCCGAGTACCCGCAACTTACCCATATCTGGGGGGTTGTGAGATAACAGGTCCGATTGGACCCGGTGGGGGTCCCACCTCCCACCCGGTCTCTTGCCTAGTGCAGAGGGCCTTGACGCCGGGGGGGGGGGGGGGGGGGGGGGGGCAACGGCGGGCTTCGGAGAGCAGTCCTCCTGTGTGGAACGGCAGAGGTGTCTGCCACTAGCGATAAGAGGGTATTCTACCACATGTTCTCAGGGACGATGCAGGGGGCCTTGCCACAGTGCGTGCCGCCCGCCTCCGACGAGCACCGTGAGGTGTCACCCTCCATCACCGACGACCCCTATCTAGCATCTCTCGCTCACACTACAATGGTCTTCCTTAGCCCTGGACCATAGGCCGTGGGCGAACCGGATTCCTCCGCAAAAGGCAAGGCGGTACTCGCAGACCATCCAGATTCTCAGCTTGTCTTGCGAGCCATCCACCTTGGCCGGGAGTCTCCAGTTGATACAGTGTCCGGAGGGTTGCAATGCTCACGCTAGCATCTGGAACCGCGGCCAATGTAGGTGGCCGGCCATGTGCGGGAGGTGGAGGAGGGGGGAGACCTGGACGCAGTGGTAAAGTGGGTGGGCAGGAGACAACGGGGGTCTATAGGCTTCCCTTATGCCAGTGCTGGTGTCAGGTGAGTACAATTGTAGCTAGGTTTGAATCCTCAAGCCAGTAGATCCAGGCGGTCCCCCCCAGGGGGGAGATAGAGACGGGCCTAGGTGGGGCCGACCGGGTCTATGAAGCACAGGGAGAAGGGGAGGAGCTGTCTTCGAAAGGTGAGGAGGTGATCTTGGAGACACTAAGAGGGGGAGTAGGGGTACAACTTGAAGGGGAGGCCCTGTCTGATAAGGGTACCTTGGGGAAGGAGCTAGTAGGGGTGGTAGAAAGAATGACGATAGCTCAGGTGAGGGAGTTAGTGGACAATGTGGGTATCTCCTTTGTAGGGGCGGAGAGGTATTTGAAAGGGGCATTCACCAAAATCTAGAAGTGGTGGAGTATGGTGAAGGCAGAGAGGTTACAGTAGGGGGTGGATAGGAAGAGTGACAGCAAAAGGAAGGAGAAGGACATCCCACTGTCATTATGAGGATTGTCTCATGGAATGTGAAGGGGGGGCAAGAAGAAAATGGCTGTGAAGGAGTTAGTTAGGAGATGTAAGATTGACATCCTATGTATTCAAAAATCCAAGTCATGAGGGAGATCGGCGGAGCAAGACTAACAAAGGGGGTGGCCTCACCAGCGGAGGGGAGGTCCGAGGGGATCATGATCCTATCATCATCATCATCATCATCATCATCAGAGCCTTATCCCAATTATTTAGAGTCGGTTATATGAATCATATTCCGCCAAAGATTTCTATCAAGTGCTATATTCATATTTAAACCCAAGAAACTAATGTCCTTCCTAATAACATTGCACCATCTCATTTTAGGCCTTCCCAAACTCTTTTACTAGTATCCACTAAGATTCGGTCACATCTTTTAACCGGCGCTGAGTTAAGGCGACGAAGCACATGTCCAAACCACCTGAGTCTATTTTATCTCATTTTTCTATCAATTGGAGCTATCCCTAAGTCCTTACGGATGCACTCGTTCCTAATCTTGTCTTTCTTAGTCTTGCCACACATCCATCTCAACATCCTCATCTCTGCTACACACATTTTGTGAATGTATTCCTTTCATACTGCCCAACACTCGATACCATATAACAAAACAGGTCTCACAGCCGTTCTATAAAATCTCCCTTTGAGTTTCACAGACATACGACGATCACAGAGGACTCCTGATGCGCTTCTCCATCTTAACAAGTCTGCCTTAATCCTATGTGTAACGTCGTCATAAATCTCCCCATTCTCTTGTATGATAGACCCTAAGTATCGAAAGCTACTACTCTTCGGAATGTTATATCCATCAATTAAAACCATGTCTTCTTGTACCACTCTCCCATTACTAAAATTACAATGTATAAACTTTGACTTGCTCCTAGTAATTTTAAAACCTTTAGACTCCAAGGCAAGTCTCCAACGCTCTAACTTAGTATTTAAAGCATTAACACTCTCATCAATTAAGACAATATCATCTGCAAATAACATACACCAAGGGATATCCTCATGCAATTGTTTTGTTACTTCATCCATAACTAAGGCAAAGAGATACGGACTTAGTGCAGAACCTTGATGCAAACCTATAGAAACTGGAAATTCACCAGTCTCTCCAGCAATACTTCGAACACTAGTAATAGCAACGTCGTACGTATCCTTAATCAAATCAACATATCCTAGAGAGATTCCTTTCTTTCTTAATATCCACCAAATCAATTCTCTCGGTACTCGATCATACGCCTTCTCTAAATCAAGAAAAATCATATATAAATCTTTTCTCATCTCTCTATACTTCTCTATTAGCTATCGTAGTAAGAAAATAGCTTCTGTAGTAGATCTATTCGGCATAAAACCAAACTGATTTTCTGATACAGTAGTCATACATCGGAGGCGTTTTTCGATTACTCTTTCCCAAAGTTTCATAGTATGACTCATAAACTTAATTCCACGATAATTATTGCAGCTTTGAATATCACCTTTGTTTTTATAGAAAGAAACTACAACACTTTTTCTCCAAAATTCTGGCATTCTCCGTTCCTTTAAAATTTTATTAAAAAATTTAGTTAGTCACTGAATACCAATGTCTCCTAAACCTTTCCATACTTCAATAGGTATGCCATCTGGTCCTAAGGCCTTGCCCACTTTCATTTTTCTTAAAGCATCCTCCACTTCTGACATCTTAATATGCCTGAAATATTGATATTTATCAAATATTATGAGCTCTTGGGTACCTTCTAAAGAGAAATCCTTGACGCAATCTCCATTAAGTAACTTCTGAAAATAACTATGCCACCTCTTTTTAATCTCAACATCCTTAGTTAAAACCCTTTGATCTTCACCTTTAATGCAACAAACATGATCTAAATTTCTAATTTTCCTTTCTCTTAATTTAGCAAGTTTAAATATGTCCTTTTCACCCTCTCGGGTTCCTAATTTATTATATAAATCTTCAAATGCCTTTGATTTAACTTCGCTAACTATTTTCTTAGTCCTCTTTTTAGCGATTTTATAAGCTTGGTTTGATTATTTTTGCTAGTTTGCCAAACTTTAAAGCACTCATTTTTTACTTAAATGGTATTTTGGATTTCCTCACTCCACCACCAAGTCTCTTTTTCTAAATTCTTTTTACCTTTAGATTCGCCTAAGAGTTGTTTTGCTATACTCGTTATACAATTTGTAACATTATTCCACATTGCATTAGTTTCTCGTACCTTTTTTACTTCATACTATGGAATGAGTATGAAGTAGAATAGTTGGAGCAAGACAGGAAGGTCAGCAGGTGGGCTATCTCCTTGTATTTCCGGAATGTAAGGGATGGCTTCTCTTGAGATTTTATGGCAGTGTATGGCCCTCAAAGTAAGGAGGAGAAGCAGCTCTTGTGGGATGATTTGGCACGACATCATCACACATCAGGCCGGCCATGGTGTGTAGGAGGGGATTTCTATGCGGTGGCAGGAACTTAGGAGAGAACATGCGAGTATACCCACAAAAGAAAGATGGATGACTTCACTGCTTTTATTGAGGAGGCTGCACTGGTTGACGTCGGCATGGCAAATGGGCAGTAGACTTGGTCCAACTTATCAGCTGATCTCTCTTGCTCTAGGCTGGATAGATACCTAATGTCAGTTGACTGGGAGGACCACTACCCTCAAATGCAGGTAGTGTCTTTGGCAAGATCAGTCTCGGAACACAAACCACTTCTTCTGAAGACCAACCACACATATGAGAGGAGGAAAAACTTAAGACTAAGAGATTCTGGTTGAAGGAGGTAGAATTTATGGAGACAGTAAAGAGTGCATGGAATGTACATTGGAAAAAAATGGGCTTTGGGTTGAAATGGATAGGTTGGGTGCGTGCTTGCATATCTTAGGCTACTTTTGTAGTCCTGGTTAATGGGAAGCCGACTCCTCTCTTCCATAGCGACAGGGGGCTCCACTAGAAAGACCCTATGTCCCCCTCTCTCTTTGTGCCGGTAGCTCATATCTTAAGTAGGGTGTGGTTGAGAGCGGAGACCACAAGGTTGATTAGGGGTTTCCAAGTAGAGAGAGGTGGCCCATCTATCACGCATTTGCAGTATGCAAATGACACTATTATATTCCTTGCAAAGGATAAGCATCAGCTTTATATGGCCAGACTATTACTGGACTTGTTGGAAGAGGTCAGTGGTCTAAAGTCAATTTTGAAAAGAGCCTTCCAGTAGGGGTGAACATGGAGGATAGGGTTCTTCAGAGGGCGGCTTGCATTTTGGGATGTCAAATAGAAACCTTCCTTATCTCCTATTTGGGTCTCACGTTGTCCCCACGTGCCCTACAATGTGCTGATTGACAGCCTATTATGTAGAGATATGAGTCCAGACTGGCAAGATAAAAAGGCAAGGCTACTATCCTATAGTGGAAGATTGGTCTTATGCAAGTTAGTGTTGGACATCCTACCTACTTATTTTTTGTCTAGGTTTAAGATCCCGAAGACAGTAGCGAAGAAGGTAGAGTATATTCATGGGAGATTCTTTTGGCATGGCAATGGGGGGAGGTGCAGGGGTTGACATGACATCTCTTAAGACAGAATGGCCACAAGCAAGGAAAGGTGAGGTGTGGAAATCAAAAATATTAGAGACTTCAATCTGATTCTACTGTGTAAGTGAGTGTGGGAGAGGATGGTCTATGGGCGCAAGTTATTAGGCAAAGGTATTATGGTAGGAGAGATTGGGACTCGACACCAACCTCACAGGATCACATCTCTCTCATTTGGCGTGACATCTTGACTTGGAAGGACATTATCACTTCTAGCATCCGGATCTGTCTAGGAAAAGGTGATAAATGCCTATTCTGGAAAGACAGATGGTGAAGTGACTTCACCTTGAAGGCATCCTTTCCAAGGCTCTCTGCAGTTTCAGCAACTCCATTGGGTTCGGTCTCTCAGACTTTTCACTCTCAACTATTAAGAGGCACATGGGCACAGACTTACAAGAGGAATCTCAAGCTCAAGGAGATGGAGCAGCTAGAGGATGTCCTTCGCTTCCTCCTAGACTACACTCCACGGTCAGATAGAGAGGACGAGTGGACATGGAGATGGGCGAAGGAGGGTATCTTCTCAGTAAGCTCAATTTACACTTTTATCTCCAATGGAGGGGTTTGGCACTACCTTGCCCCTCAAATTTGGCAGCCCAGGAGTCCACTGAAGGTGAAACTTCTTACCTGGAGGATTTTCCACGGGAGGCTACCCACTAGAGATAGATTGCTTTTGTTTGTTCGGGGCATATCTTCGACTTGTTGCCCGTGTAGGGAGGAGGACGAGATATTGGACTACTTGTTTGTAGACTGCACCTACTCACAGGGGGTGTGGGAGGAACTTGCTAGGACACAGTGCGCTCTTGGCCGTCACACAGAGGTGCACCACCTTATTTGGAAATGGGGCAAATACTGGATCTTAAGAAGAGATAGAATCGTTTGGTAGTTGATTCTCCATGCCACCCCTTGGGTTTATGGGGGGAAAGGAACAACAAGACGTTCAGAAGGGAAGCTAGAGAAGTGGAGGGTGTGCTTTTGTTTATTTGTGATAGAGTGAGAGAGTGGGCGAAGCTCCTTTGTAATGTGAACTCCCATAACTCTTCCATTTTTGCTTTGTTGGGGGTTTAGTGTGAGCCACACTGACTTTGTGTAGGGCTTTCATGTATAGGGAGGTTTTTCTTTTGGGAACTTATTGACAATACTTGTACATCTTTTTTTCATTTAATACAATAGTGGTACCACCCACTTTCAAAAAAAAAAAATCTCTGAGCAAGAGACTAAACATTGGAACTAAGGTTGCGTTTGATAACCTTGAAATCTTAAATCTGGAATCTGAGATTCACATCTTAAATTCGAGTAAGGTAACAAAATGTCCTGAGATTCAGAGATACTAAATGGAGTAAACCATTTGATAATTGTAAAGATGATGTCTATGTTGCCAAGATATTGACATGTTTTCAACTTCACCTACATGTTTAATAACAGTATTTTACAATATATATAATTTTAAAATTTTAAAATAATTAAAAATAAGAATATGTCTTTTTATCACTGTTGTACCCGGACCATTTCCCCAGTAAAATACCCAGAAATAAGGGTTCGGGAATTTACTCGAACACCTTCAAGGCATGAGCTACCCAACCCCTCCGACAACCCAGTGGGCCCGACCAACGGCCCTAACATGTTAGCCGAGGTGCACGGCGGCACTAGCAATCAATAGGGATCACTCCCGATTCATAAGTCGCGGATTTTCTCCGCGCTCTACACGGCCACCCGGGCCGCCCCGGGGACACTCCGACTACAAGCCATGCCACATGGCACTCAGTGAAAAGGCTAGGGGCCTACCCCGGAACGCCTTCCCTCAACCCTCCAAGGTCAAAGGGAGACCTAAATAGGTCAACCACCGGCTCAGTAGGCCCGTAGCACGCGTGTACGGCTCACACACGCGTGTTCGGCATTCTGCCGAACACCTTGTGGGCGCACGTGTTTCAACCCTTCTACACCAACCCATGCGCCACCCCATGGTCCAAGTACACCAATTGGGTCCTACGACGACCCCCCCAGCAAGTCGGGGCCACCCCCGACCCTCAGACACGTGGCGACAAGCCACTGAACTTAGCTCTCGGGCCAGCCCGAGGCTACTCTGCCAACCCGTCGTACAACGCGGCACGCAGTACGAGACACGACCCATGGGCCCAAGGTGCCTCCTCCCAGCCCCTGCGAACTTCTACCCTTGGCCCTTGGCCAAATCCAAGGTCCCGTCGGCCACCTACGCGGCTCGTTCGGCAACATGGGGTGTGTCGGGCATTCGCCCGAACACTTTGTGAGCGGCCACTACAACTCGAAGAACAATGGCTCTCACGGGCCATTTCAACATCCCGGGACCCTATATCCTTCAAAGGATATCCCCAGACGACGAAGGAAGATCCCCGGGGGCCATCCCCCGGGGTTGCGATTTGCCCGGGGCCCGTGCGCCCCAGGGCGTGGCCGCGCCCCCGGTGAGAGCGAACTCCCCGGGGGCCGCGCCCTCCCCTCAGCTCGGAGGCCCGACGGCACTCCCCAGTCCCAGTTCATGGAAATTCCTAACTTCACGGTCCGAGGTTCGTGCAAGGTTCGTTCGTCGTGCCCGTGTGTCGAAGGATTCGCGAAGACGGAGTCCCGAGATTACGTTGAGTCACACACGTCAATCCCTCGATCTTCGCGCACAAGCAGCCAGTCCACCAGTGTATCCTCCCAGTATCCTTTATCCTCTTTCTTATTAGCCAATTTAGGAAGAAAAATAACCAAAAAACCGGATTTTATAGAGGTGGGACCACTCCCCCTCTCTCTCTTCTACCTGGTCCGCCCAAACCCCCCCTTGGGGAGGGGTTTAGGCGGACCAGCTTGGGCCCCCAAGCTGGTCCGCCTAAACCCCTGAATAATTAAAAAAAAGATTTTTAAAATTGAAAAAGAGGACCGCTTTGGTCCGCCTAAACTCCTCCAAAAACAAAAAAAAAGAGATTTTTTACCCTCCGAAGAGGGGTTTAGGCGGACCAGACCAGCCCCTTGCGCTGGTCCACCTAAACCCCACCCCTTCCACTCCGACACACACACACAAAAACACACAAATAAAATTCAAATAAAATAAAAATAAAAGCACTATTGGGAGGGTTTACCCAGACCAAGTTGGACCCCCAACTTGGTCCGCCTAAACCCCACCCCCCACCCCTTCAACTTCTATAAATTGCCCCCTTACCAACAAGCTAAACAGACACAGACAGACACATGCATGAAGCATAGGAAGCAACGCACGGACACTCAGTCGGACGAGCTAACTTCCCCGGCCTAATAGTCGCACCCTTGGACTCCCGGGGCTTTCAACAAGGGTCGGGAACGCGAGAAGACAAGTGCGTGCGTGGTTGGCTTGCTAGTCGGCTCTCACACACCGAGGGTATGTCGCACGTACTCCCCTCACGCGGTGTTTTAGCCGTCTCATGCCAAGTCCATCCCCGCCACATGTAAGATGACCGTACCAACGGCAAATACGCCCGCACCCCGGGCCTACCCGTGTACGGCAACTTACGACACTTACGACGGTGACGAAGGGTACTTCATAGCGCCGCGTCGGCCCTCGACACGGAACCGCGTGCCCACCGTTCACCTCCTAGTCGGCCGTCGGCCCCTCAGATCGACAAATCAAGTCTAGTCGGACCTCTGGCCCGGGAATCATAGTCCCGAGACCGACCTCGACTCCCCAGCATGACAACACTCGCCGTCCGAGACCCGGATCCGACCGCTCACCTCGAGCCGCGTCCGACCTCCGCCAGGCGCCAGCCCGTGTTCGTTCTGGCCACCGAGGCAGTCGGACCTACACCAATTCCTCTGTAAAGAGTTCCAGTAAAACACGCGGACATCCGCTTCGCCACGCAATGACCCGGGGACCGGCCCACGTGTCGGAATTGTCCCGCGGCTTGGTCCAGTTGTACTCCGACCATTTAGGCCCGCTTGTAAAGCCCATGTGGCTCATCATAAAACCAGTAAAATACATACGTCCGTGTTCAGGCCCCCAGCTTCCGACCCACACCCCTCGGTCTAACGCGCACCCATAGCTGCTGAATGCACCCCAGCCCTCTACCCACGGCTACAGACACATATACAGACTTTTCTTCAGCATAGAACGAAGATATTCGGATTCAATCCGATGTAAATAAACACCGGTTGCTTGCGGCCGGTGAAGAAAGACGTCCTGTACACGATTCCCGCAATCGCCTATGCACTCGCACCCATGGAACCCCTTCTCTCCACGTGTCGCCCGATCGCCTGAGCCCACGTGCCGCGCCCTGGTGGCGCTTCCCCGGTCAAACCTTGGTTCCATGAGTGATTGTCGAGAGATCGACTGGCACGCCCGCATCTTGTTCGGTTAACCTTTATCTCGACACTTCCGTGCCATTCGACCCTTTCCGAATTTCCGTGAAAGGAGAGTGCCCGATACCGTCGTGAGAGGCATGCACCCGTAAGGAGGATACCCGAGATACATCAAACTCCCGTATTTTCCTTCCCCGATGTATTCCTTCACTCACCCCCGGTTAATCGGCATAAAAACCCGCGCAACAGAGAGGATGGCACGCCCGGTGGGACGACTCCCGCCTTCCTTCTTTTTGCTGAAAAAAAGTCTGTGCCAGCCCTGAAGCCCGGTGCCATTTCCCTGTCCTTGCAGGAGAGGCAGAGGAGGGTACTCGTGCGCATTCTCCAGCAGCTTCCGGTCCGCGTTCCGATCGTCGGGCTGCTCCAGGCGACTGTCAGCGACCGTCGCCTCCGCAGCACTCAACATTCTGGCAACCATGGCGGCCGTCACCTACGTCCCCAACGTCATTGCCACCCATGCCTGGGTGGGCTACTTGGCGACGCCGATCGCTTTCGGCAGCTTCGCCCCGATTATCGGATCGCCCTACTTCCTGGGTGCGATCCCTGTGGCTGCTCCTCAGCCAACTCCAGTCTCTCCAGTGGCCCCTGCGGCCAACGCGCCATGCGCGCCTCCAGCTCCAGTGTCCCGCCCGAGTGCTTGGCGTCGAACTGCCACTACAGGCCCCTACAGGGCCCCCATATTAACGTCGACCTGGGTGAACTTCAGCTCCCGAGGTCAGCCTCGTCCGATCTCCAACACGGGCCCCGTGCCCCGGACTTCGGTCACCATCTCAGCACCTTCCTCGGGTCCCCAACCCCGAGCCGCAGCCAAGCCGGCACCCAACACGGGCTCCTTGCCCCCGGTCCACGGCATCCCAGCATCTTCCTCGGGTCCTCAACCCCGAGCCGCAGTCAAACCGGCACCCAACACGGGCTCCCTGCCCCGGGTCCGCGGCTTCACAGCATCTTCCTCGGGTCCTCAACCCCGAGCAGTAGTCAAGCCGGCACCCAACACGGGCTCTCTGCCCCGGGTCCGCGGCTTCCCAACATCTCCCTCGAGTCCTCAATCCCGAGCTCCAGCAAAGCCGGCACCCGGCACGGGCTTTCGGCCCCGGGTTTACGGCTTCCCAGCATCTGGGTCGGGTTTTCGACCCCGAATCCCGGCAAGGACGACACTAGACACGGGGTCACAGCCCCGAGTTCGCGGCTCCCCGGTAGTGCACTCGAGACCCCGGTCCCGAGCTCCAGTTGAACCGGCTCTCCCCGTGGGTCTTCCACCCAGAGGGCAGCGTTCCTCAGCACCTCCCTCGGGCATCCCGACCCGAGCCCGGACTACGTCGGCACCTACCCCGGGTCCTCGACCCAGGGGCGTCGGCGCTCCAGCACTTCCAACGGCTTTGCCTTCCGGCGCAAGAGTGTCATCTCGAGCCTCGGCGACACTCTTATCGGCGCGGGCGAAGGCTTACACCCGAGTCACCCAGCCATCGACTCCCGGTGCGGGCTACTTGCCCCGGGGACCGATCCCGACACTTCGGACTGACGGCTTCATGTTGCCGGTCGTTCCGGGCCATGTCTTCTGGGTCTACCATCTTGGGGCGGAGTCTTCCTCAGCTCCTCAGAAGAAGCGTCGCCAATTCGCCATGGCCGTAGAGGCAGGCGACTCACTGCTGCAACCAGCAACTCCGGCAAGACTGTCCTTGTCGGCGACTTGCGGATCCGTCTCGACGGGGGTGAACCAATCATACCCCAGGAACGAACAATTCCCACCAGCCCCACTTCCAATCGTTTTGACCTCTTGCGTCAAACACGAGAGGACGGGGCGAAGCTCAAAGGAGCGGGTTCCTCGGCGGCAGCCCGGGGGCACCCACCGCAGTCCGGCACACAGCCTCCCAAGATAACTCACTGGAAAAACGACGACAAGGGAGACCAGCAACCTGACCTGAGAAAAATCTGGGTCACCCCAGAAGAAGCTCAAGCTGTTCGAAGGGCGCATATTACCAACCCCCTGCGAGCACTCAGACGCGGCATCAGACGGGATGCAGCTGGCTTCACAATGGCATCGTCGGACGACGCCCAATCATCCAATGTCCCCCGCGCAAGCAAGCGGAGGCAAAGGCGAGCCCATCCTCGGGCCCTCCAGCAACCTGTCCAGGGTTCTCCTCCGACCAACATCGGGAATGAGCCCCCTCCGCAACGCATCTCGGTCTTTGACAGACTAGGGACGCCTGTCCGCCCCGAGCGGCACACGCGCGGGAAGCGGACGGCCCGGTTTATCAATGATGCGGTTCGAGTGTTCGCGTGCTACACCACCGGACACCAGCCAGACACCCAGTCTGACGACTTGAACCAGCCTCTGTCCCACTTTAGGAGGCCACGCCATCCGGCTCCGCCGCCTCCCCCAACAGGTCATATCGGCACTTCTGCCGGACCGCAAGCGTCGGAGCGCGTAGAAGAGGTCCCGGTGGAAGGCCGTGACCCTCCTATCAACGCAGAGCCGGTCAACAACGACCCTCCTGCGAACGAGGTTCAAGAAGTGACCCTCGACACTCTCATGAAGGAGAACCAGCATCTGAATGCCCTCTTGCAAGACCTTCTCCAGGAGCGAGACCTTCATCCGCAGCGACCTGACAGGCCTCAAGTCGAGGCACTGGCACCCCCGGCAGCCCGCGATGCTGCCAACACCTCAGCGGCGATTGCCCGAACTCCGTTGGCAACGGGGTTTGGCACGCCCCCGGTTGATACTCAACCACGAGCCTCCAACACGCCAGTGCCAGAGAATCTCTTGGCGCAACGCCAGATGATCGAGCGTATTGTCGAGACAAAGCTCGCCCAGTATGGTGAAGGGACGGTCACGGTGGATCTCTACAGTGTACCCTACCCGCTTCACCACCAGTTGAAGAAGCTTCCTCCAGAATACTCCAAGCCCCCGAAGCTGCAAAAGTTCGACGGGCAGGGGTCGCCACATGAGCACTTGGCCTACTATGTTACGACTATGGGCGAGTTAGCGTTGGATGAATCCTATCTCCTCCGCTACTTTGCCACTTCGCTCACGGGAACGGCCTTTCAATGGTACTCCCGCCTGAAGCCCGGCTCTGTCGTCGACTGGGCGGATCTCCAGAAGAAATTCCTCGACCGATTTCAGACGGCCGAGCGAAAGGTCTCACTACCCGAACTCTGTTCTCTTCGACAGAAAAAGGGCGAGAGCGCCCTCGACTTCATCAAAAAATGGCGAGACCTTAGCATGAGGTGTGTCAATCCACCCGTCCAGGAGGACGCCATCACCATATGTCGTCGGGGTCTGGCGGCCGAGGTCAGCGAAAAGCTTCTCGGCACCAATATCAAAGGCTTCGACCAGCTCAATTCAGCAGTCGCCGAGATAGAGATGTTCTTCGCCGACAACCCGAGCTATACTGCAGCAAAGGGTAAACAAGTGCGAGAACGCCAACCTGGCAAGGAGGTGAACATCATAGAATTCACCCTTGCCACCAAGGCCAGTAAAGCGGCCGAGTCCAGTGGCTCTGACAAAAAGCCAGCAGACAAGCCGGTTGCTCCTTCCTTCTCGGAGCGTATGAAGACACCCTTCTCCTTCAAGAAGGAACACACGAAGATGCTCTTCGACCTCTGCATGGCTCAGAAGATCGTCGAGCTGCCAGAAATCCGCAAGCCGGACGAGGCTCTGAAGACCGACGATCCCAGTTACTGCCTGTACCATCGCATGCTGGGTCATTCAATTGAAGATTGCTACGTCTTCAAGACTCAGGCGCAGAAGCTGATCCGAGACGGCCTCGTCAAAATGAAGAGCGGTCTCGTCGATCCCCCGCAGCCACATACGTGGGCCAGGCCAGCTAAGGCAGCCCGCGTGGCTCACCCCTCGGCCAATGTCATCTACATGATGGCCGCATTCTCTCTTTCTGATGACGAATTAGAGGGGCCCAGCGCCAGTCGAAGGGAACGTTCGATCTGGTATCCAGGGTGGAGGCCTTGGCATGATCAGAGACCTCTCTCCTTCCCCAGGGAGAGAACTCGACAACTCTTCGATATCCTCGTCGAGAACGGGCAAATCATGCCCCGCGACTCGCCTGCCGACTACACCCATTGAGATCGTAGTCACCCCCAGTACTGCCCCTTCCACGCCAGAATCTGCCACCCAATCGAGTCTTGCGAGGAAGTTCAGTACCTTATCCAGGAACAGATCCAATGGGAGCAGATCGATGCGGAAGGAAACTCTATGTCGCTCGTCAGGCTTCGGCAAGCTGTCGAAGAGACCCTGAGCATCGCCAGGGATGCGCCAGAGCGGCCAGACTCTCCCAAGAAAATGGGCACAGGCTGCCTTACCAGCATCCTCCGGAGTGGCTCGAGTTCCGGACGGATAATCAAGAGGCGCTCGAGCGACTGCGAAGGCGTAGAGAGCAGGAGGCCAGTCAAGAGGCGGAGCCGACTAACTTCTCGGTCAACGTCATCCATTCCCCTGCTCCTCCGGCCCACGAGGGCACTAAGGCATCTACAACTAGCCAGCCAACCCCAGCCACTTCGGTCGTGCAGTGGCGGTCCTGGCAGGAGCTAAAGTCCCTTCCTTTCTCTGAAGAAGACACCGCCAGGCTCCTCCGGGTCCTTCTCGGCCAAGAGGACGTTCTGGTGGGCGAGACGACGACAAGCTCTTCGGCTCTTTCTCGTCCTCCTCCCGCCCTATCTTCGTCGCCGACATCCGCGGATAGGAAGGGAAAGCGAAAACATGGTGAGGCCCCGCCTCAGCCTCGGTGTACCTCCTCAGCGGAGGGGCCGTCGGGTCTATCCCACCTACCTGTTGACACAATTCGGAGTACAAAGAAGACATCTTCGGAGTCTTCAGCGGCTTCGATTCAAGTGGCGGGCCCACCGCCACAAAGCTCCTCCATTCCGCAAAGTCGGGATAACTGTGCAGAGCGACAATGTCCTGCGACACTGTCAGTTGTCGCCAGGCCTAGCCCTCAGCATGGTTGCAAAGGCAAGGCTAAGGAGCAGGACGACCAGTGCCCCCCTCTGCCCACTTCTCAACAGAAGCCGCCGCCACCGCGGGTAAGGCATCAAACCGCGCATATGTCCTCCAACGCCGGTCCCAACGTACCGGCTCAGCAGAAGACATCTTTGTCGCCACCGCGGCTAAGGCATCAAACTGCGCACACGTCTTCGGACGCCAGCACCAGCCTACCGACTTCCCGTGGGCTCCCATCGCCACCGCGGGTAAGGCACCAAACCGCGAACACGTCTTCGGACACCAGTCCCAGTATTCCGGCATACCAGGAATTGCCGCTCGAGGTAATTGAGCAGGCGATCAATGCCACCTTCCAGATACAACAAGCGGAAGGCGCCTGGATCGAGATCCGGGCAAGGAAGAGTCATCGACCTCTCCCCACAAGGGCGTCAGCTCGGAGATATCCTCACCAGGATTTATCAACTCCGGCTCTAGCACCTCTCCCTCCTACTCCCTTGGAGGCGGCTATCGCCAAGAGACAAGAGAAAAACAGGAGGAAGAACCTTAGAAGGCGGCTCATAAAACAAGCTGAACAAGCAGCCGCCCTGCAATTTCCGGTCGAGCCAACGCCTCTCCAAAGGCTCCAGCAGCTCATTGACGACCTAGAGGAATACGTTCCTCCTCGTCCTACCGGGGCTCTCCCACTCGACAGCTACATCCCGTGAGAAGAAATGCAGAAACGAGCCCGCCTCAGAAATTGGGTCCAAGAAATGATCCAAAAGCTCAAGAACGGCGAAAGACTCGTGATCCCTGACGAGCTCTCCTTGTGCTATAAAAACAAGGAGATCACCACAGAGCAGCCGGAAGAAATGCTTCGGCGCTACACTTGTAACATGGTGGCCATCCCACCGCTCGACAATATCAATGCTTCTCGGCGGGGCGAGCCAGTAGCCTCCCGAACAAGACAAAGGGCTAATGCCCCGCTTGGGCTGCAGCCAGCTCCAGAGCACGCCGGTCGCGGCCGAGGCCGAGGACGCGGTAGAGGCCGCGGGAGAACTCCCGAGCTACCCCTCTCTCCGTCCACCTTCGATCCGGAGCGAATTATCCTCTTTCGAGGAGAGGAACCGGCTCCCATCCCGGAAGTGGAAATTCGGGGCGGACCCGGTATCTTCGATCCTTCCGGCTTTGGTGAGGCTGCTGCCAGCCTCCCAGCCCCTGCACCAGTACCGACTGCTGCAACAGAGCAAGCGGGAGCGTCCGGCAAAGACGAGCCAGCCCACCAGTCACCCCCAGAAGAGCCGTCATTGGCATCCATGTTCCAAGAGCCCGCTGGCGATCAAGGCCAATCTGGTCCCAGTGATAAGGGCAAAGCAGTGCAAATCCCCGACGGGGAGCAGCACGGCAGCTCGCAGAAGGTTCAACCTGACATACTGCCCTCTCTGGAGGAGGCTCGAGCCCGAGCCGATCGGAAGGTCCTCCACCAGATGAAACGCTTCCCTGCCAGAATTTCAATTTGGGAAGCCATTGCTTGGAGCAAGGATCTGAGGGAAACCCTTATCAAAATACTCCAAGAGCCGGAAGTTTATGAAGCGCATGCCGCAGAAATGAAGGCGGCTGCCTATGGAGCCTTCGCAGCCACCATCACCTTCACGGAGAAAGACATGCCGTTGTCCCCTCCGTGCCACAATCGTCCTCTTTATATGAAAGGGAAGATCAATGGACATGATGTAAACCGGATCCTGGTGGATACTGGTGTAGCTGTTAACATCATGCCGCTCAAGACATTCAAGTCTCTGTATCTGACCCCATACCTCCAGAAGGTTCAGGCGGTCAAGATATCCGGCTTTAACCAGAACACCGAGGACGTCCTCGGCCGGGTAGACGTCGATCTGATGATCGACGATTTCGCCTCCAAGGCGACATTCTACATCATCGACTCTAACACGTCTTATAAGATGCTACTAGGCAGACCCTGGCTCCAATAAAACTGGGTCGTCCCGTCAACTCTCCACCAATGCATCAAGTATGCCAAGGATGGGGAGCAACACAAGGTCTTTGCAGACCTGTCGCCGTTCACATCGGCAGAATGCAACCTAGCCGACGCTGCGCTCTACTTCAAGGGGATTAGTCCATACCCCGTGATCAAGAGCAAAAGCAACGGTTGGCTTTCAGAGGAAGACGATGATGATCTCTTCTCTGTCGACGAGGAGAAGGCCAAGCTTCACCGGCTACGCCTTGGCCCCAAGTCAACCCCAGACCGCCCTGAAAGGTGCCAGATCGACTTCGAGGCTAACCTTATTAGCCGAGCTATCGGCAAGAGTATATGCTTGCCACCAGACTGCATCCAGCTCCCGTGTACATCCGAGGAGCACAGCGTCGAGTCGCTGACAACATTCATTGTCACCTTCAAGCGACAACGCCGAAACAAGAGGAAGGCTAACAGGGACAAACCTATTGTCTTCTACAAAGGAGACATGGTCCCTCAAACCCCGCCAGATGACGACTTCGGCTGGTCTAGGCAAGTCGATGATACCCCTGAAGCAGTTCAGGTGTGGGGCGACCTGTCGCCGCATATTCAAGAAATGTGTTTGAAACAACACATTCCCCTGTGGCAGACCTCTGCCCAACAAAGATACTTCCGTCGACTGTGGGACCCTTCCCAGGTCCGGGGGCAACCCCCGTCCTTCCATAAGGATACCAGGGGGCTTGGCTACGACTAGGACCCGGACTTCCGCGTCCACTACGCAGTTAACGTCGTGGGCTTGGTACTACCGGCCGACGACCAAACAAGAGTCGAAGCCAAATTCGACAGCTCCGGGGATGAGGGAGAGGAAATTCTGATCCCGATCTCCGCCAAAGCCAGAACCTCGGCTCAAGCCGTCGGGGAACCTTCTTCGCCTCCCTGCCAAGACAAAGGGGCGGGAGAAGCTTCTCCAGTCTCTCAGCCAGTTGAGGAACCCAGTACAATAAACCCTCCTGAGGGGGGGGGGATCTTGCCGGTCCTAGCGGCGAGGGATTGTCAGCTTCGCCAGGCAACCCCGAGGAGACCTCAGCAACTCCACTTGACAACTGCTGGCCAAAAGCCGGCGGCCCAGATCGATCCTCGGTAGATCCCAGTGACAACCAATCTCTAGCCCCTTCAGCATCAGTCGGTGGCTTCGAGAACCAAGAGATACACGAAGCCGACATTGATGATGAGGATTTCATCGACTTCCAACCGCTCCTCCCGAGCTGGAGGACGGCGGCTAGGCGACCGTCGATGATCTTGTGGAGATCAATCTGGGCGACGATGAAGCCCCTCAGCCTACATTCGTTAGCGCCCTCCTCACCGGGGTAGAGAAGCGAGATTACAAGCAACTCCTGCTCGAATACAAAGACTGCTTCGCCTGGACTTACAAGGAGATGTCAGGGCTAGACCCCTCCGTGGCAGAGCACGACCTAGCCATTTCTCCCTCAATCGCTCCGGTCAAGCAACCACAGCGGCGCATGCGCCATGAGCTGGAGCTTCAAGTTTCGGCCGAAGTCCACAAAATGGCGGAGGTCGACTTCATCGAGCCGTGCATCTACCCGATCTGGCTCGCCAATATAGTTCCAGTCAAGAAGAAGAATGGTCAAGTCCGCATCTGCGTCGACTTTCGAGACCTCAACAAAGCTTGTCCGAAGGACGATTTCCCAGTCCCAATTACAGAAACGATGGTCGATATGACCACCGGTCATGAAGCCTTGTCTTTCATGGACGGGTCGTCTGGTTATAATCAAATATGGATGTCCCTCAAAGACAAGAACTACACAGCCTTCAGGTCCCCCAAGGGAATTTTCAATTACAAACGCATGCCCTTCGGTTTGAAAAATGTCGGTGCTACTTACCAAAGGGCCATGACCAAAATATTCGACGAGATGCTGCACAACACCGTCGAATGCTATGTCGACGACCTCGTCGTCAAGACTAAAAGGCGTGAAGACAATTTGCGCGACCTTCGCCAAGTCTTCGAGCGTCTCCGGCAATATAGGCTCAAGATGAACCCCGTGAAATGCGCCTTCGGCGTATCCAGTGGCAAATTTCTCGACTTCGTCGTCAGATACCGAGGAATCGAGGTGGATCCCAGCAAGATCAAAGCGATCCGGGAACTTCCACCACCCAGTAACATCACTGAACTTAGGTCCTTCCAAGGGAGGCTGACCTACATTCGGAGGTTTATTTCGAACCTCTCCGGTCGGTGCGCGCCTTTCAGCAAGCTGATGAAGAAAGATGCCCATTCACATGGGACTCGGAATGCCAGGCGGCTTTCGAGCAAATCAAGGAGTATCTCCTTACTCCCCCAGTCCTGGGAGCACCAATCAAGGGTAAACCCCTCATCCTTTACATTGCAGCCATGGACGCTTCGCTGGGAGCTCTGTTGGCGCAAATTAATGAAGAAGGTAAAGAGCAGCCCCTCTATTATCTCAGCCGGAAGCTAATCGGTGCCGAGTACCACTACTCCCTTATGGAGAAGGTCTGCTTGGCACTGGTGTTCGCAGTTAAGAAGCTGCGGCATTACCTCCTATCCCATCGAGTCGAGCTTATATCCAAGCACGACCCCCTGAAGTATCTCCTTCGGCGACGTGTCCTCTCAGGCAGACTGGGGAGGTGGGCTCTCCTATTGATGGAGTACGACATTACCTATGTCCCCAGGAAAGCAATCAAGGGACAGGGTATGGCTGAATTCTTGGCAGCCCATCCAGTGCCAGACGACTCACCCTTCAACTCGGAGCTCCCGGACGAGGAGTCCCTTGCTACTCAATCGCAACAACCGGTTGAACAGAGCGGAGATGTCTTGCATTACTGGCAGCAAAGCGCTCTCACAACCACTGTTGCTCAATCACAACAACCAGTTGAACAGAGCGGAGATGTCTTGCATTATTGGCAGCCAAGCACTCTCACAACTAGCGTGCCTTGCTGGGAGCTCTACTTCGACGGTGCTTCCCGAGGGATCACCCGGAGCAACCAGAATCCAGCCACCACGGCAGGTGCCGGCATTGTTTTCTTGACTCCTCAGGGCGGAGTTTTGTACAACTCCTGCGCCCTCATGAAGTCCCTAACCAACAATGAAGCCGAGTATGAAGCTCTACTTATTGGGCTTCAGATGGCTCTCCACATGGGCATTAAATGCCTCAAAGCCTACGGGGACTCCCAGCTGATAGTCCGGCAGGTCCTCGGCATTTATGACGTGCGGAAGCCAGAGTTGGTTCCATACCACACCGCCGTCACCAGATTAACCCAGAAGTTCTATTTCTTCGAAATAGAGCACATTCCCAGAAGCAGCAACGCTCAGGCGGATGCCTTAACAAAATTGGCCGCGGCCATCAAGCTCCCGCCCGAGGGCGAGGTCGACATCGTCATCAAGCACCGAAGGTTGATGCCGAGCTCACTCGAAGGCGACACCGACCTCACCATTTACGAGGTCCACGACCTTGACCAGAGCACACCTCCAGAAGAAGATGATTGACGTGCGCCTATCATCAAATTCAAGAAAGGGTGGCTTCCCCCTGACCGAGCTCAAAGGGTCCAGCTACTCCGCCGAGCAACCTCTTACGAGTTGATTGGCGACTCCCTGTATCGGCTCGTCCACGAGAAGGATAAGTCGATTCTCCTGAGATGTGTCTCTCTAGCGGAAGCTCGAGCCATCATGCAGGAGGTTCACTCCGGGTTGTGCGGTGCACACCAGGCCGGAGACCGAATGAAGCACAACATCAAGCTCAAAGGCTTCTACTGGCCAACCATGTACACGGATTGTATCCAGTATGCCCGTACATGCCATCAATGCCAAGCCTTTGGCCCGGCACCCAGGAAACCTCCCAACCCACTGCGTCCTACAGCCCCCACTTGGCCATTCGCTGAGTGGGGTATGGACATCGCGGGGCCTTTTCCGCCATCTTCCAAGGGCCATAAATACATCTTGGCCGCCACTGACTACTTCTCTCGTTGGGCGGAGGCTCTCCCTTTGAGAGAGGTCACCGGCGAGGTGGTTGCCAGATTCGTCCGGCACCACATCATATACCAATTCGGTACTCCCAATCGCATTGTGTCCGACAACGGGACACCCTTCAAGAATAAGGCCGTATACCAACTAGCGGCCAAATTCCACATCGACTGGAGAACCTCTTCGGTCTACAACCCTCAGGCTAACGGCTTAGCGGAAGCCTTCAACAAAACCCCATGTAAGCTCCTGGCAAAGATGGTTAGCCACCGGAAACGCGATTGGGGTGAAAAGGTCTTCGAAGCATTGTGGGCTTATCGGACGGTCTACAAAACCCCCACGGGGTGCTCGCCGTTCTCCCTTGCTTACGGGGCAGAAGCAGTTATCCCCATCGAAGTCCAGTTAGCCTCTTGTCGTGTGGCCATCCACACCGGCCTTGCCGGCCCTGACGAAAATGAGTACCAGAGAAGGCTAGAAGAGCTCGCCGATCTAGAAGCAAAGCGACTCGAAGCCTACAAACACCTGCAAGCATATCAGGCTCGCATGGTCCGAGCCTATGATAAGCTCGTCAGGCAGCAAGCTTTCAAGCAAGGCGACCTCGTCATGATCAAGGAAAAAGAGGTCATGGCAGGGCGCTCCAGTGGAAAACTGCAGCCAAATTGGCGAGGTCCGTACATCATCCAGAATGTCTATGAGGGTGGGGCCTACACGGTTGTTGATCACAAAGGACACAGACCGTTCCCGCCTCTCAACGCAAACACATGAAGCTATACTATGCGCCAGAGCATGAGTTCGCGCGCCAGCCAGACTAAGGCGCACGCCCCAGCTACTACCAATAAGGCCGGTCCTCCCCCGTAGAGGATCCCACCGGCCAGTCCTCCCGGTCTTTTTTTTTTTTTTTAACCAGCCAGTTCCGCTCCTCAGAATAGCCGCCACGCATCCGCGGGAACCGGTCCCCTGCCCTCGTTCCCGTCACTATGGGAGCGCGGGCGCTTCTGCACCAGCGCTAGTCTAGCCGTCAGGCTCACAGGTAAGTCAAAAAAAAAACAATAATAAAAAAATGGGGTTAAAAATATAGATGCCCCGGCAGACCCAGTCATCCTCACCACCATGGGGTGGCTGGGGGCAAAAAGGCCAATAACCCGGCTGAGGTGAAAACCCGAAAGGGAACCTCAGGCAAAATCAGGAAACCCCTCGACGTGAAAACCCGCAAGGGCGCGTCGAAAAAAGCTAAAGGGGGTCGGCTCTAGCGAAAACCCAAAAGGGCGGTAGAGCCGATAACGAGAAAATCTTCTTCTCCCTACCAGTCAACACGGCCTTCCACCTGTCCCTTGGTGGGCCGTTAGTCTCACCCAGGACCAATCTCCAATACACTTGCATTACTACAGCGCAAGCCCTCTAATCCCCAGTTAATCTTGCGTTACTCCCGCTCAGCTCGGCCAACCTTTGGCCCTCACCTCAATGTCACAGTTCAACCAGTCCCTGTGACAGTCAAACTTCCAGTCACCGTCTCGGTAAACTTACATCCCGATACATTCCCCAGATATTTATCATCCTCTGCCCCTACATCCCACATATCTAGCAAATCCAGAGCCCTCCAGTTCAATATAATCCCAGTTTCCCCCATACAATCCCAGATCCACTCGTTACAACTCCAGTCATACCTTCCCATGGCAAAGTGGCCCTTCGCCACCATGGCTTAAGGATTTCTAAAAACCCTTATGAATGGTCGAACAATATTCGGCTATCCTCACCTTCCAGTCTCATGTTATGTCCCCTGACAGCAACATGCTATGGACGGCAGTCTCAAAAAAAATATATATATATATATATATATATATATATATATATATATGGGGTTAAAAATAGAGATACCCCGGCGGCCTCAGTCAACTCTCTCTACGAGGCGACTGGGGGCAAAAATTACCACCAACCCAGCTGAGGTGAAAACCCGAAAGGGCACCTCGGGCAAAATCGGGTAACCCCTCGGTGTGAAAACCCGCAAGGGCGCACCGAAAAAAACAAAAGGGGGCCAGCTCTGACGAAAACCCGTAAGGGCGGTAGAGCTGGTAAAGAGAAAAAAAAAACTCTCTCCCTCCCTACTCTGCACTTACAAAGCCATCGGTCATGACACGTCCCGATGGCGAGTTCAACATCACTCCACAGACACCCCCGAGGGTCGGTCATCGCCAGCCTTCAACTCCAGTTTCGGCTACAACGCCTTCACAGGCCAGCCGCCAGTCTCCCGCCAGTCTCCAGCTTCCAGCTTCGGCTACAACGCCTTCACAGGCCAGCCGCCAGTCTCCAGCTTCCAGTTTCGGCTACAACGCCTTCACAGGCCAGCCGCCAGTCTCCAACTTCCAGTTTCGGCTACAATGCCTTCACAGGCCAGCTTCCAGTCTCCAGCTTCCAGTTTCGGCTACAACGCCTTCACACGCCAGCCGCCAGTCTCCAGCTTCCAGTTTCGGCTACAACGCCTTCACAGGCTAGCCGCCCAGCCTACAGTCCCAGTACCTCGGCTACAACGCCTTCACAGGCCAACTGCCAGTCTCCAGTTCTAGCCTCGGCTACGACGCCTTCGCAGGCTAGCCGCCCAGCTTCCAGTCCCAGCCTCGGCTACAACGCCTTCATAGGCCTAGCCGCCAGTTTTCAACTCCAGCCTCGGCTACGACGCCTTCGCGGGCTAGCCGCCAACTCCCGGTTCCAGTTTCGGCTATAACGCCTTCCCAGGCTAGCCATCTGACCTGGTTCCAGTTCCCAACCATTGCACCTTTCCAGGTCACCCAGCTGGCTTCAGCTCCAGCCCCTCTTCCCAGTCACAGTCCCAGCTTCAATTTCCAGTCCCTCTCCCAGTTCCGGTCTTGGTTGCCATGTCCGCCTAGGCCGTCCAACTAGCTCAATCTCAGTTTCCCAGACACATACGAATCCCGTTCTTTGGCCAACGGCACAATGTTAGCCAATATTCCACCATCCAGCTCAGGGTCAATATACACCCTCCAGAATCACCTCTACAACCTTAGATCACGCAAGTTATCCCGTTCTTACGGGCCTACATTGGTTCCCCGGTATGTGGGCCTTCATCCCCCAGGAGGATTGGCCCCTACATATAGCCTTTCTTTCCTCTACTACCCAGTACTCAACCTCCAGCTTCTAACACCGAGTTCCTTAAACCCGGTTCCTGTCATCACTCATGGCGATGCGTCGTAGGACAAGCAAGCACGACTAACACTAAGGAGTCGTCAGTTCACGCGCATCATTTCATTCCATCAAAGAAGGGAGGGAACAACCCAGTAAACAAAGGATCTGGAGTTCATTAATACTCTGTAAAAGGAGCCCAAGACATGCCCTTGGGGTAACAAAATCCATACACTCCAGACATCAAAAAAAAAGAGAGAAGGAGAAGAGGGGGAAGATACAATCAGGGCTCCGGCTCAGTCTCCTCTAGCGCCGCAAGGCGAGAGTCCGCCGCTGCAAGCTCCGCCTCCAGGGTGGACAAGAGCTGAGCACTGGCTCCGGCTGTAGCCTCAGCCGCCTGCCACTCGGCTCGGACGCGCTCAGCAACTACCTGCCGCTCCTCCCAGGCCTTCCTCAAGGCCTCGGCCTGGCTCTTCACCTCCCTCAGCTCTGCGGCTCGCCCCTGAGATGCTGACGCGGTCACTTCGGCGTGACTCCTCTGCTCGGCTACGGCTGACACAAGCCGAGCCCGCTGCTCCTGCGCCTCTCGAATCGCCGCTAGCCTCTGAGCCCTCTGCACCTGAACCTCGCGGAGTCGTAGGTATTCGGCCCAGATCCCAGCCAACCCGGACATCCAGAGCTCACGTGGGAATCCGAGTGCGTGATAGCCCTGGGTGCACTCCCGCAGTCGCTGCCTCAGGTCCTCTGGAGAAGGGAGGGGCTCGCTCTGTGAGTAGCCTCACGCCCACTGGAGCAGGGCGGCACCTGCACACGCCTCCAGCAACGGCTCTGGCGGAGAGGCGAATGGAGGCCACTTGACCCCTAAATATAGGGAGAGGTCTCCAGACGCAGCCAGCACTCCAGTGGAACCTGCATAGTTCCAACAAACACCAAAGGAAGTAAGTGATACATAAAAGGCTTCCTTCGACAAACAAGGTGAAAAACCTGACAAAAAGAAGGAGACAAGTCTTGACTCCTTACCTGGAGCAAGTCCAGCCGACTCTGTGACATCATCTGTCGGGGTCGGGGAAGGCAGCTGCACCTCCGCCTCCACAGCATCACCTACCGGGGTTCGAGAGGGCAATGGTTCCTCCACCATCCGGTCATCTCCAGCAAGCACGGGTGGGACAGGAGGCTCCTCCTGCCCGCCCTCATCAGGAGTCGACGCGTGCTCCTCCCCAGGATCTGACGCTGCAAATAACTCAAGAACGTCAGCACTCTGCCTTATAGAGCTGACAAGCACCAAATAAGGACGGAGAGGACCACTGCATACCTCTAGGAGGGGTCCCCGTCGGAACCTCCCTACCAGCAGAGGCCCCGGAGGACGAAGAGCTCGAGCTCGAGCTCTCCTCTGTCTCCATCTCCGAGCCGCCACCGTCCGAAGAGCTCGACGAGGTCCCCGATGAACTCCCGGAGGTGGCCGAACCTGAAGCTCCTGCAAGCCAACGCAGCAAACAAGGTCATCACAAGACCCAACTCTATATAAGGATGGCTCTCCAGCTAAGAGTTGCAAACAGAAAACTCACCGGCCGGAGCACTCCCCTCCGAAACCTTCTCGATATTGACGATCTCCTCGTCGCCCTCAACAGGGCCACTTCTGTGGGCCCCCCTCCTCCACCATCTCGGCCCCGTTGCGGGGCAGCTCACCTTCTTCTAGGGGCGAAATTACACCTGTAAACAATACCGACAGGACTTCAGCACCAGAAGACAATCAACAATAAAAGGCTTAACAAAAGTGGTTAAGTCTCCAGTTACGCACCTGAGGGTCCCATGCTCGAGGACCCGACCAGCCCCACAGTGCAGGCTGACACCACAGCCGGCAGGGAAGCTCGCTCCACCCCCGCCAACAGCTGCGGCAGCAAGCTAGACACTTCCTCGGTCGTGGGCGGCATTGAAGCACTCCTCCCCTCAGGCTCCCCCTCAAAGGAGGGAAGAGACACTGAAGGGCCTGTGCGGACCAGCTCCTGAATCATCTCCAGAGTGGCGGCTGGATCCTCACCTGGCGAAGGACATCATAAAGTCAGTCAGTATCGGCATCCCCGCAACTCTATAATGGAAGGGCAATACTTTCCGTAACAGTTCGAGACTTACCCAAGCCATCCTGGGTCACAGCGGGCTCCTGCCCGTCAACAGATGGGGGCACCTCGCCTCGCATCTCTGAAGAAGCTGCGGTCTCTGATGCCCCGGCCATCTCTGCATGACACCAGCAACTATGTCAACTCCCAGAATCAAATACAACCATAAACACAACATGCTCGGTCCCAAAATTGTTTACCTGGCTGGGCATCCTTTGAAGCCTTCCATGGCTCAAAGTCGGGGAAGGTCCCAATATTGGGGGCAGTTTCGCCCATCAGACGAAAAAGCCCCTCCATATCTATCTTTTGATCGACCCCGTCGTCAAGTAGTGGGTCGACCTCCTGGGGTGGCGAGAAGGCCGCATCAGCCCCGGCCTCTAGTGGCACTGTGAAAAGCAAATCCAATTGCACAAGGTTAGCCAATCGTCAAGGCTGAATCAACATAAAGCAAGTAGACAGATATGGTACTTACTCAGAGCCGGCTCCGCCTCGATATGCTCCCTGGCAGCGGGTCCCCGAGAGGACTCACCAACCTCCCTGACTCTGGTCTCCACCCGGGGGCGCTTCCTCCGGGGCTGAAGGGCCCCGTCACCATCCCCAGAAGATGTCCCTGTGGAGAGGGGATCCCTGTCCGCCGCAGAACCTCCCAAACACAGCCACACAAGATCTCTCAGCCATACGCCCTAGAAAACAACAAAGCAGGGCTAGCATGCTAATGAAGAGGTCTTACCTGAAGTCACGAAGGGGGTCAGTGGCAGAGGAACTAGCTGCTCTGGCTTCAAACCCACAACCCGTGGGGCCTTCGCGACCGCCTCCTTCACGTCCCTCAGGGTGTAGGCACACTCAATAAGGGACACGAACTCTACGGGTCCAGCTGACCCTATCGCATGGGCGATATGACGCCTCCAGTCGTCAGCCGTCGTATCTGCAAAGCTCCCCTCAGGGAGCACTCGGTCCAGCGAACCCCGCTGCTCAAACCCGCAGTCCGCCAGAAACTAGGTCCACCAGGTCCTCGACATCTTGGGTCGAGGTGCCCTGACTCTGGTACCTCCAGGCGCCGCCCGCGCCTGCTTGAGGGGCTTCAGTGCCTCCGCCCCGTCGACAAAGAGCCCCGGCTCCCCCGGGGCGCCTGCTGCGCCAGCCTCTCTACCTCCCGGCGGATCCGAGAAAAGTGAGTCCGCAGATACCCGTCATCCAGTGCGATGAGAGGCAGGTCCTCCCTCAAGAGACGGGTCTCCTCGGCTTTCCGGATCGCCGAGGCCTTCTGTCGGTACTTGTGACTATGCTCGAACCACCATCTGGCGTAGTGGACGTCGAACCGTCCCCTACGTCCCGGCACAGGCGTCGGCAGTCGCTCCGGCTCTCGGCGATAGTAGAAGTCCCACCACGCCGCGGCTAGCAAATGTGTGTCCCGACCTTTGTACTGACGACCCGCAAAAGGGAACTCCTGGTTCGGATGGGATCCCCTGGTCGTACCCGAAGTTCTGAGCGAACCTGTGCGGGTAGTACGGCTCTAAGAAACTCGTCACGGACCGGTGTAAAGGCAGCACCGCTGGCGGGGTGCTCATCACCCACTCTGTGTACAATGACGCGTCCGGCTGGTAGGGTAGGGCGCAGGCCGCCACACCATTCAAAGGCACCATGATCAGGTGGGAGTCCCTAGTAGCGCCGTCAAAAGGAACACCCTCCTCGCCCCTGCCGGGCAAGTAACACAAGACCCTCCTGGCCTCCTCCAGCTACATCATTGCGTCCCCATCAGGCTGTCCGGTGAAGCTAAACAACAATGGTGCCGCCTGGTTCGTCACGGACCTGCGAGACACCAACCCTGGGAACAGCAACCCAGCCCATGCACTAAGGTAGTGAGTCGGCAAAAGCAGGACAATTGGCACGCAGGCCACAACAGCTCTACTCGCAGCTGGCCGTCCTCCCCGTGGGGGACCACGAACGTCACCAGCCAGTACGCCAAGTACGCGGCCAAGTGCGTCACGTCTGGCAGTCTATGGGGGTTTCACCCCTCGTGTGGCGCGTAGATATACCTGCTATAAGTCCGGAAACGCAGCTCCACCTCTGTGTACTCCTCCCAGGGGGTCTGGTCCCTCGCGAACTCCTGGTGAAAGCAAAAGGGGCCGTCATAAAAGTGGCGAATCCACGCATTCAGCGGCACCCTGGGAGTCTGCGCTGCTCTCTCTTTCCCAGCCAGGGCTAGATCCCTCCAGGTCTTCAGTAGATACCGGTAGCTGTAAGAAACCCGGTATCGTCCATGCCCGTCAGTGTGGCTACGATGGAGGTCATCCAGCACTATCTCCTCGTACCCCTCGCCGCTGATCGGCAACCCAGAGATCCTCCACAGAGACCACAAGTCTAATGAGGTCTCTCCCTCAGCCGTTGCCACGGTGTTCCACCTGCGGTTGAAACGCTCTGTCAATGCCTGTAAAAGTCCTGTGTAGCAAGGATACCCATACAGAGCCGCAGTCACAGCATATCTGATGTCAGCTCGGTCTAGCAGCACCCGGTAGTGGTGTACTATGTCCATCAACCACTCGGTAGCTCCCTGGCGGTATCTGTGTGACGGAATCACCGCCCAGCGGCCATACCAACTAACTGCGGTCTGTCGCAGAATCCTGGACAAAAGGTTGTGGTCGTCATAGCCTTCCCCGGTATACTCCAACCCTGATGGCTCGAGTACCAATCCCGGATTGCCCTCTGTCTCCGCTCGGTGGTGTCCATGCAAATCCCAGAAGGCGGGACCCATCATTCCAGCACGAACTCCAAACTGGTCAACTCTGCTGAAGAAGCCCAGGCACTCAGCACTGGGAAACTGACTCTGCCTCCAGTAATCCACAGAGAAACTCGAGAAGCCGCAAAGGACAATCCCGTGCAAGCTATCTCGGCCCACCAAGATCGCCCGCTCCAGTCGGCGACGGGCTCCAGCAACCCGTGAGTCACTCTCCTCCATGCCTGGCGGGACAAAGTGCCTGATAAACTCAAACAAGTGACAGTCCAAAGGAAACTCCACTGGATAGCCACCGCTGCGATCATAAGTATAAATTCCGCCCGCCTCCGACGCGCGGGCCAGCTCCACAACCCCAACCCCGTTGCCGCACTCGCCGACGGGGCCCTCTGCCACAACTGTCTGCCCACCATCAAGTTGCTCCACGCTGGCCGCGGTGATAACTGGCAGGCCCAAAGGGGGCATGGGCCGCTCGATCCTCCTCACCCAGTGGTCCTCCTCCCGGACCACACGCCTCGGGACCCTCTCGTCCCTGCCAAATCGGGCCATAGTTGCAAGACATAGCACAAAAATGGCAGTATGCCAGAAATTCAACACATACAATACAACAAATCACAAATATATGAAGCGTCCAAATGCAACTACAACAACTCAAAAGGAGAGGTTCACGGGCCGTACGCCCTCGTCTCCGCCTCCGACGCACGACCCGTGGGGGGCATTTGTTGTACCCGGACTATTTCCCCAGCAAAATACCCAGAAATAAGGGTTCGGGAATTTCCTCGAACACCTTCAAGGCATGGGCTACCCAGCCCCTCCGAAAACCCAGTGGGCCCGACCAACGGCCCTAACATTTTAGCCGAGGTGCACGGCAGCACTACCAATCAATCGGGATCACTCCCGATTCATAAGTCGCGGATTTTCTCTGCGCTCTACACGGCCACCCAGGCCGCCCCGGGGACACTCCGACTACAAGCCATGCCACATGGCACTCAGTGAAAAGGCTAGGGGCCTATCCCGGAACGCCTTCCCTCAACCCTCCAAGGTCAAAGGGAGACCTAAATAGGTCAACCACCGGCTCAGGAGGCCCGTAGCACGCGTGTACGGCATTCTGCCGAACACCTTGTGGGCTCACGTGTTTCAACCCTTCTACACCAACCCATGGGCCACCCCACGGTCCCAATACACCAATTGGGTCCTACGACGACCCCCCCAGCAAGTCGGGGCCACCCCCGACCCTCAGACACGTGGCGACAAGCCACTGAACTTAGCTCTCGGGACAACGCGAGGCTACTCTGCCAACCCGTCGTACAATGCGGCACGTAGTACGAGGCAAGGCCCATGGGCCCAAGGTGCCTCCTCCCAGCCCCTGCGAACTTCTACCCTTGGCCCTTGGCCAAATCCAAGGCCCGTCGGCCACCTACGCGGCTCGTTCGGCAACCCGGGGTGTGTCGGGCATTCGCCCGAACACTTTGCGAGCGGCCACTACAACTCGAAGAACAATGGCTCTCACGGGCCATTTCAACATCTCGGGACCCTATATCCTTCAAAGGATATCCCCAGACGACGAAGGAAGATCCCCGGGGGCCATCCCCGGGGGTTGCGATTTGCCCGGGGCCCGTGCGCCCCAGGGCGTGGCTGCGCCCCCGGTGAGAGCGAACTCCCTGGGGGCCGCGCCCTCCCCTCAGCTCGGAGGCCCGACGGCACTCCCCAGTCCCAGTTCATGGAAATTCCTAACTTCACGGTCCGAGGTTCGTTCGTCATGCCCGTGTGTCGAAGGATTCGCGAAGACGGAGTCCCAGGATTACGTTGAGTCACACACGTCAATCCCTCGATCTTCGCGCACAAGTAACCAGTCCACCAATGTATCCTCCCAGTATCCTTTATCCTCTTTCTTCTTAACCAATTTAGGAAGAAAAATAACCAAAAAACCGGGTTTTATAGAGGTGGGACCACTCCCCCTCTCTCTCTTCTACCTGGTCCGCCCAAACCCCCCCTTGGGGAGGGGTTTAGGCGGACCAGCTTGGGCCCCCAAGCTGGTCCGCCTAAATCCCTGAATAATTAAAAAAAAGATTTTTAAAATTGAAAAAGAGGACCACTTTGGTCCGCCTAAACCCCTGCAAAAACAAAAAAAAAGATTTTTTACCCTCCGAAGAGGGGTTTAGGCGGACCAGACCAGCCCCTTGGGCTGGTCCGCCTAAACCCCACCCCTTCCACTCTGACACACACACAAAAAAACACACAAATAAAATTCAAATAAAATAAAAATAAAAGCACTATTGGGAGGGTTTACTCGGACCAAGTTGGACCCCCAACTTGGTCCGCCTAAACCCCACTCCCCGGCCCCCACCCCTTCAACTTCTATAAATTGCCCCCTTACCAACAAGCTAAACGGACACAGACAGACACATGCATGAAGCATAGGAAGCAACGCACGGACACTCAGTCGGACGAGCTAACTTCCCAGGCCTAATTGTCGCACCCTCGGACTCCCGGGGCTTTCGGCAAGGGTCGGGAACGCGAGAAGACAAGTGCGCGCGCGGTTGGCTTGCTAGTCGGCTCTCACACGTCGAGGGTATGTCGCACATACTCCCCTCACGCGGTGTTTTAGCCGTCTCATGCCAAGTCCATCCCCGCCACATGTAAGATGACCGTACCGACGGCAAATACGCCCGCACCCCGGGCCTGCCCGTGTACGGCAACTTACGACACTTACGACGGTGACGAAGGGTACTTCATAGCGCCGCGTCGGCCCTCGACACGGAACCGCGTGCCCACCGTTCACCTCCCAGTCGGCCGTCGGCCCCTCAGATCGACAAATCAAGTCTAGTCGGACCTCTGGCCCGGGAATCATAGTCCCGAGACCGACCTCGACTCCCCAGCATGACAACACTCGCCGTCCGAGACCCGGACCCGACCGCTCACCTCGAGCCGCGTCCGACCTCCGCCAGGCGCCAGCCCGTGTCCGTTCTGGCCACCGAGGCAGTCGGACCTACACCAATTCCTTTGTAAAGAGTTCCAGTAAAACACGCGGTCATCATCTTCGCCACGCAATGACCCGGGGACCGGCCCACGTGTCGGAATTGTCCCGCGGCTTGCTCCAGTTGTACTCCGGCCATTTAGGCCCGCTTGTAAAGCCCATGTGGCTCATCATAAAACCAGTAAAATACATACGCCCGTATTCGGGCCCCCAGCTTCCGATCCACACCCCTTGGTCTAACGCGCACCCATAGCTGTTGAATGCACCCCAGCCCTCTACCCACGGCTTCAGACACATATACAGACTTTTCTTCAACATAGAACGAAGGTATTCGGATTCAATCCGATGTAAATAAACACCGGTTGCTTGCGGCCGGTGGGGAAAGACGTCCTGTACACGATTCCCGCAATCGCCTACGCACTTGCACCCATGGAACCCCTTCTCTCCACGTGTCGCCCGATCGCCTGAGCCCACGTGCCGCGCCCTGGTGGCGCTTCCCCGGTCAAACCTTGGTTCCATGAGTGATTGTCGAGAGATCGACTGGCACGTCCGCATCTTGTCCGGTTAACCTTTATCCCGACACTTCCGTGCCATTCGACCCTTTTCGACTTTCCGTGAAAGGAGAGTGCCTGATACCGTCGTGAGAGGCATGCACCCGTAAGGAGGATACCCGAGATACATCAAACTCCCGTATTTTCCTTCCCCGCTGTATTCCTTCCCTCACCCCGGTTAATCGGCATAAAAACCCGTGCAACAATCACATTAGTTAAATATATAATATTTAGGGATTTTTACAAGAAAAATATTGTTAGAGATAAATTTGCAAAAAAAAATCATTCCTAAAAATATATTAGCAGACAAATCACTGGGTTAATTCAAATAGTACATAAATGCCATTTAAGCGTGATTTTTTTGCAAGCTTTTGACAAAAAGAAGTGATATGCCTACAAATAAATATGGTATTTTTACACAATTCAGATTTATACAGTGATATGCCTGCTAATACATTTGCAAGAATGATTTTTTTACAAATTCACCTCTAACAATGGTTTCCATGCAAAAAACCCTAATATTTATCAAGAATCAGTATTTTACATCCTAAAAATGCTAATCATGTGCTGATCATCATCCTCCATATATAAAAGCATTTAACATAAACTAATGGGATGCATGTCCTCCAGAATAATAAGAAAACAAGGGGAGGAAATTTTGGTTTCTGGAAGGTTGTGGATAAGATGGTCGGATGAAGTGGGGAAAGAAAAAAAAACTAGGATCATGGGTTAGGCGGGGCTCTTATATATTTGAACTTTAACTCTCTCTTAAGCATTAAGCACCCTATGAGAGATTAGTCATTAGGAGGTGTTTAGGCCAATTTCTCGGTTTTAAGTTCTTAACTCAAATGTTTTTCAAACAATCTTAATCATCCCCTATCTGACTGCTTATCTATAAGGGGCCAATTAAGAGAAAACAAATCACAACCTAAATCAACATATCCAACTGACCCATTTCCAAAGAACCAAAACTGACTTATGTCTCGGAACACAGGAAAAGGAAATTGATTCACACAGTTGCCTTGTGTTGATCCAAAACCTTGTAAATGAAGAATCTAACCGAGCACTTGGTTTGATCTGGTCCTGTAGCCACACAACATTGTCCATTGTTCAAACAGTGGATAAACTGCTAATAGATAGTTGTCAATGCTGAACAAGTTTATTCACAATGAAAAAGATCACCTCAAGGGTGAAAGAAAACGTTAATGAACCTAGTTAAACACACACACACACACACACAAATAAAGACAAAAATGGAAAATCAAGTTAAATTGGTGACGAAAAACTTTGAACAATGAAATTTTAGTAAACTGTGGTCATTCTATCAAGCATTGAAGCAGAAGAATATCCTCCCAACTAAAACTATGAATCCTTCACTTACATGAAGTTTGTTGAGCCATGTCTTCACCAAACTAACAAAATCTTCGCAAATGCGTGAACCATCATGACTCTTAAGAGCCTTATCAATGATCTCATCTGGGCTCTGTAGACCATTTGCTAAGTTAGCATAAGGGACAACATTTTGAAACTTGTTATCTCTAACAAGCAAATGACAAAAGAATAACTACATTGGATATCCATTTGCCATCGAAGTACAAATGCAAAATGTATAGTTGGTATAAAAAACAGAAATAACAAGAACTTAGTAAATAATGTCAAGGGACCAAGAAATGAAGCTATGTTGATAGAGACACTAAGAAATAAGTAAGAACACTGCCAAACTGAAAAGTGAAAAACCACTAAATACTCGAAAAAAAGCACTCAATGGCACAATCAAAGTAATTTCCAAATATATGCCAAATGTATGGGAAACTGATCCCAAAGACAAAAGGAGCCCAAAAATCTTATAAATGAGTAAGAGGACATGAGCATGAAATAATAACCCAAGACAGATGGGAATCACTTCTGTCAGGAATACTCTCTCAATGTGAGCTTTGCCATCAATGATACTTAACAGAACTAGCATTGTGAGGTGCAATTGGAAGTGAGTATGATCAGGACTTGAAAATATATGCTAGTCTACACTAATATCAAGAGGTTCTTGTGCCACTCTCAATCACAATGGTAGCTCCATATGATGACACTATGCCAACCTACAAATAACCCTTTTCCACCGCCTGTCTTATAATTGAACCATAGAAGGATTTATATTTCCCAACTCATCCACAGAAAAGCTAGATTTGTATATCTAAATATCTCGTCACAGGTTGAGATGCGGATGTAGAGTTCCGATTGAATACAAGCTTTTAACTAATAAGTCAATTAAACATGTAATTTTTACCAAGAATAAGAATAGATAAAGCGAAGTACATTACTCTAGGCCTCTGACCAATGTGACACTATAGTCTACAACCTACTTCAGAAGCATAAAGAACAGATGCCACATGTTCAGGGACCTATCCTGAAGCCAATCAACAAAACGTATATATGGTAAACAACAGATGATAAACATCTGCCAGATTATTGTCTTGCACAGTTTTTCTTTACAAAATTGTCTACCATACAAAACCCAGAGATATCTACAGTTCAACTCAGCGAGGATCTAAGGATGGAAGCATCCAAGTATCTTAAAGAAAATGACATATTATCCAATAATCACTTATCTTCATGGAAGGCAGGATCAGTTCGGGTATGCCCGATCTCGATCCGGATTGGTCGATCCAAAGGAACTTAGCCAATCCATTAAAAAAATCTTATAGAGTATATACATAAATAAAAAAGTTTTAAGTAATTAAAAAGTATTCATGAAAATACCAGAGTAATGTAAAGACATCTTTATAAAGTTTGTATAATCTTTTTATCAAACCCCAATAAGTCAAGTCGGCCGATCCACATGCAATCTGAACGACTTTGGTCCGATTCAAATGTAGCCTATCCAATTTTATTTATTTTTATTTTTTTAAAACTTTTGTAATTGGGATCAGCCTTAGGGGCCAGAATCAGATCGCCACCGAGTGATTCCAAGTCAAATCAGCCGATCCCAGTTTAGATTGGCTGATTCTGCATTCCATGGTTATCGTCCTTTTTAACCTAGCATGCCAGTATAAATATAATGTAATAAGAAAAGGTGAACAAAACCTTTAAAAAGAGAATCTCACACATTGAAAAAATGTCCAAGGTAACGCTTAAACATCCCAAAGGAAAAGAAACACTTCATTATTGCACATTCACATGTTATTGTTTAGGAGGATGGTGATAAGTACCTACCATAAATGAGCTAACAAAGGCATGAGAATGTGTTCCACGAAGTGGTATTCCAAAAAGCCTTCCAGCTGCAACGTTGCTGTAAATTGAAGTAGGATTGAACATTAAATCATATCCAACCAACCATTTTCTCTACTAACTGGGATATGAAATGGATATAGAGATCGAACTGTGATCCACTACCCCTTTTGATCCACAAAAACATTAACATCCTAGAATTTCAAATACTACTTCATCTTCACCATGTCAATTTGCACAAAAACAAAGGTCACAAACAGGTGGCTTTTCGAATGAACATAAACAATGGTAAGGAGAAAACAGAAAGGCAATGGACAGATCATTTTTCTGCTTTTTCATATGATGACTCTTGTAACCTATTTGACTGTATTGTACATTCACTTCTTTATGCTCGACTGAAAAGAGATTTTTGGTTGTACAGCTAGAAGGGAATATGCACTCCCTACTTACAACCTCTAAGCAACTAAAAACCAGAATGTTGAAATCCACATGGACTGCAGTCAGTAAATTACCTTGTTGCATCAAATCCACCCATGTAGCTATATTTTGACGCACTAATTCCACCATCAGGTCCCTACATATCAAACTAACAGCATTATCATAAATATATGCATGTTAAAAAATCATCATGATCGCCGTCGTCATTTTGGAGTTTGTTGAATGGAAGTTCCACCTGTGCCCGTCGAAGCCCAAACTCAAGTAAAAGTTTGGACTTTCCAGCCACAAATCTATGTCTTGCAGCATTTGTAGTCATCAGTGAAGCATAATTAACAAGATTCACAAATGGAGTTTCCAGAAGTTGAACCACCTATATAGGAAATACAAATTATCGACCCAGTATTCAAGATAGTAGTTAATGAAATTCAAAACATCACTAATGCCTAAAGAATAAGCAGTCCCAACAATAATGACAAAAACTTTGCCATCTATGCGGGATGGCTTTCAAATACGATTAAAACAATGATTGATACTCACAGCAACTGGTCCTTCAACTATCATCAAGGGGATCTTAGGGAAAACAACCGAACCCTCAGGAATAGCATAAACCTCAACATCAGAGCAGTCAATGGACTTCAGGTAATCAAAGAAAGCATCCTGTAACAAGACAAATTTTGAATTGTTAACCATTAGTAAATGGGTAGGGTGGTCCAGTTAAAGTAATGCAAGGTTAAAATCTCATAGAATGAGTAGCAGTAGGCAGAAAACCTGAAAAATGATTCTGCCTAAATCTCATTAGTAAATGCAAGGTTAAATCTCATTAGTAAATGAGCTATTATCATTGTATTTTTTTCAGTTATAAATGATTCTCGCTACCTGAATCTTTCAACAATTCAACCATTAAGTATACAACATTTGCATTAGAATGTGACACTTTAGTAGTGAGACAAATGATTTGTCCTTTGAAGGAAAAAAGAACTACACAGGCATTTATGCACGGTAACAGTGGTAACTTGGTTCTTTTTTCGCTGTCCAACTGATGAAGCATATTTACTCTCCCAGTCCTTGGAACCCAAAAAAAGAGAAAAAAATGAAAGAGGGGAAAAACTTTAGTGACCGATTTCTTAGAATGGTACCGAAAATGCTTCAGACAGAAGCACATATATCCTCCATACACCACATAAAAGGAGTACATGCCTGGCTTGGGGGAGAGGTTGCCATCTTCAGTTTTAAAATAGAATGGTAACATTGTTCAACTCAAATAAGGTTGACCAATAAAAAGCTCAGTAGAAACAAAGTCCGAAGTGAAACAACTCAACTCAAATAAGGTTGACCAATAAAAAGCTCAGTAGAAACAAAGTCCTAAGTGAAACAACTGGACTAAAAAGTTTTATCCTGTCTTCTAAGTTTTCTTCAGGATAAACTAAGAACAACTTGTAAGATAGTAGAACCAAATGGAAATGAAAGCCTGCAAAGCTTCTGCAGAACCAGGAACAAAGAAAAAAGTTCATCCAGTAGGGGTCCTTGCCCATAGTTAATAGGTGTTATTTAGCCATTTAGTTAAGAAAATATCTGATATTCTTACCGGGGAGAGAACTTTTGTTGGAGTCCTAAATGAACATGTAGAAAAGGACACTAGAGGCTATGAGAGGGTCCATGGAGACTTTTGTTTAGTGACAAAAATAGTATGGGCGGTGTCCTTCTTGACTTTGCTATTGCCCATGATATAATAATTTCAAACACAACTTTGAAAAGAGACATGGGCAATTAATACCTTATAAAAGTGAAATATAGAAAAGTCAAATGATGTGGGACGGGACGCGACTCAACGCCAATTTGAATGCAAACCTTGGACTCTAGGCAAACTCGCGACTCGTCCCTAAACGAGGGAAGCATGCGGACGTACGCGGTTGAGAAACCGGCAATGAGCTAGGGTGGCCAACTCTCTTTCGTGCCCAGATCTGATCACGGGACGGGTTTCACTCACTCTCGCAGCGGTGATTAAATAAATATCGAGCTAGATTCTTATCACTCTCTCTTGCAGCGGCATTCAAGAATATATACGAGAAAAGCAAATGCGATAAAATGGAGGAGCGAGCACGATACCTCCACGCTCCGAGCGTGGGGAAGATGATCCCGACCAAGACCCGTACTCCCGGTACAATTGTAAAATTTAATTACAATGTTGATTTTATTGCCCACTCCACGCTGGGAGGTAAAGGGCTACACAGTGACGCCAGGAGTACCGATCCGAGGTTGACGGGCAGCAAGGCAGCGGGGATCCGGAGCGGTAACGGGCAGCGGCTCTGATTCTGAAATCTGCTGGCCGACAGGATAGCGGACAAAGGCCTCCAAAGGGACGTCATCCTCCGGAGAGTTTCTAAAGGCGGTGGTTCACCGGGACGAAGGTGGAAGGTCCCTGGTCGACCACCAGGAGTGTCAGTTGCTGAATCGACTCCGGCATATTTTCCGAGGGATTTCTCTGGCGACCTTCTTTCCTGGCCTGTCTCGGACCAGAATGCGCGCTTCCACGAGAACGGCCGGTACGCCTAGATCCGGTGTCGGATCGAGACGCGGTTGGCACTGTTGGAAAGAGGACTCAAAAATCTACGACATATGTTGATTTCAGATCCATCCAGTAAAAGGATTGGAAATGAAAACTACTGTGGCATTGACACTTTTCTGGCTCGGAATCCAGATCCAGCAGAACAGGAGGGGAGCTGTCTAAAGACGATTTTTGACTGAGGGGTTGGCGGTGGATTTAGGGCTTGTGGATTTTATGGGTGGAAGAGGACTAAGTGGAGGACGCACACAATTATTTTGGGAATTTTCAGAGGTGTTTTGAGGGGCGGGAAAAATAAGAGAACATGACTCTATCCTGCAGATCTGCAACAAGGTAGATTGCGAGGGGTAGGAAGAACGACCTGGGAGGAGGAGCAAACGGGATCGGAATGGAACAAAATTTATATTAGGGGAAAGCTAACACAAAGGGGAACAACCCCTCAAAATTTCAACTCGTTCAGAGCTGTGGACAGGGAGCACCAACCTGATCTTTAGGTTATTGTTCTGGATTTTGTGGTTCAGGACAGCAAGGTGGAGGATGGCTTGTGGCGGCTCGTTGGCGGCTCCGATGGCGGCGACGACGGCGGTGGCAGAGCTTCACATTCAAGGGAAGAGGTAGAAATTGGATTCACTCCAATATTTAGGGCTTCACACCCTGAATCAAGAAGGAAGAAGATGAAGAACAAGAAGAACAAGAGGGGAAGAGAGAGGTGAGCCCTTGGCTTCTTCACTTTAATTCTTTCAATTTTTTTCATTAATCTCCACCAAATGACACAAGAGACATAATATACTCAACCCTAGACCTAGGACAAAAGACACCAAATACCCTTGGTCAAAGGGGCATAAAGGGAAAGGGAGAATAAACTAACAATAAATCAATCTCACATGGGGACAAAGAAGGGGGCGCCCTCCCCTTAAGTCAACAATGGCTACTTGGTCCATTTTCTACCATGGACCAAGGGCCATCACATGGGACCCACACCTTGACAAAAATTAAAAGCCTTAATTAATTCCCTTGGACTTAAATTCAAACAAAAATACAAAATACACTAAATACACTCCAAGTAAAATACATACACATGCATACCACATACACGGTAAACAAGAACAACACTCCCGATATTAACGGCCTAGCTCTGATGTCCCATCAATTCTCCCCGGGTGGGAGAAACTCGACCCCGTCGAGTAATGGGTGCGGCAGCTCACGTGGATCCTGCGGATCCGTCACTGTACCAGGTAGCGCGGGTACGCTCCACTCCTAGTATTCGTCACCTGCTCATCCCGTATATGTTCTTTATGCACATGCTGCTGTGGGAATGAGGCTAGTGGTGGACACTCCGGAGTGGGGTCACTCTCAAAGGGGAGGAGGCGGCTCGAAGACTCACTAGGAATCACCGCTGGGTCTCTGTGGGTGACTAGATCCGAGACATTGATGTAGAACTGATCCCATATTCCGACAAGTCTACAACGTACGCATTAGATCCGACTTGTCTCACACTCGTAAGGGACTGACATCTGCGAGCTTGCATAAGACCGACTTGACTCGACATATGCAGACTCACTATGCACATAACAAATGCATGCATAGACTCCTAACAAACCACACAAAGAAAGAAAAACAGACTCATGCATGACCCTAGACTTAATGCAGTGACATTACCCCTAGGTGGTCATCATCCGAGTGCTGCATCCTGGGTGTCGATAGGTTCTTTCGGATCTTCTTCATAGAATTCGTCAACTAATTCCGGCTCGGCCTCATAGCTGACAGACGAAAAACCAGAAGGTGAGGCGTCTCCAACCCTTTTGTCCCCTAGGGCTAGTGATGTACGAGTGGGACATTGGCCGGCAAAGTGGTCAAACCCCTGACAGTGATAACACTGCAGTCGTGACCTACTAGTCTCTTCGATAAGTGGTCCCTTACCCTTATTCTCCCGACGGACAGAGGGTGTAGGCAACAGGGGAGGAGGTGTGGGTGCCAAAGGATGGGCAATAGGTCCCGGCGGGGGGGGGGGGGCAATGGGTAGGGTGGTTGGGGTTGAGGTAGATCCCTTGGCAGGGGAGGGCGAGGCCATGGAGCGAATAGCTCCTGACGGGCGGGCTCCAGAGGTCGAGTTATGGGGGCCCTCTGATATGGGCCTAAAGAGCTACGGAGCTCGGCACTACGAAGAGGGAAGGGGCCCAACCGTTGGGTAGACTCGAGCTCTCCCTCAAACTGCTCCAACTCGAGAGCAACCTGATACACGTCTTCCAACTTGGTCACATTGCGGCAAAAAAGCTCATACTGATAGTGGGGCCGCAGACCACGACGGAAGCGGAAAATGGGCATGGTGCTCTCCTCCGATACGCCACATCGCAAAAAACACTCATCAAATTCAGCGATATACTCGGAGACGGACCGATCTCCCTGCTGAGACTCTGCCACCTATCGATGAGTAACTGACGGTATGTGGCAGGAAGGTACTTTAGCCGGAGTTTGACTTTCATCTCACCCCATGTCTCAACCTGGGGCTCTTGCCGATGAAATAACAGGCTCTCTACGTTCTTCCAATACGTCTGTGCATGTCCCATTAGTTTCATGGTCGCGAATCGGACTCTTCGGCGGTCCGTCATATCGAACCAATCGAAGTACCGATCCATCCCGGACTCCCAATCTAAATAGACCTTCGGGTCTAAGGACCCGTCAAAAGTGGGAGGGTCCGCACGAACGGTCCTGAGGGTCCGCTCGTCCTCATCTAAATCACGATTCCGCCGTTGAATACGACGGTCACGACCATATCCCCCATTCTCGTTATCGGACTCATAGTCAACCACCTCGGGGACTCGACGCCTCCTATCATCTACCCCTTGAGCCCTAGGAGCAGCAGGCTGCTGAACCGACTCCTATTGACCATTTGTTGGCGCGGGGTGCGCCTCAACCGGGGGTCTCTCTAGGACGGCGACTCTCCCTACCAGACCATGAAAAGACTGGTCCGACTCTTCGGCCCTATCCTCTAAGGCCTTCATCCTCTCTGCCAAATGTGTGCCTAGGCCATCCACCCGTGTACTCAACCCTTCCATTTTATCCACTCGTGTATTCAACTCATCCATGCATGTACTCAACCCATCAATTTTTCCCATAAGAGCTCGAAACATGTCGCCCACCAAAGGCTCATCGGGACTAGGGACTCGGGGATCTGCCATAGGTGGTGGTGGTGGTGAGTATTGGGTACCTCTACGAGTGGGCATGCAAATGACAAGGGTTGGAATGCACTGACCAAGATGAAGTGATGAATCTAGACTTAACCAATATCCGGTACGTGGCGGAGGTACGATCCGAAGACTGAACTCACGCAAGTGTGCAACCTTCCCAATAGGCGCAACCTATCGTTCCGGGAACACCTTTTGATATATCGGGTATAGGAATGGAATGTGACACCTTGGACCGACTACCCTAGACTCGACTTAGCTCTGATACCAATTTGATGCGGGACGGGACGCGACTCGACGCCAATTTGAATGCGAACCTTGGACACTAGGCAGCGACTCGTCCCTAAACGAGGGAGGCGTGCAGACGTGCGCGGTTGAGAAACCGGCAATGAGCTAGGGTGGCCAACTCTCTTTCGTGCCCGGATCGGATCACGGGACGGGTTTCACTCACTCTCGCAACGGTGATTAAATAAATATCGGGCTAGGTTCTTATCACTCTCTCTTGCAGCGACATTCAAGAATATATACGAGAAAAGTAAATGCGATAAAATGGAGGAGCGAGCACGATACCTCCACGCTCCAGGCGTGGGGAAGACGATCCCGGCCAAGACCCGTACTCCCGGTAAAATTGTAAAATTTAATTACAGCGCTGATTTTGTTGCCCACTCCACGTAGGGAGGTAAAGGGCTACACAGTGACGTCGGGAGTACCGATCCGAGGTTGACGGGCAGCAAGGCGGCGGGGCTCCGGAGCGGTAACGGGCAACGGCTCCGATTCTGAAATCTGCTGGCCGACAGGATAGCGGACAAAGGCCTCCAAAGGGACGTCATCCTCCGGAGAGTTTCTAAAGGCGGTGGTTCACCGGGACGAAGGTGGAAGGTCCCTGGTCGACCACCAGGAGTGTCAGTTGCTGAATCGACTCCGGCATATTTTCCGAGGGATTTCTCTGGCGACCTTCTTTCCTGGCCTATCTCGGACCAGAATGCGCGCTTCCACGAGAACGGCCGGTACGCCTAGATCCGGTGTCGGATCGAGACGCGGTTGGCACTGTTGGAAAGAGGACTCAAAAATCTACGACATATGTTGATTTCAGATCCATCCAGTAAAAGGATTGGAAATGAAAACTACTGTGGCACTGACACTTTTCTGGCTCGGATCCAGATCCAGCAGAACAGGAGGGGAGCTGTCTAAAGACGATTTTTGACTGAGGGGTTGGCGGTGGATTTAGGGCTTGTGGATTTTATGGGTGGAAGAGGACTAAGTGGGGGACATACACAATTATTTTGGGAATTTTCAGAGGTGTCTTGAGGGGCGCAAAAAATAAGAGAACATGACTCTATCCTGCAGATCTGCAACCAGACAGATTGCGAGGGGTAGGAAGAACGACCTGGGAGGAGGAGCAAACGGGATCGGAATGGAACAAATTTTATATTGGGGGAAAGCTAACACGAAGGGGAACAACCCCTCAAAATTTCAGCTCGTTCAGAGATGTGGACTGGGAGCACCAACCTGATCTTTAGGTTGCTGTTCTGGATTTCGTGGTTATGGACAGCAAGGTGGAGGATGGCTTGTGGCGGCTCATTGGCGGCTCCGATGGCGGCTCGTTGGCGGCTCCGATGGCGGCGGCGGCAGTGGCGGAACTTCACACTCAAGGGAAGAGGTAGAAATTGGATTCACTCCAATATTTAGGGCTTCACACCCTGAATCAAGAAGGAAGAAGATGAAGAACAAGAAGAACAAGAGGGGAAGAGAGAGGTGTGCCCTTGGCTTCTTCACTTTAATTCTTTCAATTTTTTTCATTAATATCCACCAAATGACACAAGAGACATAATATACTCAACCCTAGACCTGGGACAAAAGACACCAAATACCCTTGGTCAAAGGGGCATAAAGGGAAAGGGAGAATAAACTAACAATAAATAAATCCCACATGGGGACAAAGAAGGGGGCGCCCTCCCCTTAAGTCAACAATGGCTACTTGGTCCATTTTCTACTATGGACCAAGGGCCATCACATGGGACCCACACCTTGACAAAAATTAAAAGCCTTAATTAATTCCCTTGGACTTAAATTCAAACCAAAATACAAAATACACTAAATACACTCCAAGTAAAATACATACACATACATACCACATACACGGTAAACAAGAACAACACTCCCAATATTAACGGCCTAGCTCCGATGTCTCATCATCAAATAGACTATTTTCTTATTAAGCCATCATTGTGCACTTTTGTGCTTCCATCTAATTATTTTGAGAAGAGGGTGGCAGACCTTGGAAGCTATTTATGCAATTTTGGGAGTGCTTTTTGCTATTTATGCAATTAGAAGGTGTGATAAACAACTGGAGAAGAGGAAGGCAAGGCCTAAAAAGAGATGGTCAGATGCAGTAAGAAAGGACTCGACCTTTCTTAGGTTTAGCTACAAATATAACATTGGATAGATTGAAATGATGCAGCAAGATTTATGTAGCTGAATCCAAATGAATGAGATAATGCGATGATGATTTAAGTACTTCACTTCAAGTTTTTTTTTTTGGCATGTTAAAAACTTGGTCTTCAAATATACCGATTTTTGGTTGAATGAATGAAGTAACCGTGCTATTGAGGAAAGGGCACAGTTATTGGGTGTGGACCTTCATAAACAAGTTGGTCAATTTCGTAAATGGTGGGAAACTAGGTCTGAAGGCTTATCACGTGCAAGGAAGAATACATGCTGTAGGCTGCAATGCTGGTTACGGTTGTACAAGATATTTCTGTCTATATATTTTGTGTATTGTATTTTTAATCTTATGGTCTAGTCACCCTCCTAAGTCTAAAGGGTAATTAGGTGTTTACATGCGGAAGAAAATAACACGAAAATTTGTCTTCATTTATTGTTCAAAGATGCACATTTGTTTGCCATTTGATTAGCATGTGCATGATTATTTTTCTGTTTTATGTTTAACATACAATTTAGGGTTTGTGTACAAGACTTTTCTCCACCGATCGTAACCGGTGTTAATTTACATCGAAACAAGTCGAAACACCTTTGATTAACTGTCAAAGACCCTTTTAACCCTTACCATCTCTGTTGCGACATTGGGGATCCAAGCCGAGGGAAAACCCCCATGCCCTTGAGCAGGAATATATTCACGTTTTTCCCCTAAATTAGGGTTTATTCATAATTTTTCCTAAAATGGGGTTGGTTTGTGGTTTCTCACGAACTGAGGGTTTGTGTTGAAGGAAATAAGCCCCCCATGCAATTCCCAAAGCTTCGCATAACTTTCTGGGGTATTTATGCAATTTTATAATGTTCGGGGTAGAGTTGCAATTTTTGAATTTTTGTAAACTCGAGCATGATTTTTTCACCCACTTTGGACACATTTGAAGAGACTTAGAACATTTCCCAAAGAATTTACGAACTCTGAAATTTTTGCATAAAATCCAAACTATATTCTCCTATTCACAGTCTCGAGACAACGTACTCTTGATAAGGAGGAGGAGACGGTCAAAACAATTCTCACTGATGTGAAATTCAGATTTCAAGTTCAGCAACTGTGAGACCGCAGACAACCGAGTGTGCTTTTGACAATCATCCCACAGTGACTCATCAGCATCCCTAAGCAATTGATAAAATATTTCGGCTATCTTAATCAGCGCTTCTTCCTTGTATACATGTTCGTCATGAACATTAACACTGGGACCAGCAACATCTACAACCATATCTACGTATCCACTTGTGCCTGTAACATTGTCGGGTTCATACGACAAGACATCATCACCATGACCTTCCACGAACCCTTTCTTGTATAAATGATGCTGCACATCCTATGGTGAAATCCACCTTCAGTTTCTACAAACTGAACAAGAGCATCGAATGTGACCCTCGCGGTCTACTGTTGCACTTGGAGTCCCCAATGCAAACTGAATGAAACTCTCAACTCCATGTTAAAACTCTACAGACACCACCCGGTCAACTACTCTATGATACATCCATGAACTATCTGTCAACATTTTTCCTGCACCCACTAAATGTTAACACACAAACAACTCTGAAATCAATATTACTCCAGAAATTAAGCCCTACCCTTTCCTCACATCGTTCGGCGCAGAGAATTTAAATAGGAAAGAAGTATTATTTAGATTATCACTTTTTAACATATCCATGAAGGTTTGATCGCACGATCACTTACTATATGTGTTGTGCGATTTGCTGAAAACTTGGACAGTATCTCCCCACACTTCTCTGATATACCAAAAATATTTATTGATTAAAAATTTTTCTTAAACACTTACTAGTAAGTGGTTAAGAAAATACTCGAAATTAATAAAGGTATACCAAAGAAGAGTGAGAAGAGGTAACCGAAATTTTCAACAAATCATACAAACACATATAATAAATGACCACCTAAGTGCCATCAAATATTCACAAACTGTCCGAACTGAACAATCCAAGACTTTAAGTTACATATATACGTTCTCATAAAAAAAAAATGAGAACAGACACATCAATCCTAAAGTTTTAAACGAGAAAGTTCATTGACACGGAGTTAACACGCTCTCCTAAGATGCGTGTAATGTTAGGTTGTACCAACGGACCTTAACTCACAAAAAAACACCCCATATAATTAAATAACATAAAGTAAAAAAATTAAATTAAACAATTCATTTTATTTTAATAGCTGATTGCAATAGATAAAATTAAAAAACACAAACACTATAAAAAGAACCTAAAAATGCTTACATCTCAAGCTGAGAAGAATTCTTGGACAACCAGACCCTCCCCTCCACCCACACAGACCCTCCCCCCTCCCCTTCACCCACCGGACCCCCTCTCCCCTCCCCCACCGAACCCCCTCTCCTCCCTCACCCGCCCTGCAACCCACAAATTAAAGAAAAAATAGATCGCTCCACTCCCCTCCCCTCCACACACCCAGACCCGCCCCCTCTCCCTTCTTTGTCTCCCGTCCCCCACCGACCCCCCTCCCCTCCCCGCCCCTCCTGCCCACTACCGACCCCCCTCCCTCTCCCTTCTCTGCCTCTCTCTGATCATAGCACCCCCTCCCCTACCACCTCCCTCGCCGACACGACCCCCCTCCCCTCCCCTCCAGTCCCCCACCAACCCCCCTCTCCCTTCTCTGTCTCTCTCTGATCCTCCCCTCCCCCATCACCTCCCCCCACCGGCCGCCACCCGCCGACACACGCGAACCCCCTCCCCTTCCCTCCCAACCCCCCTCCCCTCGTTGTCGGCTGTCGCGGAACCCCCACGGACCCCACTCCCCTCCCATCCAAAAACCGCCCCCTCCCATCCCCCAACAACAACAACAAAGTTAAAAAAAAAAGAAAGAAAGACGGTGAGGGGGGGTTTACCGACGGCGACAAGCTCAGGCGACGAGGGCTCCGGCAACCAGCGGTGGCGAGCTTGCGAGACGTGGCGAGGGTGGCCACCGAGGGAGAGGTGGCGACGAGCACGGCTCCGACCGGCGGCGGCGAGCACAACTCTGGTGGCTTCTCGTCAACAGAAAGAGAGTGGAAAGAGAGAGTGCGAGGGAGAGAGTGGGAGAGAGAGAGAGTGAGAGCGAGAGACTGAGAGAGTGGGAGGGAGAGGGGTCGGGTGCCGGGGGAAAGAGGAAATCTTCCGACAGATTTTCGACGGAACTTAAATCCGTTAGAAAATCCGTCGAAAAATCCGTCTATATTCTTATTTTATGGCGCGAATTTCAGACGAATAAAAATTCGTCGAAAATATGGTCAAAAATTCCGACAAATTTTCAGACAGAAATTTATATGTCGAAAATTCCTATGGAATTTCAGACGAAATAAAAACCGTTTGAAATTCCGACGGATTTTCAGACGGATTATTAGCCATCGGAAATTTCCGTCCCTATTGCCGCAATTTCTTGTAGTGTCGGGACGATAGGTCCGTGGACCTAGTCTGATTTCAAGTCGAGCTATCAAACTCTTTTCGGTCCGTAGATTCTTAGTCATGCTTAAAAGCTCAGTCCGACTAGGTTCACGGGTCGTACCCGGGCTTTGAGCTTGACCCGCCGGTCGACCCGACCCGTTCTTCTTTTCTTTCCTCTCTTCAAAATTTTATTTTGTTTAATTAAAATTTTAAAAATCTTATTTTGTTTAATTAAAAAATTAAAAGATCTATTTATAAATAAATTAACATCTAAAACTCTAATTAATTTAGTGAGATGATCATTTTTATATTCTTATATATATTTATTATTATTATTATTATTTTCATTTAATTTGTCAAGTCGGGTTGGGCCAGGCCGACGTTGGACTTGTGAAGAAGTCAGGCCCGACCCGACCTGATATAACTCGGGTCCGAGTCCAGGCCAAACTTTAAAATTGATGAGTCAGACCCGAATCGGACCGACTTAAGTCCGACCCGAACCAGACCCATTGACAGCCCTACATATATAAGGAGAGGTGCACGCGTACAGGTGGCGGAGGGATACAAACATAGTCGTCAATCTACTTGGTAATGACTAGTGAATCATCTTGTTTGAATTGGGTTGTCAAGATTTCTTGTCATCATCTCATTTTTTATCCGTTCATTAAATTTATCCATAGAGATAGTTAGAATATAATATAATGAACACAAATCTCATTATCTAGGTGTATGGAAACTTCGTCCCAGAAAACCATCATCAAGAACAGTTTCTAATATTTTAAAATGGTTGCAATTATATACTTACGAATAAAAATTCCTTAAAACTGCTACAGAGAATATCAATCAGGTGAGAGTCGTAATAATAATTACTTTCTCTTTTTCTTTTGGCCGCTCCCTGTCGTATATTAATTTTCCAAGTTTGACGTGCAGTTTAGACTTTCTTATGTCACCCCGAATTATCGAACTGTTACAATCAGGTGAGTGTCATAATTATAATTACTTTCTCTTTTTCTTTTGACCTCTCCCTTATCGGCTTATCATATATTAATTTTTCAAGTTTGACGTGCACTTCAGACTTTCTTATGTCACCTCCATGGTTGGCAGTATCGACCAAAATCGATACGTTTCGGCCGAAACGTATCGGTTTCGACCTTAACCGACACGAAATCGGACCTGCTCACTGTAGCAGGTCCGAAACTTAAAAAAAATTGGTTTCAGGCGAAACGTATCGGTTTCGGCCGAAACCCACGTGGAGTTCACTTCGTTTCTCCCTCAGATCTGAGGGAGAAGGGTTTGCTGCTGCTGCTCTGGCCCCTGCTGCTGCGTGCTGCTGCTGCCCTGTTGCTGCTGCGCTACAGGGGCGGCTACTGGCCTGCTGCTGCTGCTATGTAGCTGTGCTGCAGCTGTTGCTGTGCTACTACTGCTGTGCTGGGTGAGCAACAGTAACATGTGTAGAGGTTATTTTCTTGATATAAATTTAGGGTTTGTTTGTTTTGTTGTGTTTTTTTGGTTGGGTTGAAAGTTTTTTTTTTTGTAGGTTAATTTTTCAGTTCTGGGTTAATTTTAAACTCTGAATTATGTTAAGACTTCAAATTAAACCCTAATTAGTTTCTTAAAATTAGGTTAATTGATAATTAAACCCTAATTAGTTCATAAAAATTGGGACTTTTGTCTAATTCGATTTGCTTAGGCTCAATTGAAGCTCAATTAAGCTTCATTGAAGAATTTGGGGTGGGAGTATGCTGGTAATTGATTTTTATGAAGGGTGATTACGGGTTAATTGATAATTAAGTCCTAATTAATTCATAAAAATTGGGACTTTTGTCTAATTTGGTTTACTTAGGCTCAATTGAAGCTCAATTAAGCTTTATTGAAGAATTTGGGGTGGGAGAATGCTGATAATTAAATTTTATGAATGGTGATTAAGGGTTAATTAACAATTAAGCCCTAATTAGTTCCTTAAAATTGGGACTTTTGTCTAATTCGGTTTACTTAGTCTCAATTGAAGCTCAATTAAGCTTCATTGAAGAATTTGGGGTGGGAGCATGCTGGTAATTAATTCGTATGAACGGTGATTAAGGGTTAATTAATAATTAAGTCCTAATTAGTTCCTTAAAATTGAGACTTTTGTCTAATTCGGTTTACTTAGGCTCAATTGAAGGTCAATTAAGCTTCATTGAAGAATTTGGGGTGGGAACATGCTGGAAATTAATTTTTATGAAGGTTGATTAAGGGTTAATTGATAATTAAGCCCTAATTTTTCTATTGTACTTACAATTATTTGTCTTTGATTGTCTTAATGCAGCATCATGCCTAGACGTGAACAAAGTCAAGAGCAGCAAGGGTAGGAGGATCCGGGGTGGGCCCACCTCTCCTTAGTTGATGCTAAGAGACGAAAAGTGAAATGCAATTATTATGATAAGGAGTTACATAGCGGAATTACTAGAGGAAAACAACATTTGGCAAGGGTAAGAGAAGATGTGAAACAATGTGACAGATGCCCTCGAGAGGTTCGAGAAGAAATGCGCCAGTGTCTTCTGGGCAAAAAGGAGAGGATGCAACAAATGGCTGAATATGAGGCTGAAATTACTGAGGAGATTTCGGGCAGAAGGGGAAGGAGGGATGATGATGAGAAAGGCACTGAGGATTCAGATCCAGAGCTGACTGAAGCAATGGAGCGTGAACAAGCCGCTCGAAGGAAAGGAAAGGCACCCATAGGTTCAGAGACCTACTCCAGTACAGGTTCTGCCAGGGGCAGGTCCAGTCTAGACCTCCAGGGGGCAGGGGGTAATGCCTATATGTTATTTTATATCTAACATTTAGTTAATTATACACAAATGCAGGTTATTTTCTCAACCCTCGATTTATGTACGATGCCAATGCACATGATGATGGCGAGGTGCTCCAAGACACTTTAAAAGTCATTGGTCGTTTATCGAGGACACCAGAAAAGAGACTTCAGGCCGAAGTAGAGGTTGGCCTTTATTGATTTTATCAATAAGAGGTATAGAATTTACTTAAATCATTATGTTAATCTATTACTTTATCTTTGTAGATGAACTATTATAGAATGAGGACTGGGACACATTCTGACTCCCAATTGCAATACGCTGTGGGAAAAGTGAGCCCAGGTATATTTTATTTTTGTGATTTCTTAACCTTAATATATATTTCTACACCTTACATTTATTTGTTTATGGTTCGTGGAACAGCTGATTGGTGGATAATGGTGAACAACCGAGATGTGGGCAGAAATGCATTGGCTTTCATTACAATTAGGGTGCTCAGTCAAACAACATCGGCAAGCTAATGTGAAAGAAATTGGAGCACGGTCAGCCTTATACACTTAAATGTTCGCAATCGACTAAAGGCTGAACGGTTAGAAAAATTGGTTTACTACCACTACAATATGAGACTGAGAATAAAAAACATGAAGTTAAGACAACAGCTGAGAGACAAACGCGTCGCAGAGGATGCAATTCCAGAAATTGATGTGGACGCTTTATTTGATGATGAGAATCCCTTGCAACCTTGGGTGGAGACACGAGAGCAGGTTGATGAGCCTGTTTTTGATGATGATGATGATAGAAGATGGGCAGAGGACATACTAGATGAAGATGAGCCAAGAGATCCAGAATTCAAAAGAGTAACAAAGAGGGCCAGAGAGACTCAAGCACACCAGAGAAGGGACCCAGCTTTGTTTGTTCATGACACTGAGCAGCAGCCTGAGTTTGAGCCTAGTTAGACACTCAGAATTAGATAGCAGACCGGTCACTCCTAGAATGGTCAAACCACCTACATCCTTAAGAAGAAGTACATTGGTGCATGGGCTAACTGAGAGGACTAGTGCTGCTGCTCGAGAAGACCCGACAATTGAGCAGTTGAAGCAGATTTATGTGAGGCACACGCCAAGGGGAAAAGGATTCATGTCAAGGGTTACTGAAAAAATTACACCAAAACAGAAAAAAGCATCCCCAAAGGCTAAAAGGCGACTAGTTTCTGATGGTGATGATGATGCTGGTGATGATGATGATCTCAGTGCAGCTGCAGGTGCTGCAGGTGCTACTACTGGCGGTGGCATTGCTGGTGGTACTTCCTCCTTCCACACAGACACGGGCCGAGGATACAGTCATAGTGAGCGAGGATATGATTCACAGAGCCAATATGGGCATCCATCAGATTATGGAGGTGGCCAACAGGAAGTAGTCATTTATGGGGTAGGGTCATGAACCAGATTTCCAGTTCCATCAAGTTCCTCTTCTCATCCTCAAGATTCTTACGTTGATTCTGAATTCGAATCAAGCCGACAACCTTACACTCCAAGAGGGATGCAAGACTTGGCTACCTCCTTGTTTGGTTATAGTGAATATACACAATACATGCAACCTTCTTATGGGTATCAACATCAAAAGCCAGACGATGAGGGAGAAGGTTCTAGTTATTACCCATGTTAGTGCCTCTTCATTTAGGTAGAGATCATTTAATTTCTGTAACATTTATTGTGTCTAATTAGGTTTATTCCCTTGTGCTTGAACCTACTTCATGTTTAGTATGTACTCAAGAATATTAGTTTAACATGTTCAATGTTTGAACTTCAATGCCTACTTCATGTTTATTGCACTTAATCTAATTTCTTTACAGTCAAATGCATGTCTAATGAATTTTTTGATTTTTATGTGCTTATTTATATTTTTTCGATTTATTTCCAATTTTTTAGACTTATTTTAATTTTTTTACCTTTGGACTGGGTTTCGACCGAAACCGAGTCCGAAATCGACACTGCCAACCTTGGTCACCCCGAATTATCGAAATGTTACAATCAGGTGAGTGTCATAATTATAAATACTTCTTTCTTTTGACCTCTCCCTTATCGTATATTAATCTCCCTTCTCGTATATTAATTATCCAAGTTGGACGTGCACTTCAGACTTTCTTGTGTCACCCCGAATTCTCCAACTGTTACAATCAGGTGGGTTTCATAATTATAATTACTTTCTCTTTTTCTTTTGGCCACTCCCTTCTCGTATATTAATTATCCAAGTTTGACGTGCACTTCAAACTTTCTTGTGTCACCCTGAATTATCGAATTGTTACAATCAGGTGGGTGTCATGACTATAATTACTTTCTCCTTTTCTTTTGACCTCTCTCTTGTCGTATATTAATTTTTCAAGTTTGACGTGCACTTCAGACTTTCTTGTGTCACCCCGAATTATCAAACTGTTACAATCAGGTAGGTGTCATAATTATAATTTCTTTCTCTTTTTCTTTTGACCTCTCTCTTGTCATATATTAATTTTTCAAGTTTGACATGCACTTCAGGCTTTCTTGTGTCACCCTGAATTATTGAACTGTTACAATCAAGTGAGTGTCACAATAAGACACCGATGACCATGAGAATTCGGGGTTACCATAAAAATTAAACTTACAGTAAAAAATTATACAATATTTCAGTCTTGTAAAAATTAAACTGACCTTAGCATTTACATTTATATCTGCATACCAGGCAGCAGTGTTTAATTGCCAATATTTCAGTCTTGCATTGTGTCATGCAATGCTTTTCTATCCACGAGACAATGTGTTTAATCTTCTTACCTCGGATTTCCACGTTTCAACCTCGCTCTCTCTCTCTCACACACACACATACACGGTGGTGGACTTGTAAACAACTTAGACTTGTTAACGGCCCAAAAGGGGTCATTAAGGCTCACATGGTGGTAGACTTGTAAACGACGCAGACTTGTTAACAGCCCAAAAGGGGTAATTAAGGCTCATAATTAAAATTCCAAAGTTTGGGAGGTAATTAGGTTAAAATTAGTACGTTAATGATCTCTGACCCCTATTGAAATTTGATTATTTATCTTAATGATTCTCTTCGAAAATAATTTTAAAATAAATATGATGTAATTCATTAGTAAAATTTGGTAATTTCTCACATAAGGGTATTTTGGTAATGTACCCTTTTAAGTGAGGTTTTTACACAAAGCAGGCCTTCAAACTTCAAAAAAACTTCAAGGAAGGCCGCCTCCTGCTGCTCCCCGCGCTCCAAGGCTGCTCTAAGCTCCAAGGCGGTGGTCTCGTTCTTTCTCTTCTCCTCTCCTTCTTCTCTTCACCAAGGCCTCCCATTTATAGGAGGTGGAGAAGGGAACACGGTGGTGAGACCTCCAGGTTTGCAGCATTGATTGCATTGGTGAGAGGCTCTCTAGGTATACTCTTCCCTTTTTTTTTGTTTTAGGGAAAGAGGGCATCGCAAGAGGCGGCGGAGGGGGTTCCTCCGAGTTTGCAGACCCAGGGGGCCTCCTCCCGGCTGCTTTTTTTTTTTTTTGGTTTCACCGTACAACAGGAAAGAGAGGGAGAGAGACCGGGTGGGGTCCCTCCCTAGGCTGCACAGCCGGAGGTGGTCCCTCCGGGTCTACATGACCCGGGGGTGCCACCTCCGGGTCATGTAGGAGCAACCTCTGGGTCTGCAAAACCCGAAGAGGCCTCCCCCGGGTTCCCCTTGCGCCGCCCAAGAGAGGAAAAGAAAAGGGGGGGCGGTCCCTCCAGGTCTTCAAAATCAAAAACGTATAAAAACCCCTTTGACTGTCCTTTTGTAAAATTTTTTATGATTCCCTGCTCATCTCTGCAAGGCGGCAGCACGTGGAGATTCCCTTCATTTTTCTCGTCTTTCTCCGACGCCGTCCTGCTACCCTTGGGTCCCGTAGTGCAGTGATAACTCCGTGGCACATTGGAAACACCACTAGTACGCCGGGGATCGTCATTATTTGACTGTTTTTGCTGTGTGCGTACGTAGTTTTAACACCACCCACCAGGTGTTCGACAAAATTATTGTGTGTTAAAACACACAATTTGTGTAGATAATGCCACTCGCCAGACTCTGAGGGCATTTAAAATTAACCCACGTGTAACAACCATGATTTTATACATTTTTACTCTGTCACTTAGTGGATTTAATTTGGATAATTGCTTTATTCTGAAAATATTCAGAAAGTGATAAAAATTGCGAGGTTCAACATTAGGTCATAATGGTTAAGTGGCATTCTTTGTAATTAGTGTAAGCTCATATATATAGTCAAGATGGGATCGTCCCCACATTTTTTGGCCACCTCTTTCTCCCAAAACTGTTCACACCTCTCTCCCTTCATCCCTCCCTCAATTCAAGGGAGTTGTGAATGTGGTGAAGGAGAACTTAGCTCCCATCGTCCTGTCCTGTTGCTGATCTCTTTAACAGCCCGTGCTCTGCTTTGGGGTTATGGGTGTGGATTAGGTCGTAAGAATCCTTTCCTTGATTGTGGCTAGTGAAATCAAGTTTTCTTGGGGGCACAAGGTCAAGGAGGCTGCCTCCTTTGTTGCAGCTAGGGTCGCTTCCCTTTCCACTATCTTCTCAGTGTTCTGGCATTCTTTCTGGTCCTGGTCGCTGGTTCCCTATTCTCTATGGTTCCAGTGAGTCTTCAAGTTGCAAACACTTGAGCCCATGGCTTGCCATGGTGGTCTCATCACCTCCCCCCTTTGGGGCAAGGTTGACAGTTTGCCATAACCGATACGAAAACGGCCCCTAACACTGTAGCAATCCGAAACATAAAGGGTGTATCGGTTTCGGGCGAAACCGATACTAGTTTCGCTCGAAACCGGTCGGTTTCGGCCGAAACACGTGAACCCCCTTTATGATTTGTTGTCTCCCCCCCCCCCCAAACCCACTACCCAGCCACGGTTTCGGCCGAAACCCTCCCCCATGCTGCCTGCTGTCTCCCGCAGCTGCTGTGCTGCTCCCGCTAGCCTACTCCCGCTGCTGTGGTGCTGGCCCGCCGCTGCTGTGCTGCTGCCGCTGCTGCAGTGCTGCTGCCGTGCTGCTGTGCTGCGGCTGCTGCCTTTATTTGCTGGTGTTGCCTGCTACGCACCAGCTGCTGCTGCCTGCTGCCGGTGCTGCCTGCAGCCTGCTGCTCTTGTTGTTGCTGCAGCAGGTACTACTGTTACTCCCACCGCCGGACTGCCCACCCCCTGCTAGTCTGCTGTGCACTTGGGGTTGTAAGTATTTTTTTTTACCTTAATTTGTGCAACCCTAATTAGTTCAGATTTCAAAATAAACCTTAATTAGATACTTAAAATTAGATTCATTATTAATTAACACCTAATTCATGCAAAAAATTTGGGGCTTTCGTCTAATTCGGCTTTCTTAGCCACAATTGAAGGTTAGATAAGTTTCATTGACGAATTTCGGGTGCCTTCATACTGGGATTATATTTTTATGAAGGGTAATTAGGACTTAATTAGTAATTAAGGCTTAATTAGTTTACAAAAATTGGGGCTTTTGTCTAATTCGAGTTTCTTAGTCACAATTGAAGGTTAATTAAGTTTCATTGACGAATTTGGGGCGGGATCATGTTGGGATTATATTTTTATGAAGGGTAATTAGGGCTTAATTAGTAATTAAGGCTTAATTAGTTCAAAAAAATTGGAACTTTTGTCTAATTCGAGTTTCCTAGCTACAATTGAAGGTTAATTAAGTTTGATTGGTGAATTTGGGGTGAGATCATGCTGGGATGTCATTTTTATGAAGGGTCATTAAGGGTTATTTGATAATTAAGCCCTAATTACCTCATAAAAATTGGGGCTTTCGTCTAATTCGACTTTCTTAGCCACAATTGAAGCTCAATTAAGCTTCATTGACTAATTTGGAGCTCTTTCATGTTCAATTGCTTTTTTTTCATTATACTTGCAAGAGATTGTCTTTGACTGTCATAATGCAGCATCATACCTCGACGTCAACAAACACAGGAGCAGCAAGGACAGGAGGATCCGGGGTGGGCTCACCTGTCCTTAGTTGATGCTAAGAGAAAAGAGGTTAAATGTAATTATTGTGGTAGGGAGATGCATGGCGGAATAACCAGAGGAAAGCAACATTTGGCAGGGGTACGAGGAGAGGTGAGACAATGTGACCACTGTCCACGAGAGGTGCGAGAGGAGATGCGCCAGTGTCTTCTGGGGAAAAAGGAGAGGGTGCAACAAAGGGCTGAGGATGAGGAGGAAATTGTTGAGGAGATTTCTGGCAGAAGGGTTAGGAGGGATGATGATGAGGAAGGCACTGAGGATTATGATCCAGAGCTAACTGAAGCAAGCAAGAGTGAAGAAGCCGCTCGAAGGAAAGGGAAGGGACCCATGGGTTCAGGGACCTATGAGAGTACAGCTGCACGACGTCCTGACGTTGGTGCTGCCCCACATACGCAGGGAACAGGTCCCATGGATAGCTATCTCCACAGAAGGCCCCAGGCTACACAACCTAAAATCAAGTCTGCATTGAGAGGGGTCAAAAAATCAGTAGAAGTTGCAGGGCATGCATTTAAAAGTATCTGCAAATGATTTTTTCATGCAGGTGTCCCTGCACATGCAGCTTCAAGTGAATATTTCCAACCTATGATAGATGCCATAGCAGATGCTGGCCTGACATGAAGGCCCCCTCATGTCGAGACATATACGGACGTGGCCTTGAGGGAGAGGTTGAGGAGCTCCATGATTGGGTTGAAAGCTTCAAGCATATATGGGTGGAGAGAGGATGCACCATCATGTGTGATGGTTGGACTGGTACGACGAAGAAGTCCATGGTAAATTTTTTGGTCTATTGCATCGAAGGTACAGTGTTTGTGAAATCAGTTGATGCATCAGATTATGAAAAAAATGCAAATTATTTGTTTCATTTGATGGATGGCATGGTAGAACAAATTGGACAGGAGAATGTTGTGCAGGTGGTGACTGATAATGAAGCCAGTTACAAGGCTGCAGGGAAGAAATTGATGCAGAAGCGTAGTCATTTATATTGGCTCCCATGTGCAGCACATTGTCTAGATCTGATGCTTGAAGACATAGGGAAGAAAAAGCATGTGAAGAAGACAATTGACAAGGCACAAAAAGTCACAAAGTATATCTATAGCCATCCTAGGATACTAAATATGTTCAGGGCGCATGCCAGTGGAGGGCGAGATATCATCCGTGCAGGCCCAACCAGATTTGCTTCCAATTTTATTTCTTTGGAGTCTTTACATAGGTATAAGATTGATCTCAATTCTTGATATTTTATCCTTACTGATATGTAGCAGTTGATGCAACTTCAAATTTTATTTATCTGCACAGGTACAAGAATGAGCTGAAAGCTTTCATGTACCACAATGCTCTGCGGAATATATCGACAAGGGCAATGTTGATGCACAGATGGATTATCTGGATGTCTGCCACGTCGTGGACGATAACAAATTCTGGGACAGGGTGTCACGGTACTTGAAAGTAGTCACACCCCTCGTGAAGGTCCAAAGAATAGTGGATGGCGATGAGAAGAATGATATGGGCTATCTGTACGAGGCCATGGACCGTGTCAAATTGGAGTTGCAGCATTCCCTTCCCAGACATTATGCAAAATGGTGGAAAATTATTGACCAGAGATGGGACAACACATTATACCATGACTTGCATGCAGCTGGTGAGTGACTAATTGTACTGAAATTGGGGTAATGCCTTTATGTTATTTTATAAATTTTATTTAGTTAATTATACACAAATGCAGGTTATTTTCTCAACCCTCGATTTATGTACGGTGCCGATGCACATGTTGATGGCGAGGTACTTCAAAGGACTTAAAAAGTCATTGGTCGTTTATCGAGGAATCCAGAAAAGAGACTTCAGGCCGAAGTAGAGGTTCGCCTTTATTTGATTTTATCAATAACATGTATAGAATTTATTTAAGTAGTTATGTTAATGTATTACTTTATGTTTGTAGATGAACCATTATAGAATGAGGATTGGGACATATGCTGACTCCCAATTGCAATACGTTGTGGGAAGAGTGAGCCCAGGTATATTTTATTTTTTGGATTTCTTAACCTGATGAATATATATTGCATTGACTAATATGCATTTGTTTATGGTTGGTGGAACAGCTGACTGGTGGATAATGGTGAACAACCGAGATGTGGGCAGCAATGCATTGGCTTTCATTGCAGTTAGGGTGCTCAGTCAAACAACATCGGCAAGCCGATGTGAAAGAAATTGGAGCACGTTCAGCCTTATACACTCGAAGGTTCGCAATCGGCTAAAGGCTGAACGGTTAGATAAATTAGTGTACTACCACTACAATATGAGGTTGAGAATAAAGAATATGAGGTTGAGACAACAGCTGCGAGACAAACGCGTCGCCGAGGATGCCGCCGCAGAAATTGATGTGGATGCCTTATTTGATGATGAGAATCCGTTACAGTCTTGGGTGGAGACACGAGAGCAGGTTGATGAGCCTGTTTTTGATGATGATGATAGAAGATGGGCAGAGGGCATACTAGATGAAGATGAGCCAAGAGATCCCGAATTCAGAAGAAAATCAAAGAGGGCCAGAGATACTCATGCGCACATGTCTAGGGTTGTTGAGGACACTGAGGAGCAACATGATTTTCAGCCAGCTAGACACTCCGACTCAGATAGCAGACCAGTCACTCCTAGAATGGGCAAGGCACCTACATCCTTAAGAAGAAGTACATCAGTGCATGGGCAAACTGAGAGAACAAATGTTGCTGCTCGAGAGGATCCGGCAATTGAGCAGTTGAAGCAGATTTATTTGAGGCACACGCCAAGGGGAACGGGATTCATGTCAAGGGTGCAAGAAGAAAGCACACCGGCACAAGAAAAAGCATCCCCAAAGGCCAAAAGGTGACTGGAGGCTGCAGGTGCTACTACTGGCGGTGGGGATGCTGGTGGTCTTCCTCCTTCCACGCAGACATAGACAGAGGATACAGTCAGGGTGAGGGAAGACATGAGTCACAGAGTCAATATGAGCATCCATCAGGTTATAGAGGTGGCCAACATGAGGCAGCGATTTATGGGTCGTGGGGTTATGAACCAGCATTCCAGTTCCATCTACATCCGGCCAGTTCCTCTTCTCATCCTCAAGATTCTTATGCTGATACTGGATTCGGCTCAAGCCAACCAAACACTCCAAGAGGGATCCAAAGAGGGATGCAGGACTTGACTACCTCATTGTTTGGTTATAGTGAATATAGACCATACATGCATCCTTCTTATGGGTATGAACATGAAAAGCCAGACGATGAGGGAGAATGTTCTAGTTATTACCCATATTAGTGCCTCTTCATTTAGGTAAAGATCATTTAATTTCCGTAACATTTATTGTGCCTAATTAGGTTTATTGTAATGCTTGAACCTACTTTATGCTTAGTATGTAGTACATAATATTAGTTTAACATGTTCAATGTTTGAATTTCAATGTCTACTTCATGTTTATTGCACTTAATCTAATTTCTTTACAATCAAATGCATGTCTAATAAATTTTCTGATTTTTATGTGATTATTCATATTTTTCTGAATTATTTCTGATTTTTTAGACTTATTTTGATTTTTTTTTAAGCTTTTCAATGGGTTTCGGCCGATTTCGGCCGAAACTGAAACCGAAACCGGACGGTTTTGGTATCGGACTCGGCCGAAACCGAGTCCGAAACCGATACCGCCATCCTTGCTTTGGGGGAGGTCCTGGGTTCTATCCAGAGTTTCCCCCTCCCCGTTAAAAAAAAAAAGTACCTATCGAAAAAGAAAGTTGCAGACACTTGTTGGCCTGATTCCAGAGAGCAGAATCATGAGTTCTAGAAGGCATAAAGTTCAAGGGGACCTTCCTTTTGGTGCGGTTGGGTCTCGACAGAGTTCCGACATCTTCATAGGTCCGCTAGGTCCAACCACCTCTTGTTAGCCTCAGTGCGGCTCCTTCTTCTTGGTCCTCGGTGTAGGGAGTCTCTTACCCATCTTCCAGTTGTCTCGACATTGTAGTTGCCCATGTCTTCATCTACCAGCGACACTTCTGCCATATGATGGCACATCTGTTCTAGAGATGATGCCATCTATGCCGAGGATCTTACCTCCAACTACAATGAAAAATCTCTCACTGCAAATGACCTCAGTTAAGTTGACAGAGGCCAATTTCCATCTTTGGTCTATTTCTGCTTGTATATTTCTTAGTGGATGTGGCAAGTCCAGCTATGCTGATGGCCGTGTAATGGAGCCCCTGGTCGACAACCCCTCCTATGCACAAAGGATCTCAATAACAACCTTGTGATGTATGCCACGCTGTGAATATTGTGGGGGGAACAAAACAACATGATTTTTAGGAGGGAGGCTAGAGGTGAGGATCTAGTTGTCTCGTTTGTTTGTGATAGAGTGAGGGAATGAGCTGAGCTTCTTTGTCATGTGAATTCCCAATGCTCTTCTCTTTTTGTCCTGCTGAGGGGTTAGAGTGCTACACACTGTCTTGGTGTGGCCTCCTCATATATAGGGATTTTTTTGGGAATTTATTGACTATACTTGTGCATTCCTTTTTTCATTTAATGCAATAGAGGTACCACCCACTTTCAAAAAAGAAACCTTGTGATGTGCTGGATACTTAATTCCGTGAGTTCTGAAATCCAACAATTAATTATGATGAAGAGGATAGCAAAGGACATGTGGGATCTCTTGGAGCAAAAGTATGGATAACGCCAAGATGTCTCGCGTATTTATCAACTCACCACTGACATTTAGGATCTCAAACAAGGAAGTCTTGGGGTCACTACCTACTTTGGTCTTCTGAAAGTAAATGGAAAGAGGTGGATTATTACTCTGTCCACACATGACACTGTAATGAAGATCAAAAACAACATATTCAACACACCTAGCATACTCGGGTTTTCAAATTTCTTATTGGCCTCAATTCTGAATTTGATTTACTTTGAGGATAGGTCCTTAGTGCCAATCCTCTCCATTCTCTTAAGCAGTTTACTTCAAAATCTTGAATGAGGAAGGGCACAAGAGGGCCATGACTGGTGGTCACCCTCCTACTAGTGTGCGAGAGGTTGGCGAGTTCTAAGCTCTTGTTACTTTTTTTTTCCAAGGCTAGAGGTTGGCGAGTTCTCAGCTCTTGTTACTTCTTTTTCCAAGGCTAGCAAGTCTAGTGCAAGCTCCAGCAAAGATCAACCTAAAGGAAGCTGTCATTGCACACATTGTGGGAAGGATACTCATAATGTTGATACCTGCTAGGATCTCTATCAAGACAAGAAGCTGCAAAAATACCGGAATAACAAGGGCGCTCCAGTTGCTAAGGGTCACGTTGTTGTTGCTCAACCTATCGATGGCTCTCTAGTTTCTACTCCAGATGGTGCTTCTGTCTCTTCTTAAGTGGCTGCTCTCTCCTTGACTCACATTAGCCATCTCCAACGCATTTTCTTACAATTGGTTTTAGCGGCTTCTGCTTCGTCCTCTTCCTCAGTTATTATGGGGGCGGCCCTAAGTGTCTCCTCCACTATCTCCTGGGCACCGGGGGTCATTGATTCCGGAGCTACAAATCATGTGACCACTTATTTTCAGTTCCATTCGTTGGGTTCCAGGCAGGTCACTATTGCTGAAGATACTCGTGCCACAGTGGCAGGTAAAGGTGTTGTCTCCTTGACTAAGACCTTGGTCCTGTCCTCCGTTCTTCATGTTCCAGCTCTTCCAATTAATCTCCTTTCTATTAATGATATTACAAAATCTTTGAATTGTTCAATCACTTTTCTTCCTATTTATTCTCTTTAGACAAATCAAGTAATTGGTATTGGTCAGAAGTGGGAGCTCTTTAAGATCTTGAGCCTGCGATTGGTGCCGCCTTCCAGTCTAGTACTCCATAGGATCCGAGTCAGTCAATAAAGGAGGTCCTTATTTAGCATTGTCCTTCGGGTCATTTGTTCTTCAGGTCTTTGAAAATCTTGTTCCCTCAATTGTTTAAGTCAATAAATGTTGAGTTCAATGTCAAACCTGTTAGCTTGCCAAGCATTGTAGAATAAAATTTTCTTATTCCATTAATAAAAGTACAATTCCATTTCAGCTTGTGCATCCTCATGTGTGGGAGACTTCCCCTAGTCCCCCCATTGATGGCCACCGTCATTTTATTAGTTTCATTGTTCGATTTACCTCTTGCGATCTCGGGGGGAGGTTCCTCGGACTGTTCAACTGTTCTAGCAGATGGTTGAGACTAAATTTGGGTGATGTATTAAGGTGTTCAGATCTGATAATGCCTGAAAATATTATGAGAGGTCTCTCAATATCTTTTTAGAGGATAAGGGTATTCTTCATGAATCCTCGTCCCCATACGCCACAACAAATGACGTTGTTGAAAGCAAGAACCACCACTTGTTAGAAGCAGCTCAGGCACTTCTTTTGCAACACTTTTTCCCCAAGAAGTTTTGGGTTGATGTTGTTTCGACTATCGCTGATCTTATTAACCTCATGCCTTCGCGAACACTTTGTCATTCCTCTCCTCTTTGGCTTCTATTTCTTGACCATCCTTTGTTCTCCTTGCCTCATGTTTTTGGTTGCCTTTCTTTTATTCATTGTCTCAATCCTGGTTCAATAAAGTTGGACCCTCGTGTTGTTCGTGGCATCTTCCTTGGGTATTCTTCTAGCCAAAAGGGGTATAAATGTTTAGACCTCAAGATAGGCCAGAGATATGTCCTGAAGGGTGTTACCTTTTTGGAGTCAGAGTCTTATTTCCCTTCTCCATCTGTGTCAGGGAAAGTCTACTATTTCTCCGTCCATTCCAACTCTTGTGTCTGTTCTGGTGGCTCCTATGTATGTCCCTTCCTCTCCTTCTATCTCAGTTCCGCCTAGTGCTAAGTTGAATGTGCCTACACTAGATGTTCTCACTTGCTCTAGGCATAAGTGACACAGATAGGGAACTCCTGTGGATTGGCTATCTCAAGAGGTTGCAGTGTCCTTTAGGTCAGGATGCTACAGGTCCTCCTATGGCAGATTTCCTTTCTTTTACTTTTGGTTCTCCTATAGATCTTGACCTTCCGATTTCCCTTCCGAAGGCAGCTCGATTGTGCACTCATTTCCAATTTTGTGTCCTATTCTTGTCTTTCACCTCTTATTATTCCTTTCTTTTTGCTATTCCCGACTATCATATTCTTAATTCCTTCTCTAAAGCAGTGCAAGGTCCTAAATCGATGGTCGCTATGGACGAGGAGATGAGTGCTCTTCAGTAGAATCACACTTGGAATTTGGTGGAGCTTCCAACTGAAAAGTGTGTAGTTGGCTCTTGTTGGGTTTATACCATTAAATACAATTTTGATGGTAGTGTTCAATGGTATAAATTGTGCCTCATTGCTCGTGGTTATACTAAGACTTATAGTATTGATTATCTTAAAACTTTTGCTCTTGGGGCCAAATTGAAGTATTTGCATGTTATTCTTTCTCTTGTGCAGTTCTCTTGGGATATTCATCAACTGGATGTTAAAAACGCCTTTCTTAATGGTGATCTCCAAGAGAAGATATATACATAGCCACCTCCTGGGCTTGTTGCAAGGGGGAGAGTATTGTCGTCTGAAAAGACATTGTATAGATTGAAACAATCCCCTCGTGCTTGGTCTGGGAGATTTCGTGCTGCCATAGAGCATTTTGGGTATTCACAAGGCAATTCCGATCACATCTTGGCAAGATGGAAAGCTATGGTGCTTCTTATCTATGTTGATGATATGATTATTACATGTGATCATACTTTGAAAATCAGCAAGCTCAAGAGAGACCTAGGCATAGCACAAGAATTTGATATTAAAGACCTTGGAAAGTTGAAGTATTTTCTTAGCATTAAAGTTGCAAAATCCCAACATGGTCTCTTCATATGTCAAGGGAAGTATGCCCTTCATTTGTTTAAAGAAACAGGGAAATTGGGCTGCAAACCAGCATATACTCCTATAGAGTCAAATCATGGGTTGTGTGAGACTACTAGTGAGCTGTTATCTGATCATGACAAACGAGGATACCAGTGCCTTGTTGGCAAGCTACTCTATTTGTCTCTTACATGGCCAGACATTGCTTATCCTATGAGCATTGTTAGCCAGTTTGTGCATGCGCCATGTAAGCCTCGTATGCAAACTGTTGAAAAAAAATTGAGGTATGTCAAGTCTTGTCTAGGACAAGGATTGTTGCATACCAAGGTAGCACACCTGAATGTTGTGTGTTACACAGATGTAGATTGGGCAAGCTCTTAAGATGATCGACAGTCCACTACCAGGCATTATACCTTTCTAGGTGGAAAATCTTGTTACTTGACACAGCAAGAAACAGACTATGTGTGCAAGGTCTAGTGCCATAGCTGAGGATGGAGCTATGACATAGGGAATCACTAAGATGCTATGGTTGAAGCTTTTTTTGCAAGGCATCGGAGTTCAAGTTCATGTTCCTATGAACCTTCATTGTAATAATAAGACAGCAATTAATATTGCTAATAACCCTGTTTAGAACGATCGCACTAAACATATTGAGATTGATTGTCACTTCATACGGGAGAAATTGGACTCTAAAAAGATTCGTCTGCCTTATGTTCGGTCTGCAGATGAAGTTTCTAATGTTTTTACCAAAGGGTTGTCACGAGATCAGTTTGTTTCAATTCTGTCTAAGTTGTGCATTCTAGACATCTATGCTCAACTTGAGGGGGAGTGTAAGCCATAGGGCTAGGTACAATTGTACAGGGGTATTTCTATCTATATATTTCCTGTATTGTATTTTTAGCCTTATGGAGACCGGTCACCCTCTTAAGACTAAGGGTAATTCGGTCATAATGGTTAAGTGGTATTCTTTGTAATTAGTGTAAGCTCAAATATATAGTCACGATGGGACAGGCCCCTCTATTTTTTGGCCATCTTCTTCTCCCGAAACTGTTCACACCTCTCTCCTTCTCTCATCCCTCTCTCCACTTTGAGAATTTCTACACATGCCAAAGGGAGGCTCAGAAGATGTTGAGGGAAAACATTTTTATGGTCTGTGAAGGTGAATCAATTCCAGGGTGTCAGAAGGTGATCATCAACAGTCATGAGGATGCTCAGTTGGAATATCAAGGGTTTGAATGATGGAAGAAAACATCTTGCTGTTAAATAGGCAGTCAGAAGTTCACAGTTGGAAATTGTGTGTTTTCAGGAGACAAAGATCAAACAGATGTCTACGGACCTTGTTAGGCAATAAGTTCATTTTCAGGGCATTGGCTTTGAATTCTGCAGTTCTTGGGGCTCTTCAGGGGGTATTGTGGTGATCTGGAATACTGACCTATGAGAAGGATCCCTACTGCATATGGGGGAATTCTCACAGATAGTGCAGATGAAATGTTGGAACTCCATGCATGTTTGGATGCTCTCAGTTGTTTATGGCCCTCACAATCTCAATGATTTACAGGTTGTGGGATGAACCGGAAGGCTATCAGTCCAATTTTGACCTTCCGTGGTGTGTTATCGGGGATTTCAATGAAGTCTGATTCCCAGCTGATCAGAACAGATGTACTAGAATAACAAAGGGTATGAGGTTGTTCAATAACTGGGTGGATAACTGTACACTTTTGGAATTACCTGTTAACACCCGGACATATACTTGGGAGTGACAACAGTGATTCTCCATCTATGTCCAAACTAGATAGGGTTTTCAATGACAATAGGTGGTATATTCCCACTAGTTAAGGTCACAACACAGCCGAAGACAATTTCAGATCATAATGCTTTGCTAGTCACTTGTGATCAAGGGAGTAAGACACATAGGCCATTCCGCTTTGAAAAGGTGTGATTACAGAATGAGGAATTGCATCAATTGGTAATTGGTACTTGCCAGTCTAGGTGCCAGGAGCAGTATAAAGTGAAAACCCTAGCTTTGAAGCTTAAATAGTTCAAGGAGGTGTTCAAGAGATGCGCTTCAGTATGGTGACTGGAAAGACAGTAACAGAAACAGTAATAGAAAAGATTAAGGTGCTTGAACTTAAACAGGAGCAAGCTCCTTTGAGTCCTCAGGAATTGCAACAGCTGGCTTCACTAGGCATTTGTTTGCTGACTAGACTGACTGGCTCCTAGAAGAGGAGATTAGATGGCAGCAGAAATCCAGAATCACTTGGATACAAGGGAACAAGAATACAACATTTTTTTCATAAAATAGTTAACTGTAGAAGGAGTAAAATTACTACATTGAAGAGTGGTAACTCATGGTTGACAGCGGAGCATCAGATTGTGGATGAAATTATGCAGTTTTACAAAACCCATTTTACAGAATAAAGTCATTTATACCCCCAGTGGGAAGATCCTGAGCCTGTTATTTTATCTAAAGAGGAACAAGAGATGCTTAATAGTCATATACAGGAGGAGGAAGTGATGAATGCAGTATTTCATCTTGGCAGTGAGAAAGCACCAGGGCCAGATGGTTACCCTATCTTGTTCTACCCAAAATTCTGGCAATAAATCAAAAAAAAATGTTGTAGAGGTTGTCCAGCGGTGCTTTGTGGAAGGTCACCGGCATGGCTGTGAATTTGTGAATCACACTTTTCTTGTATTAATACCAAAAAGGAAGAGGTTCTAGAGGTTAAAGATTTCTGCACAATTAGTTTGCTCAATGGGACTCACAGGATTTTAGCAAAGATCTTGGCTTCAAAACTGAATGGTGTACCAAAGCTGGTCCAAGAATTCCAGACAAGGTTTATCTTTGGCAGGAGACTAAAATATGCCTCTTTTGTTGGCTCATGAGGCTTTGTTTTCAATCAAAAAAGACAAAAGGAAGAGTTTGGCATGTAAAATTGATTTTAACAAAGTCTATGATCAGGTATCTTGGAAGTGTCCTTGGGCTATTTTGAGAAGACATCAATTCCCAGATCAGTTTATTCAGGTGATTCTGAACTGTGTGTGTACAGCTAAATTCTCCATCATAGTACCCATAGTTATTTCGGGAGATCCAGGGGGCTTTGTCAGCGGGGCCCACTTTCCCCACTCCTATTTGTGCTAGTGACCATATGCTTAGAACAATGTGTATTGTCACAGAGTGCCACAATTGGATCAGAGGATTTTAGGTTGCTAGGACTTCTTTTTGAGTAACCCACCTCCAATATGCTCATGACACCCTTTTGTCTATTAAAAGTAGTGTTCCACAGCTCAAAAGTCTCATTTTCATTCTGAAGAACCTTGAAGTATGTTCAGGAATGAAGATTAATTTAAAAAAAAGCACCATTATGGGTGTTAACCTGGATGATTAGAGCTGGAAATCTTTTCTGATTTGCTGGGTTACAAGATAACTTTTCCTTTCATCTATTTGGGACTTCCTCTACATTACCGGCAGCTAGAGTTGAGTGAATGGCAATTCTTGGTTCAGAAAGTTCTGAAAAATTGTCCTCATGGAAGGCTAAGAACTTGTCTCTTGAGGGAAGAGTGACTCCGCTGAATTCTGTTCTGACCACAAATCCCTTCCATTGTTTTTCAGTTTTCTTCATTCCCAAGAATATCATACAGCAGCTAGACAAAATTCGAAGAAAATATCGTTGGGAGGCACTCAACATAATACCAAATGTATTCATCTTGTCAGTTGGAAGAATGTTTGCAGACAGTGTAAAAATGGACGATCGGGAGTAAAAGATTTGCAAACGATGAACATAGCCTTGCTGGGGAGATGGCCTTGGGAGCTTCTATCTGATAATTCGGTACTTTGGAAGGATATTATTGTGCATACACACTATCAAAGGGAGCACAAATTTTATTTGCAGACCAGTAACACGGGTTTTCTGAGCCCATTGTGGAAAGGAATAATGTCTGCCGGGAAATCAGTCAAACAGTGCATCTCAATACACATAGGCGATGGTGAACATACCTATTTTTGGCATGATAAATGGCTTGGGACACCTTTGAAAGCTTCTTTCCCAGTGTTATATTCTCTAGCGGTGGATAAATGGCAGGCTGTTATACAGTGCTATGTGATGCAGCGGTCTTCTGTTCAATGGAACATTACACTAAGGAGAAATCTGAAGGAAGAAGAAGAAGCAGAATTACTTTCACTTATGCAGCAGCTAGCCATGTTATCATCAGGCCTGACACTCAGGATCAATTTCGCTAGGTGAAGAACAGTGGTGTTTTCTCTGTTAAATCTCTATACACTCACATCCAAGGGCACATGCCCGAGTATCAAAGTACCCTGAAGTCTGGAAAGTTAAGAGTCCCATCAAAGTCAGAGATTTTATGTGGCTAGCCTTCCAACATAAAACAGTGACTAAGGTTTATCAGAGAAAATGGACTGTGGATAGTGATGAAATCTGTATCTTTTGTGGAGTATCTCAAGAGGATGTTGATCATCTTTTCAAAGGATGTCAATTTAGCAGAGAGGTTTGGCGAATCTTTGGCAGTTTAGTCAGCCTACAATGCCACATCCATACTCTTGAGGATAAGTGGAGCATTGTTGGCAGTATCGGCCGAAACGTATCGGTTTCGGCCTATACCGACACCGAAACGGACATTTGCACTGTAGCACGGCCGATACCAAAAATAATATATTTTTTAATGATTTCGGACCGAAACCGTCCGGTTTCGGTCCGAAACCGACCGAAACCTAACCTGTTTTCGTCGAAACCTAACTTGTTTTCGGGCCGAAACCTAACATTTTCATAGATTGCCCCCTTTTCTAACTGTTTTGAACCGGTTTCGGCCGAAACCGAAACCGAAACCGATACCGAGTCGTATCGGTTTCGGACCCGGCCGAAACCGAGTCCGAAACCGACACTGCCATCCTTGAAGTGGAGGGCCTTCAGAGCTTTCAGAGCAACCACAAAGGCGAATCATAGAGACCACTTACTTTCTATTCTGCCTCATGCTATTTGCTGGAGCATCTGTGAGGAGCGCAACAATGTGATTTTTTGAGGGAGTAGACCTTGTTTTGAAAACATTTCTTTCAGAGCACTGTATTTTCTATATCATTGGGGTAGATTTATTCTTAAGTTCTCAGCTGAGGATTGGAAGAGGGAACTAGCTTCTACATCCCTTTTTCCAGTTATGTAATTTTGCTTTCTTTTATGGAGGAACCTCTCCTCCTTCCTTGATCGTATCATCCCTCTTTATTCTTATATAAAATTGGTGGTGGTACAGTCCACTTTTCTTTGAAAAAAAATAATATATACATGTTTCCGTTCCTAAACATTGAAAATGCAGACCGTATGATTTATATATATGCACACGTACATCAAAGGTAGACATGGGTGACTCCTCATATTAACTCTGCCTGCTGCCATGTTGGACGGCTGAGGACACGTCCGTATCATACCACCATGATTCCATGTAGTATGGGGACCATAGAAACTGCTCAGCCTGCCTCCACCTTGGCAACCTTTTCAGTGAGAACGGAAGACAAAATTGCCGAGACACTGCTAAAGTGAAAAGAACATCTGCGTACCTCACACGTAGGCATCACGGAGCGCAGGAACCAGATCTCCTCCTCCACAAATTTGAAATTGGCAATAAACCGTATGCACTCTTCCAGACCGCCAAAGATGGTATATTCGCCACCAAACGGATTCTTCCGAAAGTACAAATCGAACCTGAGAAGACATCAACCCGCCGTTAAAAACAGAGACAAAGCAAAAGTAGATCACTTGGTAATTTTCTAAATCAGACAGATGACACGCGGGAATCCTCTCCGATAACTAAATCCATCATATCCAAACAATGTTAAACAACACCAGACGGGGGAACTGCGGGGTGCCCAAAAGGAGGGTCCCCAACAACTACCACAGCAACCTCCCCCCCACACCCAATCACCTCGGTTCCGACATTTTCTAGGCGCCTGCGGGATTGAGTCGGGCGGTGGCATCACTCACACGGCGTGCTCGTTGTGCTTGCCGGCCTTCCAGTAGGCGTAGGCCATGGTGAACTGGTAGAGATCGGTGAGGAGGGGCGTCACCATGGGGTTCGTCGGCCCCGGCACCGGGGAGCCGTGGTGGCGGGGTCGCGCCTCCAATTCCGCCGCGTCCTCGTCCATCCGGATCGATCCGTTCGCGTTCGCCACCGCCATTGGCAAGTAAACTCGGCTACCTCTCAGCCTCTCTCTCTTCGGTAATTAGGGATTCAGGGGCGTGAGAGGGCTTCGCGGAAGATGGCGCGGCGGGGCGGCGGGGAGATGCCACAAGACAACTCTGCAGACAAAGGAGCCGTTGGCCTCCCAGCAAGACGGAGGGTCGAACTCCTTGGGTCCGACTCGTTCCAACTAAATGATCTAAAATTGTCTAAATTTTTATATTAAGTGGATTTTTTTAAAATAGAGAGAAAGATATAAAAAGAGAAATATTAAATAATCTACAAAAATTCCTCTCACGGAATTTTGAGATGAATTTTAAGGTCTAAAATATCTGACACTCTGACATTTATTTTATGCAGAGATTTTTCAAAAAATTCCTCACGAACAATCTCAACCAAAGGAGCCTAAGACTCTAATAAAGTTGGAGATTTTTATGTATCAATTTCTACAAATTTATTGAATTATCCGTTAGTTCTTCGAACCTGACTATTATCTTAAAGGTCTTTATAATTATCTCTATTATCTAAATAAGTCCTTGCCATTATTTTAAGTTGACGAAAATTAATTATATCAGAGTTAAGTTGACCCAACATTTAAAAAAGATTAATTTACCCCTAGTTAATCGTGTGTGTGTGTGCGCGTGCACGCTTGTGTGTGCGCGCGTGAGAGAGAGAGAGAGAGAGAGAGAGAGAGAGAGAGAGAGGAAACTCCTTCTCCGGTGACCCTCCCCTCCCTCTCCCCCTCTGACCCCCTCCCCCTTCGATCCCCTTCCCGTCCCCCTCCACCTCCGATGGGCCGCCTCCCTCCGGTCTCCCTCCCCCTCTAGTAACCCTCCGATACCACTCCCCCCTCCCCCTCCACCTCCGGTCCACCTCCCCCCCTTCCCCTCTGGTGACTCTCCGGTACCACTCCCCCCTCCCCCTCTGGTCCACCTCCCCCCTTCCCCCCTGGCGACCCTTCGGTACCACTCCCCCTCCCCCTCCACCTCTGGTCCACCTCCCCCCCCCCTCCGGTACCCCTACACCTCCGGTCCACCTCCCCCCCCTCCCCTCCCTCTCTCCCTCTGGCGACCCTCCGATACCCCTCCACCTCTAGTCCCCCTCCTCCCTCCACCTCCGGTACCCCTCCACCTCCAATCCACCTCCCCCCCTCTGGTCCCCCTCCTCCCTCCACCTCCGGTACCCCTCCACCTCCAATCCACCTCCCCCCCTCTGGTCCCCCTCCTCCCTCCACCTCCGGCCCCTACTTTTGCGGGACAGATTAACCCACGGTATGTGGACTAGGGTTTATATGAGATCCGGCGACCCTCCCCTTCCCTCTCCTGTAGTCTCCCCCCTCTCCCTTCGCCTCCCCCTCCTCTTCACGTGTTTGCCTCTCTCTCCTCCCCTCCGACGACCCTCCCCCTCCGACGATCTCCCCCCCTCTCCCCTTCGCCTCCCCCTCCACCCCTTCGGGGACCCTCCCCCTTCGCCTCCCCCTCCCGATCCTCCCCCCTTCTCATGTCCCCCTCCGCCTCCCCCTCCTCCGATCTCCCTCCATCCCCAGTTGGTGACGCACCCTCCGAGAGAGAGAGAGAGAGAGAGAGAGAGAGAGAGAGAGAGAGAGAGAGAGAGAGAGAGAGAGATTTTAATCTTTTTTCATATAATTGATAAAATATTTTACGAACTATTTTTTTGACGGTAATAAATTACATAGATTTATTTGTAAAATATTAATAATTATAGAGATTGTTAAAATCGATAATTTAAATCGATAATTTGATAATTTTGTATGGACTCATATGCAAAATCCCATAAAATTATTGTTAAAATGAGTAGATATAAATACACTTTCCCCGTCCTTTGCTTGCACGCCGGTTTCAGCATATCCACAGGAACGGCTTGGATACGCTTCGTTGTTGGCGTGCGAAAGTCCAAAAGTGTTCAAACAGAAAGAGACGGCGTGAAAGTAACATGTTCTTGTGAAGAAGTAATATTTAATAATCTAAAAATTAGGGCTCGAGGTTTACTAGACTATGAGAAAAAGTGACACATAATACTTTCATGTATATGATGTGTTTTTACGTATAAATCATCTTTAAAAATAAAATGATAAAAATATCATACATGTCTGAATTGATATTAGTAGAAATATTATTACTTTTAATAAAATGTTACAAAATTATCATCACATATAACTTCTGTCAACCATAAGATGAATATTCCACGGTAATGATGTTAGTTGATCATTTTACGATGAAAGTACTCTTTCTTTAACATAGGGTTTCAAATTGTAAGATAGATTCCTCCCCTCCCCTCCCCTCCCCTCCCCATCACACGTCTAACTATGAGAGAGATGATTGTGGACCTTATCATTTTTTCTTAAGCCTAGTCAAACATAACCACACTTAAATTCACGGATGGTAACGGGGTTTACGATGATGATATTTTTTCAACATTTTGATAAAAACAATGATATATCTTCTAATATTAATCCAGACGTGATATTTATACCATTTCAGTTTTAATGATAATTTGTATGCAGAAACCTCGATATAAAATTATTTTTTATTTTAATATTATTTTTAACAACATTTCTATGTTATCGTATCCTTCATCCACCCTCGTTGTTAGTATTACGTTAAAAAATATTATTAATTATATTTAGTTTTAATCAAATTTTAAATTATCAAAATATCTTTAATCATTTTTAATGTATTCTTTGTCTACACCTATCTGTCTCTTTCTCTCTCCTTTGTCTCTAATGTGTTACGAAGCACCGGTCGGAATAATATTTTTCTATAGAGATATATTTATCTATAAATTTAATTTTATATTTGAAAATAGAATGTTCTTTACATCTTGAAGGGACGTACGTTAATCGCAACGGTTTCTTTGGCACTATATTGATAAAAAATTATTAAAAATAATATCAATATAAGAAGAATACTTTTTTAATTCTGTATATTTTTATAAGTATCTCTAAAATTTTTAGACTACTTTTATTTTTTCTTAAAGTTGGCTTTTTTATATTGTTGGAAAATAGATGATCGTGATTGATAAAACTTCTGGATAATGTTTGGTATTTTTTATATCTTGAAATTAGTTTTGAACTTTTTCTAACGTTTTAGTTAGGCTATTTTAAGGATGCTAGATGATATATTTAGTTAAAAACCAGTTTTAACATTTAGTTTTAATATGAAAAAATGTTTGATGAGTTTCGCTTGCATGCCTTTTGAGAACGGTAAAATCAATTCGATCCACGTGCAGCCCATTAGCATCAGATCTAAGTCAGCCCAAGACTCGCTCGATGTAAAGCGGACCTCCTCCCGACAGTTAGCGGCCCCCGCTAGGCGGCCCAATAAGATAGATAAAAGATTAAGATAGATAAAAGATTCGCTAGCTCACAAGGGACATCAACCCGTGCATCTTGGGCGCCGGATGACTCTCCAGCGACTGAGGATTATTCCCGAACGTTACTCTCGCCATCGCCGGCCTCTACTCCAGTAAGGGTGAGCACGCGGCTAGAATGCCGTAAGACTCGCCTGAAGGCCGCACGGCTCGGATGGGTGGGTGCACAACAAAAAACTCCCCACGATCGCGGGGAATAGTCCGCGACTCACGCCTTTCCCTGTTAAGGGATGAGCCTCCACCGCCAAGACAATCAGTATAAATATACCTCCCCGGTCAAATATCAAGGACACATGTACGCGCAGAGACAAGCCCACACACAGACACACGGAGATAGAGAGCCATACACGGAGAAACGCTCATACCTACGGGGAGGAAGAGACATCAGGAAGGGTCAACTTCCGAGTATGTCTCAGGTCCTGCGATCACTCTCTGAGCACTTGCTGGACACCTCGAGAACCTCCAGAAACCCCGCTCCGATACCAGATTTGATCATTTTACTCTCTCTCTCTCCTCCCCTCTTCATCTCCTGTTGATCCTCTCTCCTCCCCTCTTCATCTCCGGTTGATCCTCGTCCAACACGATTTTTACTTAAGTATCGTAGGATTCTCTCCAGAGATAACGTCCAGAGCTCCTTCTAACGTCTTCTTTCCGGTGTTTGTAGACTTCGACGGGTGACTAAACACTCTTTCCCAAATAAATAAATCTTAAAATTATGGTACAAAATTTGAGAGACTATTTTTTCACCTCTACACCTTTCATTGTTGGCATCTAAGTTCTGCATTGTCCAAAAAGAGAGAAGGTTGCTTGGAGATAGTATTTTCTTTCTCAATAGTCTACAAAGCATAGAAGGCTGTGTTTGGTGAGGTTTTTAGTTTGGAGTATCCACATGTTTCAACTCAATTATTGTGAGGGGAAGACAACAAGATTTGGTTGGCGAAAATTTTCGGGTGGGAGTCACTTTTAGCCTTCTGTTTTCAACATAAACCTTCCCAAACAATTTCGATTTTTCATTCAATTTAGGTAAACTAATTTAATTCGTTTCATTGAAAGCCAAAAACCACTCCAAAGACACTATAAATGACTTCAAGGTTTAGCACCATCCCTTCAAATTAATGTCTAGTGAAAGCCCAAAGTGTTTTTAATCAGAAGTTGTACCGAACATCTTAATGTTGTTGGGGATGATAGAACCCCGGAGTATCCAGAACAGGAGGACAAACAGCAGAGGAGAAAGAAGAGAAAAAATCAACCACACAAGAACACACAGGGATTTTTACGTGGTTCGGAGGCAAGATGTCTTCCTACGTCCACGGCCGCAGCAGGATTCCACTAGATAATCACCAACCAGATTCAGGTTACAATACAAAGAGACAGCCCACCCTTTTATACTAGGAGATTAGGACGTCACTAATCAGGGCATTAAGGACAATAATACCCCTGATAAACAGAAACCCTCTTCCTGGATACATTAGACGCGCATGCTCGCCTGTCCCACCGGATGCTCTCCTGGGATCGAGTATGCGCTCCAGCGACTGCAGATGCTCTCCTACCAACAGTCAGATCACTGCATTGCCAAGACTGCGTCGACGCACTCCAAGTGACATCGACTTGCCTTGAACCCGCATGCATGCTCCCCTGACGCCAGTGATGCTCTCCAGAGGCCATAGATGCTCCCCTGAGACTTCATATGCTCCCGTGCGAGAACGCACAAAGACATGCTCTCCTGGCACAGTGGATGCTCCCCTGGAGCAGCAGTTACTCTCCTGGAGCAGCGGTTGCTCCCCTGGAGACAGCAAGTGCTCGCCATGCTCCGCTGATGCAGCGAATGCTCCCCAGGAGACAGAAGGATGCTCCCCTGGAGACAGCATATGCTCGCCATGCTCACCTGACGCTGAGAATGCTCCCCTGGAGCAGTGGATGCTCCTGAGACAGAGTGTGATCCCGTGCAGATGCGCATGAGTTCTGACTCCACACTCTAACAAATGTCGCATTTGAAAACGTGACTGGGAGTGAGAAGATTTTAATCGTTGAAATCTACACCTCTCATAATTAATTTCTCTCGGAAGGGCTAATGTCTCCTTAACTTTCAAGGGAGCATTTTGGTGGGTAAACATAGATAGATATAAAAAATGTGAGGTTTTAAAATATCCAAAAATTGTTAAAAAATAGTTTCTTCTCTCTCTAATAAATTACAAAAGAATTCATATTTTATAATACACTATGAAAAGACTTTTAAAACCCAATTATTAATTATTTATTTTTTTAGGTTGTAATTGGAATTTAGTACGTCAAGTTCGAGGTTCATAAATTAGGTAAAAAGTTATAACTACTCTCACTCTCACGTTGGAAATGGAAGCAAAGGTTAAGTGGTTAGTTTTGGAAACCAATTTCAGGTTTTGCATTCACCAAGAAAAATACATTAGAGAAGTGATCATATATAATAATTTTGAATAATTATATCAGTCAATATTTTTCTATTAACCTTGTTTCTCCTGTCTGTGAAGGTCCAATTTAGAGTTCTCAAGTGGAAGTTAAAAAATAATAAAAATATTTAGTGTGCACTCTGACTCAAGTACACATCTAGGGTGTGTATCAAATAAACTATTGTTTTATTTTTTTTTTGACACGATACTCACGTTCTCCTAACGTGTTTTAGAAGTGACTGTTTAAAAAACTTTTAAAATTAAAAAATAAATGTAATGAATAATGTTAATTAGATGATTTGGATTCTTGATCATTTTATCAGATGCCCAATGTGTGTACCAATGGGCATTATCAACATGCCCAGCCAAACTTTTGAAAATTTCAATCTCCACACGCATATGTCGTTATGTAGAGGATCCAGTCTCATAAGTAAATGCACTGATTGATGCAGATGCCCTCAATACTAAGGAAAGAGGATTAGGGGGTTTGCAATCTTAAGATTTTTTTAAAGAGTGAAGAATTATGAAAAATATCTTTTTAGAAAAGTGAAAACCCACGGTACAAATGGTTTGCAGTAAAATAGAAACACATATATGTTTGTAATTTTAGTAGGAAATCCAGTAAAAATAAAATCTTGTGTTTACATTTAGTTTTAGAAATACAACATGGAGTTTTTTTTTGAAATATGTAATAGGACTTAGGGTCACAAGATTAATTAATCTCACATTAGATGTTGAGAAAGTAATCATTTGATTATAAGAGTGGTCTTCACCTTTTAACATAAGAGGATATTTTTACAAGTATAAAATCTCACCTCTCCTCTAGGGGCAATATCTCTTGAAACATCAAGGTTTATCTCGCATTTACACCGTGATGTCGTCTGTGAGAACTTTGAACTCATACTTTACAAACAAGTACTTATAAGGTTGATCTTCACCTCTTAACCTAAGAAGATATTTTTACAAGAATAAAATCTCACCTCCGGGCGACAATATCTCTCGGGGACACGAAGATTTATCTCGCATCATCTAATTCTCCACCCATGAAAGTTAACATGCCGTATATTATTAAAACAACAGCTAACCATATTTAATTGAGTTTGTCATTATGTCTTTTGGTCTTGATGAAATTAATGAAACAATACAAGTGTTGTGCACAGCAGTGTCCTCATGCTGATCCGAAACTGAGGTGACCTTCATCCATTTGCACTCTAGTTTCCTTTGAAACGCCTACATATATGGCCAGACCGATGCTAATGAGATCCATTCAACGGTTACATTTCAAGAGAACACCAAAGACTATAAATGGACTAAGAAAGAGACGATGAAGGCCCAAGGGATGACGACGAGGGTCATATGCCCGCCGTCAAACACTTTTTCTTCTTTGAGAGTGCTTGCAACTCAAATTCTCCAATATTTTCCTTTCACAACATTTTTTAATGTGCCTTGCAGGCATGTAAATAATTAAAATGGTAGTTGAAAGAAAAATTATCTTACATGCTCATAATGTTTTTCCTCAAATTCTATATATTTCCCCGGTGAAAAAAATAGAATCTGAAGAACAATTTTCCACCCACTCCCATTACAACCCCACCCCTCAACCTCTCTCTACCCACACCATTCCACACTCACGTACCTGTTTACATCATCCAATTGTTTTCTCGGAAAAATGCATGTTGTATCTTTTTAATATAAACTATTTTAAGAATTTTCAGTTTCTAGCTAGCTAGCAAAATATGTTCCAAATTAAGTTCTCTCTCTCTCTCTCTCTCTCTCTCTCTCTCTCTCTAAAACACCTAAAAACTCCCCGGTGGATGTACGGAGCTTACTATCCTATTTATAAACGTTGTCTCATGTCTCACATTTCTGCTTTGCTCGTCCTTGTTTGGTTTTGTTTTGATTGATTGTTTTTTGGGAAATAGAAATTTTACTTTGCTCGTCCTCGTTCTCTTTTGAAGGATAGCTTAATTAGTTGGCCACGCGTTGGAAGATCAAAAGATCAACGTAATTAGGAGAGCTTAAATCTGCATATCAATCAATTTCCGCTAAATCTCGACACTCCCTCCGGGGTCGATGGTTACGGTATGAGTGGCACGATTGATCATGAGCGAGGGTTTGTGTAATTGAGCGGATGAGGTGGAATATGAGAAAGTCAATCTCTGATGTTATGTTAAAAGTCTGAACTTTGATCTAAAATCTAGACGTAGAGTCGAGAGAATCTTCAACATATAAAGAATGAGACGCCGATAGATCGATTATCCGACGGCCGGACTAAACCTCCAGCACTCCTGCGTGACCACGGTCATTCCTTCTTCTTCAGCTATACTCTCCTCGCTAGTTTAAGTCCTCAAAAGTTCGGAGACAATGAGCACTGAGACACATGGCCTATATATAAATAAGATCATATATATATAATCCATTATCCTATAGACGGAAATAATTAAAATATACTCTTGGGTCTCAATTTTTTGACATGTACCTAATAATTACTGAGCATGTAGGACTGTAAATAAATCGGATCCAAGCCAGACTTAGATCAATCTGATCGATTATCGACTCATCAATATTAAAACTGTGAATGCATCTAACTATTACTGGGCAGGAGGCTTGATCTTCCAGCTGATTGTCTTGTGTTTTCCGCTCCCCCTGTTGGTGATGTACGTTGATAGAACATTCCAAAAGCTAACTGCATGCTCCGAGGGTTCACAGTGGTCAAGGAAATTAAGTGGGTGCAGGAGATTCCGCTTGCCGTGGCTCAGCTGTTGAACACCAATTAATTAAGCTCCTTACTTGTGGAGCTTGAACCTGGCCTTCTTGTGAGTCCCCATACATTGATGTGTATTGAGCAGGGATTAGATATGAATAATACTTGGCCATGCATTATTATACCATTTGAGAGGCAAAGGAATCATGAGATGCTATTGTATAGTCATACATGCCCTTTTTATTCTAGGAAGTAGGGCTAATAATTAATCCTCATAATGCTAGTTAAGCTAGCTATTTACATCTTGCTTAGCTAGCTAGATAACTTGATTGTTTCGTAATAATTAAGTTTGTTCAAAGGTAAATATATTTCACCATAAGTAGACTATTCGAACGTGTGGGTTTCATAACAAGTAGCTTATTGCACTAGAAGTAGATTGTTGTTTAACCCAATCTTGACTATTCAATTGTAGATTTGACCATAAGTAGCATGCTCGAGCATAAGTGGGCTGTTTGACCACAGATTGTTTTAATGGCATATTGTGCCAAATTAAGAGAGAGGGGAAGAAATAAAAACAGATAGGCATGTGAAGAGAGAGAAAGAGTTTAATTAGGATTAGTCACATTTTGGTCTTTCTTCAAAATAGATGAGACATCGAAGATATTTTTGCAAATGTCACAACTTTGCAAGGTTATTAATAATAGTAGCTCTGTAAGGATCGATGATGACAATTCTAGTTATAATTGCTCATTTTTAATTAAGCAGACAGTTTTTGCAAATTTTTCTAAACTAGTTATGTCCAAATTCTTGTAAAATAAAGAAATGTAAGGTTTCTATAATCAAAAATTAAAAAAAATCACTGGGTTTATTACTCCAAAGATTATAGAGTGTTTGGAAACACTTTTTTTTTAAAAAAATATTTTTAAAATTACTCAGAGATTATTTTTATTTTGAGAAAAATTAAAGAAGTAACTGATTACTCTCTAAAAATTAGAAAAGATGTTACCAAACACCTATAAGACTCGAGTACCGTCTCTTTTTTATTTTAAGAGAGAAATCACTCGAAAAAATACTTCCAAGTAGTCTTATTCTCTTACATATTCCATAGATGATCACTTTGCCCCCTCTTAACACTCAGAAACTGCTATTTAACCTTTATATCTTTAAATGTGAAACAATTCATGTACATACATGTTCAAATAACAAAAGTCCCTATAAAATACCTTTACCAACTTTGTCCCCGTACATATAATATATGGGCAAATGAAGACATTAGATGGTAAATCTCAATGGACCCATCATTGATGAGTATACCATCTTAGATCTCACAATTACCGAGTATCGACCCAATTAGGTTAAACGTTAACGACAACTGTCTTCATGAAAAGAGTAAACAAAGACGGTATAACGGAGAAGTCATCCTACCGTTACTTATTAGCTATTACTATCTTATGGTGAACCAGCAGTCTAAACTAAATAAACACGCACACGCACACGCATCCGCGCACTCTCTCTCTCTCTCTCTCTCTCTCTCTGGAAACAACGTAGTAAATCTACACTTGTACGTAGTGTTAACGCTGCTCCAGCTCATGATCAAGAAGGCAATTGTATGGATGCGACCAACGACCAACTGCACGTCTGCCACCATTACCACTCCAGACGTGCGGGATGCTCCTCCTTAGTGCGGCTAACTACCTTGACCTCGCTGTAACTTGTACTCTTTGTATAACTGTCCACGATCGGGATCGATTGTGAATGGTAACCTGTAACTATCCTGTCAAGCAGTCAGGGTCACACTGTATAAATATTACTGAACTGATCAATAGAAGCGATGAGTTCCAAATACAATCTCTCTCCCTTCAGCTTTCTTTACATGGTGTCAGAGCTTTCTGTCTCGCGACATGGCTTCATCGTCTTCTTCTCCTGCGGACGCCCCTGCTCCTTCTGCAACCATAACATCACCTTCAGTCACGGAGACGTCATCATCTGTCCTTCCTGCATCATACTCCTTCAGCCTTCCATCTAATCTTATGACATTTCTTCCCCTCAAACTCACAACAGATAATTACCTCTTGTGGCGTGCTCAGTTTCTTCCCTTCCTCTGAAGTCACGGGTTACTTGAGTTGCTGGAAGGTACCGCATCGCCTGCCAACCCAGCAGACGTCACCTGGGCACAGCGGGGTCAGTGTTTACTCTCATGCTTGATCGCCTCTGTCTCGGAGCCCCTTTTACCTCTCATTGTCCACCTTAACACTGCAAAAGAGGTATGGGATGCCCTGGCTAGGTCCTTTGCCTCCACATCCCGTGCTCGGAAGGTCACACCTATTCCGCCGCGGTCCTTCTCTGCCGCGACTCCTGCATCATTCCACATTGGCGCACCTTCTTACAGCCCTGCGGGGCACTAATCCCCTGATGTTTCTGCCCGGTATCCTGACTCAGGGGCGACGCACCATGTCACACCTGACCTCCAGCAAGGGGCTGCTCCGAGCACTTACCAGGGCTCCGATCAGGTGCTCATCGGCAATGGGACAGGTCTGCCTATCTCTCATATTGGTGACACTTCTTATACTACATCGAATGGCCCTATTTCTCTTAAAGGCATTCTCCATGTTCCAACCTTGGCAAAGAGCCTATTATCTGTCCGACAATTTAGCAAGGATAACAATGCCATTTTTGAGTTTCATCCTGATTATGTTATTGTTAAGGATCGACGAACGGGCACTCCAATGCTCCAAGGACCAGTTAAGGATGCCCTCTATCAGTTGCTGCTCCAGCATCCAGCCTCACCGTCCGCTCTCCTCAGCCAACGTGTTCCTGCAATCCGGTGGCATGATCGCTTGGGGCATCCGACGTTTCAGACAGTTTCGAGGGTGCTTTCTTCTATCAACTTACCAGTGTCTCCTCAGCTATCTCGCAGAGTTTGTGAGTCGTGTCTATATGCTAAGAGTCATCGTGTCCCACTGTATGTATCGGCAACAAGGTCTACCAAACCTTTGGAGTTAATCTTCTCAGATGTTTGGGGTCCGGCCCCCATGCCGTCACCCTCTGGTTCCCTTTATTATGTTCATTTTGTTGATGATTTTAGTAAATACACTTGGATTTATCCCATTGCAAGAAAATCTGATGTTCTGGATACTTTTATCTCATTTCAACGGCATGTGGAACGGTTTTTCTCTTCTTCTATAAGAGCATTACAGACGGACGGGGGAGGTGAATACCGGTCCCTTCACAAACATCTTCATGGTTTTGGGATATTACACAGGATCACTTGTCCGCATATATACTCATGAACAGAATGGTGCGGCCGAGAGAAAATATCGCCACATTATTGAAACTGCTTTGGCCCTTCTTCATAGTGCCTCAGTTCCCCTCTGCCATTGGGACTCGGCAGTCACTATGGCCGTGTATCTTATTAATCGCATGCCCACACCTCTGCTTGGCCAGAAGTGTCCTCTGGAGGTTCTGTTTCATCTCAAGCCTGACTATCGATTTCTACGGGTATTCGGTTGTGCGTGTTACCCATGGCTTCGTCCATATAACCAAAGGAAATTTGATTATCGATCAGCACTTTTTGTTTTCCTGGGATATAGTTATGCACATCATGGGTATAAATGCTTACACATTCCCACCGGCAGAATCTACATTGCTTGTCATGTGGTTTTTGATGAAAGCCGATTTCCCTTCCCGGAACTCCCCCCTCCACCTCACCAGCACCTTCGTCGACGTCTGGTGTACTCCTACCAGGGGCTGGCATACTTGGCGCTGCACCTACACCGCTCTCATTTTCCTCTCCTTCGCAGCCCACATCACCAACCCACGGAGAGCCGTGCTCAGCTGAATCCCCTCTCCCTCTGTCGCCCATCCAGCACACCTCTTCATCACTCAATTCTCCTCCTCATAGCTCCTCTCCACCTGACACTGACGCACCACCCAAGCTGCGTTCCCTGGCCTCTATTTATGACGACACCACCCATGTTTCCCCTCTGTCGTCGGCTTTGCCCTCCGCCATGGTCTGTCAGTCTCCTACCGATCAAGAACCTACATGCTTTACTCAAGCATCTAAGTCCCCTGCATGGAGAAATACTATGTCCACTGAGTTCAATGCGTTGCTCCAAAATCGGATACGGTCCTTGGTTCCACGACCAGCCAATGCAAATATTATCAACTGCAAGTGGGTCTTTAAACTTAAACGCAAGGCTGACGGTTCCATAGATCGCCATAAAGCCCGTCTTGTGGCAAAGGGATTTCGGCAACTTCCTGGGATCGATTTTCATGAGACATTCAGTCCTGTTGTTAAAATCACTACAGTTTGTATTGTCTTATCCATTGCTTTATCCCTTGGCTGGCCTCTTCATCAACTCGATGTCTCAAATGCATTTTTGCACGACTTTCTTGATGAGACTGTGTTTATGGAGTAGCCACCTGGCTTCCTTCACCCACAATATCCAGATTACGTCTGCCGATTACATAAATCGCTTTATGGGCTACGGCAGCCGCTGCGGGCATGGTTCTCCCGCCTCAGCAACATGCTTCTCACTCTTGGGTTCAAGGGCTCCAAGATTGATGTCTCCCTCTTCTACAAGGTGCAAGGGTGCTCATCTGTTTTCGTCCTCATTTATGTCGACGATATTTTAATCACAAGATCGCAGTCTTCCGCTATAACTGCCTTGATTCAAGATTTAAGCTCTGAGTTTGCTCTTCGTCATCTTGGCCCTGCGAGCTATTTTCTGGGCATTCAACTGACTCCACATCCTTCGGGCATGGTTCTACATCAAACCAAATATGTCTCCGATATATTGCAACGTGCAAATATGTCCAACTGCAAGCCCCTCTCAACCCCTGCTGCCATCTCCTCCTCACAGAATTTGGACACTCCCATGGACAATCCCACTCTGTATCGGAGTATAGTAGGAGCTCTGCAATATGCCACTATAACACGGCCCGACATTGCTTTCTCTGTCAACCGGGTTTGCCAATTTATGCACTCTCCCTCACAGGCTAATTGGGCTTCTGTCAAACGGATTCTACGTTACTTACAGCATATGCGGCATCATGGTCTTCTCTTTCACCGCCGTTGTCCTATGTTTCTTCAAGCCTTTGTCGATGCTGATTGGGCCGGGTGTTCCAACGATCGCCAATCCACCGGCGGATATGCCATTTATCTAGGACCCAATCTCATTTCATGGAGCTCCCGTAAGCAACATACCGTTGCACGGTCCAGTACCGAGGCGGAATACAAGGCAATTGCTAATGCCACTTCTGAATTGATTTGGGTCCAATCCCTTCTTACTGAAATCGGCATTCACCTCACCGCTCCTCCCACGCTCTGGTGTGATAATCTTGGAGCTACATATCTTGTTGCCAATCTGGTCTTCCATGCGCGTACCAAACACATTGAGATAGATTATCACTTTGTCCGGGAACGCGTCTCTCATGGACATCTATGTGCTAAATATCTGTCCACCCATTATCAAGTTGCGGACATCTTCACAAAAACTTTATCTCGTCCACGATTCGCTGCTCTGACAACCAAGCTCAATCTCATTGAACTACCGTTGAGCTTGCGGGAGAGTGTTAACGCTTCTCCAGCTCACGATCAAGAAGGCAACTGCACGGATGCGACCAACTGCACGTCTGTCACCATTACCACTCCAGACGTGCGGGATACTCCTCCTTAGTGCGGCTAACTACCTTGACCTCGCTACTGTTGGAGGAGTGTGGAGTCTGATCCGGATATTGGTAGATTTTGGGGGGTATTATTATAATTTCACCCAGGAGGGTTGCCCTAGGCTCCTTATATATAAAGGCAGCATCCCTTATAATTGTGACAGTGTGTGCGAAATAAGAGATCTCAGTGCGACCGTAGATGTAGGAAGGCACATCACTTCCGAATCACGTAAATCCCAGTGTTATTGTGGTTTGATCTTCTCTTCCCCCTTCTTTCTTCCTCCTCTATTGTTTATCCATCTCTACAGGTACTCCGGTTTCTAACAGCTACCACTCAAGACGTGCGAGATGCTCCTCCTTAGTGCGGCTAACTACCTTGACCGCACTGTAACTTGTACTCTTTGTATAACTGCCCACGATCGGGATCGATTGTTAATGGTAACCTGTAACTGCCCTGTCAAGCAGTCAGGTTCACACTGTATAAATATTAGTGAACTGATCAATAGAAGCGATGAGTTCCAAATACAATATCTCTCCCTTCAGCTTTCTTTACACGTAGAAGGTGTCCCGGGCATCCATCATAAACCCCCGCCCATCCCCACCGCCCCTGCCGGCTCCCCATCATCCTCCTCGATCGGACACGGCCATGCACCTCGATGGGGTTGGCGGCCGCGTAGGAGCTCAGCGGGTAATCCCCCTTCACGGCGACTCCCAGCGTGGTGAGCACCTGACGGCAAGGGGCCAACTCGATCGTACTGCCGGGACAAGAACCGCTTCACCTCCGAGACGGGCGCGTCGCCGTATATATATAGTAGGTGGAGACGACGGCCTCTCCACCGAAGTGGGTAATCACGGAGATGGTCTTGCCGGCGACCGGGCGCCGGTACGGCCACCTCTATCTCGGGGGGGTTCTCCTTCCGCTGATGCTCCCGCCGCCGCGCACCAGGGGGGCCGTTGTGGAGGAGCACCTGTTGATCGGGCTTGATTCCGGTGCATGCAGTAGTGGATGTCGTCTCTAATGGCGGGGACATCGACGTCCAGCTCCACAACGAACATTGGCGATCATCTCTTGCATGCTGTGAGGCAACCTGCTGTTTTAGCAAACAAGAAGAGAGATCGAGCAGGGAGGTACATGGAAAGAATATCTACTGCTATATAGTAATTCCCTACTTGTAGAAGTTGGCTACAGGCGGAGCGCCATGAAACCACTTGTTCGATCTATCTCGTGCATTTTGATATCGGGATAAGTTTTGAGAATAACAGAGGCAACTTAAGCATTTTGTTAGCTTGTCGCATCTTCCGTGCATGGAGCGGCCTCGCCATCTCGGCGAGGCATGCGGCTTGCGCAGTTGTGCTGCCCGCCGCGCACGCGCTCTCGTACGTAAGCAGGTGCATCTTCCTTTCCCACCGGTTTTGCTGACTTATCAACGACTGACCATGTGGCAGAATTGGAAACGTCAGGCCGTGGTACCGCGATACATGTGTTAATATATTTCTAAGTTATTTTTTTCTGATGTTTAATTATGATTTTAATTTTCTAATGCTAAAATTAATGTTAGATTTGACACAAGAGGACAAAAAGTTACATGCCATGCTTCCATGTCTAAACTATTTGATATAATGGGAAGGCATATATTTCCGACATTTTTCACTATGACATCAGTGGCTCTGCCATGGCTAGCGTCGTCATCAGCTTTGTGTGTGCGCGTGCGCGTGCGCGTGCGCGTGCGCGTGTGTGTGGGGTGGGGGGGTGGGGTGTTGAGGGGATTGGATATTAGAAGACGGAGGTGCCACGTATCTACCGTGTGCGTCGGTCGGTGGTCTTCGTCCACAAATCGCGTGCTGTTTGACGTTTAATACTACAACAAAAGATGTCTAATCCAGACGGAGGTGTCATGTTGGCTACCGTGTGTCATCGGTCCGAGGTCTTCGTCCCCACCAAGCTCATGCTGTTTGACGTTTAATACTACAAGAAAAGATGTCTAAGCCATCTCTATTACGTACGTTACTTTTTACGTGACTTGTAATTGGATATATTATATGTGATCGTTGAGAAAAAAGTGATTAAATATATTCTAGAGGTCAAAAATTAATTCTTCTAATACAAGTGTTACATCTCTTAAATTTATTTATCTAAGAACGTGAGAAGTTGAAATACTTACGAGGAAGGAAAAGATGTCATAAAGAACCCTAGGTGTGATAGTAAGAGACAACCCTCCGATATCTAAGTTAGATGAATACTCGTAGTGAGTGAGGAGTGACTGGATGATGATAGGAGTGATTGGAAGGATGAGTAGAGTAAAGAGTACATTGAACGTAGGTGTATGAGACTTAGAATGGTTACCTCCCGGCTATATATCCGACCAGAGCACATCTTATAGGATCCTCCTCGAGCACATTTATGTCATCCGCGTCCTCTGATTTAATGGAAGAACGATTGTCTAAGATTGTGGGATTGTGTGGCGCTCAGTCTTCTGCTCAGTAGAAGATGAGGGGACGTGCATGGTCACCCTTTGATACCTATTACTCCGCCATTATGGTGATAATGACTCCCAAATTATGCGTCACGTGGATCGTGATGAGACAGTTATGTGCCCGGGACATGGGATTGAATCACAGGCCAACCATTGTTGGGCCTTTAGTGAACCTAGACGGATCCTACCCTCCTCAAATATATAATCATGGAATCGCACTAGTCCAGCTGCGGAGACATGCAATATATTATTACCTTTCTTTCTTTAAGATAACTATTGATTGAAACTATAAATTTCAACCACTGTTCAATTTGAGGTGGAGGAATGGGATATTTGCATGTATGTAAAACTATCTACATGTGAAACTGTAGAGCTGCTGCAATAGTATACACATTGATTAATACAACCTTACCATGTAATAGTAATTTCATTAGTGGCCCCCACCATTATGTGTCATAACCCGTGTATGCCTTTAGATATGTAAATGGATTGAGCAGATAGTGTGATATCCGACTTCGTTATTAATAATCAAATTATCTGGTATCTGATTAATAATTTGAGGTAGTCGTCACTTGAGGCTCTTTCGATGAAGTTTACCAAAAGAAAGGAGGTCTTGCGACTTTGTCTCTTTATGCCATGTCATTGTCGATTTTTTTTCTCTCGTGAACTCTACCTATATATATATAATTAGAAGTTAAGAAGAAACTTCTATACGAGAGAGACCCTTTTCTTTTCTTTAGATCAGTTAGGAGTAGACTTCACGCGCACAAATGGGTCAAGCAAAATCTGAGGAATTTAGATGAGGTTGGGCAAGAAATCAATTAATTATTCAGGCACAATGCAGGTGATTATTGTGCACAATTGGAGGGTGTGAATTAGTCCTTACAATTCACAAGAGCCACATGAGCGCGCAGGTTGACACAACATGATTATGTCAACTTGATTTTTTTCATATTTTGTCAATTAATTGTGATGGACTCATTTCATGGGTGATGAACAGATCTTTAAAAGAGTAGTTTCCTCGATCCCTTCGTTGAATTTTTACAAACCCTCTCTTCCTCTCCATATATATCGTTCTACTGCGTACGTTCCTATGCACTGTTTTCCGCAAACGACCCAAAGAATTTGTTGTGGCCCTGGTCGTCTATAATAATACTATGTATGTTTGGAGATCACTTTAATTAGTGTACATTAACATAATCTGATGATCACTATAATAAGACATGAATATGTAGTATGATCAGGAATTGCATGTGAATCATGCAATTGAAGCTTAATTGTCTATTTTTTCAGAAATAAGCCAGCGCCTTAAAACTTTTAATCTGATGATCTACAGAAGCAAACTCTTCTCCACACCCCCATATCTTCCTCCAAGAGTTTGGTTTTATTTCTCTAGATATAATCTAATCTTCCTTGCTTCCTCATTCTTCCACTTCATGCGACATCACAGATCACCACTCAGGAGTCTCGTATTAATTAGAGAGTTGTTGTACATGTCATGGGTTTTGCTGCGATGTTGGCTCCCTTTCTTTGTTCGAGCTGCTGCCTTCCTCCGATGGCGGCGTTGCACCGGCGCCCGCGGCAGCTGCCTTCTCCTCCTCCTCCTGCTTTTTCTCGGACGACTCTTCTCCCTGCTTGCTCTTGGTCGACTGCTTCTTCGATTCCTCCTCTTCCCGCTTCTTCTTCGACTCCTTGAGTGCCTCGACGAGGTTCGCCAGGCAGGCGTCGACATCCGCGGAGCGACCGGAGCGGGTCTTGGGGATCAGGTTCTCCGCTACGTCTGCCGGGCTGATCTTAGCTTCTTCCATCAGGTTGTGAATTGTGGGGAATAGGAGGTGGGAGTCGATGTCCAGGTAGTTCCTGGTCAACAGCTTGAAGGCCTCGAAGGTGCAGTAGGAGAGCTCGATGTGCTTGTCCATGCGGCCCCGCCGGATGAGCGCCGGGTCGAGCCTCTCCACGTGGTTGGTGGTGAAGACGATGAGGCGCTCCCCGCCGCACGCCGACCACAGCCCGTCGATGAAGTTGAGCAGCCCCGACAGGGTGACCTTGCTCTCCTCCTTGTCTCTTTTTTCCACCGCCTCCTTCAGTACCTTCTCTTCCCCTTTGGCGTCCGTCTTGCCGTCGTCCTTGGTGGGCTTCCGCTTGCCGGTGAGGTCGAGGGAGCAGTCGATATCTCGATCACGATGATGGACTTGCCGGTCGTCTCGATCAGTAACTTCCTCAGCATGGAGTTGTTCTTGACGGCCGTCAGCTCGAGGTCGTAGACGTCGTAGTCGAGGAAGTTGGCCATGGCGGATATCATGGTGGACTTTCCGGTGCCGGGGGGCCCGTAGAGGAGGTACCCGCGCTTCCAGGGCTTGCCGATCCGGGCGTAGTACTCCTTGCTCTCCCTGAAGGTGGTGAGGTCCTGGAGGATGTCCCGCTTCCTGTCGGGGTCCATGGCGAGCGTGTCGAAGGTCGCCGGGTGCTCGAACGCGACGTGGCTCCACATGCCCTTGCGGTACGAGTACCAGTCGAGGTTGGGGTTGTTGGTGTAGAGCTTCCTCTGCCGCTTCCGCACCCGGATGGCCTTGCCCTCCTCCATGACATGGGCCAGGTAGACCTCGCTGACCAGCTTCCGGTGCCGGCGGTGGAAGGTGAGCCGGTAGTAGCGCTTCTCCTCCGGCGCCGGGTGGAAGGAGAAGGAGGGCGCCGCCGACCTGGGGGCGGAGCTTCTGGAGTTCCACCAGAGGATGGCGCCGCGGAAGGCGTCGGTGACCTCCTCGTGCTCGTCCATGCTGAGGACGAGGTTGGAGCTGTCGTTGCCGATCTCGCCCTTGAGCCGCTTGGCGCGTTCGGTGCAGGTGGTGCCGAGGTAGGCCTCGATGGCGACGTAGGCCGCGTTGCGCTTGAGGCGCTCGCCGACGTACTCCGGGAAGGAGATCTGGACGTAGGGGTAGACGTAGCCCATCAGCTTGTGGGCGTACCTGCGGGCGTACTGCTCGAGCTCCCGGGGGAGGTACTGGCGGGCGGCCATCCACAGGAACATGACGCTGGCGATGGTCGATCCCACCCCCGCCCACGAATCCCCCCCCATCATGAACATCGCTACCTCCTCCTCGTACGTCCTCTTGCTCTCCCTGCTATATATATATAGATGACTGGGGAGACGAACGATACGGCCTGGGTGCAATTCCCTGGAAGCGAGCAGGTAACTTCGAAGAAGCAAAGCGAAGACCAAAGGGGTGTTGACGTGACTAATTACGTCATAACGAGTGTGTCATTGGTTGCGCGAGTTGCCGGTGTGGGTGGAAGGGCGAGTGGGTGATCAGTTTACCCCCACTGTACTGATGGCAGCAAGGACAGCTGTTTGGTCAAGGCCGGCGGCGGCTGACGCGGACGGAGGAAAACGACGGGTATTACTGTGACCCGAGAACGCAGGAAACAGCGATTTGTGGTTATGGTGCGGAGGAGATGCTACTTTGTGTATTCAATTCTGTCGTAAGAAGGCTCGTGTGAGGAGGTTCTCTGATGAGAACCTGATTGACTTGCGTTGACCAATGTGCGACCATCTATCTAGGGTTTTCTTTCATAGTAGTAGAACAAAAAACGCAAGGGCCAAGGCCGAACGGATCAGGCATCAGAGATCACAAATTAATCGAGTAACAGGGAAAAAGGATTTTTTTCAATTATTAATGCTTCTGGCCATCCGATCAGGCATCAGATGGTCGGTATTTTTTCATAATTAACAAAACGAATTCTCTGTAGTTAACGCTTTGCTTATACAAATAGAGGTCTTTCTTGCGGTGATATTTTTCTCTGAAGCCTCTCCCTTGACAACATATATAGCACCTGGTTTGATAATTATACAGATTATAGATGCCTTTCTCGCTGTGATACTTTTCTGGCACGATGCCCCCCCCCCCCACCAATAAGCACAAGTAAAAGTTAATTAGCACCTCTTTCAGAAGTAAACATCACCCGAATGGCACCTTTTAAGTCCTAAGAATGTATAAGAAGGCATTCTGGCCGTGTAAACGTAGAAAATCTGAAAAATTAGATTATAACTAAGGTTACGTATAAAATAACTCACGATAATTATGTAGAGGCGAGAAAATGATCTATCGAATCTTGTACTATACTTTTAATATTTATTTGTTAGAGAAGATCGTCTAATCACCCGTGAAAACCTGTAAACACCAGAGAGGCGACGTCGTCAGAAAGAGTCTTGGGCGTTATCCCAAGAGACAACCCTCCGATGCTTAAGTCAGGACCTTGTTTCGTGGGGATCAATGGAGGATGGAGGAGAGAGAGGAGGATGAGAGTAGAGCGATTAAGCCTGGAGTGAAGATCTGACTTCCGGAGAAGTGCTCGCCACACCTAACAGGTGCTCGGAGGGCGCTCGCTAGACTGAAGGCGTGCTCGGAAACGGGTCGGGCTCTCCTCAATAGAAGACTCTCTCTGTCTGAAGAAGTCTGTAGTTGTTAATTAGTCTGTCTCAATATGCGTGTGTGGCTATCTCACTGTGTCCCGCTGTCCCTGATCGAGGGTCCATGTATAGGGATTGTCCTAGCGGTGGAGGTCTATCCCTTAACAGGGAATGACGTGACCCATGGAGTAACGTCTCCCTGCGATCGTGGGGAGTTTTCCGTTGTGCGTCCGTTCCTCCGGGGTCGGACGTTCTTTAGACGAGTCTTACGGTTCCTGTGGGGCATGCTCGCCTTTATTGCAGTGAAGGCCGATGACGTCGGGAGTAATGTTCGGTTGTGGGAGGATTATCCGGCGTCCGATATACCTGGGTCGATGCCCCTCGTAGGTTGGCGAATCCGATGGCCGACCTTATTAGGCCGCCTGACGTGGGTCGTGGCGGTCGGGGGTCCACTATGAGCTTCGTAGACCCTGAGCCGACACGGGCCTGACGTTAACGGGCCGCGCATGAGCGGTATGAATTTTACCCTCCTCAACTTGTAATGTAAATATATAATTGCGTAAATATTTCTATTGTCTATTGTCTTAATTTGTTGGGATGATCATTTGGGGGAGAGCTATATATCTTGGACACATCTTTCCTAAAGTTTTGAAATTCCATTAAGATAAATCAGATCCATGCCCCCTCCCCCCCCCCCCCCAAAAAAAAAAAAACAAACAAAAAACATGTCTAATTTAAAAAAAGGGTTTTTTGCATAAAAAATATTGTTAAAAGTGAATTTGTAAAAAAATTATTCCTAAAAATGTATTAGCATGTATATCACTGAGTTAATTCAAATAGTGCATAAATACCATTTAAACGTGATTTTCTTGCAAGTTGTTGGTAAAAAGAAGTGATATGCATGCAAATAAATATGACATTTTTGCACAATTCAGATTATACAGTAATATACCTGTTAATATATTTTTAAGAATAATTTTTTTATAAATTCACTTTTAACAATAATTTCTATGTAAAAAACCCTTTAAAAAATGACTCAACCCCATGCCTAATTCTGGCGTGCCAATTGGTCAATGACTTTAACTACAACGGTCGTCCAGTCATCCATTTTGTACATATATGTCAGATATTTGACTTCAGGTCCTGTACAGTTTAAATTGGTCACAACTTTGTATAGCATGTGATGATAAGATTGTTATTGGGTAAACAAATATGCCCATGCTCACAACTACTGGTCCTACTACTGGATCTGCTAGCAGGCTTGGACTGGACCCGTTTTGACACTTTTAAATTCTGATGTTGCTAAAAGAGTGGCAGACAATACTTAGATTTAATTTAAGGTTAATTGCAATTTTATGTACTTCAAATGTACAAGAAATTTTAGATTTGGACAATTTGTGTAAAAGATAATATTTGGATTTAAAAAAAATTATATGAAAATTATTGTTAGAGTTGAAGTTATAAAAAAATCATTCCTAGAAATATATTAGTAGATATATCACTGAGTTAATTCAAATAGTCTATAAATATCATTTAAGTGTGCTCTTTTTTGAAAATTTTTGATAACAAGAAGTGATATGTCTGCAAATAAATATGACATTTTTACACAATTCAAATTTATACAGTCATATATCTGCTAATATATTTCTAAGAATGATTTTTTTATAAGTCTCTAACAATAATTTTCACACAAAAAAACCCTTTAAGAAAAATAATGTGTTATAATTTAGTTTTCATATATCTTATCTGCGGTCCTTATAAATTTGACAAATTCTTATATTATGCACTAATTATATCATGTAAACTTGCAAATTTACCTACATGTGAATGATTGATAGCTACTGGGTCGTCATGCTCATTTATTTGTTTACAATATTTCTGGTTACAAGCTGAGGTTAGACACTAGCGTGAGATTTATCTAAATAAACCCACATTTGACAAACCAAAATAATTGAAAATTATCAGCATTAAAAAAGGTTTTGTTTGGGTTTGGGAAAGACTTCTTAGTACTTATAAATAAGAGGCCGTCAATGTTGGATGAGAAAGATAACATGTCAAAGGCAACCAGAAATCATAATAGATTAGTTTTCAATGAAGGGTAAAGATTAGTAATAAAAATGGCAGGATGGAGACGTTATGTTTGCATGACTGTAATTCACGGTTACAGTAGAAACCTCAACCCGTGCCATTGCAGAAGAGCTCACTGGATCAAGTGGCTTCAACAATTGTAACATTGCATTAACACCAGCGGTACAGTTGCTCAATGGCTCATCAATTTCATTAGAGGAAATTAATATCATTCTACAACAAGTGCAAACTCAAACAGCCAAAATTCACTCCCATTCTCCCTGGCTGGGTTGCATCATTGTTGGAGCTCTCAATGCGTCGTAAGAACATAAACTATTCAGTTATGCATTCATCTGAAGTATCTGAAAGGGTTTGCTTTGACTGCGTGAACACCTGCTCAATCCGCCATTTGAGAAAAGGAACCTTTGATCTTCCATAGTTTTAGGGCTTGCTATGGAAGGTTAGGTGACTCATATGAACTACTCTGCACCTGTGATCCATGATGATTCTGCACCACATCCACGGTTACACCATTCAAGAAAAGACAGCAGCACCGCCGGTCTCTGGGATGTATGTCAGTATTCTCCACTTGTTGCTGTCCACATGTTTCTCGAGAGTTCATAAATTCCCTAGTGTACATTCAGGCATGACAGCTTCATCTAGACATGGAATCCGACAATGTTTTGCAACCTTCAGCTTGGATAAAAGACAAATAAAATTAACAGAACAGTATAAACAGTATCAGCACAAAATTCTGATTCACTATACAGTCACTCAAAACTAGCTTGATATTTTTTCAGTGCCAACCAACAAGTAAACCGAAGCAAGCTCATACAGGTTCCCTAGGTACAAGGTGGATCAAGCACATGTTCTACATTCTGCCAACCATGAAAAACAGTCCCGCATATATGCTTACAGGCTGATGAGACCGAGTACAAGCAGGAAAAATGAACAGAAAAGCACTAGTTTTCCTTGCATTTTCTCTGGTAGGCGCGTGGAGGAAGAAGGGGTTGGTGTAGAATTTCCTGCAACAGAAGTGCTTTCCCTTGAACAAGTGTAACTGCAGCGACTAGGACGAACAACTCTATAGACACCCTTACTGGTCAATAGAAAAACATCTTTTCTGTTATCTTCACCAAAGGAGAATATGAATCCCAAAGATGGAAGAGGACTTTTAGCTACTGATTCACATGGTATTGGTGTGTCATGGGCACAACTGAATGGAATTGATGTGGTGTTGTAGTTTCCACTGTTTGCTGGGCCTTCCATACCTTCCCACATAGCAGTTGCATACAGATCCATATATAGGTACCTGAAAATTCCACGTGGATTGTGGAATATTAACAAGATGTTCCAACTAAACTCAGTAATATCATTTTCAGAATTTATTTGCCAATCTCACCTGCCAAACATGCATGGGTCAGCTGTCGACCTATAAACATAACCACCAGTTATTGATGCAGACCCCGTATTGGTATTTACAGCAGAATGAGGATATCCCATGACAGGGAAAATGGCATTTATTGAACTAGGGATCATATTTCCTCCAGGGGAAGATGTCGGTGTGTAGAGAAGTGGGCCCTCATACACCCGCCAGCCATAATTTCCACCCTTTGAAATCAAATTCACCTCTTCATACATATCCTAACAAAATACATCATTGACACCAAGATATATGAGAAAGGGATCAATGAAACTATTCAATAGGAACTGAGACAAATGGCCAAGGATGGAACTCGGGGATGAGGGGGAAGGCCACAGAGATTGGAAAACAGATGTGCTGCAATGCCTAAAATCCAATCTTATTAGACAATCATAATAAAAAACTTATGGTACACAACATTATCATTGGATATGTAAACAGATTGTTAGGGGGTAGACAAAGCCCAGGAACCAGATCCAAAATGCAGTAACCAGATCAGAAATTGGTAGACACACCTGAATGCAAGTACCCTTCGAAGCACATATCTTGGAACAAGTAAAAAATTCATTAGATGAGTTAAATAAAATAATATACAAATATTTATAACTAATATTAGTTTTATTTAATTTATCATATACGTTAATTTTTTAAAGATAAAATTTACAAATAGTTAAATTTAAAAAAATATTAGAGGCATTATTTTTGATATTATATTACAAACAATTAATGATATTTATTTCATATATTTTATACATAGTGTATGTAAAATTATAAACTTATAATTTATAACTATAAGCAATATAACAGACTATACTATGTATCTTTATTAAAACTAAATTATGATACATCTCAAATCACAAATTTGAGAAAATGTGACAATATGCATATGCATAGAGTATAATGTCTAGTAGCTACGCAAATTGTCCATTTCTCCTCTTAAATACTCAGTTTGATGATAATCCATTAATCACTGGAAATTATAACTCTTATTTTGAAGAGAAAAAAAACATTATGTTTCTACCACCAATTTTATTTCTAAACAGAGGAAGTACAATACTACAATCAGGTAGAGGAGAGGATGCATTTCGCTCCCTAACCACTAAGGAATCTGAAACAACAGTGAAACATGTAATTATAAAAGGCTCACAGTGCTCCCAACCATCACAAAAATCTTGAAAATATACATCAATTATAGAGAAGAGATAAACCTCAAAGTGAGATGTTCTCAACACATATTCCCTAGCAAATACTGTCATTGTGCCCCTCCAAATGTTTCAGCACACGGCATGAGGGAGAACATCACAGGAAACCAAGTTACTTCTAATTAGTAGTGAGATGGAGAGGATCCCAAAATTTTGGATACTGTTGAATATCGTAAAGTTGGTGCAGATCCACCTGACTGTAATTTTTTATGGTCATAACCGGTAAGGGCCACCTTTATCATCACATATACCTTTCATAGCTAAAGTTCAGTGGCACAGATTTGACAGATGATCTACTAAGAAGATAATATAATCTACTGAGACTACATTGTTTAGGCTTGGTATTATTTGAATTTATCTAGGAGTCAGAATAATTAATATTTTAACATTTTTAAAAAACGAGTTGGTGTGGGAAAGTGGAGGGTTGCCCTTTCATGTGGGGGAGGGGGAAGTATTAAAAGATGCAAGGAGTAGTAAAGTTTCAGTTTTAGCACCTGCCCAACATCTGCACAGAAAAAGTAAGAAGGCCTTTCTGAATCAAAACTGCAGCGCCATGGATTCCTTAAGCCTAAGGCCCAGATCTCAGGCTGCAATTCCTTGTCATCTACATATGGATTGTCCTTTGGAATTGAATAATTACCCCATAAGCCAAGATCACTTATCTGTTTCCCACCTACATTAAAAATTCAAAGAAATCTGAGACAGTATGAAATAGGAAAGGAAATATAACAAGAAATCACCTTGTGTTACATATAGTAAGGCAAACATCATTGTCCACAACTGACGGTTTAAATCAAAGTCACAAGTACAATAATAAAAAATATTACCTTGAATCATTATAACTTGGACTCTGTTCAGAGAAAGATATGGATGCTGCAGTGTGAAACCATGCAAGTACAATGATGTCTAATACTTGAAAATCTAAAGGAAACTCAAGGGTGGATAGCATGTTTCACATAGTTCTAAATGACAATCGGAGAGATGTCCCTGTTAAGAGAAGGTTATTTATCTTATTCCTAAGGCACAAGATACCAAGTGTATTCTATACATTAAGGAGCATTGCTCCTAGGGAAAAATACATCGCACCTTTTTCCTCCAATATGGTATCAGAGCATGATCTTGGCCCAACTCTATATATTTATTATCTCACCACCTCCACCCAATTAATCTCCACGGCTCTTGACCGTGAGGGGGAGTGTTGGAATAGTCTCCCGGGCAATAGTCCCGTATTGGTTAAATCAGTTATGGTTCATGTGCTTATGACCCTGGGCCTGTGTATCTCAACTCTCGAAGGTTTTTTGTTACCGCTGACGTCACGTTCTTTGAAACTATACCATATTTTTCATCATCTACTGTGTCGTCTGCGTCTTCACTGCCTCTTCCCCCGTTGCTTCCTTCTCCGGATGATTCGCCGCACACGGGTGATACTGCTCCTGGTATGGCAGAAATTACTCCGGCACCGTTGCAAGTCTATCAACGACGGAAAGTCCCGGTGCCACCACCTCAGCCAACACCATTGTCGCCTTTGGGTGAAGATCCCCCACCTTCTCCTATGGATGACTCGTTGGATCTCCCTATTGCTCTCAGGAAAGGTAAACGTACTGTGCCATCACCTTCTATATTTGCTGATGATTTTGCTTGGCCCTCCCAAAATAAAGGTGGTGCCAATCGTCATAGTTCTCATCCTATTGCACGTTTTGTCTCTTACGATCATCTCAGCCCATCTTTTCAGGAATTTGCTTTCTCTGTCTCGTCCACTTGCATCCCTTATTCTTATCAGGATGCTCTTGTGCACCCTCAGTGGAAGGCTGCTATGGATGAGGAGATGTCTGCGCTCCTATCTCGCGGTACTTGGGATCTTGTCGCTCCTCCTCCAGGAGTTGTCCCTGTGGCATGTAAATGGGTATTCACTTTGAAATATCTTCCTGATGGCACTATTGATAGGTACAAAGCTCGGTTGGTGGCCAAAGGTTTTACACAAACGTACGGGGTTGATTATTTTGAAACATTCTCTCTTGTTGCCTGTATATCCTCTGTACGTGTCCTTTTTTCTGTGGCTGCCAATCTAGGTTGGCGCATGTTTCAGACGGATGTTAAACATGCCTTCCTCTACGGTGATCTGCACGAGGAAGTTTACATGGAGCAACCTCCGGGGTATGTTGCTCAAGGGGAGGCACAAGTATGTAGACTTCGGAAGGCGATTTATGGCCTCAAGCAGAGTCCTCGGGCCTGGTTTGAGAAATTCAGCAAGATAGCCTCAGCCATTGGTCGTGTTCGTAGTCAAGCCGACCATTCAGTGTTCATCCGGAAAAGCTCTATAGGGATTGTTGTCCTTGCTGTTTATGTTGATGATATGATTCTGACTGGCAGTGATGAAGAAGGTATTACAGCTGTAAAGGAATATCTACAAAAATAGGTTGTTACGAAAGATCTTGGTCGGCCACGATATTTCCTTGGCATAGAGGTGGCATACAACAAAGATGGAATCTCTCTTTCTCAAAGAAAATATGCATTGAATCTACTTCAAGAAACATGTCTCATTGATTGCAAACCTGTAGATTCTCCTATGGTTACTCGACCTGAATTCTGGGACCAGTCTGGGGATGATTATCTTGATGCTGGCCGCTATAGACGACTGGTTGGTAAGCTCATTTATTTGACTAACACTAGACCAGACATCACCTTTGCAGTTGGTCTGGTTAGTCAGTTCATGCAGAATCCAAAACAATGTCATTGGGAGGCTATCTTGAGCACGGATGACAGTTTCGGCCGAAACCGATACGTTTCGGCCATACCCGATACGAAAAACATACTAATCACTGTAGCTAGCCGAAACGGGTTAAGTGTATCGGTTTCGGGCGAAACCGATACTGATTTCGCCTGAAACCGGACGGAAACACCCGTGAACTTGAGTTCCTCCCCCCCACCCCGATCATTCTCAGCCAAAACCGGACACCTTCAGCCGAAACCGGACGCGGCTGTGCCTGCGCTGCTGCCTGGCTGCCGCTGCTGCTGCCTGCTGCGAGCTGCCCTGCCGCTGCTGCTGGCCTGCTGCTGCTGCGCGCGCGCGCCCGCGGGAGGACCTGCTGCGAGCCTGCTGCTGCTGCGAGCTGCTGCTGGAGGTGGACAGGAGAAGCCAGCTGCTGCACCTGCTGACCTAATCCGGTCCAGGGAGAGGGAGCTCTGTTGGCCAGCTTGAAGGATCATTCAACATTCATCAAGGAGGGTAAAATTTTGGAATACCTTAATTTAGGGTTTGATTGTTTTGTTTTAGGTTATTTTGACTGTCATAATTTAGGGTTTCATTGTTTTCTTGTGTTATTGACGAATGGGTCAAAATTTTGGGATGAGCAAGGAGGGTAATAGCTAATGAAGCCCTAATTACTTCATAAAAATTGGGACTTTTGTCTAATTCGAGTTTCTTAGCAACAATTGAAGGTTAATGAAGTTTCATTGACGAATTTGGAGTGGGATCATGCTGGGATTAGATTTTTATGAACGGTAATTAGGGCTTAATTAGTAATTAAGGCTTAATTAGTTAATAAAAATTGGGGCTTTTGTCTAATTCGCGTTTCTTCGCCACAATTGATGGTTGATTAAGTTTCATTGACGAATTTGGGGTGGGATCATGTTGAGATTTTTTTTGGAAGGGTAATTAGGGCTTAATTAGTAATTAAGACATAATTAGTTCAAAAAAATTGGGGCTTTTGTCTAATTCGAGTTTCCTAACTACAACTGAAGGTTAATTAAGTTTGATTGATGAATTTGGGATGGAATCATGCTGGGTTTTTGTTATGGAGGGTGATTAAGGGTTACTTGGTAATTAAGTCCTAATTAGTCCATCAAAAATTGGGGCTTTCGTCTAATTCGACTTTATTACCCACAATTGAAGCTCAATTAAGATTCATTGACTAAATTTAACCTCTTTCATGACAAATTATCTTTTTTTCATTATACTTACAAGACATTGTCTTTTACTGTCTTAATGCAGCATCATGTCTAGACGTCAACAAACACAGGAGCAGCAACGGCAGGAGGATCCGGGGTGGGCCCACTTGTCCTTAGTTGATGCTAAGAGAAGGAAGGTTAAATGTAATTATTGTGGTAGGGAGATGTATGGCGGAATTACCAGAGGAAAGTAACATTTGGCAGGGGTACGAGGAGAGGTGAGACAATGCGACCACTGTCCACGAGAGGTGCGAGAGGAGATGCGCCAGTGCCTTCTAGGCAAAAAGGAGAGGATGCAACAAAGGGCTGAGGATGAGGGGGAAATTGCTGAGGAGATTTCTGGCAGAAGGGTTAGGAGGGATGATGATGAGGAAGGCACTGAAGATTCTGATCCGGAGCTGACTGAAGCAAGGGAGCGTGAAGAAGCCGCTCGAAGGAAAGGAAAGGCACCCATGGGTTCAGGAGGGACCTACTCCAGTACAGCTGCACAACGTCCTGACGTTGCTGCCCCGCCCCCGCAGACGCAGAGAGCAGGCCCCATGGACAGTTATCTCCACAGAAGGCCCCAGGCTACACAATCTAAGATCAAAAGTGCATTGAGAGGGGTTAAAAAATCTGCAGAAGTTGCAGGGCATGCATTTAAAAGCATCTGTAAATGGTTTTTTCATGCAGGTGTCCCTGCACATGCTGCTGAAAGTGAATATTTTCAACCTATGTTGGATGCCATAGCTGATGCTGGCCTTGACTTGAAGGCGTCGTCACGTCGGGACATATACGGGCGTGGGCTTGAGGCAGAGGTTCAGGAGCTCCATGACTGGGTTCAAAACTTCAAGCATATATGGATGGAGAGAGGATGCACTATTATGTGTGATGGTTGGACTGGTACCACGAAAAAGTCCATGATTAACTTTTTGGTCTATTGCATCGAAGGTACAGTATTTGTAAAATATGTAGATGCATCAAATTTTGAAAAAACTGCCAATTATTTGTTTCATTTGATGGACAACATGGTAGACGAAATTGGTGAAGAAAATGTTGTACAAGTTGTTACTGATAATGAAGCCAGTTATAAGGCTGCAGGGAGGAAATTGATGCATAAGCGCAGACATTTATATTGGCTCCCATGCGTAGCACATTGTCTAGATCTCATACTTGAAGACATAGGGAAGGACAAATATGTGAAGAAGACGGTTGAAAGGGCACAAAAGATTACCCAGTATATTTATGGCCATCCTAGGATATTGAACATGTTCAGGGAGCATGCAAGTGGGGGGCGAGATATTATCCGTGCAGGGCCAACCAGATTTGCTTCAAATTTCATTTCTTTGGAGTCTCTGCATAGATATACTGTTGAACTCAATTATTACTTCTTTATCCTTATAATTATGATCCGTATTTGATTCAAATTTTATTTCTTTGCACAGGTATAAGAATGAGTTGAAAGCTTTCATGTACCACAATACCCTGCGGGAATACATCAACAAGGGCAATGTTGATGCTCAGATGGATTATTTGGATGTCTGTCAAATCGTGGACGACAACAAATTCTGGGGCAGAGTAACACGATACATGAAAGTAGTCACCCCCCTCGTGAAGGTCCTAAGATTGGTGGATGGCGATACAAGAATGATATGGGATATCTGTATGAGGCCATGGACCGTGCGAAATTGGAGTTGCAGGAGTCCCTTCCCAAAGAACATACAAAGTGGTGGAAGATTATTGACCATAGATGGGACACCACATTACACCACGACTTGCATGCAGCTGGTGAGTGATTATTTGTATTCATATATTATTCTTTATGTTATTTTATATATAACATTTAGTTAACTATATATAAATACAGGTTATTTTCTGAACCCTCGATTCATATACGATGCCAATGCACATGTTGATGCCGAGGTGCTTCAAGGCACTTTAAAAGTCATTGGTCGTTTATCGAGGACACCAGATAAGAGGCTTCAGGCAGAAGTAGAGGTTGGCCTGTTTGATTTCATGAATAAGAGGTATAGAATTTACTTAAGTAGTTATGCTAATCTATTCTGTAATTTTTGTAGATGAACAACTATAGAATGAGAACTGGGACGTATTCTGACTCCCAATTGCTATACGCAGTGGGAAGAGTGAGTCCAGGTATACTTCATCTTTGTGCTTTCTTTGCAATTACATCTTGCTTAATTAATTTTTATTTACAACTTATATTTATTTGTTTATGGTTGGTTGGTGTAACAGTTGACTGGTGGATCATGGTGAACAATAGAGAATTGGGCAGTTCTGCATTGGCTTTCATTGCAATCAGGGTGTTGAGTCAAACCACATCAGCAAGCCAATGTGAAAGAAATTGGAGCACGTTCAGCCTTATACACTCAAAGGTTCGTAATCGGCTAAAGGCTGATCGGTTAGAGAAATTAGTGTACTGCCACTACAATATGAGGTTGAGAATAAAGAATATGAGGTTGAGACAACAGCTGCGAGACAAACGCGTCGCCGAAGATGTCGCCGCATAAATTGATGTGGATGCCTTGTTTGATGATGATAATCCCTTGCAGTCTTGGGTCGAGACACGGAAGCAGGTTGATGAGCCCGTTTTTGATGTTGATGATAGAGCATGGGCAGAGGGCATACTTGATGAAGATGACCCAAGAGATCCCGAATTCAAAAGAACATCAAAGAGGGCTAGAGATACTCATGCGCACCAGTCTAGGGTTGTTGATGACACTGAGGAGCAGTTCGAGTTTGAGCCAGCTAGACACTCAGATACAGATAGCAGGCCAGTCACTCCTAGAATGGTCAAGCCACCGGTTTCCTTAAGAAGAAGTACATCAGTGCATGGGCAAACTGAGAGGACAAATGCTGCTGCTCGAGAGGACCCGACAATTGAGCAGTTGAAGTAGATTTATGTGAGGCACACGCCAAGGGATAAAGGACTCATGTCAAAAATCACTGAAAAATTGGCACCACAAGAGAAAAAAGCATCCCCAAAGGCTAAAAAGCGACTGATTTCTTGTGGTGATGATGATGATGGTGATCATCCCGGAGGTGCTGCAGGTAGTACAGGTGATGCAGGTGCTGCAGGTGGTACAGGTGATGCAGGTGCTGCAGGTGGTACTACTGGATACAGTCAAGGTCAGCGAGGATATGATTCACCAGGTTACGAAGGTGGCCAATAGGAAGCAGCTATTTATGGGTCGTGGAATTATGAACCATCATTTCAGTTCCATCCATATCCGACCAGTTCCTCTTCTCTTCCTCAAGATTCCTATGCTGATACTGGATTCGAATCAAGCCATCCAAACACTCCAAGAGGGATCCAAAGAGGGATGCAGGACTTGGCTACCTCATTGTTTGGTTATAGTGAATATAGACCATACATGCAACATGGTTATGGGTATCGACATCAAGGGCCAAACGATGAGGGAGAAGGTTCTTCTAGTAATTATTATCCATATTAGGTAAGAATCAATGAATTTTTGTAACATTTATTTTGTCTAATTTGGTTTATTGTACTGCTTGTATTAATGTACAATGGAATATTAGTTTAACTTTCACATGTTCAATGCTTGAAGTTCAATGCGTAGTTGTCTACTTCAAGGTTATTGCACTAACTTATACAGTCAAATGCATGTGTAATAGTTTTTGTGATTTTAAGTGTTTATTTATATTTTTATGATTTTTGGAGTGATTTTTTAGAATTAATTTGATTTTTTTGAACCTTGTAAATGGGTTTCGACCAGTTTCGGCCGAAACCGATACCGAGTCGTATCGGTATCGGACTCGGCCGAAACCGAGTCCGAAACCGAGTTTGCCATCCATGATCTTGAGAATTCTAAAATATGTAAAAGGGGCTCCCGGGAAGGGTCTGCTGTACAGAAGACATGGTTACGTATGTGTCAAGGCATATTCTGATGCAGACTATGCATGCTCTATTTCTGACAGGAAATCCACCTCTGGATATTGTGCTTATGTTGGTGGTAACCTTGTTTCTTGGCGAAGTAAGAAGCAGAGCGTGGTTGCCCGTTCTAGTGCAGAAGCTGAGTATCGGGCAATGGCTCACACGGCCTGCGAGATGTTGTGGCTCCAGTCACTTCTTCGAGACCTTGGTGTCTCATATTCTGAGCCAATGGTGATGCACTGTGACAACCAAGCAGCAATATATATTGCTAGTAATCCAGTCTTCCATGAACGAACCAAACATATTGAGGTGGACTGTCATTTTGTTCGGGAAGCGGTAATGTCGAAGAAGATCGCCACTCCATTCACCTCCTCGCAGGAACAATTAGCTGATTTATTTACTAAAGCTCTTACCTCTCCTAGGTTCTCTACTTTGTGTAACAAGCTGGGTATTTTAGATATATATGCTCCAGCTTGAGGGGGAGTGTTAAGAGAAGGTTATTTATCTTATTCCTAAGGCACAAGATACCAAGTGTATTCTATACATTAAGGAGCATTGCTCCTAGGGAAAAATACATCGCACCTTTTTCCTCCAACAGTCCCTTTCAGAATCCTTCTGGAAAATCAAGGTCCAGCTCATAGAGTGCTTCTTTAGTGTAGTAGATAGGCTGGTTTGGGATTGTTTTGGGTCCTTTGGGGTGCTGGTTCATTACCAGACCCAATATGGTGGATCCAATTAACTTAAATTATGTTGTTTCTTCCATAAACACCCCTGCTGGTCCTCTTATGTAACAGGGGTAGTTTAGACCCTTTCTATGCCCTGTTTAACCTAATAAAACCATGTAAGTGGGGCACCAGCCATCGAATTCTGGCTGCACTCTCTCTCTCTGTCCTTGCAATATCTTCCTCCTCTCCTCTCTTCTCCTTCTCCCTCTCTTCCAGTGCACACGACCATGTGAATCCCTAAATTCTTCATGGTATCAGAGCAGTGATCTTCATTGAGCCTTGTCAGGCCATCTGTTGTCCGCTGGTTGCATCCTCGGCATGTTTGCTGAGATTCCTCTCTGTCTAGGGCTGCTATGGTTGTACTCGAGGGCCAAGTCCAGCCTCTCTTTGGGGTGCTAGATGATGGTCTTCAAGACCACGGAGTCCGTGGATCCTTCTCTCATGTGCGGCCTGCATGGGGGATCTCTCTGTGCCCTCCACCTGGGTGTAGGTTGTCATTGAAGGGGACAGTTTGGTTCTCTCCTGTGTACACAAGACGGCTGTCCTCACGACCCCAGAATTTGAGGTCCCTCAGTCCCTCTCAATCTCCACTCCTGTGCAGCTTGGGTACGAGCCCTTTCACAAACCTTCCCCCCCCCCCCCCCCCGGTTCAGGGAGTGCCCTGTGCAGTACATACTCAGTGCCGTTGACGCACACCAAGTGCTCACTGAGTTGTCTCCTCTCTTGCTGTTGAAGAAGGATCATTAGAGGGGGATTCTCCTCTCATGTATTGCATATGTGTGCAGCTATGTCCGAGTCAACACAGTCCGAGGCTACATCCAAGACCAATGACTCCACCAATTTGTAGATCTCGATGGCCGGGGGGTGACAGTGTAAGCCTTCAAATCACTTTAGTAAAATTGAATGAGCAGAACCATGTGGTGCGGTCTGTTGCAACAGAAATCTACATTGCTAGCTGTGGCAAGATCGGTTATATCAATGGGAAGTTGCCGAAACTGAGTTCCAATGACCTTGGATTCGACAAGTGATACCTGGAAAATAGTGTGGTATATCTTGGTTAATTCATTCAGTTGGTGCTGAAATTCAGAAATCAATTCTTCAGAAGAAGTCAGCCCGTGACATGTGGACCCTTCTCAAAGAAATGTTCGGACAGAAACAAGACATGGTCCGTACTTATCAATTACAGAGAGATCCATGAGCTCCAACAGGGTAGTCAAACTATTATGGGCCACTAATGCATACTCCACAGCAAGTGGAAGGACCTGGATTATCATGCACCTGATGACTGGACATGTGTTTTAGATCAAAAGAAATTTTTAGCTTATGTTCAACGCAATCAAATTTTAGAATTCTTGGCCGGTCTGAATCACGAATTTGAGGTTCTTTGTGAAAGATTCTGAGTATGGATCCTTTTCCCTTACTTGAGCAAGTGTACAACAAAGTGTTAAGTGAAGAAGACCGTCACAAAGACATGAATGTCAGTAGTGGATTTGTGTCCGTTGGAGAATCTTTGGCCTTTGTAGGTTCTGGACAGAAAGGCAACAAAGGTGGGTCTGGACAAAATAGGCATAAATCCAAAGTTGGGAAGATCTGTATCCATTGTGAGAGAAAATCACATTGCTGATGACTGCTGGGAACTTCATTCAGACAAGAAGCCTCCCAACTTCTGAAAGGAAAAGAAAGGACAGCCAGCTACCGAATATGTTGTTGTTAACCCCACTGGTGTTCCGCAGCCAATTCCTCCCTCAGATGAGGGTATAGTCAAGCTCCTAGGGCTCAGTTCCACAGGGGCTGACCTCACATGATATTGCTCAGATACAACGTCTTCTTTCACAGCCTGGTTTCACTACCCCCTCATCGTCTCTTCCTACTCAGTCAGGTACTGCTGGTGTTGCATTGAATGCCTCTACACATCCGGCTCCTACTCCAGTCCTTGAGTTATAGACTCTTGGACAACTGATCATATGGCCGCTATTCCTACTTTGTTCTCTGCTTATTCCTTGAATTCTGGTCAAGACAAAGTAACCGTTGTCAATGGCTTCAGGGCCACCATTGCTGGTCATGGCACCATTAAGCTAAATGGTCACCTAGTCTTGTCCTCTATCCTGTATGTCCCTAATTTATCCATGAACCTCATGTCTGTTAGTAGCAGTACCAAATGTTTAAACTGTTCAGTGACCTTTTCTATAAATTGTGTTTTCCAAGACTTGCAGACAAGGTGACTGATTGGGACTGGGTGTCAAGCAGGCGGTCTCTACTACTTTGAGCCAGGAGTAGGACTTGCTCTTCATTCCGAAGCCAATAGGGATATGCATCAGTGGCTGAAGGAATTCCAATTGTCATTCTCATCTCGGCCACCTTTCTTTTCGTCCTCTAAGAGTCTTATGTCCTTCATTGTTTGGTCAAATAAGTCCTTCATAGACTTGGAATTGATCTGCTTTGTATCCAAGAAACTAAGATGGATAACTTTGATAGTGAGGGGATTAGGAAAATAGGTGGTTCCAAGCTTCAAGGATAGTGTTTTAAACCAGCTGAGGGGTTGAGGAGAGGTATACTTATTTTGTGGGATTTAAATCTGATAGAGAGCTGTGAAGAAGCTGTAATCAGTTCACCATTTCACTGAAATTTAGAGCTAAAAACAGTGGACTCAGATGGAAATTTACAGGAGTTTATGGGCTTGTGCACACTGATTTGAAAAGGGCTTTTTTATCTCCAAAAATTGACAGATCTTTACTTGTCTTAACACTGAAGCCTGATATGTGGTTGGAGACTTCAATGCTGTTAGAAAGTCGGGAAAAGGCTAACCAACAAAGATGGACCTCTGAAATGAATCTATTAGAAGAATGGGTTTCAAACTTCTGAGCTGATAGAGGTGCAGACCAGTTCACTCTTATATACTTGGATAGGGGATGGAGAAAGGAAATCTGAGTCAAAGCTGGATAGAATCTTCATCAATGTGCATTGGCAATAGAAATACTGCAATACACAGGTCAAAGGCCTTCCCAGAGTGATGTCTGACCATATCCTGCTTTTACTCTTTAGAAATACTGATAAAAGACAACCTAGGCTCTTCAGATATGTAAGGGCATGTTAGACACATGAGAACTTTGACAACCTAGTAGCTGCTTGGTGGTCTGAAGCTCCTTCCAGCTCCTACGCATGCCTGAATCTGAGCAAAAAACTCCAATAGGTCAGATAAAAGATGAAATCTTGGAGTAAACAGACCTTTGGGGAAGCCGCAAGTATTACACAGAGGCTGTTGCAGGAAATTGGAGAGTTTGGTATCAAAAATGATCAAGGGGAACTATTGGACTGAAAAGGAGATATGAGAAGTGGTCAACCAGAGAGGAAATTAAATGGAAGCAAAGAACCAACTGAACCAAGGAGATATGGCTTAAACAAGGAGATAAAAACACAGCTTATTTCCATGCTGTGGAAAGTGCAAGGAAAAGAAGCATAACCATCCAGAATATCATTGTTGACAATGACAGGTTTGAAGATGAAGCAGAAATCCAGAAGACTATCTTCAAGTATTACGAAGATCTTTTTAAAGAAGAGGAGCAATGGAGGCCACAGATTTGTGGTGAGGCATTCAACAAAATCTCAGAGGATGAGGCTCTATCTTTTATCAAACCATCCTCGGAGGAGGCAACAGTTTTTCTATGGGTTTCTGCCAACATTTTGGCAGAGTGTGAAGGATGATGCTAGGGCAGCTGTCCTGGAATTTCAGAATGACCCTGCGATTATGAGGTATTTTAATTCCACCTTTATGGTGCTAATTCCTAAAAAGGAGAATGCTGAGCCAATCAATGAGTATCGGCATATTAGTTTGTTGAATGGAACTTACAAGATCATCACTAAGGCTCTAGTTAATAGGTTGAGGGAGGTTATACACAGAATAGTGGATAGTGACGAATCGGCATTTATCAGGGGAAGACTGATGTTGGACAACTATATGATAACATAGGAATGTCTTCATGAGCAAAAAGTCAATAGGAAAGAATGCCTTCTTTTCAAGCTAGATTTTGAGAAAGGCCATGACAGATTAAGCTGGGACTGTCTATTTCATGTCCTTCATAGGATGGGCTTCAGGAAAAAATGGATTGAGTGGGTTCACTGCTGCATCCAAACTGCTAGATTCTCAATTCTGGTAAATGGTAGACCCTGTGGCTTCTTTGGGAGCACAAGGGGCCTAAGACAAGGTGACCCTCTTTCTCCTTTGCTAGTTCTTGTGGGACAGGTTCTTAGTGTTATGTGGAAGAAAGCAGGGGCTTCCAGGCTTATCTCTGGGGTCTCAATAGGTAGAAGAGGTGAACAGGTAACACATTTACTATATGCTGATGATACTATTCTGTTTGCTTCAGTTGACGAAGAGGAGCTAATCAACTTGAGGGTTACTCTTAGACTCTTGGAAGCAGCAACAGGTTTTAAAAACAACCTTTTGAAGAGTGAATTAGTGGGGATTAACATCAAAGAGGAGGAGAAGGATCATATCGCTCAGATTCACGAGCTAAACGGGGCTCTTTCCCTATAAAATATTTGTTACCTCTTACTGTTGGTGGGCTCTCGCTCAGATTCAGGAGCTAAACGGGGCTCTTTCCCTATAAAATATTTGTTACCTCTTACTGTTGGTGGGCTCAGAACTGCTGATTGGAACGTTATTGTTAAAAATTTGGGGGGACTGGATTGCTGGATGGAAAGGTAAACTACTATCAGCCAGTGGAATGGGTTCTGTCTAAGGCAGCCTTGCCTAGCATTGCAATTTATTATTACTTATCCATATTCAAGATTCCTAGAACTGCTTGAGTCCATGAGAGCATCCTTTTTTTGGTAGGAGAAAGAGACAAGAGAGAAAGGTGTCTATCACATTGCATGGAAATCTATTCGCAGACCTAAAGAGGAAGGTGGAGTTGGTTTGATTCCCATTGAAGCCATTAACCGAGCTCTGCTTTTGAAATGGCTTTGGAAGAAAGATATGGAGGATGCAGCACTGTAGAGGTCATTAGTGGTGCAGAAGTATCTTGGAAACCATGAAGGTTGGGACACACATTGAGTTCGATGCAATCATTTGTCTAATATTTGGAGAAATATTATGAGATTGAAAGATTTCTACAAGTGTCCAACAGAAATTCATGTTGGAGATTGTCCCAAGATGAACTTCTGGGAGGATCCTTGGCTAAATAACAGGCCTCTCAAGGATGCCTTTCCAAACCTCCTTGAAATTGCTTGCAGGACAGGAGTCAGGGTAAGCTCTTTGTGGTCTAAATCTGAAGAGAATCCAGGATGGAATATAAAATTCCAGAGAAATTTGAACGAGGTGGAATGGCAGGAGTTCCTTCTGATCTCTCACATGTTGGATGGTACACATGTTATCCATAGAACCAGAGACATTAGAAGATGGAAATGGGATAAATCAGGGACATTCACTATTAGACCGGCTTCTCAGATGTTGGCTCAGGGGGGGACGAAAAGTCTCTTGGCACAAGCAAGTGTGGAATACTAAACTCCCAATAAAACTTAAAATTTTCCTTTGGAAGATTGACTGGAAGAGAATTGCGACAGCTCATAGAGTGTATAAGTTCAAACCTGATATCAAAGTTCAGCGTGTCTTCTGTGGCTGCTATCAGGAGACTCTGGATCATCTATTCATCAACTGTGGCATTATATAGACTGTTTGGCATCAGTTTTTCAAGACATTAACTCTTACCAGGATGAGAGAGCCTCGCATGGAAGACTGGATGTAATTTAAGCCAGTTCATGAAGAGAAGGGCTTATGGTGGCAATGTCTTGCAGCTATGCTTTGGTCAATCTGGAGAGAGTGGAATAATAGAGAGTTCAGAGAACAATTCAAGCACCCCTTTTTCATCATACCGAACTGCATCAAATGGCACTTTAGAGCAGGAGAGTCATATATTCAGTAATCTTCTCTTTTGTCTAGATTAGGAGGATGGGCTAAATTCATTCTGTAATCACATCGGGTGTATTTGTGTTCATGGGTCTGAGTTTGGGTTAGGCACTACCATCTTGGTAGACGGCCTCTTTTTCTCTTTCAGTTTTGTATAGGCTTAATCCTGTGTACTTTCTGTTTCTATAATGAATTAAAAAAAACTCTACAATGCTAACAATGTTCCTGGATTGAAAAAATATTATCCTTTCTTTTCTGAAAATGAATGGTACCACCATTCTATAAAATAGAAAAGGTAATTATAAGTATAAAGACCCTAATCACACAGACTCCTGAAATAAAAAGAACAACCCAACCTGACACGAAGAAGAATTCCATAGACTCACCCCAACCAACCAATCCAGATTCTAACTCTGCCTTCCCAGTTCCAACATGAATTCACCAGTGGGATCTGGTCCACTTGGTAGTGGGTAAGAATTTGGGGAGGAGCCACCCAGGTTCAAACCTGTGGTGGCCAGGGTTTTCTGCATTTACCTAAAAAAATGTTCCAATATGAACTTAACAGTTATTCACTTTACCGAACCATCCAAGTCTCCAGCCCAGACATGTAAAAGGGTCTTGAAAACCTGGGGTGGGCCGGGGTTTTCCGCATTTACCTAAAAAAATGTTCCAATATGAACTTAACAGTTACTCAAACTTTACCGAACCATCCAAGTCTCCAGCCCAGACATGTAAAAGGGTCTTGAATCTTCTGTCCCTTGATCTTTTGTTGATGCCACCTGATTTTTTCCAATATAAGCTCTTCTGGACCACAGACCTACTAACACTGCCAGTGACTTAAGTTCACCCAACATGGCATCCCCGATATGAAGGTTATCCTTGACAACATCAATATCTACAACCGCAGCAAAGCCTTTTCACTTGACTATCTTCTTTAGGTGAGAAATTGTCAGATCCAGGTCTTGGCTGGCCTCTAATTTTGATGGTCTGCCTACCTCAGAAAATAAGCAAATAGGTAGCATTAGTTTTGGGGAGGTTGAAATCAGATCAGCCCCCTCCAATCCAGGTCCAGATCAGTCAATCAGGATCAGGATTTGCCCATCCTCCCTCTATACTGTGAACCTTGAGAAGGATTGCAATGATGATTAATGGCTGAGACATAAAATCTTCTTTGTTTTCAGATTGTGTTCCCTAAACAACAGATGTGGGACCATACCCAGTATGGGATTACAGTATGGCAACTCTTCCTCTGGGAAAATGTTTATAAGATTGCATCATATCAGGTAGAATATAGATTTCATATGTGGTACTCCTTGCCCTTCAAAAAATATGAATAGTCAAGTTCTTAACAACTAACGTAAAATAGATGAAGAATGAAGGCCAAAAAAGACCAAAAACTGTATTCATAAGCTACTAATTCTTCATACGAATGGAGTCACCTAAGTCAAAGCAGCAAACGAGGGTAAGCATGACAAACAAACAAAATTTAAGAAACGTGAAATAAACTGGGGGCTCCAGTTTTGAATGCCTAGATACTCACTTGGCATGCTGTTTACATCAAGGCGCATAATCTTCCCGAGCAAGGACTTTTTATTTTGTGAAAAATTGAGAGGGTCAGCATTACCACCACCGTCCCCCATCATGAAGTATAAATATCCATCTGTTGGCCCAAAGAGGATTTGCCCTCCATGGTGAGATGTAAATGGAAGTCCCATAGTGAAAATTCTTCTAACTTCAGATGGGCTAGCAGTTGTAGCCTAGAAGAGAAACCATGCCGAAGCTACAATAAGATTATCATTTGATGGATGGTAAAGGTACTTGTTAAATGATATTATGAAGAGATACAACAGCCTAAGTAAGAATACTTGTGCATACATTGGATGGCATTGGTGAGGTACCATTGACAGTGTATTCAGCAATAACACTTTGATACTGGCAAGGTTGAGCACCATTATCACTGCCTAATTCTGAGGGGTCACAATTCACATCTGAATTACATGAACACCTTCCAGCACAGCTTGCTGATTGGACCTTGTCACAGTTATACGAAACAAAAAGGCGGCCATTGGTAGTGAACTCTGGATGAAATGCTAGGCCCATAAGTCCAAACTGAGTATCAGAGTGGACTTCATCAGTCAAGTCCAGAAAAGGACTTGATATATCAAATTCCAACATTCTGCCAGATCCCTGTTCTGGTACTGTTGCCAACCATATCTTACCTTCTTGACTAGAAAGGAAGACACGATTAGAACCATCAGGATGAGGAACCATGTTGAGGTAGGACTCATTGCCAATCCGCTCAAGGCACAAACCCTTGGGAGATGGGGAACTTTGTGTGGTGTTGAACGAAACAGATTTACCATCAAAACACACAGATTCATTACCAGAAGATCCTCCAAGAGCTTGACAAAAATCATTCTTTGATTGCCATAGGTCAGTAAGTCTGGAAGAAGATGAAGGATGTATCCCAGCACTGCCCAGCAATGAGGGTGCAAATGGAGAATTCCGTATAGAGACACCTTTGCATGTATCCCATACCTGTTCACAGAAGTCTGTTGTTGCACCTTTGGACTGGGAACTGACTGAAAAAGTGGAGTTGCAGAGCACAGGAACGGTCCGAATCTTTGATTCATCAGGGAAAAGCCCTGAGGAAAATGGATCACATTTCTGGAAATATTTAAAGGCGAACATCAGACTTCATAGGTAAAATGTCAACAGAAAAATGATCAGCTACAAATGCAACACTCAAAAGAATCATGTTTTTACAGCATATTTTATAATCAGATAGCAAATTGATGACAGATTGGATGAAGGATGTAAGGAGAGTAAGCTTCGTGCCCCCACAAAAGTTTCACAACTGGACCACCTCTCATCAATGGATATTTGATGGAAACGAGATCCTATAGTGAGCATGTGGATTGCTTACCAAGATTTTTAAATGACAAACAGAATGAATATACAAAAGAAATAATAGTGCCTTCTCTTGCTATGCCATTCGCTTCTTCCCACCCTTCCACTCAAGAACATGGCCAACTATAGGTAAACAGACTAACCAGTATCTCATGATAGATAAAGTGCATTTTGCCAGGGAGTTGTCATCACATGTAAATATGGACAAGGATCAGACACAGCAAACAATAAAAGTTTTGCCAATGAACCACTACCTTGAACGCAAATACGCAGAACAAATTTACACAGTTATAGTATGAAAAAGAAATGTAACCAACTGATAAAAGTAGCAAATTCAAGTGATTCTCCATAAATAAAGATCATCATAGTTTCAGAAAAATTCAAGAAGAAAGCAAAAAGATATCATGGGTCAATAAAAAATCAAATTAAATTTGGGCGCTCAGGAAATCAGGGTAATCACTCCTAATTTCACATTGTAGCTTCACAAGCAATACAGCATTCTCTGTAAGCGAGTCTAGTTTCTCCACAGTTTTAATGATAACCATGAGAAAAAAATTAGTTCTGCATTCATCAAAAAAATTGAATCAGTGAATCGATACAATAAACTGGGCTCCGTGGAATGAATATTGAGCAGACAAAGTTCATATTTTCCCACTAATTCACTACGTATGCAGTAAGATATCACAAAACTATAACATGAGAAAGGCATGGTCAACTACTACAAAAAAGCAGCAAATTTCACTGTTTCTCTGCAAAAATTCCAGGTTGTAACGAATTCATGATTACAACATTAAGATGATGATATAGAGACAAACCAAATTTGGATGTGTAGAAATGCAGAGTAATTGGCCCCAGTTTCAAGTTGTAGCTTAACAAGCATAGTAAGTGTTTTTTCATCTAAAGAGATGTAGATTTGTCTCCAGCATTTTAATTATAGCCATGAAGCTATTTCCAATTCCGCATCCATAAAGAAAACAAAACAGCGTAGTTAGGATCGGTGGATAATTGAACTAAAGTTGCACTAGATGAAGCTCATAATCCCAAGACCATTTCCATGTTAGGTCCCCGAAAAGGATAATAAGCAATAGATTTTGTATTTTTGTACAAGTTTTGAATAGGGAAGAACCGCATAGGCCAAAGCGGAGGTGCTTACAGCACAGATTATGGACTTGACAAGGGAACGACAAGCGGTATCAGAAATGTTCATGGATGCAAACTGCTTCTGCAGAGAGGCGTCATCAGTGGTGCTGCAGCAGGTGCTCCCATTGTAGGAGCAGAAGGCCAGAGGGACCTTATTGCTGATGGGTGCCCCTGTTCACAAGCACAGGCAGGATCCAAAAGGTAGCAATCATGTAAGTTGAGATTCCAAGGACGGCACAAAGAGCGAAGGACAGGGAGAGAAGAGAAGAACGTACTGGAGTCAGTGCACAAGGGAAGACCGGAAGATGCAGGAAGGAAGAGGAAGAGGACAGAGTAGAAGAGGAGAAGAATAGAACCCATCCTGGCCATCTTCAACCCTCAACTCTGCTGAGGGGAAGAGATATAACATCAATAGGAGCTGCAGCCGCAGCTGCAGCGTGGGGCTTCTCCCACCCCCACAACCCCAAAAACGACGACCTTTCTCGTCCCCACTGTTGAGCGTGAATTGGTGATGTTATCAGGGCAGGTGAAGAAAGAGATGCCAAGGAGTGGCACCCATGACCCCCACCAACTGCAAGTTGGGGAAGGGAGGAGAGAAGGAAGGTCATCTTCCAGGTCAGTGTGTTTGACTCAGCAAACATCACATACATAAACAAATACCGCTAAAATACAACAATACGGGTATACACATGGCCACGTTGGTGCGTTGCCGTTCCGGCGTTGGTTAGGAGGGAGCAAAAGCTTCCATCTTTTTATATCTATAGGTCGATTTCATTTATCTCCTGTGGAGGGTGGGAAGTAGACGATATGCATAATAAATGGATAGGAACAGATAACAACGGACCTGCCCTCCCGTTTGCAGGTCAAACTGGTCGCATCTAATGAGCCTACCAGCAGGACTGATGCTGGATTTGAAGGCTGATGGGATTGGAAAGCAGGGGTCTTTCTTTCTCCCCCCCCCCCCCTCCCGCCCCCCGGCTGATCTCGCGAACTATTAGAAGGCGTCGCCATGCTCATATCATTTCAGAAAGGAGAGATATTGTCGTTGCAAAAGAAGAATCATTAGGATGTCTGAGGTCAACGATGTGAAGATCATACGTGTTTGTAGCCGTGGACATTTTTACTGGCAGTGAATGGGTGAATAACAGCATGACAAGAGTGATGTTGACCTCCACCACTATAGTTGGGTTCAATGGATGTACCTACTGTAGACCGTCCCGGCGGCTTCTTCTGCCCCGTCTGCAATGTCTGCATCGCGGTACCTTTTATTGGAAGTAGAAAGAGACGAGCGAGAGTGAGCTTGTGCGGGAAGATAAACCCACGGGAACAAGCTTTTCCCACCCAACGGGGCGCTATCTCTGGCTGATCGGAAAAGCGGCATCTCGGCATGTCTCTGCAAAAATCTGACCAATGGTAACCTCACAAGCCTTCTGACTTGACCCATTAACAGGCGACCTCCACAAATGTACAGACCACCTATCACCTTCTTCCGGGCAGGCAAGAAAGCAAGTAAAGTGGTGGGAAGATTAGAAGAACTGATCGCCGCAACTAACGTCCACCACCATCGACCCCCATCCAGAAATAACGGCGGGGGCCCTCTTGGACATGCAGTACGGCAGATAAAAACGTAATGGCCATAATGGCGAGGGACCAACGAACGCCTACCGGTCAGTCCGCAAAAAGAAGACGACCTTCGTTAAAAATGCCGACAAATTTGACTACCTCGATCGCGGCTCCTTCACGCCGACAAATTTGACTACCTCGATCGCGTCTCCTTCACACAGCCATTGTCACAAGCGCCTGACGTGCGCGCACACGTCGGCTTCGCAGCTGACGGATGCGCCGTTGACACCCTCCGCTCAACCCACATCAGCAGCGAGCTTTGACGGGGAACACCGTCGATGACGTGATGCCGTCCTCAGCGGCTGGGTTCGTCCTCAGCCGCTCCCCAAGGACGATGGTAGTCCCCGCTCCGGCATCATGGATAGAACAGGTTTGGTGATCCCACATGCATTGGGGGATGGCACCGGATGGAAGAAGCAGACGATGTTCCTTCGTCATGGATGGCGTGCCGTTTTCTTCCATCGCCGCCCCCCTCCCGGCCTGGAAGCCTGCGGAGTGGTTAGGGCGTCTTCTGCACTACACGGACTAATCGTCGAGCACCTCGCAGAGAAACTTTGGATTCTGAATTAGCTTGACGCAGACGGATAATTATCTCGTCCCTAAAACCTTTGTTGGTTATCTTCGTCCCTATATAATAGCTTTCCGTTGTTCTGTTCTGTTCAGTGGGACTCTCGTATGAGGTCCACTCATGTTAATAAACATATTTTTTTTCTGAGTTACAGTTAACAAAAAGTCTGAGGGCGTGTTTCACGCCAGGATAATTCAAGAACATAATATTGAATCATTTCAATCATAAGTCATCACATTCTTAGTTTAATCTAGGTTCAATATAATCATTACCCTCGTTCAATGATTTTGAAGATTAAAAAAACTCAACTATCTTAAAAGTCATGCTCTTTTTTAGTGCGATGGAAAATAGATTGGCCAACGATTAAGGTCTGAAATGGCTCAAAAACCCACATCATCATGTGACGCACAGTAGAAAACCGTCGAAACTCGAAAGTTGGTAGGGAAGGATTTTTGCATATATACTCTTATTAAAAGTGAAATTGTATGAAAATTTATTTTATATTTGTAATTTTGTATTGTATGTATACCCTTCATATTTGAATTTATTGTAATGTGCCCCCCTTATGGTCATTTTTCACAAAGAAACAATTAAAAACTGAAGAAGACGGCATATTATGTGGAAATTTTGATGCAAGTTAATCAAAAGGGCATACATGACATTAAATTTAAGTACAGATGATATAAATGTAAATGTAAATATAAGATATTTTTTATGCAATTTTACTTCAAATATGGATAAATTTTGAGAAAATTGTCAACCATTTGGGATGAATAAGAATCATCAGTAATTTCAAAATCAAATTAATGAATAAACCCTAAACCCTAAATCATCGGTAATTTCAAAATCAAATTAATGAATAAGAATCATCAACCATTCACATCTGACTAGGTGGATGTTTTCACATCAAAAACCTTTGAAAATGAAGGAACAAGGAGGAGAAGAGAAGAGGGCTCTCATGGTTAACCTGTGACACCACAAAGACTCTCCCGGTTTCTATTTATAGGCTACATGTGTAGAGAACTCATGCTCATCTAAAGGTTCACCTCTTTCAACCATATGCACCTCTCATGGAACCACCTCCATCTTATCCTTATCATGGAGAAAATCTCTCCCAGATGATTGGCTTGGCCCATTCCCAAGTTTGTTTCGAGATTATTGATCATATTCCAACATCTCCTACTCTGAATAATTTCCAAATACACTCTATTTGTGAGACGTAGTTCTCATTTTTATGTACTCTCATTATCCATGAAATATATAATATTCCTTTCAATTATGTTATTTTCGATGCACTTCCACTATCCGTGAGATATATCATCACTTTCATTATTCATAAAAATTTTCTTTAACTTATATATTTTTAAGTCCCATCAAACTAACATGTTTAATGAAGTTCTCTGTCAGAATACTCTTTGTTAAAAGGTTGACAATCATATCACTAGTTAGAATATCAGTCACAATATCACAGATATAATAATATTGTATTTCTATATATTTTTCTCTAGAGCTATTCGTTTCACTATTGATCAGGCTTATTGCTGTCTAATTATCACATTAATCTTAATTGATCTATCTACCAAATTGAGATCCATATCTTTGAAGAACTGTCGTATCCAGACTGCGTGAGTAGTAACCATACTAACAACAATATACTCAACTTTTTATGTGTATCTTGCAACAAATCATTGTTTTTTACTGCCGTAAGAAACAAGACCACCACCAAAGATGAACAAGTGTCTCGAAGTGGATTTTTTGTCATCTTTATCACCTCCGAAATCAACATCGAAGTAACCAAGTATCTCAAGTATATCAAATTGATAAACTAACTTATGATGTAATTTTAAATATTTCATAATCCTTTTAATATCTTCCCAATATGCTGACTATAATTACTTTGATATTTGCTGACTAAGCTTATTCCATATGTTACGTCAGGCCTAGAACATAACAAAACATACATTAAGCTTCCAACTGTTTGTGCATACAGTACATCAAGCGTACTTTGCCATTCTCCAGGACATTGTTCTTTACACAATCATTTGTCATGGACCAACAATGTAGGCACCAGATTATAATTCTGCATCCCAAATCTTCTAAGTATTGAATGCAAATACTTTTCTTGATTTATACTTAATATTCTAAACTTCTTATCTCTTAGGATGTACACTAAGGGTATATGATGCCTTACCCATATCATTCATCTTAAATTTCTCAGTAAGCTCAGGTTTGATTGTATTCGACATTTCCATGACATTTTTGACGAGCAAAATATCATCCACATATAAGGATAATATTATATACCTGCTCCCACTTTTCATGACATATACATAATTATTCAATTCATCTAAAATCCCCCATGTTGTAACATGTATATATCTTCCTTAAACTCTCCATTGAAGAATATAGTCTTGACATTCATTTGAAAAAGTTCTAAGTCAAGATGCACAACAATACTAAGATCATCCTTATAGATACAAACTTAGTTACTAGAGAATAAGTTTCTTAAAAGTTTACACTTACCTTCTGATTATATTCTTTAGCAACTAATCGGGTCTTATATTAATCAATAGGCCCATCAACATGAAGTTTTTTTCTTAAACACACACTTACATCCTATAGTCTTCCTATTCTTAGGTAATTCACATAGTTCTCATATATTGTTCCTTTTTGACGCGGAACGGCGTCGGGGGGACATGATCGACGGCACTCCGATATCACGAATAGGACGGGAACGGATAACTTGCTATCTCACACAGCTCGACCTCACGTCGGACGGTCTCACACCGGGCGACACTCAAACTCACAAGGAGAAAGAGGGAAGGAAATGAAAGAGGGGAAGCTCTCTCACGTACAAACCAAAGCTTTCTTCAATTCATCATATCATTCATAACACACAAGCATTGGCCTCCTTATATAGGAAAAAGGCCATAGCAATAATACCATCTAACTTCCACTAATTATGTTTATACCCTAGTCTAACAAAACAAAACCCACCCACCTAACTTTGACTAGTGGGTTTTAATCAAATAAAATACAAAAATTACACACATGTTATTTGACTATGACTAGCCTAATAAGACGAAAGGAAAAATACATGTAGGAATACATGTATACATGCTGTAACGACCCGAGAATCCGATTACCGGGAATGCCCGATAACCCGAGACTCGTACCGCCACCCACGAGTCCGAAGACTCGGAAGGGTTAAAAGGATGGTGTGGAAACTACACAAGCATCACAGATAATTGCAGAAATTAAACAGTTATAATATTAAGCAGGAAATAAATTAACAATTTACATGGTCCACAATAAAGAACAATAATAACAGCAGTCCACGACTAGTACAGTGACAAGAAAGAAAAGTACAGCTACACGGGGCATCCCCCGGCTCTGACCTCTGGCACTACCTCTGGGCACCCGCACCACGCTGCGCTCCTGACGCGCTCCCCGAAGGTGGCGCCTCACCTGAAACACGGTGAAAACACGCAGGGAATGAGTCTCAGAACAAGACTCAGTAGGGATCACTCGAACCCTACCTCGAAAAACGAGAAACCACTACTCTAGCGGTAGGAAAGCACCTCGGAAAGGAAAGCCCTGTACTCTACAGAACTAGACCCTACGGCACGCAAACCGACACACGTGCCACGGTACGAGAAGACCGAAATCAACGGTCGAACCGTCAAAACCCGAAGGTCGGAAACACACGACTGACAGTCTAACACTCCGTACTCGACAGGAGTACCACCCACTAGAAGCACAGCCGGTAGCGTCCCCTGACGTCTTACACCGCACCGCAGGTGAGCCGCCTGACGTGGTAGGTCCTACCCGAGGCGCAAACACCGTACAAGTAACCACAAACAAGTAACTAGCTGGGGTCACGCCCATCGACGTGGGTCCAACCGCCCCCAACCACGTGTGCTCACACAGACCTTGCGTCACTAGGTCTGGTCCTCTGACCGGTTTTCCCCCGTAGCCGGACTCTGGCTACCGACGAGGGGCCTACGGTAACCGGTCCACAAACCGTCTCGAAAGGTGGGTGCCCGTACACCACTCCCAGGTGAGACCAGCACCTCGTACTGGTGGGCTACGACTAGTGGAGGGTCACTGAAGGAGTAGACTCTCGAGTCAACGGAAAACAACGTCCGAAACCGACAACGTGTGGGAATCACCCCACGCACCAGCCCCGTCGCACGGTGACCATGGTCGGAAAAGAAACAGACGCATTGCCCACGGTCAAACGCCTGACCGAGGCAAACGGGACTTCCGGACACCAAAAACACGGTCACGGAACTCCACGGGGTGCCCGGGACGCACACACGGCCCAAGGGGAACACCCAACAACGAACAAAATCGCGCTAGGGCCACCTAGCGCGACAGGGCATGTCGCGCTAGGGTCCCCTAGCGCAACAAGGGTTGTCGCGCTATGGCCCCATAGCGCGACACGGACCATCGCGCTAGGGATACCTAGCGCGACAGGGACCATCGCGCTAGGTCCTCCTAGCGCGACAATGATGATCGCGCTAGGGCCCCATAGCGCGACACGAACCGCCAAACTGTTCATCTTCTCCGATGAACGCGCTCGGTCGGGGCAGCGCGACCTCCAAGAACGCGCTACTGGAGTATAGCGCGTTCTCAGTCCGCAGCCGAAAACGGTAAGAACGCCCAAAAAAAACCAACCACGCCCCCATACCTCCATAGGAGAGGGGGAAAACAAAGGGGAAGACCCCTGGGGACCCCTAGCATGATTCTAGGCCCTCAAAACACGAATCCATGCATTGAATCCATAGATCGGGCGAGCTCTCCCCAAATCATGGAAAAACCTAAAAACGCTCAAATGATCCCCTTTTTTTTTTTAACTAAAGTTTATACTTGCAAGGGGGGAGATGGGAGAGGGGGTTCATCTCTTCATTGCGGAAGAAGATGAAAACACTATCCCGGCCACCAGGCAAGCGATTTTCATATATGAAGGCAGAAAAGAGAAAGGGGTACAGAGGGGGGGAGGGGAAACGGCCGAAGAGGGCCAAGAAGCAGACAAGGCCAAAGGCCCAAGAAAGCCAAAAAAGGCCGAGAAAACCCAAGTGCGGGCAGAAATAAAAGCCCAAGAACCCACAGAAGAAACAAAGTCCCTACAAATAGGCATCTTCGTCGAAAACCCCTTCAGAGTCGGACGAGAACACAGAACGGACACCGCGCAGATGAGCTGGAGAGCCAGGCCAATCAAGAGGATCAGCCTCTGAACTGTCGGGATCGGGCAAGTCCGAGCCGGAAGGCTCGATCGGCGGCGGGGGCGCCAACGAAGAAGACTGGATCCGGAGAGAACGACGAGGAGGAAGAGCAGCGTCCTCAAACATGCACTGACGATCACGCTTGGAGGAAGTGGAGTTGGAGCGCCGGAAAGAACGCCGAGGAGCTCCGCCATCCATCCTCGAGGGCGGCCGAGAGCGGTCCAAGCCAGCGGTGCCCACAAAAGCCGTATGAGCCGCCGTAAGGTCACGGAACCCCGAAGCAGGCTCCAGCCCGGGGACATGGAGAGCCTGGACGAGCTTGGGGAACCTGAGAGGCATGCCGAGGTCCGGTGAAGGCACGACACCCACGGGATGCACCGGAGCAGGAGGCGGGGTGGAGTCAACGATCGGCCCGGGCGGGGCCCGGTTAATTTTCTGCTTCAAAGCTTGAGCGAAGGAGAGGCGGGGGGCGGCCGTCGGAGAAGAGGAGGAAGCCAAGGACCCTTCAACGCAAGCCGCCTTGGAGGACGGCTGGGCCCCAGGGAACCAAGCCACCGCCCCGGCATTAAGCCCAGAGGAGGGGCCGCCAAGGGGGTGAGCATCCGGCGCCGGGAGGCCGAGGACCAAAGAGGAGGACACCCGGGCCGCAGGAGGGATACCCGACGGCACAACGGAGCACGGGAGTGGATCGCCCTTCCCGGAAGGGTGAGCTGCCGGGGGGAAAGACGCGATGCCCATCGTCGGAGAAGACGGGGGGCAAACACCACGGTCACGAGGGACCGGAGGAGTGGCGAGGCCGACAAATCTCGCATGTGCTGCAGGCAAGTCTGGGAAGTGAGAAATGGGCTCCAAGCCTGGCACAGAGAGCAGTTGAATAGGGGGGCGCACAGAGAACGGGTGCCCCATGGCAAGGGCGGGAGGGCCCTCAATTCCACGGGCAGATGAGTGGATAGCAGCAGCAGGATCAGGCACCGAGGGAGGTGCAGGTGGGGCTTCAGTCGAAAAGCTGGAACTTGCACCCACAGGTGCAACTCCAGCAGCAAACTCGGGGATGACCAGAGCCTCTGGTGAGCCAGCTGCAAGAGATGGGGCCTGAAGATGGAGAGAAAGTGTCACGTGGGCAGCATCCCCATGTTCCTCCTCAGCAGCAGTGGGCGCCTCCTTGACGGCCTCAGATGAACACCCAAGCAAAGGGCAACCGTGCAGGGTGGTGGGCACCGAACTGGCGAAAGCAGGGGCCACGGGAGATAGCCGGGCGCCAAACGAACCACCCGGGAGGGAGGACCCTTTTGGCGTTGCATCGACCATGGGAGGTGAGGCATTGGGCGAAGGGTGCTGTGGCGACTGGAGCACGGGCTCGAGGTGGGGCAGTGGGCCCTGCAGCGAGCAAGTGGTGCTCAGCTCCACGGATGACCCAATGGCAGGAGCCGCAACGGTTGGAGCCGGGGCGGTGGTTGAAGGTGCAGCTGCCGTGGGCAGGATGCCAGGAGTGCAGGCCACAGGAAGTCTTGATGCAGGTTGGCAGAGAACAGGGGCGCAGGTGCCTCCCCCCATGGGAGAGGTGTCGACATGCAGAAGAGGCCCGAGGTGGGCAGGCACCAGGTCCGCTATGGGCGCGGGAACCATAGAAGTACCAACGGGGCTGGTCTGCAGGAAAAGGCTGAGCCCCTGTTCTCCCGCGACGGCCTTCGGGGCCAAGGGAGGGGCCGAGAACAGGGGGAGAAGGCCAAGCGCATGATCTGAAGGAGCAGAGGAAGTGGCCCTTGGGCCCCCAGTAGCGGAAGGGACCGCATCAACAAGGCGGAGGGGAGGGCGCAAGCCATGGGGCTGGTCTGCAGGAGGAGACGAAACCGAGGGGTCCCCTGGAGGTGGCCCAAGTCCGCATGCAGCCGGCTGGGAGAGGATCCTGTCAACACTGCAAGGTAGTTGCAGCCCCTGAGCACCCGGGGCTGCTCCCGGGCGAGGAGCTCCCAACGCAGTGAGGCCCAAACAAGGATTGGGAAGCAGAGCGCTGGCAGCAGCAGACTGAAGTGTCGCCCCAGGAAGAAACGGCTGAGGATGGACTTCAAGTGGCAGGGAAGCGGAGGAACCCGGGTCACCAAGGGCAGCAGGAAGCGGAATGACAGGGGCAGGCATAGACGAGGTGGCAACCCGGTGCTTCCAAATCGCGCCAGGAGGGACAGAAGATCCATCTGGGCGGGCCTGACCTGCAGAGGCAGTAGCCGCCTTAAACTTCCCCGGCGGAGGGGGCGGGGTCTTCTTGCGGCAGTCACCAAGAAGATGGCCCAAGCGCCGACAGTTGGAACAGAAAAGCGGGGGGTCAGGGAAGACCACCGTTTGCCAGAAGCCACCGGCACCAATGCCAACCCAGACCCGGTGCGGGAGCTTCTTGGAGATGTCCAAAAGGACGCACACCCGAGCTGCGTGCGCACGGGTTAGGCACAACGTGTTCTGGTCGATCTTCAGTGTTGGCCCAATGCTTCCAGCGATGGAGAGAATGGCCGCTTCGTGGAAGAAGTTAACCGGAAGGGTCGGGAGTTCCATCCAGACGGGAACAAGAGGAGAGTCGTGCTCCGGTGAGAAGTTCAGCGCCCATTGGAAGAACCAGAATGGGCGACCCTGGACAAGCATCGATTCCTTAAGGAGGACTTTGAGATAGTCTTCCCGGTTGGAGAAGCGGAGCAGAAGGTGCCGACGATCCATCGCGCTGAGCAAGAAGTCCTCCTTGAACTGGAATCGCTGGGCAAGGTGAGACCGGATCGCAGGGAAGGGAGGCCTGCCCTTGGTAGTCCTGGCGATAACAGCAAAGGCAAGTGGTTGGCACATAAGTTGGACCTCATCCAAGGAGAAGAACGCCGCAGGTTCGCCTGAGTCCGTAGTCGCCGGGGCATGAACGGACAGTGGAAGGACCGGCGGAGTGAAGGAGCTGAGCACCACATGAGAGAAAGAGGGAGCCGTGACAGAGGGGTGGGGAGCAAGGCGGAACCCTCCCAAATCGCCCGCAGAGTGGGCTCCCTTTGCCGGCCAGGCGGAGCCATCGTTTGCACGAACCCGGCCACCACCAGACGACAGAGGGACGGTAGGAGAAGGCCTCGACGCCGAAGGGGGACCACCACTGCCAGCTGAAGGTGGAACTGCCGTGGGTGGAAAAGGGCCCAAGGAGGGGGCCGGCGCCTGAGGTCCACTGCCAGGGGGGGCTCCCACGGACAGACCCTGGCTGGAGGGTGCGACCTGGGCGTCCGAAAGCGCAGCGCGTGGCACCTCGACAGGCGAGGCAGCAAAAGGAACCGCCGTGGGATCGGAAGGGGCATGTGGGAACCCTGCCGGAGCAGGGGAAAGAACCCGTGGTGAGGAGGAGGCCCAAAACAGGGGATCGTTTTGGGAACAAGTCCCATCGTGAACAGTAGAGGTCAAAGCCGGTGAGAGGGTGGACTTTAGTGGAGCATGTCCTGGCGGAAGAAAAGTCGATGGTGGACAAAGGCCAATAAACTGAGACGAAGAAGGCTGGGTGGGGCGCAAGGCAGCACCAGGAGGCAACGACCCGAGGGATGGGGGCACCGAGAAAGGGATACCAACATCCGCAGAAGGCGGGGGGTTGCTCACTGGACCAAGGGCAGACGCGGTGGAGGTCACGAGCGAAGCCCCACCATGGCCTAGGATGCCACGACAGGAAGCGGTGGAGGCCGAGGAAGGTAAGCAGGTCGGAGGCCGGGGGAGCGGAGAGCCGCCGGAGGCAACGGTGGAGGGAGTGGGGCCTTGGAGCGAAAACAGAGCATCGTTTTCGCCCAAGGTCCCATCAAAGGGAGGAGGGGTGGGGCCCAGCGGTAAAGCGACGGAGGGCATGGCAGAAGGAAAGGTCAATTGAGGGGAGGGGTCAACGCAAGCAGCCAGCCCTTGCGTGCCCAACCGGTGAAAGACGTGTTGCCCTACGGGTGGTGGGGGCACGATGATGTGGACGTGAGTGGACACACGGTCAGGCGCAGCAGGCGGGGGAAGCGGAGCAAACGCCTGTGACGTCGAAGCGTCGCCGGCGGCCGGCGAAATGGAAGCAGCAGAGAGGACGCCGTGGGATGCAGAGACCGTGGCCGAAGACGCCGTTGGAAGGGCTTGTGCTAGGGCAGGGGAGAGCCCAGTTGAAGACGACGAAGGTGCTGAAGCAAGGTGGGGCATAGCGGAGCAGCCGAGGACGCTAGCAGACGAAGAAGAAGACCCGTCGTCCGCGCGTCGACAGCCAGGCACCGGGGGGACCGAACCCAGGGCAGGAGGGAGACAGCCTGCTGGAGCACGAACGCTGGCCGAGAAAGCACGAGAACCACCCGAGGCAGAAGCAACCGCCCCCGGGCGGAGGAGACCAGCAGCAGGAGCCGCCGCGGCCGGGCCACCGGCGGCGAGGGCGACCGGCGGGGAAACAGGATCAAGAGGGGAGGGGGAAGGCACAGGGCCTCCCCCCCCACCGCCGGCCATCACCGGAGGGCACCAGCCACTGTAAGATCAACACGCAAGAGGGGGGGGGGAACTCGCGGGGAGGGAGCGGGAGGGGGAAACCGAGAGGAGAGAGAAACGCATGGAAAGAGTTGACACATGAAATTTCCCTCAAATGATCCCCTCTCGGCCTCTCCGCGGGCTATAAATCACGGAAAAGAACGGCATGAGGCTAAGGAACGTCACCCTACCTCAATGGAGCGAATGCTCCGCCGGATCGATCACGAATCACGAAGAATACTCGAAGCTTCACGAACTCCCCACGCTTCCCACGCTCGCCGCACGCCCACGAGATCGCCTCACCGTCGCCCACGCGTCCGCGCCGTCGCCCCGCCGCCGTCCGTAGCCGGAGAGGGGTTCGCCGCGTCCGAATGGGAGAGAGGGAGAGAGAGGGGGCTCACGGTCGCGAGAGAGAGGAGGGAGAAGAAAGAGAAAAGGGAAAGAAAAAGAAAAAGGAATTAGGATTTATAGAAAATCCGAATTTTCGGAAAAATACCGAAAAATAGAAAAATACCTTTCTGGAATCCTCGGAACGCACCGATCGCAACGGTACCACTCGTGCCCGGGTGAACGGCCCAGTTAACCCGCAGCGAGCGTCCGAAGGAAAAGCCGAAACACACACCGGGAATCGGAAAACACACGCGGAAAAGCCGCGGAACGCCTCCGGGCCTCCGAAACGACTCTGGATCGCGCCGATCCGAACACGAAAGATGTCCGAAACGAAATTTCGGACACAACAGAACTGGACGCTCCGAAAACCAGATCCGGGACCCACGAAGAAGGATCCGAAAGGTCCGGGATATTACAGCCCTCCCCCCTTAAGGAATTTCGTCCTCGAAATTGAGAACAGCCAAAGGGGAAAGAAGAGGAAGACTCACTCAAACAGATACGGGAACTGCTGACGCATCTCGTCCTCACGTTCCCACGAAGCCTCACCACCAGAGTGTCGTTGCCACACGACCTTCACCAAGGGAATGACCTTGTTCCGCAGGCGCTGCTCTCGCCTATCCTCCACGCGGATCGGAAACTCTGGGAGAGAAAGATCTGGAGTCACCTCAGGCCAAACAGAAAACTCGAGCACATGAGAGTCATCGGGCATATACTTCCGCAACATCGAGACGTGGAACACGTCATGCACCGACGCCAACTCAGGAGGTAATTGCAACCGGTAAGCAACCTCACCGATGCGTTCCACAATCGCGAAAGGACCAATATAGCGGGGACTCAGCTTCCCACGCCGTCCAAAACGCACCACCCCCTTCATCGGAGAAACTCTCAAGAACACATGATCGCCCACGGCGAACTCGAGGGGTTGCCTCCTACGGTCAGCATAGCTCTTCTGCCGACTCTGGGCCGCCAACATGTTCTGACGAACCAGGTGCACAACATCCACACATTGCTGCACCAATTCCGGTCCCGTCCAAACACGCTCACCCACCTCAAACCAATCAAGTGGAGTCCGACAAGGACGCCCATACAGAGCCTCATAGGGAGCCATGCCGATGCTCGAATGATAGCTGTTGTTATAGGCAAACTCCACCAACGGTAGGTGATGAATCCAACTCCCCTGCCACTCCAGGCAGCAGGATCTCAGCATGTCCTCCAAAGTCTGAATGGTCCTCTCAGACTGACCATCTGACTGAGGATGATACGCCGAGCTAAATGCCAACTCCGTGCCAAGAGCTCGCTGGAAACTCCTCTAGAATCCAGAAGTGAAGCGCGGATCCCGATCCGACACGATCGAAATGGGAATCCCATGCAACGGCACGATCCGCTCCACATACAGACGAGCCAACTTAGGCACGCTCCAGCTGACCTTGACCGGTAGCAACCGCGTCACCTTCGTCAGCCGATCCACCAGTAACCAAATACTGTCCTGCCCACTCGGGGTCCTTGGCAACCCCACCACAAAATCCGTGGTCACATGGTCCCACTTCCAAGCAGGAACATCCAAGGGCTGGAGAGTACCTCCTGGTCGCTGATGCTCCGCCTTCACCTGCTGACAGATCAGGCACCTGGCCACAAATTCGGCGACATCTCTCTTCATGCCAGGCCACCAGAACTGCCTCCGCAAGTTCCGATACATCTTCGTCGCACCCGGGTGCACAGTGTACCTGCTCCCATGAGCCTCGCGTAACACCGCACGACGAACCTGCTCCTCCGCTGGGACGTACAACCTGCCACGAAACCTCGCAGCACCGTCCTCGCCGAGCTCTACATCAGCCATCGCAAGAATCCGGGGCAACTCAGGGTCCGCATGTTGAGCCTCTGTCACCTGACGACGGATAGCAGGAGTGACAGTCAGACTCGCAAGCACTGCCAACCCTCGCTCCTGGGGAATCTTGAGCCTGAAGGATACTTCGGGCACCTGTTCCCAGAGCCTCCACTTCCTCAACATCAAGGTACTGACCGCCACCTTCCGACTCAAGGCATCGGCAACGACATTCATCCTGCCCGGCTGATAAGACAGGGTGAAGTCATAGTCCTTCATGAACTCCATCCAACGCCTTTGTCTGAGGTTCAGATCTCTCTGCGAGAACACATACCTCGAACTTTGATGGTCAGTGAACACCTCGAACTTCTCACCGTACAGATAATGCCTCCAGATCTTCAGCGCGAAGATCACCGCCGCCAACTCAAGATCATGGGTAGGGTAGTTCTCCTCATGGGGCTTTAGCTGCCGAGATGCATAAGCCACCACTCTACCATGCTGCATCAGAACAGCACCCAATCCAACGCCGGAAGCATCTGTACACACCACAAAACCTCCCGATCCAGAAGACAAAACCAACACTGGAGCCGAGGTGAGCAACCTCTTCAGTTCACTGAAGCTCTGCTCACACTCCTCGGACCAAACGAAAGGCACATCCTTCCGCGTGAGCCTCGTCATCGGGGTCGCAATGCGGGAAAAATCCTGGATAAACCGGCGATAATACCCCGCAAGCCCCAAGAAACTCCGGATCTCCGTCACCGACCTCGGCCTCGGCCATTGCATCACAGCCTCGACCTTGGCGGAATCCACGGAAATGCCATCACCAGAAATCACGTGCCCCAGAAAGTGCACCTCGCTGAGCCAAGACTCGCACTTGCTGAGCTTCGCATACAACTGGTGATCTCGCAACGTCTGCAGCACCACACCCAAATGGTACGCATGCTCCTCAGCAGACCGCGAATAAACAAGGATGTCATCCACGAAGATGACCACGAACTGGTCCAAATACGGATGGAACACCCTCTGCATCAAGTCCATGAAGGCTGCTGGGGCATTGGTGAGCCCAAACGGCATCACCAGAAACTCATAATGCCCGTACCTCGTACTGAACGCAGTCTTCTCTACATCGGACTCGCGAATTCTCAGCTGATAGTAACCGGACCGCAAATCAATCCGCGAGAACACCCGCGCAGACTGAAGTTGGTCGAACAAATCATCAATCCGCGGTAACGGATACTTGTTCTTAATGGTCACTTCATTCAGCTGCCGATAGTCAATGCATAGCCGCAGACTACCGTCCTTCTTCTTCACAAACAACACGGGCGCACCCCCAAGGGGAAAAGCTCGGACGAATGTACCCCTTGGCCAGCAGTTCCTGCAACTGCGCCCTCAACTCCCTCAACTCAGCGGGGGCCATACGGTAGGGAGCCTTCGCCAAAGGTCCCGTACCAGGTACAACCTCGATCACGAAATCGATCTCCCGCTGGGGAGGTAATCCAGGCAACTCCTCAGGAAAAACATCGGGAAACTCGCACACCACCGCAATGTCCTCGACATCCGGCTCCATCCGGTCAGACACAACCACAGACGCGAGAAAACCCTGACAACCTGAATCAAGCAATCGACGGGCTCGAATAGCAGAGATAAGGAATCGAGAAGAGGTGGAACGGATACCTTGGAAATAGAAGGTCCGCTTGCTCGGATGCTGGAAATAGACCCTCTTCATCCCACAATCCACCACCGCTCCATGAGTCTCGAGCCAATCCATGCCTAGAATCACGTCGTAATCCCGAAGCTGCAATGCATACAACCTGCCTGGCATACTCCGCCCATCGATCCACACCGGAACCTGGTCGAAGCAATACGGAGTGACCATAAAATCACCCGAAGGCAACTCCACTACCAAATCACAGGACAACTGGGTCACCGGCTCCTCGACGCTCGACGCGAAATCCTCCGAAATAAACGAATGAGACGCGCCAGAATCAAATAAAACCCGAGCCGCACAACCCAAAATCTGAACGGTACCTTCCACGAGCTGCGACGCCATTGCCTCTGCCCTGGTCAAGTGCGTGATCTGGCCACGAGCCCTCTGCCTGCCTCCCACACTAGCTGACCTGGGTAGCGGCGGATACTGTCCCTGCTGCTGCTGCTGCTGCTGCTGGGGAACCTACTGCTGCGGCGGCCTCTGAGGACAGTCACGCGCCATGTGCCCTGGCTGGTCACACCGAAAACAGATGATCGGCGCCGTGCACTGCCTGCCTGGGTGGGTACCACCACACCGTGGGCAAGGTCCTCGCGATCCACCCACTGATCCCTGACGCTGCAAAGGAATCGGCTGCTGTACACTGCCCGATGAAGCTTGCCCTTGATCCTTATGCTTCTTCCGAAGACTCTTCTTCAAGAACTTCTTGATCTTCGAGCCGAAGGACGCAGATCCTGCCACTGACGCTGCCGGTGCCGGTACTCCTGAACCACCCGACGCATGCTGGAAGAAACCCTGCTGCTGGGTAGCCGACTGCTGGCTGCGACCTGACAAAGACTGCCCCTGGCTGATCGGTCCTCGAGTCCTCTGCATATCCATCTCCAGGGAAATCGCAACACGAGACGCCGTCTCTAGATCAGTGGCCCCATTCACGATCAAATGGTGCCTCAGCTCCAACCTCAAGCCCTGCACAAACTGCGTCGTCCTCACCCTCTCATGCTCCATGATATGAGGTGCATACCGACCCAGCTCGACAAATCGGGCCCTATACTGCAACACGGACATGTCACCCTGCACCAGCTCCAGAAACTCCCGCATCCGCTGCGTAGCAACGACGTCTGGACAGTACGTACGCTCGAAAGCACTGACAAAGTCACCCCACTCGACCTGCTCAAGTGGACGAAACTGAAAGGACGTCTTCCACTCGGAAGACCACCACCTCCGAGCCGTACCCTGCAACTGGTTGTAGGCCAACCCCACTCTGTCCTCGGCAGTACTCTTCGCAGAACTGAACACCCGCTCCATCTCATCGAGCCAATCACGAGCCGCATCAGGGTCTGCCTGGCCGCTAAAGTAAGGTGGATGGAACTGCATGGAGTCCCTCACCACTCGGCCTGGCCCACCCCTAGCTGACGAGCCCTCAGCAGTCTCTCCGCCAAACTGCTGAGACATGAGATGGTACATGCCACGGAAGAAATCCTCGGCCCCCGGAGCCCTTGCAGCATCCGCGGCCTCGGTAGCTCCCGGAACTCTGCTATGCTCCTCCTGGTCCCCCTGGACCCCCTGCTGGATCTCCTGACCTCCAGCCGACTGCCCCTGCAGAGAGCGAGAACTCCTCCTCGGCGCCATCCTCGCTCCTGAAGCACAAGACAGAAAACACGGAAACGGCAATGTCAGAATAAAACACGCGGTGCCCAATGCCAGCGTCACATGTACATCATCGTTGTGGACTAGTGGACCAATACAATCACCTACGATTCTCATGTAATTCCACAACCGCGCTCTGATACCAGCTGTAACGACCCGAGAATCCGATTACCGGGAAGGCCCGATAACCCGAGACTCGTACCGCCACCCACGAGTCCGAAGACTCGGAAGGGTTAAAAGGATGGTGTGGAAACTACACAAGCATCACAGATAATTGCAGAAATTACACAGTTATAATATTAAGCAGGAAATAAATTAACAATTTACATGGTCCACAATAAAGAACAATAATAACAGCAGTCCACGACTAGTACAGTGACAAGAAAGAAAAGTACAGCTATACGGGGCATCCCCCGGCTCTGACCTCTGGCACTACCTCTGGGCACCCGCACCACGCTGCGCTCCTGACGCGCTCCCCGAAGGTGGCGCCTCACCTGAAACACGGTGAAAACACGCAGGGAATGAGTCTCAGAACAAGACTCAGTAGGGATCACTCGAACCCTACCTCGAAAAACGAGAAACCACTACTCTAGCGGTAGGAAAGCACCTCGGAAAGGAAAGCCATGTACTCTACAGAACTAGACCCTACGGCACGCAAACCGACACACGTGCCACGGTACGAGAAGACCGAAATCAACGGTCGAACCGTCAAAACCCGAAGGTCGGAAACACACGACTGACAGTCTAACACTCCGTACTCGACAGGAGTACCACCCACTAGAAGCACAGCCGGTAGCGTCCCCTGACGTCTTACACCGCACCGCAGGTGAGCCGCCTGACGTGGTAGGTCCTACCCGAGGCGCAAACACCGTACAAGTAACCACAAACAAGTAACTAGCTGGGGTCACGCCCGTCGACGTGGGTCCAACCGCCCCCAACCACGTGTGCACACACAGACCTTGCGTCACTAGGTCTGGTCCTCTGACCGGTTTTCCCCCGTAGCCGGACTCTGGCTACCGACGAGGGGCCTACGGTAACCGGTCCACAAACCGTCTCGAAAGGTGGGTGCCCGTACACCACTCCCAGGTGAGACCAGCACCTCGTACTGGTGGGCTACGACTAGTGGAGGGTCACTGAAGGAGTAGACTCTCGAGTCAACGGAAAACAACGTCCGAAACCGACAACGTGTGGGAATCACCCCACGCACCAGCCCCGTCGCACGGTGACCATGGTCGGAAAAGAAACAGACGCATTGCCCACGGTCAAACGCCTGACCGAGGCAAACGGGACTTCCGGACACCAAAAATACGGTCACGGAACTCCACGGGGTGCCCGGGACGCACACACGGCCCAAGGGGAACACCCAACAACGAACAAAATCGCGCTAGGGCCACCTAGCGCGACAGGGCATGTCGCGCTAGGGTCCCCTAGCGCAACAAGGGTTGTCGCGCTATGGCCCCATAGCGCGACACGGACCATCGCGCTAGGGATACCTAGCGCGACAGGGACCATCGCGCTAGGTCCTCCTAGCGTGACAATGATGATCGCGCTAGGGCCCCATAGCGCGACACGAACCGCCAAACTGTTCATCTTCTCCGATGAACGCGCTCGGTCGGGGCAGCGCGACCTCCAAGAACGCGCTACTGGAGTATAGCGCGTTCTCAGTCCGCGGCCGAAAACGGTAAGAACGCCCAAAAAAAACCAACCACGCCCCCATACCTCCATAGGAGAGGGGGAAAACAAAGGGGAAGACCCCTGGGGACCCCTAGCATGATTCTAGGCCCTCAAAACACGAATCCATGCATTGAATCCATAGATCGGGCGAGCTCTCCCCAAATCATGGAAAAACCCAAAAACGCTCAAATGATCCCCTCTCGGCCTCCCCGCGGGCTATAAATCACGGAAAAGAACGGCATGAGGCTAAGGAACGTCACCCTACCTCAATGGAGCGAATGCTCCGCCGGATCGATCACGAATCACGAAGAATACTCGAAGCTTCACGAACTCCCCACGCTTCCCACGCTCGCCGCACGCCCACGAGATCGCCTCACCGTCGCCCACGCGTCCGCGCCGTCGCCCCGCCGCCGTCCGTAGCCGGAGAGGGGTTCGCCGCGTCCGAATGGGAGAGAGGGAGAGAGAGGGGGCTCACGGTCGCGAGAGAGAGGAGGGAGAAGAAAGAGAAAAGGGAAAGAAAAAGAAAAAGGAATTAGGATTTATAGAAAATCCGAATTTTCAGAAAAATACCGAAAAATAGAAAAATACCTTTCTGGAATCCTCGGAACGCACCGATCGCAACGGTACCACTCGTGCCCGGGTGAACGGCCCAGTTAACCCGCAGCGAGCGTCCGAAGGAAAAGCCGAAACACACACCGGGAATAGGAAAACACACGCGGAAAAGCCGCGGAACGCCTCCGGGCCTCCGAAACGACTCCGGATCGCGCCGATCCGAACACGAAAGATGTCCGAAACGAAATTTCGAACACAACAGAGCTGGACGCTCCGAAAACCAGATCCGGGACCCACGAAGAAGGATCCGAAAGGTCTGGGATATTACACATACACACACACAAATACATATACTCACTACGCAATATACTACCGTAGCCATAAGCCGAGTCTTCAGGAATGATCTCCGAGCCATAAGCTCGATGCAGTCGGGGCGGTGCGGCGTCGGCTCCTAGTAGTGGGTCCGGTAGTGGACCCGGTGGTGTCCCCACCACTTTTAATAGAATCAATTTTATCTTTCATGACTTCCAGTCACAAATTTGATTCTTGAGATCTCATTGTATCAATATAATTCATGTGATCAATGTGATTTTCTTCATTTATGTCTATTGTTAGACACGAAGTCTCACATGAATATAAGTGATAATCATCCATCCATATTGGTAGAGTTCTAAGTCTCTTATTGCTAATTACAGGTTGTTCATTCGGCGTTTTATCCATAGGTGTTGGTTCAGTCTCAATCTCTGGTTGTTATTTTTCTCTAACTTTTACATCAACACCTATTATACATGAGATTCACTCTCCTTTTTGTCTGATTCATCTTCTACCAGATCTTCTAGGAAACTAATATCTCTATATTCAATGACCCCATTTTCTTTGTAGACGAATTTGTGACTAAATGACTTATCACAACAATCTATGAATCTACACTTCAATGTTCTATAGTCTAACTTATCTCTAAGTTGATTTGGAATGAGAACATGGGCTATCAATCCCCATTTCCTAGTGTGACTCAAGTCTACTTTCCTTCCATCCTAAAGTTCATAAGGTGTACTTTCTATAAACTTGATGGATATTCGTCATAGTATATTTGTCGTGAGTAATGTCTCTCCCCAAATTATTCTAGGGAGATATGAATGTGATAGTATACATCTAATAACATTCAATTAATATTCTATTCTTTCTTTCTACAACACCATTCTATTATGGTGTATAAGGCATAATAACATACCTCTTTATTTTAAGCTCTTGGCAATATAACTCAAATTCCCTTGAATTATATTCCTCACCTCTATCAATTCTTAACACCTTAATATTTCTACCCAGATACCTTTCTATTTTTGTTGTGTATTCCTTAAAGTAACTAAGTGCTTCTGACTTAGCAAAAATAAGGTACACATAGGCATATCTGGAAAAATAATCTATGAATGTTATGAAATATTCCTTGTTATTATATGTTCTCACACTTTGAGGGTCACAAATATCTGAGTGGACTAACTCTAATAATTACTTTGATCTATGTCTTGTTGTAAAATGTTTCTTAGTCTTTTTTCCAACTACACAATGTTCACAATGTGACGGTTCTATCTTTGACAGGGACAATAGGTTCATTTTTTCATTTGTTCCATTTTAGATTTATTAAAATGACATAATCTAAATTATCATAGATCACATTCAAACAATGAACACAATGAATAATTCAAAGTAGCATCATTATTACTGATTTGAACATCTATTATAGAGATAGCAAAGAGATCATGCTAAGAGACAAACTTTCTCGTAGCAAGGACTTTCTTGTCATTTCCAATAGGCACATGTTTATTGTAAAAACAAACTTCTAAACCATTTTCATGAGAGCGAAAATAGAAATAAAATTTTGCATGATGCCTGGCAAAAAAAAATACATCTTTGAGGACCATCACGTTGTTCCTAAGATTCAGTCGATATGTGCCAACACCTTCCATGTTCAGGTGAGTATTTTTTTCCATGCAGATGAGCTACTCTCCTAGTTTTAGGTTGTTAAACGTCACTAGTCATTTATTCATCTTTGCTACGTGACGAGTTGCACTAGAATCAACTCACTATTCATTAGAGTCATTCAGTACATCATTGTATTCAATCACACTGATAAATTTTCTTTTAATTGTTCCTCCTTATTCTGGGTGTTTACTGTTATTTACGTACTTTCCTTGTGGATAGTTTGCCTTGAAATGACAATACTTTCCATAGGTGTAACAAGCACCATAAAAAATCTTCTTCTCTTTTTACTGTGATTTGTTCTCCTTGAATTGTGGCCTATTCAACCCAATAGATCAGTTTTGACTTTCATCGGTGTTTAGTGCTGGCTTCTAATTTAGCTATAATTTTCTTCGCCTGATTATAATACCATACATAATTGCTAAGCAAGTTGGTAAATCAGTGACTTTCAGAGTAGTACTAATCATTCTAAATATTGTAACAGCCATAGCAAGGGAGGGTGGTAGATTATTTAGAGTAGTTGCCACCTATATTTTTTCTAGAGTGGCACTTCCAACACTTTCTAAGTCCTTAACCATGACAATTATTTTGTTCACACGTTCAACAACGCTATCACTCTCTTGCATTCAAGAAGAGTTATATCAATGTAGTAGGAGTTGAGTATTCACCTCAGCCGTGATGTCATACTTCTCCTTAACAGTATTCCACATTTTTTGGACAGTCTCATAAGTTTCAAAAAACTTAATGAGATTGTCCTCCATGAACATGAGCATAAAGCTTCTTATCTTTTCATCTTTCGATATCTATTGCTCCAATAGTTTCTTTTCAACTTCCGAAGAATTTGCAGAAACATTTGGAACATAGCCATCAATTACATGTTTAATGTTGTCATGGATAAGGTCATATCTTATTTTTTGATATCAAATGTCATAATTAGTACCGTTCAATTTCTCAAGTTTTGTCAATTCTAAAGCAATGAGTTTGCTAGCCACTTGAATATTATAGTTAAAATATTGATATAAATTGATATTTATTAAAAAAATCTACTCTTTAATGAATAACATGAACAAGGTGTTTTTAATACATATTTTATATGTCAACATAGTAACTAATTATGCAAAATAAATTCTTGTTTTACTACTAATTATCAACATGCAATTAGTACAAAAATTAGCATGCCATGGTTCATATTATGTCACAAGATAATGCAAGTTTATAGTTTTTTATTAAAAATAATTGACTTTGATGAAATGCCACTAAATGTCCAACATCAATATATATATGCAATAAAAATATTGATTTTTAAATTTTAATGATGCGTCAATTCCTAATGACAAGAATAATTATCTATATGCTTTAAATATTAGCAAACAGGCCCATGAATGTAAATATATAAAATTTTCAAGAATTAACTAAGTAATCTTCTATTATCTAGGTAGTATACAAGTGCAATTAATAATTTAATAAGGTACAGATATAATTCTAGCAAATTATCTCAATTTTCAAATCAAAGTTATCGTTGCAAATATTTTCTAAATTTTAGGTGCATGTGTTAAAGTAGGGGCATATATGTTAATTCAATTTAAACTAAGTACAAAAAATTATCACAATGATATAATCATATAAATGTAAAATCTTTTTCAATATAAAAGGTACAAGAGCAATATGCAGAATAAAAGTTGTTCATAAACTTTGAATAGGGGTGTATTTACAAATAAAATTTTAAATCTTGAGTATGGATCAAAGTTTTACAAACCGTTCCGGGACGGGCCGAATCACCCGTCTCAGATCATCCCAGTCACGACCGATCGGTGGGATGCAACCGGAATGATATATATAATATATTTTATTTTATATCAAATTTTGATTGATAGGTCGGTTGATTTGAATCGTTTCTTGTTTGTTGGAGCATTCATGTGTTCGAATCTCAAACGAAGCAACTATATTTTCACTTTTTAAAAATTAGTTTGAATGAAAAAAATATTAAAATCATATGTTGCACTTGTAGGAATCAAACTCAAGTTACCTGTTAACAGGTAACACCACTTAACCAACTGACCTAAAGAATAATTTATAAATTTTATATTAAAGTCTTAATTTTAGATCGGTACGGAACGATATAGTATCATCCCGTCCCGTCCCAGACCGTGACCGGGACGGCCAGGACGGTCGGAACGGCAAACCCTGGTATAGATGTTAAAGTAAGGTTTGCCAAATCGGGACTCGAATCGCCCGTCCCGTCTCGTCGGACGCAATCGAGACGTTTTATATATTATTTTAATTTTTTAATGATAAATTAATTCTGTAAGCTAGTTGGTTGAGGGTCTCACGACGTGAGATTATGAGTTCGAAACATGCTTCTAGTATGTTTTTGTTCGATTTTTTAAAAAAGTGTTTGATCTTCTATTATCTAGGTAGTATACAAGTGCAATTAATATTTTAATAAGATACTGATATAATTCTAACAAATTATCTCAATTTTCAAATCAAAGTTATAGTTGCAAATATTTTTTAAATTTTAAGTGCAGATGTGTTAAAGCAGGGACATATATGTTAATTCTATTTAAACTAAGTACACAAAATTTTCACAATGATATAAATGTAAAATCCTTTTCAATATAACAGGTACAAGAGCAATATGCTGGATAAAAGCTCTTTAGAAATTTTGAATAGGGGTGTATTTATAAATAAAATTTTAAATCTTGAGTATAGATGCTAAAGTAAGGTTTGTCAAATCGAGACCCGAACTATCCGTCCCGTGCCATTCCTAAGACGTAACTGAGACGTTTTATATATTATTTTAATTTTTTAATGATAAATTAATTCTGTAAATTGATTGGTTGAGAGTCTCATGACGTGAGGTTATAGGTTTGAAACATGTTTCTAATGTGTTTTAGTTTGATTTTTTAAAAAAATATTTGAAAAGTTATTTTTAAAAACAATTTGGCAAACCTTGTTTTAGCATCTATACCAAGGTTTGCCCGTCCCGTCCTTAGGACGTAACCGAAACATTTTATATATTATTTTAATTTTTTAATGATAAATCAATTCTGTAAGTTGATTGGTTGAGGATCTCACGACGTGAGATCATGGGTTTGAAACATATTTCTAGCATGTTTTTGTTCGATTTTTTAAAAAGTGTTTGATCTTCTATTATCTAGGTAGTATACAAGTGCAATTAATATTTTAATAGGATACTGATATAATTTTAGTAAATTATCTCAATTTTCAAATCAAATTATAGTTGTAAATATTATCTAAATTTTAGGTGCAGATGTGTTAAAGCACGGACATATATCTTAATTCTATTTAAACTAAGTACAAAAAATTATCACAATAATATAAATGTAAAATCTTTTTCAATATAACAGGTACAAGAGCAATATGCAGGATAAAAGCTGTTCAGAAATTTCGAATAGGGGTGTATTTATAAATAAAATTTCAAATTTTGAGTATAGATGTTAAAGTAAGGTTTGCCAAATCGAGACCCGAACTGTCCGTCCCGTCCCATCCTTACTACGCAATCGAGACGTTTTATATAATATTTTAATTTTTTAATAATAAATTAATTCTGTAAGTTGATTGGTTGAGAGTCTCACGACGTGAGGTTATGGGTTTAAAACATGCTTCTAGCGTGTTTTTGTTCGATTTTTTAAAAAAGTGTTTGAAAAATTATTTTTAAAAACAAATGTTTAAAACAACAATAAAGTTATGATTCAAATCAGGGGCACCCATTTAAATGGCACACCAATTAACCAAATGAGATATAATATCACTTGAATTATATATATATATATATATATATATTATTATTATTATTATTATGGTTTGTCGTCTCGATACGTAATGGTATCGACTCGTACCGTCCGAGGTCATGGTCGAGATGACTAATTCGGCCGAGACGGTAAACCCTATGCTAAAGTATGTATTCTTTATAAATATATTTTTAAATTTCTAAATATAACAATCATCTACACAATAACGAGTCTTTGGAAGGTTCAAATAGAAGTATTTAAATAAATATTCCAAAACTTTAGGTATCATATAAATATTATACCTTTTTCGACTTTCGCAAATAGACCAGGGTTTGCCGTCCCGCCCCGACCCGCACTGACCCGCACGACCCGACCCGACCCAGGCGGGCGCCGGGTCGCACGGGCCGTGGGTCGTGGACGGGACGGACCGACCCGCTCTGTCCCGTGCGTCTCGCCACGTACCGGTGCGGTGCGAGGCGGGACCCGGCTCGGTACGAGCGGGTCGGGGCGGGTCGGGGCGCCGGAGGTGGGAGAGGGGGGCGGTGGGGGGCCGCAGCAGGAGGCGGTGGGGGGCCGCAGCCGGAGGGGGAGGTGGGACCGTGGGAGAGGTGGGGGGGGGCGGTGGTGGCCGCCAGAGGTGGGAGAGGGGGGCGGTGGGGGGCCGCAGCAGGAGGGGGAGGGGGAGGTTGGACCGTGGGAGAGGTGGGGTGGGCGGTGGTGGCCGCCGGAGGTGGGAGAGGGGGGCGGTGGGGGGCCGCAGCAGGAGGGGGCGGGGGGGCGCCGGAGGTGGGAGAGGGGGTGGTGGGGGGCCGCAGGAGGTGGGAGAGGGAGGGGGCGGTGGGGGCGGGGGGGAGCGATCTCGGTGGTGGGGCCGCCGGAGGTTGGGGGGCGGTGGGGGAGGGGGGAGAGGTGGGGGGGCGGTGGTGGCCGCCGGAGGTGGGAGAGGGGGGCGGTGGGGGGCCGCAGCAGGAGGGGGCGGGGGGCGCCGGAGGTGGGAGAGGGGGTGGGGGGCGCAGCAGGAGGGGGGCGGGGGGCGCGGGAGGGCCGCAGCAGGAGGGGGGCGGGGGGGGGGGGGGGGGGGGGGGCGCCGGAGGTGGGAGAGGTGTCGGAGGGCCGCAGCAGGAGGGGGCGGGGGGCGCCGGAGGTGGGAGAGGCGCCGGAGGTGGGAGAGGCACCGGGGCGGACCGGGTCGCAGTGCGACCCGCCCGACCCGACCCGTCCCGCGCAGAGACCGGGTCGGCCGGGTCGGACGGGTCGGCAAACCCTGAAATAGACTTCCTTCCCTATTTTATATGACACTAAAGATTCACGCACAATTTTTAGGTATGATTTGACTATTATTATTTTCACTCTTGGTCTCTCAAAATGTGAATGGTCAAATAGCCAGTTGACCTTTCAAGCTTGCGGGCGTCCTGAGAAAAGGATGGCCTGAGGGTTTCTTTAGCTTGGAAACGGAAAAATATTTGGGTTTTTTTGCACATGAATTAGTATTACAAATGAAATTGTAGATGTATCATTTAAAAAAACGTATTAACATATATATCATTATTATTTAAAAAAATTACAAATATATCACTACATTTAACTTTAGTCAACATGATCTTGAATATTTTCAAAGATTCTAATATTCTCGTTACTTGGAGATCTAATAACCAAAATATCCCTCTTCTTAACGAGAGAGAGAGAGAGAGAGAGAGAGAGAGAGAGAGAGAGAGAGAGAGAGAGAGAGAGAGAGAGAGAGAGAGAGAGAGAGAGAGAGAGAGAGAGAGAGAGAGAGAGGTTGCAAGCCGATGATGGGGGGGGAGGTGTTGACAAGGTGAGGGGGGTCACGAACCTGCTCAGGTAGCCTGAGGTTGAGTAGTGGGTGATAGTCGACGGTGAGGCAACTACGCAAGTTGCTCACATAACCTGTGGTTGAGCCCCCATGTCGGCCAGAGTAGGAAATTGATGGTGAGAATCACATTAGGCGTTCGACACTAGATAGAGTGTTGCACACCAGGCGAGGTTGGCGATTTACGGCAGGGGATGTTTGGCAGGTTTCCTACCAATGCAGTTTACGGGGCTCTGGTGCAGGGGAATCACTCCTGGGGCCACCTGTATGATGTTGGACCATATCAAATCGTTGGCCGGGGGTCTGGCGGGCTAGAGTGTTGTCACGTGGAAGGGGAGTAGAAGTAGGGAGAAGGAGAGGTTGAGGGGTGGAGACGGCCGGCGACGGTGCTTCTACTACTGTCACTGATGAAAAGGTAAATAAGAGGAGGGATGGGGGCTAGGTTAGATGTCATTGCCCTGTCACAAGTAGCCTACCGGCAATGCAAACCCCACCGTGCACCCTCAACCTCCCCGCCAGACAGAGCCCGGCCCTGCCGAACGGCGCCACTGCCATCGCATTTAGGGTTTGGGAAACTCATCGAGAAGAGGAGGAGGATGACTCTCTTTGCATTTCAACCCTAAAGTGATGCGGGATGGACACGCGACCTGGGACTCTAGCTCGCGGACGTCCCCAGCGAGGGAAATGCGGGATCTTGCGCGGTTGAGGAACCGGCAATGAGTCTGGTAGTCGGCTCTCTTTCGTGCCCGGATCGGGTCACGGGACGGGTTTTGCTCTCTCTCTCTCTCGCAGCGGTGATTAAATTGAATAGAGCTAGTAACCTATCACTCGCAGCGGCATATACAAATAAATACGAGTAAAGCAAATGCCGAGATGGGAAGCAGACATGATACATCCACGCTCCGGGCGTGTGAAAGACGACCACGGCCAAGTACGGTAACTCCCGGTAAAATAATCACAATAATTATAGAATTTAATTTGCTGCCCACTCCACGCAGGGAGGTAAAGGGCTATAAGTGGGCTCGGGAGGACCGATCTTGGGTTGACGGACATCGTGTTGGACAACTCTGTCGATTCCGGTACACGGCTACTCGGGCGGCAGCTTGCTGTCCCGAACTGATTCTGCTGCTGTCAGCACTGCGCGAATTGGCGAGAAAAATTGCTGCGATGAACACGGACGTTGGATCGACGCGAAACCAGCGCCGTTACGAAGCTGACTCAGAGATCTTCAAACACCTATTGTTATAGTAATTTTGCTGGCTCTGGAATTTTCGTGGTGGAATTTATAATTGGCTGGTTCACAGATTTAGAACAGTCAGGACAGAAATGGATTTTCTGAGAACTCGGTTTGATCGAAGATCAAACGGGGGAATTTGGTTCTGAAATTTTTATGACAGGTAGGTGGAGATGTGAGGAACACGTGGATAATTTTTTTGTAAAATTTGGAGGTGATTTGGGTGGGGTAAGGGATTTTATGGTGGAAGTGGTGGGATCTTGACTGCACGGGATAGAACAGATTTGGGAAAAGATAGTTATTTTTTAAAATACTAAAAAGAACTCTAAAAATTCCAAGCAAATTTGTGGAATGGGGTTTCGGTGGACAGAACTCCCAGTTAAATTTTCAGCTCATTCAGAAAAGGAAAAGTGGGTGTAAAGGGCGAAGTGGTGGCTTACTGGTTGGTGGATCTACACAGGAGGCAAATTACTAGGGTGGAAAGATCATGTTGGGAAAAATGGTAAACAAAGGGTAAATAACCTGAATTTTTTTGTGGAGGCTGGGGTGGATGTGGGAAACTCACCCTCGAAATTTTATCGCGATATGAGCTCCTGATTGAGAGCTAAAAATCGTGGACTCAGCTTCTGTCCAGAGTGGACAGAACACCAAAGAAGTGACGGTGGCGGCGCGACAGCGACTCGACGACGGCGGCGGCGGCGGAGATGAGCTTCACACTCAAAAGGGGATGGATTGGGAGGTATCACACCTCAGAGATCTGAGCTCTCACAGCTGCAAGGGAAGATAGGAGAGAGGAAGGGGGGGCAAATGGCCTCTTGGGCAATTTTTCTCAAAATTCAATCAATAATTCTTCATTAATTCTACAAATGACACTATACACACCCTTAAATAGAGAATGGCAAGGGGAGGGGCTGGGAATATCATGGGAGAGAGGGGAGGGAGAGGGGGGTGCGCACTTTGCCAAGTGGGAGAGGGAGGGGGACCAAGGGGGGGACAAGGAAGCTTCCTTCCTTTGAATTTTCAAAGGAAGGAAGTCCAAGTTTGGTAGGTTGCCTACCCTGGACCAAGAAAGGGGGCGCCCCCTTCTAGAAGCCTACAAGCCACCAAGCCCCTTTCACACTAACCCATGGGCTTGGCCCATTTAAAAGCCCAATAACTCTAGACCACTATTCTAGCCCATTACAAGACCATAGGCCCATTAGCCTTATTACAATAGTACAACCCAATAATTGTCCATATGGTCTAAATAGGTCCCAACAAGACTTAAAGGCATAAAATGAAGATAAGTTGCTTGACTTGGCGTCCCTGTCCTCCGTGAGCTACGCAGGCCCCGGCGTATCCTCGGGTACCAATGCGTGTTGCGGCGTGTGTCCACACCAATTCTCCCTGGGTGGGAGGAACTCGACCCCGTCGAGTAAGGGGTGTGGCTGCTCGTGTGGCTCCGGCGGATCTGTCACCGATCTGGTAGCGCGGAGTACGCTCCACTCCAAGTAATCGTCGCCTGCTCATCCCGTATATATTCGATATGCGCATGCTGCTGTGGGAATGAGGCTAGAGGTAGACACTCCGGGGTGGGGTCACTCTCAAAGGAAGGAGACGGCTCAATGACTCACTAGGAATCACCGCTGAATCCTATATGTGACTAGATCTGACACATAGATAGAGCTGAACCCAAATTCCAGCAAGCTTACAACGTACGCATTGGACCCGACTTACCTCGCACTCGAAGGGACTAACATCGCGAGCTGACCGTAGACTGACTCGACTCGATGCATGCAGACTCACTATACACTCGACAATCTTGACAAAAACAAAGACTCACACACATGACCCTAGACTCATACCTAATGCATGACATCACCCTTAGGTGAGCATCAACTGGGGACTGCATCCTGGGTGTTAATAGGTTCCTCCGGGTCATCTCCATAGAATTCGTCAGCTAATCTCTACTCGGCCTCATAGCTGACTGGCACTAGCCCTGATGGTGAGGCTTCTCCAACCCTTTGGTCCCCAATGACTAGAGATGTACATGTGGGGCACTGGCCTGCAAAGTGACCGAACCCCTGGCAGCGATAACACTGCTGGCGTGACCCACTAGTCTCTCCGATAAGTGGTCTCTTACCCTTATCTTCCGGACGGACTGGGGGTGTAGGCAATAGGGGAGGAGGTGTGGGTGCCGGAGGACGGGCAATAGGTGCCGGGAGATAGGCAATGGGTGCCGGTTGTTGGGGTGGAGGTAGATCCCTTGGTGGGGGAGGACGAGGCCTTGGAGCGAGTTGCTCCTGACGGGCGGGCTCCTGAGGTCGAGCCATGTGTGCCCTCGGATACGGGCCTAAGGAGCTACGGGGCTCAGCACTACAAAGAGGGGTGGGGCCCAACCGCTGGGTAGACTCGAACTCTCCCTCAAACTACTCCATCTCAAGAGCAACCTGATATACGTCTTCCAACTTGGTCACATTGCGGCGAAAAAGCTCATACTGATAATGGGGCCGCAGACCACGATGGAAGCGGAAAATGGGCATGGTGCTCTCCTCCGTGACACCACATCGTAAAAAGTACTCATCAAATTCAGCGATGTACTCGGAGACGAACCGATCTCCCTGGCTAAGACTCTGCCACCTATCGATGAGTCGCTGACGGTATGTGGCAGGAAGGTACTTTTACCGAAGCTTGGCCTTCATTTCACCCCATGTCTCAACCTGGGGTTCTTGCCGATGAAATAACAGGCTCTCCACGTTCTTCCAATAAGTTTGTGCATGTCCCATCAGCTTCATGGTAGCGAATCGGACTCTCCGACGGTCCGACATGTCAAACCAATCGAAGTACCGGTCCATGCCGGACTCCCAATCTAAATAGACTTTCGGATCCAAAGACCCGTCAAAAATGGGAGGGTCCGCTTGCACGGTCCGAAGGACCCTATCGTCCTCCTCATCTCTCTGCTGCAAGCCATGCTGCAATCCATGACGGCATCGACCATTCCCCTCATAAGTGTTATCGGACCCATAGTCCTCAAGACCAGGGTCAAGGAGTTGTGGCTCGCGGGCCCGGCAAGGGGCGCACTGAGGAGCATGTGCCGGTTGGGGAGCATGTGCGGGTGGGTCCTGGGCCACAAGGGCGGGCTGGACCTGGACTATGGGAACAACTTGGCTTTGGGCCACCGCTGGAGCAGGTGTAGGTGGGCTCGGGGCCGCTCTAGGAGGTTCTCCGTGTGACATCCTATCCAATCGCCCGACCAGACCTTAGACAGATATGTCGGATGACTCCATCCGTTCCTCCATGGCGTTAAGTCGGCCATCCATATGGTCCGAGAAGCTCCTAAAGGTTGCCTCGGATTGGTCCATCAGGGCTACGAGGGCCATGATCGCCTCATGCAAGGAGTGGAGGTCTCCGGCGATGGTATCCCGTGGGTTGGCCATAGGTGTGGGGCGATGGTATTGGGTACCTTGCCGAGTGGGCATGCAACGACACAAGTTGGAATGCACTAACTAATGCAAACTAAGGAGCCTAGACTTAACCAAGATCCAGTACTTGGCGGAGTTATGGGATCCGAAGATCCTCTCTCGTAAATGTGCGACCTTCCTGATAGGCGTAACCTAACGTTCGGGCAACACCTGTTTATATACAGGGTATTGGGATGCAATGCAACCTTGGACCGACGTAAATGACTCTCTTTTATTTTTGTTAAGCAATGACTAATGACTACCCTAGAGTCAACCTGGCTCTGATACCAATTTGATGCGGGATGGACACGCGACCTGGGACTCTAGCTCGAGGACGTCCCTAGCGAGAGAAACGCGGGATCTTGCGCGGTTGAGGAACCGGCAATGAGTCGGGTAGTCGACTCTCTTTCGTGCCCGGATCGGGTCACGGGACGGGTTTCACTCTCTCTCTCGCAGCGGTGATTAAATTGAATCGAGCTAATAACCTATCACTCGCAGCTGCATATACAAATAAATACGAGTAAAGTAAATGTTGAGATGGGAAGCGGACACGATACCTCCACACTTCGGGCGTGGGGAAGACGACCCCAGCCAAGTACGGTAACTCCCGGTAAAATAATCACAATAATTACAGAATTTAATTTGCTGCCCACTCCACGCAGGGAGGTAAAGGGCTACAAGTGGGCCCGGGAGGACCGATCTTGGGTTGACGGACAGTGTGTTGGACAGCTCCGTCGGTTCCGGTACACGGCTACTCGGGCGGCAGCTTGCTGTCCCGAACTGATTCTGCTGCTGTCAGCACTGCGCGACTCGGCGAGAAAAATTACGGCGATCAACACGGACATCGGATTGACGCGAAACTAGCGCCGTTGCGAAGCTGACTCAGAGATCTTCAAACACCTATTGTTACAGTAATTTTGCTGGCTCTAGAATTTTCGTGGTGGAATTTATAATTGGCTGGTTCACAGATCTAGAACAGTCAGGATAAAAATAGATTTTCCTGAGAACTCGGTTTGACTGAAGATCAAACGGGGGAATTTGGATCTGAAATTTTTATGACATGTAGGTGGGGATGTCAAGAACACGTGGATAATTTTTTTGTAAAATTTGGAGGTGATTTGGGTGGGGAAAGGGATTTTATGGTGGAAGTGGTGGGATCTGGACTGCACAAGACAGAACAGATTTGGGAAAAGACAGTGGTTTTTAAAAATACTTAAAAAACTCCAAAAATCCCAAGAAATTTTTTGGAAAGGGGTTTCGGTGGATAGAACTCCCAGTTAAAGTTTCAGCTCATTCAGAAAAGGAAAAGTGGGTGAAAAGGGCGAAGTGGTGACTTGCTGGTTGGTGGATCTGCACAGGAGGCAAATTACTAGGGTGGAAAGAACAGGTTGGGAAAAATGATAAATGAAGGGTAAATAACTTAAATTTTTTTGTGGAGGCTGGGGTGGACGTGGGGAACTCACCCTCCAAATTTCATCACGATCTGAGCTCTTGATTGAGAGCTAAACATCGCGGACTCAGCTTCTGTCCAGAGTGGACAGAACACCGAAGAAGTGGCGGTGGCGGCGCGATGGCGGCGGCGGCGGCGGCGGTGGAGATGAGCTTCACACTCAAAAGGGGATGGGTTGGGAGGTATCACACCTCAGAGATCTGAGCTCTCATAGCTGCAAGGGAAGATATGAGAGAGGAAGGGGGGGGCAAATGGCCTCTTGGGCAATTTTTCTCAAAATTCATTCAATAATTCTTCATTAATTCTACAAGTGACACTATACACACCCTTAAATAGAGAATGGCAAGGGGAGGGGCTGGGAATCTCGTGGGAGAGAGGGGAGGGAGAGGGGGGTGCACACTTTGTCAAGTGGGAGAGGGAGGGAGACTAAGGGGGGGACAAGGAAGCTTCCTTCCTTTGAATTTTCAAAGGAAGGAAGTCCAAGTTTGGTAGGTTGCCTACCTTGGACCAATAAAGGGGATGCCCCCTTCTAGAAGCCTACAAGCCACCAAGTCCCTTTCACACTAGCCCATGGGCTTGGCCCATTTAAAAGACCAATAACTCTAGACCAATATTCTAGCCCATTACAAGACCATAGGCCCATTAGCCTTATTACAATAGTACAACCCAATAATTGTCCATATGTTCTAAATAGGGCCCAACAAGACTTAAAGGCATAAAATGAAGATAAGTTGCTTGACTTGGCGTCCCTGTCCTCCGTGAGCTAAGTGGGCCCCGACGTATCCTCGGCCACCAATGCGTGTTGCTGCGTGTGTCCGCACCATAAAGTCTTAGTTATTTATTTATATACCCCTATTAGATGTGTTATTTCTATATTAAGATTCTATTTAAGGTTTTCTTACAAATAGCACAGACCCTAAGAGAGATAACCGTGGGCATTTTCATCTTTTCTTATGTCTGGTTTATCTTACCCATGGTTATGTTGATGGGTGCTAACATAGAGTTACAACGATGGCATATTTATAAAATTTTCAAAATAGTGGTGATATATATGTTAATACGTTTCCACGAATGACATATTTATAATTTTACCTGCAACAATGGTCCAAAAAACTTAAAAGATTTATTCTATAATCTCTTCCCCCCTTCTCTTTTTTTTTAGGGTTTCACAGTGGTGGTTCAAGGAGAGAGCTTAGGGTTTCTTTTATACACACATATGTATTTTTCTATTTCTTGTTTAGGGTTTCTGTTCTCTCATAAGGGGGGATCGACTAAAATCTCTACGGTGGCGTCCGAGGGTAGCCGAGCGACAGTGATCATCAATGGTGAGATCGACCATGGATGGAGGGCGTAGCGGTGCCACGGCAGTGCTGCAGCTGGGGCACCGACGGTAGTGGCTCAGGATGGTGGCAACAACAATCAAGCGATGGGAAGTGCCACGTCAAGAGGAGATGCGATGTGAGGGAGGAGGGGCATGCAAGCACAACAATGAGCAGAGGGGGCCAGATCGACCACTCTCTATTCTCTAATAGCATTGAAGGAACGAGGGGGAGAAGAGAGGGGTAAGCGGGGAGGGCTCCAATGGTTAACCCGTGAGAGCACAAAAGCTCTCTCGGTTTCTATTTCTATGCTACATAGGCAGGGAACCCATGCTCATCAGGAGGCTCACCTCTGTCAACCACCTCCACCCCGCACGGAATCGCCTCTGCCTTATCCTTAGAATCTCTCCCAAGTGGTTGACTTGACCCATTCCCAGGATTGTTTCAGGATTGTTGGCCATGTCCCACCTGAAATGTGTCTACGTGGTGAGATGCCCACAAATGAAGAGTAATGCTTTGTGCACCGAATGCGGTGCACAAAGCCACCTCATTATGCGACCTTTCATCCCATTGGCCCAAAAAAGGTGAAAAGACCCTTTCTGTGCAGAAAAGGACACCCACGTCAGTCCCGTGTCAGATCCGATCGGCCTGCTGTCGGCCGGCTTTTTTGGTCGGCGAAAAAATACGGGAGTAAAATATTTTATTACAGAATGAAATATTTTGTTATAGGAATGAAACATTTTGTTATAAGAATGGAACATTTTGTTTGACTACAAAAATGAACGAATAGAAATGAAACATTTTGTTTGACTATATTTAAAATCTTCACGTACGTACAAAATATTTCACTAATACGCAATGTGTTTTACCTCTGTGCAATACGTTTAACCTCTCAAACGAAATATTTTAATTGATATTTTGTAAGACTGAAATATTTTGTTATAGAAATGAAACGTTTTGTTATAAGAATGAAATATTTTGTTTGACTACAAAAATGAACGAATAGAAATGAAACATTTTATCTGACTGCATTTAAAATCTTCACGTACGTACAAAATGTTTCACTAATACGCAATGTGTTTTACCTCTGTGCAATACGTTTAACCTCTGAAACGAAATATTTTGATTGATATTTTATAAGACTGAAATATTTGGTTATAGGAATAAAACGTTTTGTTATAAGAATGAAACATTTTATTTGACTATAAAAATGAACAAATAGAAATGAAATATTTTGTTTGACTACCTTTAAAATCTTCACGTACGTACAAAATGTTTCATTAATATGCAGTGCGTTTTACTTCTGTGCAATACGTTTAACCACTCAAACGAAATATTTTGATTGATATTTTTATGTATGTACAAAATATTTCATTTCTATTCGTTCATTTCTGTAGTCAAACAAAATGTTTCATTCTTATAACAAAACGTTTCATTCCTGTAACAAAATATTTTATTCATGTAACAAAAGGTTTCATTTCTATTTGTTCATTTTTATAATCAAACAAAATGTTTCATTCTTATAACAAAACGTTTCATTCCTATAACAAAATATTTCAGTCTTACAAAATATTTCACTTCTGCATTTTCCCGCCGAGCAAAAAAACGGGCCGACAGAGGACCGATCGGATCTGACACGGACTATTCTTTTTGCATTAAAAGTGGTCATTTCAACTTTTGGGAGGCCAATGAGAGGACATGTTATAATTTGAGTTGACTTTTGTGCACCGCATGCGATGCACAAGGTATTACTCACAAATGAATCATGTTTGCCTGACCATGCATATTCTCCTTCAAACACCAGAACTCACATAAAACCCCCTGCGCTCGACCAAACATCTTCACATGCATGCGCTCGACCAAACACCTTCCACCACGTGCATCTATACCTCGAGAAGCCTTCTCGGAATGTCACCAAACTGAGCCCGAACTTTGGTAGGACCCAAATCAACCCCCTGCCCCCACCCGCCAAATCACATCGAGGAAGGGAAAAATATACCTTCATGAACACGCACATGTAGGGCAACCACAGGAAGCACGAAAACCTACCTAACGCTATCCTCACTCAAGCCCTTGCATAAATAACACCCCAAGGGAAAAATAAATCCCATGCATAGGGAAAGCCATCTCATTACTTCGATCTCGAACTCCCTCTTCCCTACAGGGCCTTTACATCAGTTGGTCACCTCCTCTCACTAGATCATCCCCATCAACCTCTACCGTGAGCTCCCATGCCGCCACTGACCTCTACAAGCTTCCACACACCTCCCCGCACTACCACTGTTTCCCTCCTCACCGGCCACCATCAAGCATGTTGTCGGCCTCCACCCATCGTATAACATCCTTAGGGGACTAGTTGTAACGACCCGAGAATCCGATTACCGGGAAGACCCGATAACCCGAGACTCGAACCGCCGCCCACGAGCCGGGAGGGCTCGGAAGGGCTAAAAGGAGTGTGGAGGCACAAAGAAATAGGAAATAAAGCAGGACAACAATTAAACAATTAACAGAATTAAGCAACTATAGCTGCAACAAAGTCCGCTCCAACAGAAAGTACAGTCTAAAGCAGTAAAATGTACCACGTGTCAAGTGAACACTCGGCCAGACAAGCTGGCAACTAAGAACCTCCGCACAGCATCCTCGAACCTCGAGGTAGAACCGTCGCACCTGAAACGCAGGGGTGAGCCTCCTGTCACTGGCCCAGTAGGGATCCCGCGGAACCCCAACTGAGAAACAACGGCAGAAGGAAAGCTACGCTAGCACGACAACAACGGAAAGAAGTAACTACGAAAGCAGGAAAGTAACTACGGTGGCCGGCAAAACCTCGGCACTACAGCTACTCCTACTGTACCAGAACACACCCCAGACTCACGGCCAAGGGATACCAAACTACACTAGAACCAGTCACACGGTACAAAAATCGACACACGTGCCACGGCGAGACAACCGAAACTCAACGGTCAACACGACCAAAAACCCGAAAGTCGAAGTCACGCGACTGACAGTCTGTCACTCTCTGTCCAGAACAGGAGTACCTCCCACTAGAAGAACGACCGGATGCGTCCCCTGACGTCTTACACCGCGTCACAAGTGTCTAGCTACGACGCCCTAGGCGTGAGACTCAGACACACACAGTAACCAGTACCACAACAAGGACTAGTTGGGGTCACGCTCGTCAGCGCGTGTCCTAAGCCCCCAACTACGTGTGCACACACAGACCATCTGCTCTAGGTCGGGTCCTCTAGCTGGTTTTCCCCCCCACCGGACTCTGGTGGCAAAGGCAAGGGGCCGACGGAAACCAGCCTAAAAACCGCGTCTCACCGGGTCGCGCTCTCCACCACTCCCAGGTGGGTCCGCACACGCGTACGCAGGAAGCTACGACTAGTGGAGGATCACTGAGAGAGTAGACTCTCAAGACAACGGAAAATAACGTCCGAACCTGACGAAGTGTGGGGACCGTCCCACGTACCAGCACCATCGCACGGTGACCATGGTCAGAGAATAAACGGACGCACCGCCCACGGCCAAACACATGACCCACTCGGGGATCATCTTCCAGGAAGACTCACGACATGCGGGGGAACTCCACCGCACACACGCCGATACACGGTGACTCGATCGAGCGAGAACATGGAAACCCGAAACGCCTGGGGTCACCCGGACCCACCAAGCCCATGGGCACACTTATCGAGGTAACACGGCACCTCCAGACACCCCTAAACACGGACACGAAACCCACGGGGTGTTCGGGACACACACGGCCTAAGGGGAGCACGATCAGCCGCAAACCACCCGCCCCGGGTAGCCCGGCTGCTCACCTCCATGAACGCGCTATAGGTCCATAGCGCGTTCAAACAGAACACACTATACACCAATAGCGCGACAAGTCAGATCGCGCTATAGGCCCATAGCGCGACTGCACAAATCGCGATAGGGTCACCTAGCTCGACAAAACAGAACGCGCTAGGGACCCCTAGCACGACAGCAACCGCCTTACTGTTCATCTTCTCCGATGAACGCGCCCCGTCGGGGCAGCGCGACCATCAAGAACGCGCTAGCCGAGGCTAGCGTGTTCTCAGTCCGCGCCCGAAAATGGTGGAAACCGCGGGAAAAACCATTCCACGCCCTGTTCACCCCCAGGTGAAGGGGAAACAAAAGGGAAAACATTCCCCAAGCCCCTAGGCATGCATCTAAACCCCTGGATCGCCCAAAAACACGGTAAAACGGAAGATCCGGCTCACACCCCAAAAACATGCATTTTCTCCAAATTGCCCCGTTTAGCCCGCTCGGCTCACCACGACCTACAAAACTCGCGGGAAATGAAGTACGCGGGTTGAGGGTCCATCTCCCTACCTCCACCGAAGATTCGACGCACCGTGGACGCCGATCCACGAAGAAAACGCCGTTTAAACCCTCGCCGGTTCACGATCCCACAAACCGCCTCCACCATCACGATCCTCGTCCCGAGCCCGTCGCCCCACATCCCACGAACCACGCCGCCCCGCCCTCGCCGCCTCCGTCGACCGCCCGGAGTGAGAGGGGGAGAGGAGAGAACGTGAGAGAAGAGAGTGGGAGGGAAGAGAGAAATGAGATGGGGAGAGAGAGAAAAGGTTATATATAGAAAATCTGGAAATTCTCAAAAATACCGAAAAATAGAAAATCACGTTTCTGTGATCCTCGGAACACACCGATCGCAACGGTACCACTCGCGCCCTGGTGAACAGCCCGGTTGTAATATCCCGGACCTTTCGGATCCTTCTTCGTGGGTCCCGGATCTGGTTTTCGGAGTGTCCGACTCCGTTGTGTCCGAAATTTCGTTTCGGACATCTTTCGTGTTCGGATCGGCGCGATCCGGAGTTGTTTCGGAGGCCCGGAAGCGTTCCGCGGCTTTTCCGCGTGTGTTTTCCGATTCCCGGTGTGTGTTTCGGCTTTTTCTTCAGAAGCTCGCTGCGGGCGAACCGGGCGGTTCCCCCAGGCACGAGTGGTACCGTTGCGATCGGTGCGTTCCGAGGATTCCGGAAATGTATTTTTCTAATTTTCGGTATTTTTCCAAAAAATCAGATTTTCCTATATAACCCCTTTTCTTTTCTTTTTCTTTTCTCCTTTCTCTTTCTTCTTCTTCCTACTTCCTTCCCCAACCGTGGCCGCCCTCTCCTCTCCTCTCTCCCTCTCTCCCATTCGGGCGCGGCGGACCCCTCCCCGGCTGTTGACGGCGGCAGGGCGACGGCGCGGACGTGTGGGCGACGGCGAGACGATCATGCGGGCGTGCGGCAAGCGTGGGAAGCGTGGGGAATTCGTGAAGCTTCAAGCGTTCTTCGTGATTCGTGGGTGATTCGGCGGAGCATTCGCTCCATTGAGGTAGGGTGACGTTCCTTAGCCTCTTGTCGATCATTCCAGTGTTTTATAGGCCGAGGGGAGGCCGAGAGGGGCTTATTTGAGCATGTTTGGGGTTTTTCCATGTTTTGGGGAGAGTCGCCCGATCTATGGATTCGATGCATGGATTCGTGTTTTGATAGCCTAGAATCATGCTAGGGGTCCCCAGGGGTCTTCCCCTTTGATTTCCCCCTCTCCGGTGGAGGTATGGGGGCGTGGAATGGTGTTTTTAGCCGTTCCCGGCCGTTCTCGGTTTTCCGGGATGATAGCGGTCCACCAGTAACCGCCTTCATCAGGTAGCGGTCAGATGGGGACCGCCTTCATCAAGGTTTCGAGCGTTGGGGCTTGTGCTGTCGGCAGGCGGTCGCGGTCTCGCGACTGACCGCGACTGCTGGCGGCGGTCAGGGGGCGACCGCTTTCAGCCTGGGGTCCGACACGGTCTTCGAGACGGGTTTTTGACCATTGGAGTCTGGTCGCGGTCTCCAGGAGACCGCTACCAGGTGAAGGCGGTCTTCACCCGACTGTGAGCGACGTCACGCGATTCGGTGTTCGATGGAGCGGGGAAGAGGATGCGGAGAGCGCGCGGGCTCCTCTTTTTGTTTGTTTTGCTGTTTGCTGCAACACAGAGATGAGAGAAGAGAGAGAAGGGGCCACCACGGGAGATTGCTCCGGCGGGGGGAGCGGGACAAGTATATTATGGCAAGATATGGGGTTCAAACGGCCATAGCGGGAAGTGACTCGCCGCGACCTCGGGGGGACGGGAATGGTACAGAAATTAAATAACAAGAATTGAAACGGCCATTGGGGAAGTGACTCGCCGCGGCCTCGAGAATATGAGCAGAATATAGCAGAATATAAAAGAGAATATAAGAACAGAGATTTAAACGGCCATTGGGGAAGTGACTCGCCGCGGCCTCGAGAATATGAGCAGAATATAACAGAATATAGAGAGAGTATAAGAACGGAAATTTAAACGGCCATTGGGGAAGTGACTCGCCGCGGCCTCGATGATATGAGCAGAATATAACAGAATATAGAGAGAATGTAAGAACAGAAATTTAAACGGCCATTGGGGAAGTGACTCGCCGCGACCTCGATGATATGAGCAGAATATAACAGAATATAGAGAGAATGTAAGAACGGAAATTTAAACGGCCATTGGGGAAGTGACTCGCCGCGGCCTCGATGATATGAACGAAATATAACAGGATATAAAGAGAATATGAGAACAGAAATTTAAACGGCCATTGGGGAAGTGACTCGCCGCGGCCTCGATGAAAAGATGTGATCGCCAAGGGCCGAAAGACCCCAAAATAAGAAAGTGATCGCGCCTACCTCAAGAGCGGGAGATGGCGGGTTGCTTCTTCCTCTCCTTCCGGCCGGCCGACGGAGAGGGCTTTCCTCGGCTACCCTTGTAAAACAACGACAAATAAATGACAAATGGCTTAGAAAGATGAATGTGTAGTATTCATATCCTTGCAATAAAAATGACGAAATAACGGGAAGACACACACCTGGTTGGTGTTATCTTTTAAACCCCTCTCGGACTCGAGTAGGAGGAAAATGAGATGATGGATGCGAGATGATGAATGCAAAAGAACTACGAAGAAAAGGAAAGAGTTGGCTTATTGGATGTGCCGGTGGTGAAATTCGGCGGAGCTCCGGCAGCGTGGGGACGACGTAGAAGCGCGGTGGATGAAGACGACCTTCCTCTCGCGAGCGTGGGCACCCGAGAAGCCGACAGAACCTCCACCTACAAAAGACCCCACGGGTTAGAAAAATGACTCCGTAGCCTCTGGGCTCCGGCAGCCTATCGGATCACTGCTTAGCTCGCCTAGAACTGACGGGGTGGGCCTCTATTTATAGAGCTCCGAAAGGTGGAGGCGTCCAGGACCCTGGACACCTCCATCAGGGCCGAAATAATATTTTATTCTATTTTTATTGATTTTTTTGGAATACTTTTGTGGAGGCGTCCAGGGTCCCGGATGCCTCAAGCAGGTCCACCGAAAACCGACGACGGCCGCACGCGGTTCGGCACAACGCGTGGTTTTGTGAGCGGCGCCTCGTGATTTAGAAATGGGCGCGTCCAGCTGACCGGACGTCTCTATAATTTGGATTTTTTTCACACACGACAAACCGTCGGTCGGTGGCGGGCGCCCGTGAGGGAGTTGATGGAGGCGTCCAGAGGCCTAGACGCCTCCAAAAATATATTATTTTATTGTCTTTCTAGTCTTTTTATGATAGGGCTGGCATTATATATTTTTTTATATGTTTTTATGGAGGCGTCCAGAGTCTTGGACGCCTCCATTAATATGTATTTTTTATTTTTTTTTATTTTTTTTATGCCAACTGGCATTTTATTAATATTTATTATTATTAGTTTTTATGGAGGCGTCCAGGGTCCTGGACGCCTCCATTAAAATATATATATTTTTATTTATTTTTGGGCCCTGAGAAAATAAATTAAAATAATAAAAGAAATTAAAAAGATGGGGGCGTCCAGGGGCCTGGACGCCCCCATTAAGACCCACCCGGGTCCTCAAATCAGGCGTCGGCGGCCGCCCGGTAGACCCCCTTCTTGATTCCGGAACCTCCTGATGCGTCCGACTGGTGTTGATGCCGTCCGAATGCCGTGACGAGACGATTCCGGATGCCGAAAAAGGCAGAAGAAGACCCGAGAAAAGGAAGCACTCGAGTGATTCAGAATGCGTAAGCCGTTGCGGGGCGTTGTATAGTAATATGAGACTTTCTCAGGAGGCGTCAAGAATGGCGTGTCTACAGCTGCCCTGCCTTGGCGTCTGCTTTGCAAGGGAGCGACACGTAGTGGAATGGTATCGAAGTGGAGTGGAGTGAAGTGGGAGCGGACTGATAAGTTGATGCCAAGGTGTGATGAGACACGCTTTTGACGTTATTGTTTGGAATCTTTCCTGGAGTTTCAATGAGGCGACCTTGAAGAAGGTCTTTCAAATATTGACAATTGCTTGGACGGAGATCAAATAAGGGAGGGTGAGATGTGCGCTCAGGCACGAAAAAAGGAGACCAACTTCTCGGTGTGGAAGTACCTGGGTCATAAACCGGAGGTTTCACCTTTGGGGAGCGGTTACCAGCCAATGTGGAAGTGCTGCGGCCAAGGTGGGTCAAAAAAAAGGGTAAAGGAATATCTGAGGGTCTGTCCAAACAAGGGTCTCCTTTGGAAGAGCAGCGTAGGGCTGTCTCAAGGAAACTCAGTATTTCATTCGGAGTGGAATATCTCATATTTGTGGGAATTGGAGCACAACGGCTTTCACAATCGAATCACTTGAATGATCTTTCGTAATAAAATCAAAGTCCTATATGAATGCATGCTGGGTTCAAAGAAAAATTTAAAACAAACTAAAATAGAAAATAGCCAAGGATAATATTGTCAACTTGTGAAGAACGGGTCAGGATACCGACCCGGTGAGCTGATATTGGGCTGGGGCCCGTTTATCCGCGTACCAACTCACTGAATGGAACCGTCGTCCCCATACTACCACAAATTAACGGCCTATCCGTACAACCCAAACTCTTCCGGGATCATCACCGTTTTTGTTGAAGGGGAACTCAAATCCCAGATTCGTTCGGGCCGCAAGGTCCTTGACATGTTCTAGTAGCGTAGGTATCATATACTATGATGCATGACATGGTGGGACCAACCAATGAAAGGTGGGACAGGAGATAGGACAAAGACGTCCGTTAGTAAAACCTGCACAGGCCAGCAAAGGTTAGCAACATCAAAAGGGAGCAGAATCGCACCATAGTTCAAAAGAGATCCAGACAAAATCTTGACAATGACAACTGATGTGACATGTTCTGTCCTGTAGCACCCTTCCCTTCCTATAAGAACACCCCTTAGGCTAGTTCATTCAAATGCACCAAGGTGGGTTTTGGAAGCTCAGGAGAGGAAGGAGAGGAGAATCTAGAGATCTTCAGGATGGAAGGAGAGTCTTCCCGCGTTATGAAGAGGAGCAAGCCTAGCAGCGAGATTAGGCGACTTTCCGACCTCGAGGGTCATCTGAGTGGGACGATCATGTCGCATATGGTAAGCTGACTCTTTTCAAATTTCTCCACGTGAACCTTCTTCTTACTTCCTTCATTTCTTCTTCTTTCCTCTTCCAGCCATATCCACTCTTCCCAGGCCCGAGGAAGTTTTCCAAGCTGCCATGGCTTTCAAAGCTGACTTCCAATATCTCCATTGGCATGAGGGCCATACTCTCGAAGTGGTATTTGCAGGGGCTCCTTATTCACGCCAAGCATTACGAGAAGATTCGTATGGACTGGGCGGCTATGGGCGCGCTAGTGGAGGTCTGGCATCCCCAGACCCACACTTTTATCTTCCCGACCTTCGAGGTGACCATCCTCCTCGAGGAGGTGGAACTTCTGCTTGGTTTGAAGAAATTCAAGAGTGACGGGAAGGTGAAGGCTATGCGGATGCTGACACGGGGTACTTCTGAAAGCGTCCTTGGAAGCTTCATGCCGCCCGACGCAGCTAGAAAGGTCCGTACTCAGAAGGGGATCGATCTCCAAAAGCTTGCGGAGTGGGTCATGAACGCCCTGAGAGGGTCACCAGACGATGACTATTTGGAGGGAATCATGAGGGGGTTCACTATCTGTCTGGCGGGTGCTCTCTTGTTTCCTTATACCGACAACATAGTGGAAGAAGACCAACTGAGTGCTATCTGTGGGATTTGGCGTGGGAAGAGGGTGGGACCCGCTGTCCTTGCCTATCTTTACAGCGGTCTTACTGCTTCGAGCATGGGTAAGCCTCCATTTGGTTGTGCACTTGTCTTAAATTGCTGGCTGGATTTACATTTCAAATTCGACCACCGCGAGGGAATGCCAACCGCTTCGAAGCTCTTCCAACAAAGCCCGCTTCACCACATAGCCGACGTGTTAGGCTTCGGTGGTACTGTAGTGAACCGCGTTCCGTGGCTGAAGAAACGTGAAGACTGGCGGTCTCACTTCCGCACCGTGACACAAGGCTTCTTCACTTGCGCACCGGCATGTTTGCTTTCGCTAGATCTCCTCATGAGGTCTTCCCCCGAAGTTGATCTTCAACTGATCGGCGCGACCGAGTTCGTCCTTTATAGTGCGCATCGGTGCTGCCTCCAGATTGGCATCCCACGCCATTCGTTCCCGCCACCGACTGGCATTGTTCCTTTGAAGAAAAGGGAGTTGGGCACTGAAGCGGACGCGAAGGAAGCGAAGGCCATTAAAGCTCCCTGGAAGACAAGTGTTGCGGGAAAAGCCTCAGCGCACGTGGTGGAAGAAAGCGAGCCGTGGAGGGCTTATGTAACCGAACTGGGGAAGTTAAGGCCCAAAGCGCCTAAGCCCCTGATGTAGTTCACTCTGTTTTTCTGATGGAATAAAATCTGGCATGGATGTTTCGGACCCCTGTCCCCTTAATTATTATCTTTTTTTTATGGTTTTTCTTTTTCTTTGTATTTTTTATTTTGTTTGGATTATATACATATTCTTATATAAATATATTTTTTTTGAAAATTTTTTTATTATGGGGGCGTCCAGGGGCCTGGACGCCCCTACTTTGATTTTTCTTTTATTATTTTTTTATTATTATTTTTATATTTTTTTATATTTATTTATTTTATTTTTGGGGGCGTCCAGCCGCCTGGACGCCCCTATTTTTTTTGAATTTTTGAAAAAAAATAAAAATTGTGGGGGCGTCCAGGCGCCTGGACGCCCCAATAACAGGTCATTCTATATATAGGGGGGCTCCCCCCTGTTCACTTATACTGTTCATTCCGACCGTCCAGCCACTCCAAACGACCCATTCTTAGTCCCAATGGAGCGAGGAGGATCGAGTCAGGGTCCAGAGAAGCGGAAACGACTGGCTCGTCGTGCGAGGAGGTTGAGGGATGATGCCGAGGAGGCCGCAGCAGAGGAGGTTGCTGCGGGGGAGGAGATAGAGGTGCCTCTCCTGGCCGCGGAGGCCGCTGCGGATGCTGGTGACGCAGGAGAGGACGATCACGACCCGGTAAGTACCTCGGAATTCTCACTTTGTGGTTCAATAGGCTAAAACGGGTGTGCGAGAGGCTGTGAGAGAAAGGCGGGTAGTGAGAGAAGGAGGCGTCCAGGGGCCTGGACGCCTCCACTTTTTCTTTTTATTTTTGTTTATTTATTTATTTACGAAAAGTAATAGTAATATAATAATAATAAAAATAAGGAGGCGTCCTGCCTCCAAGACGCCTCCATGATAATATATATATTTTTAATATATTTTTCTTGTTTTGGCTTTGTTTTTCTAAAAAAACAAAATAAAGGAAAAAAAGAGGAGGCGTCCAGGGGCCTGGACGCCTCCACAAGAAATATAAATATTTTTTAAAAATATAAAAAAATAAAATAAAAGAATAAGTAGTATATATACAGTGTTATTGTTTTATGACTGTTCATGATGCTGATGTGTTCTTTGTTGGTTTTGTGGTTTGCAGGGCGTGATGAAGGGCCGGATCAGCTGGTCCTTGGTGGTGGCAGCATACCGTGGGCTGCCGGATTTTCAGAGGGCGCGTGTGGATGCCATGGGCTTCGGAGCTTTCCTTAGGATCGAGCCCTTCCGGCTCGACCTTCCTCTTATCCAGGCATTGAGGGAGCGGTGGCACGCACCGAGCCGGGCGTTTCTGATGTCCTGGGGGCACATGGTGCCGACGCTGGAGGACGTGGCTCGGATCACCGGGCTACGAGTTGACGGAGAGGCAGTCAGCGGGGTCACCTACCCCGACTACCGAGAGAGTGCCCTGGACCTGCTGTGGTTAGAGACGAGCGTGACTGATAGAGACAGCAGGGTAGTCGGCCGAGTGGAGATCATGGAGGCGCTCGGATTCGTCGACCTGCGTCAGCGGGTTAGCGAGACTGGAGCAGAGTTCTTGGCTCGACTGGAGGGGGATGCTCGTGCTGCTTTCACCCAGGACCCGAGCGAGCGGGAGCTGGTGGATCTAGACCTTCGGAGGTTCCTTTTCTTCTTCCTGGGCCGCCTTCTGCTGGGGACGAAGGGGGATGGCATCCACTGCCGTTTCCTCGGGATCTTGGCGGATCTGGACAGAGTGGGACACTATGCGTGGGGGGCGGCTCTCCCAGACTTCGGAGAAGGAGACGACAGTCAGCGGCTTCGCACCTTTCCTCCAGGTAAACATTTTATTTATGCATTCCCACAGTTAAATATGCAATTATTGTACTAATGATGTATGATGGATGCAGGTGTGGAGCTATTACTATTTCCCGATGGGGAGGGCTAGGCATGGGAACAGGAGGGCCGTGCCTCTGGCGCGGCAGTAGAGGCCGGTCGTGGTTGCAGCACCCCACGGCTACCAGCTGGCGTCACTTCGTCGGGAGCTGAGCGAGTATCCCGAGGCCATGGTATGATGCGTATGATTTTTTTTGTGTTTATGCATGTGACTGAATGATAACTAACATGATGTATGTATGGTGATGCAGGTGGTGTGGAGGCCCTACCTAGGCATGGGCGATGCTGGCCAGCCCTGGGTTGTAGCGGGTCTTCCTCGCTTCAGGCGGGACGTGTGGGTCCATTGCCTGAACGAGATTGAGCCGCTGCGGCTTAGACTGGTCATGAGGACGTTGGGGCTGGCCCAGGAGTGGGTAGATGTAGATGCGCCGGCCCGCATTGGGCGGAAGACCAAGGGGAAGGCGAAGATCGTGGACTGGCGTACGCGCTTCCCAGCACAGTACCAGGACTGGCAGCAGGGCGGGGTCCCAGTAGTGTCCCACGTACAGGACAGCACAGACTACATGAGACGGTACCGAGCTACGTACGGGGACCGCCTCTCCTTGGGTGGTATGGCAGGGGTAGGTGAAATGAAACTGCTCACCTTTCTATATGTATATGCATGGGATACTAACTTATGTGTAATGCAGGATGCTCGTGATACCATGATCGCTGACCTGCGGGCCCAGTTGGCGGACGCCAGGCGACAGTTGGTGGCCATCCGACAGGAGTTGGAGATCCTGGTGAGTCTATGCAATGCATTTTTTTTGTGACCTGGATTTTTGATGCTTAGCCTTTGACTGACGTTTGCCCCGTGTTTCAGCGGGCCCACCAGACAGCGGCAGCCGGGATGGCTGGTGGAGCGGGTTCCAGTTCGCGGGGCCCTCCTCCGGAGGTTTCTGCCCTCCAGGAGCAGCTGGCGTACGCGGTGGCTCGGGCTGAGGAGGCCGAGCGTGACCGCGAGGCTCGAGTGAGTGCTTGCTTGGCCGCGACCCTTTTCTAGCTACTTTCCTTCTATCACTGGTCTCTTACGGTGCATGCGTGCCTTGACAGGTGGCCGAGATCCGAGAGGCCCTGGCGCGTGCTGTTCGTGCCCAGCAGGAGCGCGACGCTCGGGTGGTGGAGCGTGACGCCCGGATTGCGGAGCGTGACGCCCGGATTGTGGAGCTGGAGGAGGAGCGTCGACGAGAGGCTGAGGAGCTCCCTCGTGACTTGCTGGATCTGCGGATCGCCCTCGAGTTGTCGAGGAGGGAGGCAGTGAGAGAGAGAGAGGAGAGGGAGAGAGAGAGAGGAGAGGGAGAGAGAGAGGGAGGAGCGACAGCGGGATCAGACCGAGAGGAGGGCTCTGGAGGCCCAGCTACTGGAGCTCCGATTGAGTCTTGGCACGGCGGAGGGGAGGCTTCGGGAGAGTGAGGAGCGGTACCAGAGGGCGAAGGAACGCGGGGCGCGACTTCGTCAGTCTGGTTCTTTTTCCATGGGCAGCTATCTGGTTTCTTCGGCGGAGGAGCGTCGTCGCGCCTTCGAGGCTGGAGTGCCACCGCAGGGCGAGGCGAGCACGGCTTCTCAGGGTTCGCAGAGGCCCCCTAGGGATCCCCGGCAGAGGAGGGAGGAGAGAGATGACCAGGAGGGTGGTGGTGAGAGTTAGAGAGTTGCTTGTACACGTCACCCTTCTCACTGTATGATGTGCTTTCGGCTATTATATGAAATAGAAATGGCTTTTTTGTGTTGTGTGTACCTTTCTCTCTCCCACACTTTCTTCTTTGCACTGAGTTGCCCTTTGAGACACGCTCCGCGAGATCTTGCCCTGAACAACGGGGAACTACGCTTTGCACGGGGGGATTTTGTTTCCTTTTCCCCCTTTTGGGCGCGTCCAGGCGCGAGGACGCGTCTTAATCCTTGAATTCAAATTTAAAGCGTCGAGTGGCCTTTCTTCTCCCGTGCCTTACCCGCAAACGAGCCCGCCTTCCGCCGAAACGCGCTTGCCCCTTTTTCGCCTTCCTCCTCTTTTGATCGATGGAGTTCGGTGGGCCCGACCGTGGTGAAGGTGGAGAGGGACGAGGAAATCCTCGCCCAAGGAGGGACGCGCCCGAGCACGGAACGGCGTCCATGGAGGAGGAAGGGCCGCTTCGGGCCCCCGAGGGACCCGAGGGGCCCGATGGCGTGGGAGGAGGTGAACACGGTCCGGTAGGTCCTCCGATCTCTTCCTCTTTTAATTCATTTTGGGTTTTGAAGCGAGCCGCGCGAGGAGGAAAGGGTTCGGCGAGTGTTGCACTCAAATGATGGACGCGTCCTAGACAGGGGACGCGTTCCTTTTGACTGATATGGGACCCCTTTTTTGGTGCAGGACATGGCAAGGACCCTGGGCCTGGCCGATGAGTGGGCGAGTGCGGACGAGCCGAGCCGCGTCAGGAGGGAGAGTCGCGGCAAGGCGAGGCTCGAGGACTGGCCCGTATGTCTCCCTGGACAGCAAGGGGGTGTACTGGTGCAGGACAGTGCCGACTTCCTGCGGCGGCAGAGAGAGAGTTACGCGGGGCTTTCCCAAGCTGGGGACACGCGTGGCATCGGCGGCTCGCGCGCCCAACTGTCAGAGACTAGGCGGCAGCTGGCCGTCGCTCAACATGAGTTGTCGCTCCTGGTAAGTTACGTGCCGCACTTTTAACTTCAGATTTTAGAGTTTCACTGACGGCCGTTGTTTATTTCGTTCCAGCGTGCCCAGCAGACAGCGACGGTGGGAGTGGCTGGCGGATCTTCCAGCTCCTCGGCCCCTTTTCTCGAGATTGCCTCCCTCCGGGAGCAACTTGCCGGTGCGGTGGCCCGCGCGACCCGGGCAGAAGAGGAGAGTGACGCCTGGGTGGCGACTGTAGCGGAGCTGCGGCATCGTGGTGAGGAGAGACCTTCTCCAGACATCCTGGAGTTAAGGGTTCTTCTGCAGATGATGAGGAGAGAGGCAGAGAGAGAGAAAGCCAAGAGAAGGTCCGAGCGACAGCGGGATCTGACCGAGAGGAGGGCCTTGGAGGCCCAAGTGAGGGAGCTCCAGCTGGGCCTTCAGGCCGTCGTGCAGAGGCTAGGAGGGATGGAGACGCGCTACGAGAGAGCGCGAGAGTTCGGGGAGCGACTCCGCCAGTCCGGTCGCTTTGCTGCCAGTGGCTTCTTCGCCACGCCAGGTGAGGAGCAGCGAGTCACTGCTGCGGAGCAGGCGCCCAGAGGCGAGGCAGGTGCTACTGCACGGGGATCCCGGAGGCTTCTGAGGGACCCTCACCTCGGGGGAGAGGAGGAGAGTGCCCGGAGAGATGAGTGATGGTGAGGATTGGCGGGCTAGTGGGCCCCGCCACCTCTCTATGATTGTAGTGCTTATGACAGCTTATGTAGAATTATGAATGGAGTGATTTGATTTTCTGCTGTTTATTTGTTCTCTTGTGCGTTCCTTCTTCCCTACACTTCTTCTCCTTTGCACTGTTCCCATGTGATGGGTCTGCCGAGACTCCGCTCCAAGCGGAGAATCGCGTCTTGTGGTGACCATTTTTCACGGGAATCTACCGTCGAAGTCAATACTGGCGGCCCTAGTTCCTTTTCCCAGATGTTGTGCCAAATTTTGCGGACGTCCTCCAAAACATGATAGGGTATCCCTAGACAACATAGGGGCTATTCGTCCTATTCTTCGTCCAGTCAATCACCCTGTGCGAGCGGTGAAGCGACACATGGGGCCGCTTGGCCTGTGTCTCATTGCGAGGGCTATCATCGACAGGTGATGGAGGCAATCTTAGCCCGCACTCCTTCCATTTCTATAAATTCTTGTCCCTTTTATCCTTCCAGGTATATCGAAAGCTAACTCGAGGAGCACAAGTTCTTACGGGAGGGGAGGTGTTCAAAATTCTGAGAGTTGGATGGAGGGCGAATCTTCCCATTCCTCGAAGAGAAGCAGGTCCAGTGGTAGTAGTTCCAGGAGGCTTTCAGACTTTGAAGGGCACTTCAGCGAAAGGGCCCAATCACAACTCGTAAGCCAAGTTTTCTTGCCCTTTTC